>CM030358.1:453626858-454226858 GCA_017893485.1 Hemerocallis citrina | reverse complement strand
ATGGTCAGCTACCGGGCCGTCGTCCAACGACTACTGATGTCCTTCGACGAGTCGGCTGTTTTGAGGATCCCTCGGGAGCAGAATGCCCAGGCCGACGCCCTGTCAAAGTTGGTTTCCTCATCCTTTGAAGGTCTCGACCGCATGGTCCTGATCGAAGTCCTGTTGAAGCCAAGCACAGACATCCCGGAGGTTCTATGTATTGAAGACGGAGCTCCTCCCGACGACTGGAATACTCTTATAAGGAAATTTCTAGTCAAGGGAGAGCTCCCCGACGATCGGGCTGAAGCGAGGTGGATCAGGGTACGATCTGAAAGATTCGCGGTAATCGATGCCACCCTCTTCAAAAGGTCCTACACAACAACGGACGGCCGACCCTATCTCCGCTGCCTCACCCTAGACGAAGCCAAATATGCTCTCAAGGAGCTACACGAAGGGATCGGCGGATGCCACATGGGAAGCCGCTCGCTCGTGCGGAAGGCGTTAAATCACGGGTACTACTGGCCCACCATGTTTCAAGATGCTCTCGCCCTAGTGAAGAAGTGCAGTCCCTGCCAACGGTTCTCCCCCATCAAAAGGGCTCCGCAAGCAAATTTCCGTTCCATGGCCAGTCCGACTCCCTTTGCCATGTGGGGAATGGATCTGGTAGGCCCCTTTCCAAAGGCAACGGGCCAACAAAAGTTTCTCATAGTGGCGATCGACTACTTCACGAAGTGGATCGAGGCGGAGCCGTTGGCAACGATCACCGAGCAACAGACCAAACAGTTTTTCTGGAAGCACATCGTCTGTCGGTTCGGGATCCCCCACGTGCTCGTCACGGACAACGGGACTCGGTTCGCTGGTAAGCATTTCTGCAAGTTCTGCGAAGATCTCGGGATCCAGCAGCGCTTCTCCTCAGTATGCCACCCCCAGTCCAATGGTCAGGCAGAGAACGCAAACCACCAGATTCTCGATGGCCTCAAGAAGCGACTCGATAACTCCTTTAAGGAATTATGGGTCGACGAACTGCCAAGTGTTCTCTGGGCCCACCGAACAACAAAGAGAATCCCGACGGGAGAATCACCCTTCAATCTGACATACGGCACAGAGGCCGTCATTCCCCTGGAAATCAGAATCCCTTTGCCCCAGTTCATGGCGTTCGATGAAGCGAGTAACTCTGCATAGTTACGAGCCGATCTGGACCTCATAGACGAGGTTAGGGAGAAGTCCGCCATTAGAAGGAGCATCTACCAGCAAAGGATTGAAAGGTTTTACAACAAAAAGGTGCATCCCACCGATATCAAACTCAGAGACCTTGTCTTCCGAAAGCTGGCGGTGTCCAATCCCGGCCAGAAGAGGAAACTGGCCCCGAACTGGGAGGGGCCTTACAGAGTATCAGAAGTCGTGCATCTAGGTACGTACCGCCTGACCAATGCAGAAGGCAAGCCAATCAAAAGGCCCTGGAATGCTAAACACCTCATCAAGTTCCTTGGAGAGTAGCATCTATGTAAATCATCAAGAATGTAATCGGCACGTCGCGCCTTGTTTTTTGTAAGATTCCAATATGTTGTAAATATGCTAGCTTTCTTAAAACAAGCCTGTAGCTTCGTATTTTGTTACAATAAGGAATATGTCTTGGGGTTCGGCGCTCGGATAGAATCTCGAGCCAGGAAAGCTTCTCTTACAAGCTTAAGGCTCGACACTCGGATAGAACCTCGAGGTAGAAAAGCTTCTCTTACAAGCTTAGGGCTCGGCGCTCGGATAGAATCTCGAGCCAGAAAAGCCTCTCTTACAAGGTTTGAGCTCGACGCTCGGATAGAATCTCGAGCCAGAAAAGCTTCTCTTACAAGCTTTGGGCTCGGCGCTCGGATAGAATCTCGGGCCAGAAAAACTTCTCTTACAAGCTTAGGGCTCGGCACTCGGATAGAATCTCGGGCCAGAAAAGCTTATCTTACAAGCTTAGGGCTCGGCGCTCGGATATAGTCCTGTGCCAGAAAAGCTTCTCTTACAAGCTTAGCACTCGGCGCTCGGATAGAATCTCAAGCCAGAAAAGCTTCTCTTACAAGCTTAGGGCTCGGCGCTCGGATAGAATCTCGAGCCTGAAAAGCTTCTCTCCCTCTGCTATGCCTGCTATAGGCTTTCTCCCCGGTGTGGGGGCTTGGCACCCGTCCCTCGCTCGGTTTGGGCTTCTTCAAGCCCATCAACCTATGCACGAGGCGACCACCGCCAGCCACACCCGCACCATTTTTCCTGAGAACAAGTGCGGGAGATCGGCGTCGACCTCGAGCAAGGAAGGGGCTTTCTTCAAAGTACCTCGACCTTGACGCTCGGCGGCAACCCTCTGCTACGCCTGCTACTGGCTTTCTCCCCGGTGTGGGGGCTCGGCACCCGTCCCTCGCTTGGTTTGGGCTTCTTCAAGCCCATCAACCTATGCACGAGGCGACCGCCACCAGCCACGCCCGCACCGTCTTTCCGGAGAACAAGTGCGGGAGCTCGGCGTCGACCTCGAGCAAGGCAGGGGCTTTCTTCAAAGCACCTTGACCTTGATGCTCGGCGGCGAACCTCTGCTACGCCTGCTATTGGATTTCTCCCTGGTATGGGGGCTCAGCACCCGTCCCTCGCTCGGTTTGGGCTTCTTCAAGCCCATCAACCTATGCACGAGGCGACCACCGCCAGCCACGCCCGCACCGTCTTTCCTGAGAACAAGTGCGGGAGCTCGGCATCGACCTCGAGCAAGGCAGGGGCTTTCTTCAAATCACCTCGACCTTGACGCTCGGCAGCGACCCTCTGCTACGCCTGCTAATGGCTTTCTCCCTGGTGTGGGGGCTCGGCACCCGTCCCTCGCTCGGTTTGGGCTTCTTCAAGCCCATCAATCTATGCATGAGGCGACCACTGCCAGCCACGCCCGCACCGTATTTCCTGAGAACAAGTACGGGAGCTCGGCGTCGACCTCGAGCAAGGCAGGGGCTTTCTCCAAAGCACCTCGACCTTGACGCTCGGCGGCGACCCTCTCCTACGCCTGCTACTGGCTTTCTCCCCGGTGTGGGGGCTCGGCACCCGTCCCTCGCTCGGTTTGGGCTTCTTCAAGCCTATCAACCTATGCACGAGGCAACCACCGCCCGCACCATCTTTCCTAGGGGATGGCGCCTCATCGTCGACCCAGAGCAAGGCCGCGGCTTTCTTCAAAGCTGCTCGACCAATACGCTAGGCTCCGACCTACCGCCACGACTTAGCAATTTTTTTATTAAGGTTTAGAGCAGCCGCCTTCAGCAGACGCCCCGAGCTTCGGGTCGACTGGTTGACCCCACTCTCGCCTGCGAACAACTCGGGGTTTACAGCTTTCACAAGCCTAAAACCCCAAATTGTTCGAGGACGGCAGGGGGGCCACCGACCCGCTGCTCTCTCCGTCCCGAACGGACGCCTCGAACTTCGAGTTTTTTTGATCGACCCTCCTCTCGCCCACGAACGACCCGGGGTTTTCAGCTCTTACGAGTCCAAAACCCCGAATTGTTCGAGGACGGCAGGAGAGCCACCAAGCCTCGGCTCTCTCCGAACCCCCGAACTGATCGGTCGGCCCACCACTCACCAACGAACAACCCGGGGTCTCACGGCTCTCAAGGTCCGAACCCCGAAAAGTTCGAGGGTGATTGGTGTGCCTCCGATCCGGAGCATCTGGAGAATATTTTATTTTTTGGGCGCCCGCCTTCGGCAGGCACCCAAGTCGAGCGACTCTCACTTCTTAAACAACTAGCTTGGGAGAAGTGGGGATTATATAACCCCCCCAGGGGGGCAGTTATTGTGTTTGGGAATGCAAAACGGTGGAAGGAGAAACTTCGCCATAAATGCTCATGGGAAGGCGAAACGTCGCCATTTATGACCTATCGAAAAGCGATGCGCCACTGCATAATCGCCCGTTGCGCCAAGTTGCCTCGGCGGCGACCACTTCACAACAAGCATGGCAGCCACCTTCGGCAACCGAGACAATCAAAATTTAAGAAATCAAATGTTCTTATTATTACTCATTGCTTACAACTCAATGAAAACTGGTACAAATACAAAGATCAACTTGCAACTCACTCACGCTCGGCTTGGAATTCAAACTCGGCGCCTCCTTCGGGGCTCTTCTCACGTTCGACCGGACCGGCTTGGGAAGATACTCCGGCCACCGAGCTTCCGACATCGTCAGGCGGGGCCTCATCCAATAAAAATATCGGAGACCGCCCGGGGGTCGAGTCGGCTATGGCTTTCTTCAGACAAGCCACCTCCAGACCAAGCTCCCTAGACTTGTTCAGGAAATAGCTCGGTCCCGAGCCTGCTTTTGCTAGCGAGCCAAAGCTGCCTCCCTGGCCTCCTCCCCCGCTTGAATCAGGGGTAACTCGGTAGAGACAGGGTCGGCGCCTGAGGTCTCGTACGTCTATCAAAAGATGAGAGCAAACATCACCACAGAGCTAAAAAATGCACAAGTTACAAAGCCTCGGCCCAAAAGAAAAGTATATTTCATCACTTTCAAAAACGGTTATACAAAAACTGCGGTGGCCAGTCCGCTCGAGGCATTTACATCAAAAATAAAAAGAAAGAGCTAGTCTATTCTTGAGGGGGGGTGGCACCTCTTCTTCGGCCTGGATGTCCCCCGTCTCGTCGCCACCCAGGGTCGGCGGAAGGTTCGCCTACCAACCGTAGTAGAGGTGGTCCACGCTCTGCTCCGGGTAGATCTGCTTGAAGTGCGCCCTGGCCTGATCATACGCTTCGTCCTGCGCTATGATCAAAGCTTCTGCCAAGTCACCTCCATCCTCTTTAATGCCTTCCGCCCCCTCTCCTCCGCCTCTTCGATCCTCTCGTTGAGACGGTCCACGTCTGCCTTATGGATGTCACAGAGCGAGGCTATCTGGGCCTAGCACCGCAAGCCCCAACCACCCTCCGCTATTTTGAGAGGGGCTCAGAGCTCGGATATCATCCACGAGCCCCAAGCACCATCCTCCATCCAAGAAGGGCTCGGAGCTTGGTTAGCACCGCGAGCCAATGGGCCCTCCTCTATTCACAAGGGGGTCGGAGCTCGGATAGAATCGCGAGCCCCAAAAACCCCTCCTTTATCCCACAAACAGGGGCTCACCTGCCGACCCCTAGTGCTCGACAAACCGAGCTCCAACAAGATTGACCTCGACGTCCCCTCGCTCTTCCAACTAGCGAGAGGATCGCCCGCCGACCCTCGGAGCTCGTCCACTGACCATCAATATTCCACAAACAAGATCGACCTCGACGTCCCCTCGCTCTTCCAACTTGCGAGGGGATCGTCTGCTGACCCTCGCACCCTCCGCTATTTTGAGAGGGGCTCGGAGCTCGGATATCATCCATGAGCCCCAAGCACGCTCCTCCATCCAAGAAGGGCTCGGAGCTTGGTTAGCACCGCAAGCCCATGGGCCCTCCTTTATTCACAAGGGGGTCGGAGCTCGGATAGAATCGCGAGCCCAAAAAATTCTCCTTTATCCCACAAACAAGGGCTCGCCTGTCGACCCCTAGTGCTCGACAAACCGAGCTCCAACAAGATCGACCTCGACGTCCCCTCGCTCTTCCAACTAGCGAGAGAATCGCCCGCCGACCCTCAGAGATCATCCACCGACCATCAATATTCCACAAACAAGATCGACCTTAACGTCCCCTCGCTCTTCCAATTGGCGAGGGGATAGTCTGCCGACCCTCGGAGCTCGTCCGCCGACCCCTAACGCTCCACAAATAGAGCTCCAACAAGAGATCTCGACATCTCCTTGCTCTTCCAACTAGCGGGAGAGTCGTCCGCCGATCCCCAGGGCTCATCTGCCGACCTTAAGCCTCGGCGAGCGTCGCTCCGACTCTCCTACACTTGGCATCCTGCACCAACTCCAATGAGGGATCCCTTCCTCCTAACCCCTGGCCTCTTCGAGAAATAGCAGATCCTACTTTCTCACCGCAACATCCACACTGCTCTTCCTACAGAGGCGAAGAATCACTCCTACACGGCTGGTTCACCCAACCCTACAGGAGTGTAGGGCTTGTGATACGGGTCAGAATGACGTGGTCCATCCTGGGCCACAGGATCCCCTCAGGATACGCGTGCCTCCTGATCCTCCGGACCTGCCACGTCAGCATCGGAAAACCGCTCGGGCCCCTGCCACGTCAGCATCGGAAAACTGCCCTGGCCCCTGCCACGTCAGCCTGGAAACCGTCCGGGCCTCTGCCACGTCAGCCCTATACCGCCCGGGTTTCCACCGCTTCAGCCACACGGGAAACCAGGTCCAGACCCGGTTGGCTTCTCCTATAAATACCAGACCCCTACCCCTTGATCCAGGTAATCAATCTCTCCCACTCAAAACCCTAGTTACTGTTACTCCCTTTCAGTAGCTGACTAGATCATCGGAGGGTCTGCCACCGGGACCAACCCTGGTGTTCCTAGACCATCTGCAGGTACACGAGATCTCGGATCTGAGCCTCCCAATCCTAGCCGAGCATCCAGCCTCCACCTCGCTCTAGCCTGTTCCCGTACCGTTTGGCCAACCGAGGGTCGTCTGTATCGAAGCTTCCTCCACCAATACAAATCGAGTAGGAACTCACACCTGGTGCATCCACATGCCTCCCAAAAATAAACCGCATCAACAGACAACAAACTAGGGATCCAACACTATAACGGAGCTCCCTTCTTGATTAACACCATGTTCATAAGTAGATTGAAAAGAAGACACCAGTAGGATGCCCGTAATGTATTCCTGATCATGGGGCGACATAGCAGAAATGGTGTCTAAAGTAGATGAAATTGGATCAACCTCCATAGGTCTTCCTCTTGGACAGGAGCAGCAAAAGACTCATCAGTGGCAGCAGTAGGGATATCACCAGACATATACCCAATCGCAGAAGAAAAAGTTGAAGGTAAGACAGGATCACCAACAGGAGAGTCAGCTACCTCAAAAATGTCCACAAAAACATCTTTAGAAGGGGTGTTGTTAATATGAGCATCATCATGACCAGTCATAACAGGGAGTTGAGCCGTACCCAAAGAAGCAGAAGCAGAGTTCCCCAAATGTGAAGAAGAAGAACCTGTCACTGAAAAATCATGAACAAATTTTTGAATAGCAAACTTAATAGGGTTTAAATCAACAAGATGCTTTTTAGACTGGGGGAGGATTTCCGACCAAATAGAGCTAAAGTATAAAATAGAGTTAAGAAAAGAAATAATATCAGTGCATATTTTGGTGAAAATCCTATTATTCCTTTCTTTCCAAAATACCCAAATAATAGCCATCATAAGAATGTCCCAAAGTAAGCGTAATTTAGGCTTGATTATTTTTTTCCTCCAGATGCTCCACCAAGATTTAATAGAGGGAGGATACCCTTTAATATTCCAAACACTTTTAATGATAATCCAAACATTTCTCACTAAAGGGCATTTAATGAAAAGATGAAAAACATTTTCAGAGCCATGAGAACAAAGAACACATTTCTGTCACAAGGCTAAATTCCTTTTATCAAGATTGTCTACAGTAAGAAATTTATTGTTGATAGCAAGCCAAACCAGAATCCTAACTTTTAAAGGAGCAAAGTTTTGCCACATAATTTTATAGAAAGGACATAAAACTCCACCAGAATTAAGAAATTTGTAAAAGGATTTAACAGTAAAAGAGCCAGAAGAGGACCATCTCCATTTATAATTATTTCTAATAGCCTAATCATAGTTGCTGATAAGATGAATAAGTTCTTCAAATTCATGGAATTGGGAAGAAGATTGAGACTTTCTAAAAGTGACGTTCCAAACTTTACCATAAAGGTTAGAATGATAAAGAGAGAACACAGTCGCATTGGGGTTAGAGGCAATCTTAAAAAGAGAAGGAAAAGCAAAAGCAAAAGCAAGAGAGTAATTCCCAATCTAAATATCGGTCCAAAATCTAACAGTTTCTCCATCCCCGCAAATTTTTTGAATACTGTTGTCGCTGAATCTGGTATGGGGGCTAGATAGAATTTGTGGATTCATGAGAAAACGAACGAGGCAAACCCATTGAACTGTTGACCTTCACCAAATTGTTGACCAGTTCCCTGCTGCTGTCGCGAACCTGCAAAATATGCGATACACCGGAATGGATCCCGGCGATGCACCCTCCAACGCTCTTGTCAGTAATCAGAATGATTAAGAAAGAACTTTAACTGGAAAAAAAGATTGATTACCTTCTTATGGTGGGGGAAGAGGGGTTTTATAGTCGCCTTAGGGATCCATTTCGAGATAAGAACCAATCTCTACTTCCCGGTGTGGATGGATAGAAGTGGTTAAAACCTCCTTTTAGGGATACTTATGAATCTAAATTCTTCTTTATCCTTCTGAACTAGTTTTTAATGGGTTGGGATCCATACCCAGTAAAACAGACCCGTTTATGGGTTATTGGGCTTTGAAGAAAGACCCAGTCCCCATTTCAGACACGTTTGTAGATGAAATTACTGTTTTACCCCTGAGCTTTAAGATTCGTGCCCAATTTGAACGTTCCTGATTTAATCCCACTTTTAGCCATATCACGAGCCCCCCATTCCTAGAGACTGAGTTCTACAGTCTTTGAGGAGTAGTTTTGTTGTTCAAATGGCATACGGGATTTTATCGGTATTCTTAAGGGAGTTTGGATCTTCCTCGAGGTGTAACGGTATTATTCTGGGCTTGTAAAATGCCCAAAAATATCCTCAGAATTTTCTGGATATTTTGTGATTTTTCCAGATTTTTCTAAATTTTTCCTCATTTTTTGAATTTTTTATTCATTTTTTGAATTAAATAATTATATATCGAAAATTTTAATTAACTATTCTAATTTAATAATTATTATTCTCATAATTTAAAATTAATTTTCTGAATTAACAATTATTTTTAGAATTTTTTAATTAATTTTTTCAATTTTTAATTATTTTTTTGAATTTTTTAAATAATTAATTCAAATAAATAAATAAATTAAATATTACCTTGACACATGGCGCAATCCTGCGTGTTGATCACGATCAGAGGGCGCGCATCCGAAAGCGATGCATTTTTCTCCAATTCCATGCTCGGTACACGTTTTGCTCGGTGCCGTGCCACCGACCTATGTGGCAACGCCACGTGGCTGGTCATCGTTGACCGCTGACTGCCATGTGTCCTCTCCCTTTTTTTTCTTTTTTCTTTTCTCTCTCTTTTTCCCGCCTTCTCCCTCGTCTTCTTTCTTCGGCTTCTTCGTCTTGACTTAGCCCTTGCCTTCGGTTTCGACTACGAAAGAGCTCGGCTGCTGGGTTCGGCGAAGACTGAGGGGCTCCTGAGCTTCGGTGAGGAGAAACTTGTCAGAGGCGGTTGGAGCTTGGCTTTCGTGTGATCTCATTGATAGGAACTCACTGAGGGGGAGCTCGACGCTTCGGGGTTTTGCGATGAAGTTGGAGGAGAGCTTTTTGGCAGAACTCTGCGAGTTGGCAAAGGTAGAAGAACCTCAAACTCGGCATCAGAGGTCAATGGGTTCAGCGATGGTGGGCAGCTGGCAAAATGGAGCTCGTCACCGGAGGAGAGCTCGGCGGGAAAAAGAGGAGGTGCTGCTCTGAAATGAGGGAGGAGCTCAGTGAAGTTGGGTTTTGGCGTTCGAGGGAGCTCGGCAGGGGTGCTCGGTGTAGGAGACCCTCGGCATGGATGTTGGAGTTCGGAGCTTCGGCGGCGAGGAGCTCGTGAAGGGGGAGAGCTTCGACGAAGGCGAAGAGCTTAACAACGGAGTTCGGAGTCGGCGAGGAGGAGAGATCGCGAAGGTTGGAGATGATCTCAGTGAAGGTGATGAGCTCGGTGGGAGAGCTCTGTGGTTGGTGAAGGCTCCGACCTTGGAAGGGATGCTCAACATCAAGGACTGTGGAGTTCAGAGTCGAGGGGATCACGGCGACAGGGAGACGAGCTCGGGCCTGTAGCTCGACGACGGAGGAGGTGGGTTCGAAATGGAGTTTCGCCGATGGGATTTTCCTCTAGTTTTTGGTGCCAACTGATGAAGGAGTGTAGGGTTGCGGGTTTGGGCCTATAACAGGTCCAAACTCGACCTGTTAACCCATTAGTCTCTTTCTCCTTTTTGTTTTTTGTTTTGTGCGAATCCGAGCCGTTGATCGTGATTGAGCACAAATTGCGAGGAGTTGTTTTTTCTTCACTTTCACGCTCGGAGCCACGTTTGCTCGAAGTTTGTCTCCGAGGGACGTGGCTCAATATGAGCCGTTAGATCTTGATGAAGCGCGCTTTTTGAGGCAGCATTTTCCCCAATTGCACGCTCGGAGCCACGTTTGCTCGGGTTTGACTCTGACGGATCTGGCTTAATCTGAGCTGTTGGATCTTGATGAAGTATGCTTTTTGAGGCAGCATTTTCCCCAATGCATGCTCGGGGCAGCTGTGTTGCGATCCACTTTCCCGGTGCTACGGAGGTCCGATCGGGGTGTGCAACCCCTTGTATCGAAGCTAACTCGAATATCTACAACTTCTCTTTAGGAGTCGGTTGAAGAATCACCCGTATTAAGGATCAGAATAGGCCCGCGATATCTTCGCTTTTGTTGGTAGCTCGGATTGTAGATCCGAAGTACGTTGCGAGATCCAAGGTGTTTGATAAAGATCTGGCTCGAATCATGAGGGGTTAGTGATTTTTCTCCAAGGCGATGCTCGGTGCCACGTTTGGTGTGTGTCAAGTCACCGGGGGACGTGGCATCATCTGGGTTGTCTGATGAGAATCAGGCACGAATCATGACGAGAAAGTGGTTTTTCTCCAATACGCTGCTCGGTGCCACGTTTGGTCGGTGTCATGTCATCGGGGGACATGGCATCATCTAGGTCGTCTGATGAGGATCTATCAAATTGAGAAGAGCTTCGGTCTCCGGAACCTTCGAAGTGGAGCTCCACTCTTGTGGGCTAAGAAGATGAGCTAGGATGATCCCCGTAAGGCCCATGGGAAGATCCGTTCTTAAAGGCGAGTGCGAGGAGCAACTCTAGGGGAGAGTCTGAGCTCCAAGAACTCTTAGAAGAGGACCACTCAGGGAGGCGAGTAGGACGAAGAATCATCTCCTGGCTCTAGGAGAGAGCCATTCGGGAGACGAGTTTGAGGAGCAACTCTAGAGGAGAGTTCGAGCTCCGAACTCGTTTAGAAGAGGACCTCTCGGGAGGCGAGTGGGACGAAAAATCATCTCCAGGCTCTAGGAGAGAGCCATTCAGGAGACGAGTTTGAGGAGCAACTCTAGGGCAGAGTTTGAGCTCCGAACTCGTTTAGAAAAGGACCTCTAGGGAGGTGAGTGGGACGAAGAATCATCTCCAGGCTCTAGGAGAGAGCCATTCGGGAAACGAGTTTGAGGAGCAACTCTAGGGGAGAGTTTGAGCTCCGAACTCATTTAGAAGAGGACCACCCAGGAGGCGAGTAGGACGGAGAACTTGGCCCTAGCAGAGAGCCATTTGGGAGACAAGTTTGAGGAGCAACTCTAGGGGAGAGTTGTGCTCCGAAATCGTTGTGAAGTGGTCCACTCGGGAGGCAAGTAGGACGAAGAACCTGGCCCTAGGGGAGAGCCATTTGGGAGACAAGTTTGAGGAGCAACTCTAGGAGAGAGTTGTGCTCCGAACTCGTTGTGAAGATGTCCGCTTTGGAGGCGAGCCGAGCAAAGAACTTGGCTCTAGGAGAGAGCCATTTGGAAGACAAATTTGAGGAGCAACTCTAGGGGAGAGTCATGCTCCGAACTCGCTGTGAAGAGGTCCGCTTTGGAGGCGAGCAGAGCAAAGATCTTGGCTCTAGAAGAGAGCCATTTGGGAGACAAGTTTGAGGAGCAACTCAAGGGGAGAGTTGTGCTCCGAACTCGTTGTGAAGAGGTTCAACAGTTGTGGAAGCAATTCCGAATGGTGAGCTACCCTGCACTTGCTTGTTTGCAAGGGGCTAAGGCAACGTCAAACCAAGTGTTGGACTTCGAACTTGTTGTTAAGAGGGTTGACGAGTTGTAGGCACAATTTTGAATGGTAAGCTGCCCCGAACTTGCTTGTTTACAAGTGGCTAAGGCAACGTCGAACCAAGTGTTGGACTCCGAACTCGTCTTTTGAGCTTGGTAAGTTGTAGGAGCAGCCCTGTCGGACAGGCTGGACTCTGAACTTACCATTTAGCAAGTCGTAGAAGTGACTCGGAGGAGTAGAAATGAAGCAAGTGCAACAATAGACAAAAGTTTAAGTTTTATTGAAATAAACTAAATTGCCGTTTCGATGGGGCAAACCATTATTACATGCTGTTGGCCGGGTTACAAGTACTAGCCTTATTGACATCCAAGATCCTACTTCTACGATAGGGTGAAGGCATCTTGGGAGGAGTTGAGTCCTCCCCCCATTGGATCCCATTGGATGAGGTGGAAGACGGCCCCAGATTCTGAATCTTGGAACTCGGCGGACCTCTCTCTTCGCTTGTATACTCCTCAGGGTGAAAGGCCAGCCCCGTCTTTTCGGACGAACTTTTCCAGGTGTCCCCACTGTATAAGCTCTTCGATCTCCTCTTTGAGAGCCCGATAATCATCCGTGTCGTGGCCATAGTCCCTATGAAAACGGCACCACTTATCCCTGTTTCTTTTCTTGCCGGGGGTATTCATTCTAGGAGGTGCGCGGAGTAGCCCTTCTTTGTCCACCTCCATAAGAACTGCTGATATACTAGCATTGAGGAGGATGAACTTCTCAAAATGAGGAGCTGGGCGGCGTTGGCCGTTGTCGACCCTCTGGAGTTTCTGGAACCCTTCTTCGCTCATATTCTTCCGTTTGTTCCCGAGAGATGATTCCTCGAGAGTGGGGGAGGGGGGGGGGGGTTGAGAACCTCTTCTACTTTGATATACTTCTCATTCCTAAGCAAGAGTTCTGAGAAGTTCCGAGGGGGTTTCTTGGTGAGGGACGCTCTGAGGTCAGCATTGAGGACGTTGGATCGAAAGGCAATAGTGGTGATCGAGGGTTCTAAGGAAGCGATGGACCTGGCTTCAGCAGTGAAGCGCTTGACATAGTCCCTCAATTGTTCGCCCTTCTTTTGAATGTGGAACAGTAGGGAGTCGCTCGTCTTCTTGGTGTGGCGACTGCTCACGAAATGCATAAGGAAAAGACCCTCGAACTGGTCGAAGGAAAAGATAGATGCCGGTGCAAGCTGAGAGTACCACTCACGGGCCGGCCCTTTAAGGGTGGCCGGGAAGGTCTTGCAGAGGAATGCATCTGAAGCCTAGTGGATCATCATGAGAGTTTTAAAACTCTCGATGTGGTCGGGTATGACTCAAAGTTAAGGGGCTTAAAGTTTTGTGGGGCCGGGGCTTCCATGATGGCTCGGGAGAACGGGGGCCTGCTCGGGCAGAAATTTCTCGCTTGCTGTTCCTCTTCTCTGTCAAGTTGGCCAAGGCGCTTCTCCATCTCGTGGAGATGGCAGTTGACCGAGTCTTCTCTTTGGTCATATCCTGCCGATCCCTAGACTTTTTCCCTTGCGAAAGGGGACTAGGAGTGCGGTGGTGATGGCTTGGGGCAGGTTCAGGACTAGGTGCCCGTTGCTCGTGGTTGGGAGCGGCGTTGAGGGCCCGCAGAACAGCCTCTTGAAAATCTTGGAGCTCCGCCCTTGTGACTGGTGCCTCTCCAGCTTGGCGGTTCCTATGTGTGGCTCGGCTTACTGGAGAATGAGTTCTCCACCGATAATGCTGAGGGGACTCTCTTCGCCTCCTCGGTGGAGGGGATCTTCTGGTCCTCAGTCTGCGGGGGGTCCGGACTCTTGAGACCCCCGGGTGCTCAGGTTGGTGGACTCCCATAAGGGCTCGCCATCCATTTAGGCGAGTTCGGAGGTCGACCCCCTTTAGGTGGTTGGCAATCACTTGACGGAGATCCCGCTCGGGAGGGCTTTGAGAAGCCATAGAGTCAACTGAAGGATTGGGAACCGCCACATGGTCATGAGGAGGATGTTGCTTCGGATGACTCTGACGGGAGCCCCCCTGGGCAGCCCCCCGAGACCCAGGAGGGGCATGTTGAGGAGGAGCACCTTGAGCCGGAGGAGGGGGAGAAGGAAGAGAAGTGGTTCTTCGGTTGGAGACCGCTGCCTTCCCCTTCTCTTTTGGATGCATGACTTGAAACTAGTCTCGCTGATGAAGTTAGGTCGGGTTGCTTTTTCGTTTTCTACAGACGGCGCCAATCTGTTGCTACTGAATCTGGTGTGGGGAAAATAGATAGAATTTATGGATTCTTGAGAAAACGAATGAGGCAAACCTGTTGACCTGTTGACCTTCACCAAATTATTGACCAGTTTCTTGCTGCTGCCCGAACCTGCAAAATGTGCGATACACCGGGATGGATCCCGGCGACGCACCCTCGACGCTCTTGTCAGTAATCAGAATGATTAAGAAAGAGCTTTAACTGGAAAAAGATTGATTACATTCTTATGGTGGGGGGAGAGGGGTTTTATAGTCGCCTTAGGGATCCGTTTCGAGATAAGAACAAGTCTCTACTTTCCGGTGTGGATGGATAGAAGTGGTTAAAACCTCCTCTTAGGGATAATTATGAATCTAAATTCTTCTTTATCCTTCTGAACTGGTTTGTAACGGGTTGTGATCCATACCTAGTACGACAGATCCGTTTATGGGTTATTGGGCTTTGAAGAAAGACCCAGTCCCCATTTCAGACACATTTGTAGGTGAAATTACCGTTTTACCCCTGAGCTTTAAGATTCGTGCCCGATTTGAATGGTCTCGATTTAATCCCATTTTTAGCCATATCAAATACCACATTTAAAAGTTTCAACCGTTTTCTAAATACCTATCCAGAAAGAAGAAGAAATAGAAGGGGGTTACCATTGAAATCTCAGATGTTTCTACATCTGAAATATTTGTGTTTAATGATTCTAAACCAAGTAAGGTTCTCAACATTGATACTTTTCCATAGCCATTTGCCCAACAGAGCCAAGTTATGATTGTGTAAATTTAAAATACCTAACCTCCCTTCATTTTTATCCATACAGACTCTTTTCCAACTCATCAAGCATTTACCACAATCAGAGGTAGAAGAACCAGTCCAAAAGATTTTCCTTCTAATAATATCAATTTTCTTGATAACCCAAGCATGGATATAAAAATAAGAAAGAAGATAAAGAGAAATACAAGAAAGAACTGAGTTGATAAGAGTCAATCTACCACCCCTAGATAAAGATCTACAAGCCCAAGAGCTGAGTCTTTTCTAAAAATATTCAATGATAGGGAACCAATCAGATTTATGAAGGCTACCAATTCTAAGAGGAATACCCAGATAAGTAAGAGGAAAATTACCTCTAGGGCAGTTGAAAAAGGCAGAAACTTGGGGGAAAAAAAGAATAAGAAACCAAACTATTTACACTTAAAACGAAATTGCTTGTAAGATTTATTTAGGGTTTTTGTCTTGTTGTTGGAATGTATGGAGTTCTATGATTTTGAGAATGTTAGGTGCTATGAAGCACAGATACGGGTACGGGGTGCGGGTACGACACGACACGGGTTCGGGGATACGTGAATTTACAAAAAAGTAGGATACGGGTGCGTTGTGGGTACGTTAAATATAAAATAATTTATATTATATTTATAGATACAAAAATATTTTTCTTGTTAAAAATGCAAACATTTAAACCATTTCATAGAACTATAAGAATACATTATAATTATGAGCATTTTAGAGAAAAGAAATGATATTCTAACTATCAAATCTTTGGGTAGTCTTATTTTGTGTTTGAGCATAAACAACAAACTTTTGAAATTACTTTAGGACCCCATGCATTTATCTAAATATAATTGTGTCTAATAGTTGTGAAAAATGCATTTAAAAAATTGGGTGCTCCTTGGGTACGCACCCGGGAGTACCCAAGGAGTATCGGCACCCGATACGCACCCGACACGGGTACGTCGACCATTTGAAAGTATCCGTGCTTCCTAGGTTAGGTGTGATGTTTGTTTGTTTGTTTTGTTGTGTGTTAGATTTGTGAATTAGAGGTGTTGAAAGTGATTAAATTTATGGTTTATGTGTGGGTGGGTTTGGATATGGAGTTGCATTAGGGGAAAGGATGAGAGAAGTGTTGGCAAAAAGGTTGAAACTTGCAACTGCTTGGGGAAATTTGGTCTTCCGTAGACGTTACAGATATTTGTACGGGATGTTAGAGATGAAACCCTATGCGGTTTGCTAACTTGGGTTTTGTACGATCGTGGGCTTGGAGAAAGTTGGAGATTTTACGAGGTTACATTTTGAGATAGGTATATGAAGCGGCTTGTCATGTTGACAGTTTTGTTGACTGTAATGTTGCACCAAGTGATGAATGTCGAGATGAAGTTAGACTGTATTGAATGATTAAATCACATTAAAATCTTTGATGGATCAGTGAGCTGCATGGCCGACTGGTTTTATTGGGAAAAGGTTTAAGATGACGACAAGGCCGGCCCCCACCTGTGAGGCGGCCGCCTTAGGCCCCCGGATTGTTTGCAATTTTAGGAGCCCCAAATTCATGTTTTCCTTGTAAATATACACGTATTTTACGCGTAAAAAATTTATATTGTTATTAGGTGCCCAAAAAAATAATTATTTGGGTCTTTCGCCTCGGGCCCTCGGGAACTCAGGGCCGGCCGTGGATGACGATGACCTTTGCTTGTATTGGAAAAAGTAAGACGGTTTACGGTATTTGTGTTTAAACTTTTTTTTATTATTTTTCTCTATTTATCACAAAGTAGTATTAAGGAGGGTACAACAAACTAAGCTAGACTTATACATGAAATGGATCATAAAAATACTTTGCAACATAATGAATTGACATCCCAACATTTATGTATTGGTTGTTGAATTTTGTACATATATGATATGTGTACTAGGATGCATGTTGCTGTCATATTGCTGCTATTATTATTGCTTGAGCCTTGGGGGTGAATTACAAAGTACAAGGATTCTTTACCGTGAAACTTGTTGTTGAATGTTAAATGACTGAGGTAACAGGAAAAAGTGATGATGAATAACTTATTGGAGTAGATTCAAGCAATTGGCGACCATTTAATAAAACACCTAGAAGTAAGGCATGAAGATGGCTTAATAGAAAGCTTATTTGATTGGTGTTGGAACAAGAGTACTCGAACAAAGTTACTCCTTCACTGCTAGTTTGAGTTACCACTGTGGATCCATACTCTTCTGAGCTCGCAGCAGCAGCAGCAGCAGTACAGTTGGTGTACAAGTCACCCCTTGGATATCTGATTTAGATATAATATAATAGCATTGGTCTGAACAGCAAGTCCTTTATGTACTCTTCAATTTCTCTTTTCTTTCTATTTTACTCTTCTTAAATTAATAAGACCAAGAAGTAATCAATATGGCTCATTGTGAAACCAGATTGTGCCTTTGATTGGGTGATTCTTTAAGAAGAATAGTACAGTTAACTTCATATAGGACAATAATTCTTATAGTAATTGGGCCTTTGATGGGAATGGCATATTTTAGATGTTCACACTCAATATATCCTTGTACTTGGTGCAAAACTATTGATGCAGTTCAAGCATGTACCAAATAGTGGAATGCCTGCTAAATTTCATGAAAAAAGAGAGACAAGAAAGACTTGTTTTTTTTAAAAATCCAAAGTTGGAAAATTTTGCGCTAACTATGTCTAGGATGAATTTGAAAATGGATGTGAGGTAATTGGCAATCATGGTACAGCCCTGGGCCACTTCAATGGAGGCTAATGCATTTGGTTCAGTCCAGTCAGTCAGTCTTTCATATTTCAGTTGTCGGACTAATCTTACTAGTTTTCTTGACTTTAACATGTTACTTTTTGGAGTAGGCATTAATTATTATCTAAATATTCTTACAATTTCTGTTTTCGTTTAGAGTAATGCTTTAGCCACTACCAATTTCACTACCTAATGAAGAAAGAATCGGGAAGGCAGAATTTAATGAAACCTCACCGTAATTAAATCTTTCACACTGACCCACTCCTGGACAGTACTTTAAGTGTCACAAATTCGATCTCTATACTGCAATGCCCGTGCATCTATGAACTGTCACAACCGTTAATATTTGCATGCATTGAACTTGTGCTTGGAAAATCATAGCAGTTAGCACTCACTGAGTGTCACCTGCAATCTGCATTCACCATGAGTCTCTTCATACTTGAAATGTCTGTGTTCAATCAGTATGGGGTTGAATACCATTTGTTATGGCGGTAGAGGTTGGCTGGGAGGAACTGATAATAAACTGAGACTAGATTCAAAGCTTAACACATTCGGTCGTAAATGATACCTGCCCTAAGCACCCGTTCTTCTATAGTTCCCCCTTATTCAGAGGTGCACCACATCTTTTTAGCCTTCATTTCTTAATATGTTGATTTATATTCTGGCCCCAGAGACCATAATAGGCTAAACTTGGTGATGAATTCAGTGCATGATTCTTAAGGCTAGTAGTCGATTGAATAAGTGCATCAAATAGTGAAGAGTGTAGAAGAATATAAGACATGCTTTTAGGCATTTAATATGCTCTTTAGAATTTCAGTTTTGACTCACCCTCTCTTCATGTTTTGACTCCATGATATTCATTCCATCTATGTAGAAATGTACTATTTGACATGTTAGAAGAATTTTATGCTTCTCCAATCTCAAATTTCGAATTAAATGATCCGAAGGATTCACGAGTCACTTTGACATTTTGTTTCATTTGCTAGACTTTTCATGATGCTCTTCAGGATTTCGATTTTGAGTCTCTAGTCACCTTTGGCCATGATATTCCTCCATCTGCGTACAAGTGAATAAGATTATATGGACAAAGACTAGGCAGCTCAATTTGCTTAATATGTTCACTCATGAGGAAGAAAAACATGTTTTAAGCACAGGCAAAATGGGAACTTTTCTTGTTTCGAGTTGATGGATTATTCACATTTTGCAGTGGAGGGAAATAGCAAGCCACAGTACTAGTGCCACTAGGGTTATTTTTTTGTTATATTAAAATGTTTATAAATCTTCTGTGGAGTTGACTGATGATTGCACTCTTCCCTATCATCTGTTCTTTTATACAGTTTCTCCTGATACTGAAAGCCACTTCAGCAGTTAAAGATACCTAAAACTCAGGTATCTTTAACTGTTCTGTTTATTTTTTACTAAGTTCAACATATTCTCAACAGACCCTTACACTGGTTGATGTTAGTTCTGTATTAAGCATTGCAATTTATAATGGTCAATTTCAGATATGCACCCAAGAGTTTCATGGAAAAGCAAATTTTCTACTGGTGTTTATTTTTATCAAAATTTTACTTTTCTAAACTTTTATCATATTAGAACTCTGTGCTCGTTTATCTTTCCATGCCGATGGACACCATGTACACAATTTCTGCCCGTGATTGTGAACTATAATAAGTTAACAATCGTATAAATGATTTAAAAGTTTTTTTACTCGTATTATATGATAATATGAACTCAATTTTGACAAACTTTTACCTCCAAGTTACAATGTATGTAAAATTTTATGTTTAAGGCGTTTTGCATGTTGATTAAGAAACGAGCTTATACAAATCATGGTAAAGGTAGCTCATATCCAAGATAAATTAAGAGAGAATTGTCTCAGGTGGTTTGGATATGTTACACGTAGATCTAGTAGTTCCGCTATAAGTGCATCTGTAATCGTTGGCCATTTTTGCAAAGTTTGCAAAATTTGGCAAAAATCGAGCTGTAGTCGTTGGCTAAAATACTCAAAATTTGGGTTTTGGGGGAACAGTGGTCGACTATATTTGGGAGAAAATATAGGAATTTGAAACATATAGCTGATGAATGATGATCTTTCGCCCGTTCATTTTAAAAGTAAAAAAAAAGAATCAGATGAAAGATCATCTTTCGTCGCTTTTTTTAATATTTCATTTCCCGTCCGATCGATTTAACAAAAAAAGATTGGACGTGAAATCATTTCCCGTCCCACAAAGTTTCTTTCAAATTTAAGATGAGAAATTCTATGGAATTAGTCCTATAGAATTATTATGCATACACAATTAGAATTTAATCAAGATTTAGTTAAGATTTAAGATTTAATTAAGATTTAACTAGGATTAAAGTAAGAGTTAATTAGGAATTAATTAGGAGTTAATTTGAAAAAAGACATTTTGGACGGGAAATCATTTTCCTTCCGTGGTTAATTTTTTTTTAAAAAAAAAATCCTCAAACGGGAAATAATTTCCCTTCCGTTGGTTTTTTATTTTTTATTTTAAAAAAAATAATCAATGGACAGAAAATCATTCCTCGTCCGACACATTTTTAAAAAAATATATATATATATTTTTTTGTGGAATGAGACATCAACCATCGTCCATCCATTTTTTTAAAGTCAAAACCCAAATTTTGGGTTAAAATGACAATGACTACAACTCAAACCCAAAATTCCTATTTATATAAGCCAGATACCCAAATATGAGACTGAACGACTGCAAATGCTCTTAGAAAGAGGGATTCGATAAATATTGAGAATAGAGTTAGGGCCTTAGGGGTAGAGGAAGACCCTAAACTTACTTTATTGAAAATTTTAAGAAAAGATATAATAGCTTGCTAAACTTGGGTGAAAATTGTAAGAAAATATCTAATAGCTTGTGGCATTACAGGAAATATTGTGCTAAACCGAGTAGAATGGAAAATCAAGATTCTTGTAGCCAATCCCAACTAGTTGGGAAAAAAGCTTTTGTTGTTGTTGTTGTTGTTGTTGTCGGCGTTTTGCTTGTTATGCTTAATTAACAATATGACATATTTTGGCAAATAGTGATAAATAGGACTTGATGCCAATTATTAATTATCTTTTGGATGCTTAGTGTTGAAAAGAGATTTATTGGAGTGGGATATGCTACTTTTGGAACTTAAAGAGGTTATCTTTAGTTTTCCCTTTTTAAAAATAATTTATTTAATTTTCTCTTTATTCTAATGGTAAGTATAACTATACCATGCTTATTATGCGTATTAAAATTTCACTGATTGAATGGAGAACTTTGGTCATTATCTTGTAATAAAGAGGAAATGTACATAATTTGAACATTTGCATGATGATAATTTCTTATCAGATGTGATTAATATTATGCCAGGTTCTGTCTCCTTGCGGATTAAGTGACATCCACTGTGGTAGAGCGAAGGAATTGGCCACTAATGGTAGAGCTCTGCCGCCTTGCAGGTTTCTCTAACCAATTGGACGGGATCAATTATAAAGGTGCTGATGAGCCTTTTTGCTATGGTGGAAAAGCAAGCATAGAATCCATCGCTAATTCTTGGAAGTCCTCAAGATTTAGTTCTTCCGAGGACGAAGAGTGTAATGTTCTCGAAGACTTTAAGCGATGGGCGAGGGAATTGGCGAGAAAGTTTTGTGGGCAGTTGGGGGAATGGTGCTCAGTGCCGGATTTTTTTTGTAAGGTTGGTTTCTTTTCACAAGTTATCAATGTACGTCTTTGACTTGTTTGTGCTAGAAACATTTAGGTTTGTATACAGGCGTTCTAATTTCTATGATCAATTTAGAATAACATAGGGATTTAGTCACCATTATTTAAGTATTGAGCTTTCGATGATGTTCACTAATTCACAATTATAGCTTGATTTCGAAAAACAAGTGCATTGAATGTGCATCGATTCACATAAACCTTCTCTAAGTTGTAATAGTACAGATGATTGCATTCGACGATCATTTCATTTCTCATTGGAAGAGGTAAAGCTGATTCAAAGAGTGCAAAGTCATTTTTTCATCTATGAACTTTGTTGTTTTAAGACTTGCATCTAGTGGTGCAAATACAACAGATAAGAGAAATGCTAGACATACATGAAATTCTATCCCAAACATACATGGGACTTGTCTTTTAGTGGTTGGTGTGTCGATTGATCACTAAAAGACAAATAGATAAGACCCAACAATCACTAAAAGACAAATTCCATGTAAGTTTGGGTAGAATCTCATGTAAATCTAGCATTTCTCAACAGATAAAGAGTGGATGAGAAATGATAGCATGACCTCCAAATGTGCATCTTCATTTGCAACGCTCTTTGATTGGTGCACTTACAAAAGGTAAATGGTCCCAACTATCTTTCTATTTGTTTGGTAAAAAATTATGCCTGGACCAATCATGTGAAAGAGTTGCAAATAGAACTGCATTTAGTGTGGCATGCTGTCATTCTCAATAGTGAAATATACATTACTCTATTCCTATCTCTTCGCAGAAAGAGGAGTGAACTTCAATCCACATTTGGTGAAACAGATTTGGATTTTGTGGGTATAAATGGATAACCTTAAAGATTATTGGTAAATTGAATGAAAGCAATCTTACCCAATTTCTCTTTATTCAAGGCGCTTTAATCATACCCAATTTCTATTTTGTCAAAAGGCCCAAGCTTCCACATAGATATGTCATGCCCAGCGTGGATCCAATGTGGCGCTCTTCCAAGAGCTTTAGTGAAGATCTCAGCCAACCGGTTTTCAGACTTCACATTTGAAGTATGGCCCCGTTTTAAAATTAATTAAATCAGAAAACATATAAAGTTACATTAGTATTGTCTTGTGTGCAACATACACTAATTCTAAAGACTTTAAATCTTATGTAGTGTACAACATACTTCATTGTATTTGGATGTATATCTGATATTTTGTATAGTTTAATCCTTTTCCATATCTATATTTAAACTGCACCAATATTAAATTTGGTTTTTCATTTGATACATATTAGATATTACCCATTGGTAGTTAATGCCCAAAAAACCGATAATGATTGATTAACGTTGGTTCTTTCACAGCAAGAGGAAGAGCTACACCCATCTCCTGAAGCAAGCAGCGATATATCGTGCAGCTCGGAGGCTAGAAGCCAAGGTAAGCCAACAGTCTTCTGGTGGAAGGAGATAGGAAGGAAGTTCTCATGCAGACTGTATTCCTATTTATGTGCCACTGAACATGTTATCTTCGCCATCCTTATTACGGACTTTGAAATTTTGGTGTGATGTATATTATACAATTTTATTGTGAATTACCCCCATTTAAGGCCATGTTTGTCTTTGGTACACAGTTATCAGTATGCTTGAGTTTGACATGCAGAAAAGATGAAAAAGAACAGGAAAGAGTGTTAGAATTTTTAGAGAAACTGAAGAAAATATATTGAATTGATTACATTTGCAATTTTTTTTCCAGCAACCTGTTCAGTTAATAAAATAAGCAATACATGAGAAGCATAAGCAACAACCAATTAGTAATACCGGATAAAGACAAGCTGCAGTTGCACTGTTTTAACTAGTGTTTAGACCATCCGATCACTTTCCCAGTGCGCTATGGTAGCTCCACACCGCGCCTTGTTTCGACCATGTGCTGTGAAGAGTTTGTGAAATTCTAAGCCTCTACCTGACAACGGTCCTGCCAGGATATCAATGTCCCAAAACATTTGATGAATAACATGATTTGATGAAACAATCGGGTGGTATGCACTACACTGTAATTGTTAGTATCAGGCACATAATTCTTAGACCTCTTATAGAGGAACTCAGATGGTAACCACACTGTAATTGTTAGTATTAGCAGATAATTCCTAGACCTCTTATAGAGGAACTCAGATGGTAATGCTCCTTACTCATCATTCTGATTGATAAACTAGGATGATAACTATAGCATTGATTTATTTGATAAAGATAATGATTCTTTGGCATGTTTATTGCATGATTGCTGAAACACTACAAAGATGAGAACAGGTGCATGTCTTCAACATGTCCACAAATTACAATAAAAAAAAATTAAAAAAAATCAACATGTTTAGAGCATCTGTAGTCGTCTGCTATATATGCATATTATGCATATTTTGGTAAAAAAAACTCGCTGTAGTCGTCTGCTCAATATGCATAATATGCATATTCTGCTACAGGAGACTGCTATATATGAGAGAGGAAATAAGAATTATGCATATATAAACGACGGAACTGGAAGTGCCGTCGCAAAAAAAAATAAAATTTAATGGTCGGACGGCACATCTCCAAGAAAAAGAAAAAAAAATTTCGTCATTAAAAAACCAGAAAAACCCCACTTCTCTCTGACGCAACATGAAGTTGCGTCCCAGGTCTCCTCTGTAGTTTTTTGTAATGTTTTGTAATTGCTTTGTATTTTTTGTAATTTTTTTTGCAATTTTTTATAATTTTTTTGTAATTTTTTTGCACTTCGAGTACGATTTTTCCCTCCGACGGCACTTCAAGTGCCGTCGTACCATTTAAAATATTTTTTTTCCCTTTCCGACGCAAGGTCATGTTGCGTCCGACCGAATTTTTTTTTCCTCTCCGACAACGCAATGTGAAGCTCCGTTTGTATATTATTTTAATTTAAACACGGCACTTCAAGTGCCGTCCCACCATTTAAAATATTTTTTTTCCTCTCCGACGCAAGGTCATGTTGCGTCCGACCGAATTATTATTAATTTTTTTCTCTCCGACGACGCAATGTGAAGCTCCATCTGTATATTATTTTAATTTAAAATGGTAAAATATAGCATTCTACGACTGCAGCGAAGTGATCCTTTGCTATCTGCATTTATCCATTTATGCATTTTTTAACCATAACGACTGTGGATGCTCTTACGAATTCTCATCCAAGGAAGCCCTTCCGTTGAGAACTCTGTGCAAACTGTTCCGCCAGTCGTCTGATCAAAATTTCAATCAAGATCTTGATTGGACGGTTCTGATTGCTTCCGCTCTTCTCACTTATCCCCGAGGGTAATTGGGTCATTTTGACCACTTAGGTACCCTCCCCCATCTTTCTCTCTCAGTTACTGTCTCCCTCTCTTCTCTCTCTTCCTAGCTCCCCCTTCCTCCAAATCCTCTACGAAGAACCCGATGAACCCTAGCTCCTCTTTCTTCAAATCGACGAGCTTCAAATCCCGACCATCCCTAGCTCCGCAGCTTCCCTTCTCTCTCAGTTACTTTCTCCATCTTCGACATCTCTTCGAAGCTCCCGAAACCCAACAGCCCAATTTTTCCAATTCGTCAGTTCGATCTATGATTTCTCATTCATGGACGTTGATAAGATCCTTCCATTTAGCAGCACCTTAGGATGGCAGAGCCTTCACATTAATGGCGAGGTTCAAACGAGGAAAGGCTTACGGTGGATACCTAGGCACCCAGAGACGAGGAAGGGCATAGCAAGCGACGAAATGCTTTGGGGAGTTGAAAATAAGCATAGATGCGGAGAATCCCGAATAGATCAACCTTTCAAACTGCTGCTAAATCCATGGGCAGGTAAGAGACAACCTGGCGAACGAGTAAACGAGTGAATTTGATTTGGTTCCTCCCTCCTCCATATCCCTCCTCTTTTCAAATCCCCATCAAACCATGACGATCAAGATCTTTTGGCTGTTATTATTAATTTTGAGGCTGTAGTTCCTCATGCTCCTCTCACTTGGTTCCTAGGGTGTAATGGTCAAAAAGTCACCAAACAACTACCCCTTCTCTCCTTCTATCTCAGTTCGCACACCCTCGCACAATATATATATCCCTACTATTTTAATGGAAGAGTTGGAGTTTGTAACAAACAAACCCTAATTTTGTAACTATATAAACACGTATAATACACATCTAAACTATATTCAAGAAATATAAATGTCCACCGCACGTATAGCCCAATTAAAACATTCAAATGTAAACTATATATTTTTCTTATTCAATATATATCTCTACTATTTTAATGGAAGAGTTGGGGTTTGTAACAAACAAACCCTAATTTTGTAACTATATAAACACGTATAATACATATCTAAACTATATTCAAGAAATATAAATGTCCACCGCACGTGTAGCCCAATCAAAATATTTAAATATAAACTATTTTTTTTTCTTATTCAATATATATTCATTTAATTTGATTACTTTACTTTTTTTAGACGTGCATTGCACATACATTATACTATTATATCTATAATGTGTGGGTATGAGCATCTCTAATTTTGATTCCGTAATTTATCATCAGCCTATCAGGGAAAAAAAATTTGAATGTTGAATCCCATTTCTCCATGTCATCCTTATGTTAGTTGTTGGTCCAACATTCATTTTTATCATCAGCTCGAAAGAATAATAAATGTTATCCAGCTAAATTGAATTTATCATTCCAATTTTATGGGATATTCTCGAAATATTGAATAAATGTTGGTACATAAATCTTAGACCTCGAAATACTCAATAAATGTTAGTACATAAATCTTAGACCTCCCGCAAACTCGCAAGAATCTCAAATCATAGACAAACTTGGATGACAGCTAGCATAAATTTATTTCAGAAAGAACATAATTTTTATGGCATGTTTATTGTGTGATTGCTGAAACAAGAAAAGAATGAAAACAAGTTCATACGAATTGCATTAATAAGTATCACTGTTTTGGTAGATAAATTTTATGGTCTGATAGCTTAAATAAACTTGTTGGTAAGGGCAACATAAATTTATTTCATAAAGATATTTTGCATGTCTATTGTGTGATTGCTGAAAGAAGAAAAGGGTGATGATAGCTCCATATGCATTTTGCATGTCAATTTGAATTTTTATAGATACAGGTTTCAAGATATCATCGAACTAATCTGTTTATTTTTATCAAAATGAACTACTAAGACAAAATATATTTTAGTTCTTATATTTGTTTTATTCTAATATTCAATCTATGAACAACTGCATGTGAATGAGATATTGGAGCAAACTAAATAGATGAATATCTTCCAGCTTCTTAGTTGTCATAATATCTATGGCACTCAGCGTTCGGGTTGTTTAGCCCGAATTAAGATGTGGTTTATTGTTGTTCTGCCTTCGGGCTTTATATGTACTATTCCTGTTTCGTTAATTTTCCTTTAATGAAGCGATGACTCTAGTCATCTTTTAATATAAAAAAAAATATATCTATGGCACTTGGCATGTCCATAATTTCCTGTTTTCGAGGTTGAAATCTTACCAACTTTGCAAGGGCTGGTCTTGATGACGATGTAGCCATTTTTGCTGCGTGCCGGCATGTTGGATAGGTTTTGGATGAACCTGCATATGCTTTCGACTCGAAGTGATTCTCCTCGTCCGACATCTCGATACCTACCGATGTTGATTTCTCAATTTCCTACACTATGGTGTTTTTCCAGTCTCGTCCACCTTTTATTTTTATTGTTACAATTTGATATCATCTCTATCTCCCCGTCCCAAACTTACTTTCCATGTAACTCATAATCTTTGGATCAAATAAAAATTTGAATAAAAAGTCAATAGCAATAAAAACAAATCATGTTAGTTTAAAAGACAAAAAACAAAATAGTATTAAAAAAAATATTTATTTCTTATTAGAATTTGATTAGCAAAAAAATTCATTGATCATTTTGCCTGAGTAGATGCCAAAAAAAAAAAAAAATCAACTAGGAACCGCATTTATAGTGTACCAACACAAAATTTTAGCTACTATTAATTTCCTATGAAGGATTTCTCTGTGGAGATTCTAAATGATTGAAGCGACAAACACTGTTTGAAGTTGCTGCAGAATAGTACACAATAATATTTTCCTTTCCTTGAGTTAGTATCACTCCATACTTAATTCGGTTGCACCTATTAGCCTTCTCAGCCATTGTTAACATCCCCGCTTTGGTGAAATTTGTAACTTAATTTTATGCCAATTTGTAACTTAATTCTATGCCTCAACTTTCCCGTTTGTAATTTTTTTTTAAAGAACCCATATCATGTAAATTGTTAGCAAGATGGATATACAACTTGGCAAGCTAACAAGCACACAATGAAGTACATAATGATGATCTCGCTTTGAACAATTAGCAAATTCAGAAACATAGCCATCAATGAATGTTGATTTTTCGCTCTTCACGATTGAATGCCAACATTGAGAATTTTTCTGTTATGGCTCACCTTTCTCATTCTCTTCATTGATTGCTGATGTGGTGTTTGCTTATATGCCAAGAAACTAAAAGTATCTCGTGAGAAGAAAAAGACAAATTCTGGACACTCAAAATAATAATAATAATAATATATACATAGAACATTTTGGTTGGAAGCTTCTGTATATACTCTTAATTAGAGCTGGTATTAGGTCTTACTATCCTGATCTGTTACCTCGTGGGTCTAAAAGTTAGACTCGTACTTGGATTTGCAAAAACAGCGGATCTGGATTCGGGTCCTAGTTAAAAAATTTACCCGTCGAGTCTGTTAGTGGAGAATAAATATTTGCACGTAAAGAATTTTTGCACATGATATCCTACGATTCTAACAATTTTTGCACTTAAGTACATAAATAAATATTATATTTATACATCTATCTTCAACAATTACTTATATGTATATCCCTATAACCATACTATTCAAATTCCATAATTTTGGGGGTATTTTTTAACCGGTCCGAGTCCGGGTTGGTTCTATTTTGAGCGGACCCGGATCCAGACCCATTAGTGCATCGGGTCTTATTTTAGGACCTGAGCCCGTATTGAACGGATCGATTTCGGTCTAATGCTGGGTCCGGGTTATGTCCGGATCGAGTCCGGATATCGGGTAAATGTGACAGTGCTAGTCTTGATACTGTATAGAACTACCGTATTTTTTATATATTTTAAATAGCTTCTAGAGAAGTTATTGAAAGATACATATGAAATCTTTGTTGGAGCCTTAGGTCACTTGGTTAAGTCTTCAAGATTGATCACCGTTAATGTCGCGTTTACTTTACTGTTATTTTGTTAATAATGTCCTAGTTATAGGGTTTAGATTAGGTTTGAATTATTCTTAGTGGCGGGGTCAGACAAATCAAAATGGGGTCCCATTTTTTTTCTTCTGGCATCGACATGATTGTTGCCGAAAATTTCTTTCTTTATTTTTGTTTTGAAAAATCAAAGTAGTTGGATCAAAATAAAATTATAATCAAAGTAAAAATATTTGAATTAGTGTTCTTAGTATCATGTATTTTTTGGCACTTGTACAGTTATACTCTAAATTTGGTAAGAGTAATGATAATTAATAATCATACTACACTATTTATATTGTTATAATACTAGAGGCTAAGAGATACGACCCAAATGAATAGATATACTTGTAACTTGTGTACACACCAGCTTCTTATTCAAAATTTTATCCAATGATCATACATATCAAATAATAAGCATTATTGTTAAGATTAAAAATAAATCTATGGGTAAAACAAAATGATTTACTCATACTTGTATCAACACAATAAAATTCATACTACATACTTGGAATTGAATCAACAAAATGATTTAGAATTGAAATCCAGACTACATATTATTCAAAGAGATGAAAGAATGAGAGAACGGAGGAAGTTTGAGCTTAATAAATGGGTTGAGTTTGAGTTTCTTTTTTTAAGCTTGAGCTGTTGGACTTAATTAATAGAATGAGAGAATGAATTATTTTTTAATACAAAACTCATACCACTATTTCAGCCTTTAAGAGGTGGACTGAGCTTGGGGGTCCCAAAAAATTTAAACTGGGGGGACCAAATAAAAATTTTGGCCTATATGAAGGGGGTTTTTCAAAATTTTTGGGGTCCCAAATGTCCCCCTAACCCACAATCTCTCTCCGCCCCTGATTATTCTTTAACAACTTCACCATGTTAGTAGGTCATGTAAACATGGATGTTACTTTGATCTCATATATGTTTGTAAGGCTAATATAAAGCCACAATTTATTCATTAAAAAATATTGGCTTCAAACTCCCAAATTGAGATATTAGTGTGTTCAGGGTTTTGAGTTTTCAACAAGTGGTATCAGAGCCCCATCACAGGGGCTAACCAAGAGCAATAGAAATAGCAGATTTCTTTGCAAGAAAGAAAAAAGAGAGAGCCAGAAAGAGTGAGTGGGAGCCAAAAATAGTGAGTAAGAATGGCAACTGAGGGGAGTTTTGTGCTGCCGCCGATACCAAAATAGATGGTCAATATGATCACTGGGCCATGTTGATGGAGAATTTCTTACGCTTAAAGGAGTATTGGCAGTTAATCGAGAATGGAGTCACAGTAGTAGCTGAAGGAGCTGAATTGACAGAAGCACAACGCAAGACAATCGAGGATTAGAAGCTGAAGGATCTCAAAGTGAAGAATTACCTCTTCCAGGCAATTGACTGCACAATCATGGAAACGATCCTCAACAAAGACACATCCAAGCATATCTGGGATTCCATGAGACAAAAGTATCAAGGTTCATCCAGGGTCAAGCGAGCAAAGCTTCAAGCCCTTTGAAGCGAATTTGAAGTCTTGCAGATGAAGGAAGGTGAGAAAGTGGATGAATACTTCGCTAGAACCCTCACAATTGCCAACAAAATGAAGATACATGGAGAGAGAATGGAGCTGGTGGTGATGATCGAGAAAATTCTGAGGTCTATAACCACAAAGTTTGACTATCTGGTATGTTCTGTTAAAGAATCCAACAATTTGGATACTTTGACAATAGATGAATTGCAGAGCAGCCTGTTGGTGCATGAACAAAGGATGAACAAGCACGATAGTGAAGAACATGCCCTAAAAGTCAGCCATGAAGTCAGAGGCAGAGGAAGGGGAAGGCAGCCATTCAACAAGGCGATTGTGGAGTGCTACAAATGCCACAAGCTAGGACACTTTCAATATGAGTGTCCTAGTTGGGAAGTGAATTATGTTGAGCTCAATGAAGAACATGAGATGTTGTTAATGGCTTGCGTGGATAGTCACAATTCCAAAAGAGAGGAAGTATGGTTCCTCGACTCTGGCTGCAGCAACCACATGTGTGGTAATAAGTAATGGTTCCTTAACCCAGATGAGACATTTAAACAAGTTGTGAAGCTTGGAAACAACTCGAAGATGGTAGTAATGGGGAGAGGGTGCATCAGATTGCAAGTCAACGGAGCAACACAAGTGATTAGTGAAGTGTTTTACATTCATGAGTTAAAGAATAACTTGCTTAGTATCGGTCAATTACAAGAAAAAGACTTGGCCATTCTAATTCAGCATGGGGTGTGCAAGATATATCATCCGAAAAAAGGGTTGATCATGCAGACCAAAATGTCTGCTAACAGAATGTTTGTGTTGCTTGCATCGGTACAAACTCAAGCTCTAGCACCAACATGTTTCCAAATTGCATATGAGGACAAGAATCATCTATGGCACCGAAGATTTGGTGTAACCCCTATTTCTGATTTTTTTTCCGGAGTTTTATTTGTAATTCTTCCTTCTTAAATTATTGTATTCAGATTTATTTAATAATAAATCTTGTTATCCCTTGGACTCATTTGTTCTCTTTTGATCATCTGTATTCTTTTGGCTTCAACCCTGAAATTTTGGTACACTGCTAATTTTATTTTATTGTGTATTGGGTTTATTTAATCCATTATTTTCATATCCTCATTATTATTATTATTTATTTTCTTATTGGATCCTAAACCCATACCTAATAACCCGTTAACCTGCAACCCAAACCCAACATCCTATAATACCGTATAAATATCATTAACCCTAATTAATCCCCATCTTAATCTTAATCTCTCTCCCCCGTAGCTAATCTCCTTTCTTCTTCCCCTATTCTACGTCGAACCCAACCTCCCGCTCCCGTCCTCGTTGCTCTGACCACCGCAGTAACCACCTTCGCCCTCGTCTTCATCCTTCATCCTCATCCCTCATCGCCAGTGCCCTCGACCCCGCAACCACCGTCGACTGCTCCACCACCCGTCCTCCATCCACTTCGACTTTCGCCGTCCCAATCCCTCTTATCTCTTCTCCTCCTCGTTGACGCCTGCACACAGCGACCACCACCCATCGCCACAGTCCCGCCACTACTGCCCATCGCCATCCATCGACAAGACCCCTGCCTTGTCGTGTTGTTGCCTTCTTGCGGTGTTCCTCGCTGTCGATGACTGCAGCCACCGACACTGCCGCTGTCGTTGCTGTCGCCATGTGCTTGCTATCACGTGCTTTGCATGTCTTGCTATTGTTGTCTCTTGCATGTGTGTTTCCCATACGTGTTGCCGCTATTTCATTATTTGTACGTGTATTGTTGCCATCAGGATTCTTGTCCCGTTATTCTTTTGTGTTCAAAGTCGTCATTTTTAAGGCAATTTTCTCTTGAACTAGTTTTATTTTTCTTGTTCAAGAATTTCTTTGATCTCCGCAAGTAGTTCATCCTTCAATTATCATATTTTATTTGTCTAAACTTGTCACGCCCTGCTTCCCAAAAGGAGTACGGAATACGAGTACGTGACAAAGCCCAGCGAATGATTTTCATCATTCATAAGCTGTAGGATCGACTCAGCATCATAACAAGAAATATAGCAAAATATATATTCAACCATGAATGCATGAATAATTTATTAATCAACAGAAAATATTTGAAACAAATATAAATATGCCAAATAAATTTAAGATCTGGATCAAAAGTAAATACTTCGGGACTACAAGCCCGTTACAAGTTTCAAGAAGCAACAAAATTTAATAAACTCAAATACAAAGTAGTTGTCACGCCCCGCTTCCCGGAATACGGGAACACAGGCACGTAACTGAGGCCCAGCGAATGATATAAGTACGCCAACTCATCTCATCCATAAGCTGTACCAGTCTTAACTCAACAATATAAGAAAAATTAATCACAACCACGCAGGAAACATGATCACATAAACGAGAATGAAATTCAATAACCAAATCTGGAATATAAGGACTTACCAAATATCTCGAGGAACTCCTGCTCCAATCGTAGAAGAACTTCTCACCAATGCCTTCTGAAAATTCTCTTTGTTCACCTGTACTTGTTCATCTAAAAAGAAAGAATAATTTGTCCTTAGAGCAAGTCATGGACATGCAAGTGGAGAAACAGAGAAACAATAACAATAGTGGTATAACAATGAATTCAAATAAACAATGAAGTCGATAGAATTGAACAGTGTAAAAGAGATAACAGTATAATATGCATTAAATACGATTTACCACAATAACGATAAACAATACCAATAATGACAATAACAATGAGAACACTGTTCATTAAGATAACAATATGCAATGATAATGCGATGAGAGCCTTAGGTCTATTATTCATTCTTTTATTCTAGCTAATGCACGTACTACTGCATCCCATACTACAGGTTCCATGCATACAATCAATTTCGTTTAGACCAATGTGGTAGATTCTATAGATCATGTACCCGGGAACATTATTCAATAATGACCGATGATCGAATCAATCGAGATACTGAAGTCAGTAATCTGCAATTAACCGATGACCGATATGACCAATAGACCGATAGACCGATAGACCGATAATTAGGGAAACACGGGCCCCTCTTCCGAGTACAGTCATTATGTCATCAACTACCCTAATCAACCCTTAACCCCGGCTTGCTTTACTTTCTTTACTCAATTATCATACAATAATACAATTAATAAGGGACGCTAGAGAAGGTGTCAAAACAATCCTAAGATCATGCAATATACTATATACAATTAAATACACTAAATATAACATTATAAACACAATTGTATATTATAAAGCATAGAATCCCAATTCTGGGCAGCAGTAGGTTGCTGTACCAAAATCAGTATTCCCGTTGCTACAGGGCAGCAAATGTGGATCCGTCAGGTGGTCTAGAAACTAGACTCCCGCCCGGTTCCAACGCATACTTAAAAGTTACATTCCGACGACGGTAGCTAAGTGAAATTCGGTGTTCTTTATAGGTTTTAGTTTCTGGCTGGGTGTAGATGTTGTCTAATTTTAATTATAAAGGCAGTAAATAAATATTATAAAAATCAGTAAAAATACTTTTTAACACCCTAAACATGTTATTTTCAAATCTGGAATTTATCTTGGCCATGTGTGATTAATAGTTCACTTAATTCATTAGCCTAAGTTGTTATGTACGTGAATCTGTAATTTCAGCGCAGCTGTGGTAAAAGGTTCATAACTGGAGCAGTATAACTCCGAATTCGAAAGTTTTGGTGTCTATCGATATCTAGACAGATAGGGTTACGATTTACTTTCAGGGAGTTTCTGATTTTAATGAAGTTTTCTAGGTCTAAACAGCACGTTAAGGTTCAGATTAGCGTAATTTTCTGAATAGTCTATATGTTCATTTTAAATAAAATGGTTAAAAAATTAAGGATAGTAAATTGGAGTTTAATCAATCATAATCACAGCGAACAAATGAACATGGTATTAATGTAGGTGATGTCTAACATTCTAATAATTACAATTCAACAATTTATCAATAGAAATCACAGTAACAATCAACTAATTTATACAATCTACTATAGCTAATTGTCATTTAATGTCATGATATGAAATGTGTCTATAATTCTCTATTTTTATAATCAATGACTATAACTATATGGTGTATGAATATCCCTATACATTAGAGGCAAAAAGATAGTACGATGTCAAGACTACCACTTGGATTCGCTCGTGTAAATCCGTGGCATCTCAACGATTGATACAATAATATTTTACGATTTTTAAATAAGATCCACTTGCGGAATTCAACAATAATTATCGAATACGATACAAAAACATTCGATAGAAATGACTTGCCTTTTAGGATGAAGAATCCGAACACGAACCAATACGGGATGTAAATCCCGAGAGATGAGGCACTAGTACGGACGCGTGCACGTACGGGACACGTACAAACACCTACACAAGGTTGGATCCGGAGCGGATCTTGATGGAAGATCAAGATCAGGACGATCGGACGGCTGGATCTGCTTAGATCTGGGCTGAGGATCACGATCGGGTGGACGGCCGAGATCAGATCTGATCAAAATCAGATCTTGATCAAATCGACGGCTGAGATTCAATCTCCCACTCTCCTTCTTCCCTCCTACTTCTTCTTCCATTCTTCTTCTTCCTTCTTTTACTAAAACAGAGAACGAGAGAGGGAGTAGCGCCGGCGCCGGCGGCTAGCGGCGAGGCGAGTGGCGGCACGGCGAACAGGGGGCGACGCGTCGGGAGGATGCACTGTCGGAGTGGGCAGAACGGCGGAGAGCACCATTGGCCAGCGATGGGGTCGTCATACTGGTTGTTGTTGTCGACGTCGGAGAGCTGCCTATGTCACGATAGAGGAAGAGAAGTGGCAGGCACGGCGGCAGTCGCGACGGTGGGTGCGGGCGGCTGGCGTCGACTGCCATGCTGTGGGCACTGGGAAGTCGGTGATGCACTCGCGTGGCATGGTGGAGCGGGGCAAGCCGCGCGAGGTGGTTGCTGCGCTGCTGGGGCTGATGGTCATCGGGGGGAGAGATCGATGGCGGCTAGGAGGTGGTGCGAGATGGAGAGGCAATGGCGGAAGTTCGGGGTGTTGACGATGGGTTTGGGGGGTTCGAAATGGGGGAGATGAGAGAGCGGGAGGATGAAGGAGACGATGAGTTTGATTTGTTTTTGTTGGTTCTGTTGGGTTTGTTTTGTTTTGATTTGGGTTTCGTTTTGTTTGGGTTTGTAATCAGAGGAGGAGAGGGAGAGAGAGAATAGGGAAATAATATAATATTGGTATAAAATAGAGGAGGAGAGTGATTGTAGGGGAGGGGGTTACGGGAGGAATTTAGGGGTTAATTGTTGGATCTGATCTATAATGGGTTCGGGTATGGGTTAGCAGATCAAGACCCAATAGGAGATGGGCTTGAGTTTGGGCTTTATTTAAATATAATAAACTCAATAATTAATGGTTGGGCTTCTAAGTTTTGGCCTAAAATTAAATATAAAATAAAATCAGAATTTATACAATTGGGCTTGAAATAAATATAAGATAATTAAATAATATGTATATTGAGTTCCATAAAATAGTTTATACAGTAAAATCTATTAGGGAAAAATAGTTATAAGATACTGAAGATTTAAATACGGAAAAATACTTTTAAAATACGTATTAATGGAAACAGGGGTTACAGTAGTTAAAGCAAAATTTTCCTAAGCGAAGCCTAGAACGTTTGCTCACCAATTCCAGCAGGAAATTGGTCTCCAAAACCTATATTTATCATGCAGAGAAAAATGGAGAAACAAGACAAACGCCCTTAGTGCAAGTTAAGGCCGCAAGTAGTACAAGCAAGGGTATGAAAAAAAGTGCTAGAAAATATGTAACAAGATTTGGAATCAAGAATATATAACATGATTGACAAGGATGTAACAAGTAGTGAAGTTCAAGGGACTAGCTAGCAAGTAAGACAAACCAAGTAACAGGATCGGGTAACAAATACAAGTGGCAGGAACTAGTAACAAGTGAGCATGTAGTTGTATCAAGCATTAAGGAAAAAGTATCAACCAAGACAGGTGTCAAGTGTGAACAAATAACAGGTTATTCTTAAGTCTAATATTTAATTCTATCTAGGTAGCACTTCATGCATCCCAATTATTTATCACATGGTTGCTACATACAAACAGTTACGTTTAGGCCTAGTGGTGGATTTTATAGGGCGGTGTATTCAAGCATCAAGTATCAAGCAAGCATGTTCATGAATCAGGCAATTATATAACTAGTTCATGTGCCAAGTAATAACATGACAGGTCATGAATTAAATAATAATATACTAGTTCATGGATCAAGTAATAACAAGTCCATGAATCGAGTAATAATATACCAGTTCATGAGTCAATAGTAACTAGTTCATGAATCGAATGATAATATAACTAGTTTATGAGACAAGTATCAAGTGGGAAACACAAGCCCCCTTCCGAGTACACTTACTTATATTGTCTACTACTATGGTCTTTCCCTTAAATCTCGGCTTGTTATTTATTATTATTATCGAGAAAAACATGAAAGTGTGCAAAACATGGCAAGTAAACATGATCAAGAACATGGAACAAGTTTAAGGTAGGTAGAAGGCATATTTCGAGGGTCAAAACAAATTAAAATTATCAAGAACGACGAGAATTCCAATTCTGGACAGCATGACGTTGCTGCACCAAACTGAGATTCCCATTGTTAAAGGAATGCAAATCTGGATCCGTCAGAAAATCTAAAAACTAGACTCCGTTTTGGTTCCAGCGCATATAAACAAGATACATAAAAGTTTTAGCATCAGGTGTCAAAACAGCGAACTACACAGGATTCGTGTTCAGTCAGAACTTCTAAAATTGTGTTTATAATTATGAAACAGATCTGAAACTTCATTAATTAATTTCAGGAAAATTAAAAAAAATGTACTCTAGTGTGTCTAGTGGCAATATGCAAATTTTCAAGTCATTATCTTATAGGCAGCATAGCTAATTTAATTGTAAATCAAAGTGATGCAGCAAATGTAAGAATATGGAATTCTACGACACAGCAGCAGCAAAACTGCGATATATCACAAACTATAACTCGGAATTCAATTTCGTCAAAATGGTAGTAAACTAGACATATGAGGCTACATTTCATGTTTAGAACCCAAATCCAGATTCTGATGTTATCAGGATCGAAACAGTAAGGAAAAACAGGAACAACAACATAGATGGTTCTTTTGTATAGAAAGTGATTTGATTAGCAACTAATATGAGTCTAAATTAGTGTGTAATTCAAATCAATGGGTAATAGATATCAAATCAGCAAGTCACATTTATTTCTCAACTCAAAAGAAGTAAAATCAACACATACATCATACAACATACATCTACAAGTCAAGGTGGTTCTTAGTTTCATGTGCTCAAATAATTAGGAGATAAAATGGATCCAACAAATTGTGAAACGAATATATCAACGAAAGATTGTGACTCTTATGACCATGGAGTTGATAAGGAATAAAATAAGATCGTCAAATGATAACCTAAAGGGGAGTCACAACTACGATCTACTTGCAATATTTTCAAATAAAAGCTTGTACTAGAACAACAAATTGTACAAGAAGATACTTGCCTTGATTGGATGAGGATGTTGATCGACGATAGAGATCGGGTGGATCGGATCAGCGCGGATCTTGATGTCGATCTAGCTCAAGACAATCGGACAGCTGAGATCGCTTTGATCTGATCAAGATGATGGAGATCAGATCAGATCTGATGATGGTCATGATCTTGATGAGATCGGATGGCTGAGATTCAAAACAACCCTTCTCCTTCTTCACTTACTGCGACGGAGAGTGAGACAGTGGCGGGGATCTGTAGCGCCCCGAATTTCTAATATAATAACTTAGAAAATACGTGGCACAATCCCAGCATCAACTTCAATGTAATAGTACACATAGCCCAAAAACACAAATAATTTTATTCCAAACTTTTATTACAACAATCTTTTTCAAATGCAGCGGAAATACAAACACCTTAAATTACAACTTTTCTTTCTACAACACCTCTTTACAAATTTTTACTCAAAGCTCTATTACATCAGTTTATCTCGAAACTATCTTAAGCATCCCAACCTCCAAGCACTAAGCAACAACCTGTAACACATGAGGCCAGAGATGATCCCTAACCCCCAAAACTAAAGGGGTCAGCCATAAATGGTGTGAGTGACATAAAACAACAAACAACATAAATAAACGATAAGCATGGATTCTTAAACATGTACTGAACGAGAGAAACATATACTAAACATGTATTGTGAAGTAAGAAACGAGGGGGAAACATGAAAACATCAAGTGTAGCTCAACTAAGTGGTAGTAGCAGAAAAACAGGAAAACACATGCATAAAACCAAGTCAAGAAAACACAATTTCTATATGCTGACTCTCGCTGACTCTCTAATGCATACTTGTCGGAGTCTATGCATCCCATTCTACATAGGTCCGGTGCAAGCCCTTAACGTCTCCATATAATAGGGTGCAATAGAAGAAAAAGGTACAAGTAGTTATAGATCAAACTATTCAACACCGCAGTTCGGATACCCGGTTATCAGTCACTCTCAACACCGCAGATCGGATACCCGGTTATCAATCACTCTCAGTGATTCTCAACACCGCAGAGTATACCTAATCCCAGAGATCAATGACTCTCAACACCGCAGAATATACCCGACTATCAATCACTCTCAATACCACAGATCGGATACCCGGTTATCAGTCACTCTCAACACCGCAGATCGGATACCCGGTTATCAATCACTCTTAGTGATTCTCAACACCGCAGAGTATACCCAACCCCAGAGATCAATGACTCTCAACACCGCAGAATATACCCGACTATCAATCACTCTCAATACCACAGATCGGATACTCGGTTATCAGTCACTCTCAACACCGCAGATCGGATACCCGGTTATCAATCACTCTCAGTGATTCTCAACACCCCAGAGTATACCCAACCCCGGAGATCAATGACTCTCAACACCGCAGAATATACTGATGTGTCTAATTTTTATACAAATATTTGTATTCAATAACCCATTAAAAGTACTTGTTTTCAATTATATTGTCTATAAGTCGTCTTGTTTCTCTAAGATTTCAATTGATTATTTATTTATGAAGAAATAAGATTTTTAATACAAAAAGTGATTTTTAATTTTTATAAGGGTGTAAAAGGAAAAAAATAAATTTACATGGATTTGGATAAGCCGAAAAGATAAAAATCTGTTATTTTAAGTTTATCTAATTATATTTAAATTTAAATATTTCATTCTGATTTGTATGTTTGCTGATATATCCTAATCTACAAATGAGATGATGACACATCCAAATTCTATTGCCGTACAAGACCTACTCTTATAAATAGCAAATACACAGCAACTAAAAAAAAGGCAAGCGAACAAAAAAATACAAAGAAAGAGAGGAATAGAGAATAAAAAGAGGAAGGAAAAGTAAGAGAGAGAGAGAGAAAGAGAACAAAGAGAGAAACAGAGTTTTGCTGTCTCTTTGGCGTGTCGCTCAGAACAAACAAATAGGAGAGAGAGAAAATCATTTGAGTTGGTGACGTGGCGATCACTTCTTCTCTCCTTTGGTGTGTGAACCGAAGCAGCTTCGACGCAGACAGCACGTGACTTGACTGGCTGCTTCGTTTCCTTCGGTTTGCAGCGCGTGGGACCCCGACTGACGTGGCCTCGAACTGAAGCAGCAGGCATCCAACGGCTTCGATCTGCGTGCGGAACCATCGGCAGAACGAGACAGCGGCTTCGATTGGTGTGCTGACTGGACAGAGCTTCGATCCGCGTGCGACAGAGGCTGACTGCTTCGATTTGACTGGTCTTCGAGGAAGCATTCGGATCCAGTTTTTGAGACAGAGGGGTTTGCAATAAATTTTTTATTCTTTTTCTCCTCTCTCTCATTTTTGTAATGCAATCCTTGAATAAATTTATTAATATTTTTATTATGAATATGTGCAACTAATTTCATTATTTGGCGGATTGAAACCATAGTCATGTAATGTTATAATCTTCTAATAACGCTGCTTTCATTACTTATTGATTAAGCCTGATTGTATTGATAAAAATTTATAATATGAATCAAACTTGTTCAGAAGTTCTTAGGGCAGTTGATGTGGTTTATTTCTGGGAGACGTGTGGATCAACCAGGTGTGAGTTCGGACTCGATTTGTATTTGAAGGAGAATGCTGCTCGTCTGCCGACCCTTGACTTACCGGGTGGAACTCGTGGCGACCTTGGGGTGGCTCGGAGATCTGGGCTCGGATCAGAGGATTCGGATCCGAGGTCTTGTGTACCTGCAGACGGTCCTGAAACACCGACGATCTGGTCAGTCTCTGTGAGAGAGTAGCAATAACTAGGAAAATTTAAGTGGCAAAAGATTGATTACCTGAAAAGGAGGGTGAGGGTCTAGTATTTATAGAGAATCCCAACCGAATTTGGATCCGCTTGGGGGCCGGGTCTGAACCCGAAAGCCCATGGGCCTGTCGTGGCAAAAGGCCCAGGGGGTTTAGGGCTGACGTGGCAATACCAGGAGTGGTATAGAGCTGACATGGCTGATCGCGGGTTTTCTGTGCTTCTGGGAGAATCGGAGGGCCTAGGCCGCGCCAGGTCAACCCCCTGCTTCGCCAGAGAGGGGGGGACGGCTCATGGGGCTGTCACGGGTCGGAGACCGAGGACAACTGAGGCTCGTCGGATACGAGGAGGCCGGCTCTGGGGGGGTGCCCTTGAGGTTCGGTGCCGAGCCTGTAATGGTTCGAAGCCGAACTAGATTGCTATTTTTACCTTTCTTGAGTGAGTGTTGTATTGGGCCCTGGTTGGGCCCGCAGGCCATTTTTACCCTACCACACAAGCCCCCCACTCTTGCGGGGGTGCGGGAGCTAGCCGGGGAGGAGTGTTCATGGTCGTGGAAATGGGATGGCAAATCGTGGAATCATCCGGAGGAGAGTACCCTGGTGCCCGGCCCAGCCTCGATATGACGAGGGATTACGCGTTTGACAAGGGCGATGCGAGACGTTGTTTCTTCCTGAGAAGAAGGCCCTGGTGCACGACCAAACCTCGAGATGAGGAGGGATTACGGGTCGGTAAGGGTGATGGCGAGCCGTTATTTCTTCCTGAGAAGAGTACCCTGGTGCCAGACCGAACCTCTAGTTGAGGAGAGATTACGGGTCGGTAAGGGTGATGGCGAGCCGGTGGATCTCCCGAAGAAGAGTACCCAGGTGCCAGACCGAACCTCGAGTTGAGGAGTGATTACGGGTCGGTAAGGGTGATGGCGAGCCGTTGTTTCTTCCTGAGAAGAGTACCCTGGTGCCAGACCGAACCTCGAGATGAGGAGGGATTACGGGTCGGTAAGGGTGATGGCGAGCCGGTGGATCTTCCGAAGAAGAGTACCCAGGTGCCAGACCGGACCTCGAGTTGAGGAGTGATTACGGGTCGGTAAGGGTGATGGCGAGCCGTTGTTTCTTCCTGAGAAGAGTACCCTGATGCCAGACCGAACCTCGAGATGAGGAGGGATTACGGGTCGGTAAGGGTGATGGCGAGCCGGTGGATCTTCCGAAGAAGAGTACCCAGGTGCCAGACCGGACCTCGAGTTGAGGAGGGATTACGGGTCGGTAAGGGTGATGGCGAGCCGTTGTTTCTTCCTGAGAAGAGTACCCTGGTGCCAGACCGAACCTCAAGTTGAGGAGGGATTACGGGTCGGTAAGGGTGATGGTGAGCCGTGGAGCCTTCCTGAGAAGACTATTCTGGTGCTAGGAACTGGTCTCGAGCTGGCGAGAGGTTTAGGGGCCGGTCAGATTGTGGGCGAACCGTTGTGTCTCGGGAATGTTGAGCAGGGTGGTCTGCTGTGTTTGCGGAACATTGGGGGCGCCTTGGGATCCGTGTGAGGTTCCAATTCCCCAGGTGCTTTAATGGCGCCGCCTAATAAATGTAGGGCGCATGGTCTTCCGTCGTTTGGCTTTCCCCTTGCCATAGTGGTAGGACAACGGTGGAGGTTTATAAATACCTAATTCCTCTCTGAGGATTCGATCACCACAGAGGTGTCTGCTTCGTCGGTTTGCTGTCCGAGAGGGTCCAGACGACGGTGGCTTTCCTACCGCCCTTGAACAGCCCTGGGGTTTCGGCTGCCGAAGCTGTGAGCCCCCAGTTGTTCGTGGGTGAGGGGAAACCGACCGATTTCTGGAATCCGGGGCGCAGGCGGTGGTGGCTATTCTCCCACCCGGGAACAATTTGGGGTTTCGGCTTCCGAGGTCGTAAGCCCCGAGTTGTTCGCGGGTGAGAGGTGAGCCAACCGAACCCTGGAGCCTTAATCTTTAAGTAAAACATTGCCCCCCCAAGCCCTGCATCCGAACCGACCCCTGCGCAGGATTGCCAGCCTGGCGCTGGGTGACGTCAGCAGCGCACGTTTCGAGGTCGCGGCGTAATTCTCCAGGTGGCAGTTGTACGTCAATCAGTGAATAGTGACTGCGGAAATCGAGGAGTCGTTTCTATCCCCTATAAATATCCTCCCCTCTCCTCTCACTGCCCACTTTTTTCCTGCTCCTTACTTTTCACAAAAAATCCTCCAACTCCTCAGTTTTTGTTTCTTCAGCTTCCTGCAGTAGGCCCGTTCTTCCGAAGTGATCTCAGGTTTTAACTGGTAAGTCTGTTTTAGCTTAGATACAGATGGATAGGGCTCAGTCTGGCTCGTCGGCGTCGACGTCTGGGGGGGGGGGGGTGGAGCCTGCCTTCAAATCGATCTCGTGGGAGGATACGGTAAGCGAGGAGGAAGTGGTTCATGACGCGAAGCCGTTGCGATCTCGGAGGCATTTCGTGGTGGATAGTAGCGACTCCGAGGAGGAGGACGGTAGTTCAGAAGAAGTCCGGACTCCCGGGTTGGTTTCCGGAGAGGGGGGTGGTTCTGAAGGGGATGCCGCCGAAGGGCGCCGGAACCCGACCGGCCTGGCTCGGTTGTCTAGTCCCTCGCCGGAGCGAGCCAAGAAGAAGAAGAGAGCTTCGAAGAAGAAGAAGGGGTCGGGGATCGGCGGCTCGAGTCAGGTACCAGTTTACGGTGATCCGACTATAGGGTCGTCTGTACAACCCAAGCCCTTTCGTTGCTATCCCGACGATCTCTCCGATAAGGAGCTCTCTGGGGTTCAGCCGTCGTCGTCGGACCGAAAGAGGGTGATGGTGGACGCACACCCGACAGTTTTGGGGGTCGGTGATTTAGGGGCTCTGCAGTTGGCCTACTACATTGGGTCCAACTATGAGCTTCTGCTGCCGAACTCTACTCTTCGGCCGACGGACCCCCTGCCGGATAGGTATTGTATCTTCCCTGTGGACGCCTTTATCTCCGGTCTGAGGCTGCCGATCCATCCATTCGTTCGGGAGGTGCTGAATTGGGCGTCTTTGGCGCCGATGCAGTTTGGGCCGAACGCCTGGAAGCAGATCGTCTGCTTCGTGCTGTTGTGCGAAGAGCAGAAGGTTCCCCTGCGGCTGAATGTGTTCCGAGCGATGTTGATGATCGGCTCATCGCCAGAGGGAGTACACTATATTTCGCCTCGTGGTAAGGGGAAGGTAGTCCACGGTCACCCGGATTCTATCAAGTTTTGGAAGAAGAAATATTTGGTGATTCGGAGTGAGGACCCTTGGGACATCCCCACCCGATGGAACTATTCGAAGCCGCGATATGAAACGCCGGGGCCGGGGGACCTGACGGCGGAGGAGTGGAGCTTTGTTGAGCGCCTCCGTCTGTCGTACAGCATAGATTGGGCGAAGGTGACGGAGGCCCACCTGGCGAGTGTTGGACTGAGCCCGGCCGTTCTTTCTAGTATGTGGTTGTTTCTTTCCTCTCGATCTTTTTGTACTTTCTTGCTCATTGTTCTTAATGGATTTTTTTACAGATATGGATGAAGAATCGATTAAGGCGCTTGATGCGGTTTATTTCTGGGAGACGTGTGGATGCACCAGGTGTGAGTTCGGACTCGATTTGTATTTGAAGGAGAATGCTGCTCGTCTGCCGACCCTTGACTGACCGGGTGGAACTCGTGGCGACCTCGGGGTGGTTCGGAGATCTGGGCTCGGATCAGAGGATTCGGATCCGAGGTCTTGTGTACCTGCAGACGGTCCTGAAACACCGGGGTTTGTCCCGGTGGCGGACCCTCCGACGATCTAGTCAGTCTCTGTGAGAGAGTAGCAATAACTAGGAGAATTTAAGTGGCAAAAGATTGATTACCTGAAAAGGTGGGTGAGGGTCTAGTATTTATAGAGAATCCCAACCGGGTTTGGATCCGCTTGGGGGCCGGGTCTGAACCCGAAAGCCCATGGGCCTGTCGTGGCAGAAGGCCCAGGGGGTTTTAGGGCTGACGTGGCAATACCAGGAGTGGTATAGAGCTGACATGGCTGATCGTGGGTCTTCTGTGCTTCTGGGAGAATCGGAGGGCATAGGCTGTGCCAGGTCAACCCCCTGCTTCGCCAGAGAGGGGGGGACGGCTCATGGGGCTGTCACGGGTCGGAGACCGAGGACAACTGAGGCTCGTCGGATACGAGGAGTCCGGCTCTGGGGGGTGCACTTGAGGTTCGGCGCCGAGCCTGTGATGGTTCGAAGCCGAGCTAGATTTGCTATTTTTACCTTTCTTGAGTGAGAGTTGTCTTGGGCCCTGGTTGGGCCCGCAGGCCATTTTTACACTACCACACAGGCCCCCCACTCCTGCGGGGGTGCGGGAGCTAGCCGGGGAGGAGTGTTCATGGTCGTGGAAATGGGATGGCAAATCGTTGAATCTTCCGGAGGAGAGTACCCTGGTGCTCGACCCAACCTCGAAATGACGAGGGATTACGTGTCGACAAGGGTGATGCGAGCTGTTGTTTCTTCCTGAGAAGAGTACCCTGGTGCCAGACCGAACCTCGTGATGACGAGGGTTTATGTGTCGGCAAGGGTGATGGCAAGCCGTTGCTTCTTCCTGAGAAGAGTACCCTGGTGCCAGACCAAACCTCGTGATGAGGAGAGATTACGGGTCGGTAAGGGTGATGGCGAGCCGGTGATTCTTCCTGAGAAGAAGGCCCTGGTGCTCGACCGAACCTCGAGATGACGAGGGATTATGTGTCGGCAAGGGTGATGGCAAGCCGTTGCTTCTTCCTGAGAAGAGTACCCTGGTGCCAGACCGAACCTCGTGATGAGGAGAGATTATGGGTCGGTAAGGGTGATGGCGAGCCGGTGATTCTTCCTAAGAAGAAGGCCTTGGTGCTCGACCGCACCTCGAGATGACGAGGGATTATATGTCGGCAAGGGTGATGGCGAGCCGTTGTTTCTTCCTGAGAAGAGTACCCTGGTGCACGACCGCACCTCGAGAAGACGAGGGATTATGTGTCGGCAAGGGTGATGGCGAGCCGGTGATTCTTCCTAAGAAGAAGGCCCTGGTGCTCGACCGCTCCTCGAGATGACGAGGGATTATGTGTCGGCAAGGGTGATGGGGAGCCGGTGATTCTTCCCGAGAGGAAGGTTTGAACCGTGTGGTCTGTCGCTTTAGCGGAGTCTTGATGGTGCTTCCGGGATTCGTGTGATGGTCCATTTTTCTAGGGGCATTGAATGACGCTGCCATCCTGGACGTAGGTGGCACATGGGCTTCCGTAGATTGGCTTTCCCAATGTCATAAAGGTGGGTCTTGGGGGAGGCTATAAATACCTCTCCCTCCCCTAGCGGGTTTGATCACAGCAAGGGTGGTTCAATGGCCACCTGAGGTGCCTGCTTCGGCGGGCGTCTCTCTTCTAGAAAACTTTGTTGGGGCGCCAAGGGGCCTCGAATTGGTGGCGACTCTGCCGTCTGGATCCTTTCTCGGGTCAGACGACTTTCATACGGATGTCTGGTCCGAGAAAGATCGGGACGGGAGGGGCATCCATCGTGTCCTGGCCCTGGGGGTAAAGAGTCTCGGATATGCGGATCGATCTTTATTCTTGGTAAGGTTCTAGGTGATGGTGGCTTTTCTCCCACCCTCGAACAATTCGGGGTTTCGGCCGACGAGGTCTTAAGTCCCGATCTGTTCGAGGGTGAGAGAGGAGCCGACCGAGCTCTGGAACCTGGGGCGCAGACGGTGGTGGCTTTCCTGCCACCCGGGAACGATTTGGGGTTTTCGGCTGCCGAGGCTGTAAGCCCCAAGTTGTTCGCGGGTGAGAGGGGAGCCGGCCGAGTCCTGTAGCCTTAAGTCTTTAACAAAAAAAATTTTCGCCGAGCACTTCATCCGGCCCAACCCTTGTGTCTGGTTGCCAGCCTGGCACTGGATGACGTCAGAAGCCCATGTTTCGAGGACGTGGCACGGTTTTCTAGGCGGCTGCTACACGCCAATCGGTGAACAGTAATTGCAGAAATCGAGGAGTCGTTTCTCCCCTCTATAAATGTTCCCCCCTCTCCTCCTATCATCCACTTCTCATTTCGCCTCATTCTCTTTCTAACAGATCTCCCAATTACCTCAGTCTTCGTTCCTGCCCTTCGCTGTACCAAGTTCGCTCTTCCGAGGCGACCCCCGGTTTGTTGGTAAGTTTGTTTTTAGTTTAGGCACAGATGGATAGGGCTCAGTCGGGCTCGTTGGCATCGACGTCTGGGGGGGCGCAAACCCCGCCTCCAGACTGACTTCGTGGGAGGAGTCGGATCTCTTGGAGGAGTCTGTTGGTGAGGCACAGCCAGTGTATGACGTGAAGCCGCTGCGGTCTCGGAGGCTTTTTGTTGTGGAGAGTAGTGATTCTGAGGAGGAGGGGGGCGGCAGTTCTGCGGAAGTTCAGATTCTACAGATGGTTCCTGGAGAGGAAGGGGGAGCCGAAGGGGCTCAGATAGGAGGTCAGGGCGTGGGCTCGGGCTCCATGCCGATAGGTCTGGGGCTATTATCTACCCCCTCCCCTGAACGGACCAAGAAGAAGAAGAGGGCTCCGAAGAGGAGGGGGTCGAGGATTGGGGGCTCGAGTCAGGCGCCCGTTGATTTGACGACAGGGTCACCCGTACGGTCTAAGCCGCTCCGTCGGTACCCCGACGATCTTTCTGATAAGGAGTGTGGGGTCCAACCGTCGTCGCCGAGCCGGAAGAAGGTGATAATGGACGCAATTCCGACCGTTCTGGAGGCAGGTAACTTAGAGGCTTTGCGGTTGTCATCCCATATAGGGTCCGGCTATGAGCTCATGTTGCCAAGCTCCACCCTTCGACCGACCGACCCTCTGCCGGATCGGTATTGCGTCTTCCCCGTGGATGCCTTTATCTCCGGCTTTAGGTTGCCCGTTCACCCGTTCGTCCGAGAGGTGCTGAACTGGGCGTCCTTGGCGCCGATGCAGTACGGGCCCAATTCCTAGAAGCAGATCATCTGCTTCGTGTTGTTGTGCGGGGAACAGAGGGTACCTCTTCGCTTGAACGTTTTCCGAGCGATGATGATGATTGGCTCGTCGGCTGAGGGTATCTATTACATTTCGCCTCGGGGCAAGTCGAAGTTTGTTCATGGTCACCCGGACTCCATCAAGGAGTGGAAGAAGAAGTATCTGGTGATCCGGAGCGAGGAACCTTGGGACATTCCCACTCGGTGGAATCACTATAAGCCGAGCTATAAAACGCCGAGGTCGAGGGACCTGACTGCCGAGGAGTGGGGTTTTGTTGAGCATCTCCGTTTGTCATATAGCGTCAACTGGGCGAAGGTGACTGAGGGCCACTTGACGAATGCCGGACTGAGCCCGGCCGATCCATGTATGTAGTTGTTTCTTTCTTTTTGGCTTTGTTGTTCCTCCGTGCTCATTGTTCTTACTGGACTTTTTCACAGGTATGGATCCTGAGTCGATCAAGGCGAGGAGGCGTGAAATGAAGAAGGAGGAGGCTGAGAAGAAGGCGAAGACGAGGGGGTCGTCCCAGGGGGTTTTCGAGGCCCCGGTTCAGCCGAGGGCAAAAAAAACTCGCTCGGAGACGGTCAAGGACGCGGCGGTTCAGGGCGATCCGGACCAGGGTCGGGAGACCGATCTTGATAAGGGGAAGGGCCCTCTGGCGGATCCGGAGATAGAGGAGAGGCTCCGGCGACCGTGGGTGCCGGATTGGTCGATTCGCGAGGGAGACAGTTTGTCCCGAGGGCGGCAAGCCGTCGAGGTGGCGAGCAAGTTGGCGACCCCCCGGGATCGCTCGGAGATGAAGGCCGAGTCCCTGGACGCGGCGTATACACGCCTCGCACAGGCCAATGTGCTGGTAAGTTTGTCAACCTCTCTTGTTCTGCAATTACTTTGTAAAGGAGGCTTCCTTAGTTGTGCTTGGTGATTACAGGCGACCGTGCAGGGGGGCCACGTGAAGGGCCTTTACGAGGCTGCTTTGAAGCGGGAGCGTGATAGGGCGGACAAGGCCGAGCAGGAGACGAAGGTGATGAAGACAGAACTCGAAGGCTCTCAGAAGAGGGAGCAAGAGATGAAGGCGGCATTCGACAAGGAGAGGGGGGAATGGGCAGAGAAGATGGCGGCTCGGGAGAAAGAGTTTTCCAAGGAGCTGGAAGAGTTGACAAAGACGAGTCAGTTTCTGGTGATCAATGCCCAAGACGAGTGTTATGCGAAGGCACTCAGCCACGTGAAGCACTTCCATCCGGCCCTTGATCTGTCGAACTTTGAGTATGATATGGAGGTCGACGGGACACCGAAGATTCCCGGTGAAGGAGCTGTTCCCGACCCGCCTGTCGACCCCCTCGTGGACCCGCCTACCGATGCAGAGGTGGGAAAACAGACTGTGTAATTTTCGTCTTTCTATTTTCTCCTCTCGATTGTATTTGCCTTCCGCGGACTGGCCACCGTATTTTTTGTAAGGAGTGATTCAATTTTCAGAATAAAAATGATTTTTGACCGGCCAAGTGTTTTGACTTCGGGTGTTTTCTGGCTCTCCTTGCCTATGTGTTTTGAGTTGGCCGGTTTTCTTGTAGGCTGCGGATCTTCTTCCCGAGGCGGACCCCCGCCGCTCCGACGTGGCGTGGCTCCAGAGCAAAGTTGAGTCCCTGGTGGCCACGTTGGTTCGCTACCGAAAGGGGGCTTGTGATACTAACGCCTCTTTTAATTATTACCGGAATAAGTCCGAGGCCTTGAGTGAGGAGGCGAGCCGACTGAGGAGGGCGATGGTGGAACGGGATCTAGGAGGCGTCGGTCTTGGACATACTATGTCGAACGCCTCGGTGCAGAGGCCCTCCTCCGAGAGGTTACTTCGTGATGTCATAGTGGAGAAGGAGATGGAGATACACCGCTATAAGACGATGCTGGGCGTCTCGTCATCTTCTTCCGTGGGTCGGCGAGCGGATGGAGTTCCTTCCGCGCTGCTCCTGCTGGAGCGCATGCGACCGGGGGATGCTCAGAGCTCCGTGGCTGGTGCGTCGACCGCGGCTGAGCCGGTGGACCGCCTTGACGAGGAGAGGGCTCTTAGCCGTTCGGCCGGAGGGGTCCCGCCCTTTGTTGGACCCCCGGGGCCCTAAGATGGTAGCTTCCTTCGGTTTGAGATGAGCGGAGCGGTCCTGTAACGGTCCTTTACTTGTTTTCTCATAATCAACTAAAGGTATGAATAAAGAATTCTCTTTTCCCCTTCGCTTTACTTAGGAATGCGGTAAGCGTCGGCGAAGGCGCGGTTCGGCTTCTTCGATTCGTGAGGGATCAACGCGGGGCCTTGGGGAGGGCCCCTGGCCCGAAGCTAGGTTGGGCCTACCGAGGCACTGAGGACGATACCGGTGTGAGGGTTTGGGGACCGATCCCGATGTTTGGCGTTTTAAGTTGGATCTGCCGAATCATTTGGAGTTTTGACAAAAGAAACAGGGGGATTCCTTTCATACCAGATGGGGGGGGGGGGGGGTCGTCGAAGCCGCCCTTTACACGTGAGAGTTTACAAAGGGTTTTTTCATACATTAGCCAAGCTAGACCCTATGTTCGCTTCTCTAGGAACTTCGTTAGGGGCTCAGCGTTTTGATTAAGAATCTTCGGATGGGAGTGGCCCGGGGCTGGTATCATCTTGTGCACGTATCGCCAGGACTTCTATGAGCACCGTCTGATCGAGACCCTTGAAGGAGGAAGGGGCGAGTTTGGACGGTGCGTCTGCTTGAGTGTTCTGTGCCCGGGGGACTCTGCTAACTGTGGCGCAGCTGAAGGATGCCAGGAGTCGTTGGACTGTCGTCGAGCCTCCAATCATGCACTCATCGCGGGCCTCGTATTCCCCGGTGATCTGGTTGGCCATGAGCTGGGAATTGCTGAAGAGATCCCAGATACGTCGGTGGGTTTTTAAGCGAAGAGATCTTCGTCGCGGCGGACGCGGGCGATGCTGTGAGCGGCTTATCCGGAACTACTTTGATTCCTCCTGGGCGTCGAACAGGGCATCTTCTGGTTCGTCGAAAGGCTCGGGAGTTGTGCCATTTCTCTCGGTGGCGAGTTCAGTGGCGTCGAGAGGGAACACACCCTCTACGACGGCAGTCATACAGCACGCCTGCGCGACTTCGTGGCTACCTCGGGCGACGCCTATCCCTTGGTGGGTGGGGAATTTGAGTTTTAGATGGTAGGCCGAAGGCACCGCTTGGAGGGAGGTTAATCCAGGTCGGCCGAGAACGGCGTTGTAAGCTGTCTTGAAGTTGACAATCATGAAGTCCATGAATTCGGTCCGCTCGACAGGAGCCGATCCTGCGGTGACCTCGAGGGTAACAATCCCTTCTATTGCGACAGGGGCGCCGAAGAATCCATGTAATGGGTATCTGGCGGGCGTGAGCTTTCCACCGGGTAATTTGAGGCTCTCGAAGGTTTTGAGGAAAAGAATATTAACTGAGCTGCCGTTGTCAACGAGGATTCAGCGTACCTCGCAGTTAGCCACGTAGAGGTTGATGACGAGGGCATCGCAGTGGGGTAGGTGAACACCTTCGAGGTCTTCTTCTGAGAAGCTGACTGGCCCCGGCTGTGGCTTGGACGAGGGGTTGTTTTGGACAGCATTCGCCTCTTGGAGGAGGGCTTTTCGGGCTGTATTTGACCCTCCTCCTATCGGCCCTCCGTGGACATAGTGCAAGATGAATGGCGTATCCGTGGTTCCCTTGGACCTGAGATCCTGTTCACGGAGGTGGGCCGTCGTATGGTTCGGGGGCGAGAGTCTCCGTCTCCTGTCGTCTTGCCGATCCCGGCGGCCTTCTCGGGTGAACTGTCGGAGGAACCCTTGTGAGACGAGTTCCTCAATTTCGTCTTTCAGGGCTCGGCATTGATTGGTATCGTGCCCATGGTCTCTGTGGAAGCGACAGTAGAAGCGCTGGTCTGGATTCCTGTTGCTATTAGGTCGGGGAGGTAGTCGGACGATGCCTTCGTCTTCGACTTCCAAGAGGATGGCGGATAGGTTGTGGGTCAAGGGAGTGTATCTCTCGAAGCGGGGGACCGGCGGGACCTTCTTCATGGCCCCCGCGTCCCTCGGAGCTTTCTTTAATGGTTCGACCTCTCCGACCTTCCTCTTTCCCTTTATGATGGCCTCCCGGGTATCTTCGGGATTAAGGGCCTCTTCTTCCCTGATGTACTTTTCGACCCTGTTGAGGAGATCGGGAAAGTCGACGGGGGGCCTCTTCGCCAGCGAAGCTTTCAGCTGTCCATGACGAACGTTGTGCCGAAAGGCCGCAGAGGCGACGCCTGGATCAAGAGAGGAGACCAACCTCGCCTCCGTGGTAAATCTTTGGACGAACACTCTGAGGGATTCTCCCTCTATCTGCTTGAGCCCCAGTAAAGAAGCGCTAGTTCTCTCCGCCTTCCGGCTGGTGACGAAGTGGGCGAGAAAATTGCCCTCTAGCTGGTCGAAGGAGTAAATGGAGCCGGGAGTGAGTTTTGAGAACCATTCACGAGCCGGGCCTCGAAGGGTGGCCGGGAAGGCTCGGCACAGCAGGGGATCTGAGGCTCTGTGAATCATCATGAGGGTTTTGAAGCCCTCCACGTGATCAGCAGGATCTCCCTCGCCATCATAGGTCTCGAACTGAGGAAGTCGGAAGTCCCAGAGTACTTCTGCCTGGAGGATGGAGGCGGAGAAGGGAGGTCGGATAGGTCTGTACCCCAGAGCCGCTCTTTGGCCGCCTTCCCCCATGTGATCGAGGCGATCTTCCATTCCTTGGAGGCGCCTTAGGAGTGTGTCATTGCCTTCTGGCTGGATTGTTGATGGTCGGGACACGCTGGCCTCGGAGTCCGACCTGGTTTGGGAACGGAGTGTTTCTCCCCCGGGGGCCCGTCGGAGGGCCCCGAGAATTTCTCTTCGGAAGTCCTGGAACTCCTCCTGAGTGAGGGGGGCTCCCTCGACCCTGTTGGGCGGGCCAGAAGGTTGCCTTACGATACGGCTGAGTGTGGGCCTCCGTCTCTCGGGTGGTGGTCGTGGATGGTTCGGGGCCGGGTTGGAAACAGCCCTTCCCCTGCTGCGGGTGATTTGTCGGTTAACGATTATTCCTCGTAGGTCGGGCTGGACTATACGGGTGGCGCTTTGCCGGGATCCCTGACGGGAATCCCCGTGCCTTGATGCGCGTGGCTCGGCATTGGTATTTGGTGGGGGTGTGCCCCGTCGGTTGACGGTGGACGCGGCCTCCTGGCCCCTGGAGGCCATGGGAGTTCGGCTATCGAGGTCGCTCGAGGGTCGGGCTCGGATCGGCTTCTGAAGCAGTGTTCCCACAGACGGTGCCAACCTGATGCGGTTTATTTCTGGGAGACGTGTGGATGCACCAGGTGTGAGTTCGGACTCGATTTGTATTTGAAGGAGAATGCTGCTCGTCTGCCGACTCTTGACTGACCGGGTGGAACTCGTGGCGACCTCGGGGTGGTTCGGAGATCTGGGCTCGGATCAGAGGATTCGGATCCGAGGTCTTGTGTACCTGCAGACGGTCCTGAAACACCGGGGTTTGTCCCGGTGGCGGACCCTCCGACGATCTAGTCAGTCTCTGTGAGAGAGTAGCAATAACTAGGAGAATTCAAGTGGCAAAAGATTGATTACCTGAAAAGGTGGGTGAGGGTCTAGTATTTATAGAGAATCCCAACCGGGTTTGGATCCGCTTGGGGGCCGGGTCTGAACCCGAAAGCCCATGGGCCTGTCGTGGCAGAAGGCCCAGGGGGTTTTAGGGCTGACGTGGCAATACCAGGAGTGGTATAGAGCTGACATGGCTGATCGTGGGTCTTCTGTGCTTCTGGGAGAATCGGAGGGCATAGGCTGTGCCAGGTCAACCCCCTGCTTCGCCAGAGAGGGGGGGGACGGCTCATGGGGCTGTCACGGGTCGGAGACCGAGGACAACTGAGGCTCGTCGGATACGAGGAGTCCGGCTCTGGGGGGTGCACTTGAGGTTCGGCACCGAGCTTGTGATGGTTCGAAGCCGAGCTAGATTTGCTATTTTTACCTTTCTTGAGTGAGAGTTGTCTTGGGCCCTGGTTGGGCCCGCAGGCCATTTTTACACTACCACAGCGCTGAGGCTCGCTATGAAGAAGAAGAAGGTCGAGAAGAAGGGGGACGCGGTAAAGACGACCGAATTGTCCCAGGTGGTCTCTGAGGCCCCAATCCAGCCGAGGGTCAAGAGGACTCGCTCGGAGACAGGCGGGGACACGGTGGTTCAGGGCGGCTCGGATCAGGTCAGGACTACTGACCTCGATAAGGGGAAGGGTCCCCTGGTGGATACCGGGATAGAGGAGAGACTTCGGCGACCATGGGTGCCGAATTGGTCGATCCGAGAGGGTGATTGCCTGGTCCGAGGGCGCCGGGCCGTGGAGGTTGCAGATAAGCTGGCGACCCCCCGGGACCGTTCGGATATGAAGGCCCAGACCCTGGACGAGGCGTACGTGCGTCTTGCGCAGGCCAATGTGCTGGTAAGTCGACCGAACCCACTTGCTTTCAGATCACGTTGTTTAAGACAGGTTTCTTAGTATGGTCGGGATATTGCAGGCGACCGTGCAGGGGGCCCACGTGAGAGGCCTTTATGAGGCGGCTTTGCAGTGCGAGCGAGACCGGGCTGACAAGGCTGAGCAGGAGGTGAAGGAGTTGAAGGTAGAGCTCGAAGGCTCTCATGGGAGGGAGACGGACATGAAGGTGGCCTTTGACAAGGAGAAGGAGGAATGGGCGAAGAAGATGACGGCTCAGGAGAAGAGGTCGGCGACGGAGAAGGATGAGTTAACGAAGTCGTGTCAGTTCCTGGTGATCAAGGCCCAGGACAACTGTTATGCGAAGGCCCTTAGTCACGTGAGGCACTTCTACCCTACCATCGACCTGTCCAACTTCGAGTTTGATATGGAGATTGAGGGGACACCGAAGACTCCTGGCGAACAAGGGTCCGACGGTGACCAGGCCGTCGACCCCCCCGTGAACCCGACCGACACTGAGGTGGGGAAATAGCTGTATAACTTTTGTCCTTCTTTTTCCTTCTCTCGATTGTATTTGCCTTCCGCGGACTGGCCACCGCATTTTTTGTGAGGAGAAACTATATTTATAAAAGAAGGTTTTTGGCTGGCCCAGTGTTTTGATCTTGAATATTCCGAACCTCCTTGCTTATATGTTTTGAGTGGGCTGGTTCTCTTGCAGGTTTCGGCTCCCCCTCCTGAGGCGGACCCCCGTCGTTCCGACGTGGCGTGGCTTCGGAGCAAGGTTGAGGCCCTGGAGGCCACTTTGGTTCGGTACCGAAAGGGGGTGCGTGATACTGACGCGGCTTTCCATTACTACAGGAATAAGTCTGAGGCCCTTAGTGAGGAGGCAAGCCGGTTGAGGAGGGCGATTGCGGATCGGGAGCTCGGGGGCGCCGGTCTCGGATATACTATGTCTAGTTCCTCGGTGCAGAGGCCCTCCTCTGAAAAGCTACTTCGTGATGTGATAGTGGAGAAGGAGATGGAGATACACCGTTATAGGACGATGTTGGGCGTCTCGCTATCTTCCTCGGAGGGTCGGCGAGTAGAGGGGGTCCCCTCTGCGACGCTCCTGATGGAGCGTATGCGATCCGTTGATGCTCAGAGCTCCGTGGCCGGTGTGTCGACTGTGGCAGAACCGATGGACCGTCATGACGAAGAGAGAGCTCCAAGTCGTTCAGTCAGAGTGTTCCCGCCCCTCGCTGGATCCGAGGAGCCCTAAGACGGTGATTTCCTTTAGTTTGAGATGAGTGGAGTGGTCTTGTAACGGTCTTTGTTTGTTTTCCCCGAACAAAATAAAAGAATATGAAATAAAGAAATCTTTTCCTTCTTTGCTCTGGTCAGAGGTGTGGCGAAGGCGAGGTTTGGATTTTAGCGAAGAGAGACTTCTTTCACACCAGATAGGGAGGGCCGTTGAAGGGGCCCTTTACATACGATAGCTTACATCAGTTTTATTTTACTTTTAGTCAGGCTAGGACCTAGGCTCGCTCTTCCAGGAATTTCATTAGGTGCTCGGCGTTCCAGGGTCGGCTGATGGGTCGGTCGTCCATGTCTGCCAGTCGGTACGTACCCGGGCAGACAGCCTCGACCACACGGTATGGGCCTTCCCAGTTGGGAGCCAATTTTCTCTTCTTGGTTGGATCGGAGACCGATAGCTTGCGTAATACCAGGTCCCCTGCCCTGATGTTTGTGGGTCGGACCTTCTTGTTGTAAAACTTCTCGATCCGTTGCTGGTAGATGCTTCTTCGGATTGAAGACTTCTCTCGTACCTCGGCGACGAGGTCCAGGTTGGCCCTTAGACCGGACGTGTTGTCAGCTTCATCGAAGGCTATGATCCGGGGAGAAGGTAATCCGACCTCGACGGGGATGACTGCCTCCGTCCCATAGGTCAGACTAAATGGCGTTTCCCCCGTGGGGATCCTCTGGGTGGTTCGGTGCGCCCATAGTACGCTGGGCAGTTCTTCGACCCACAGCCCTTTGGGGGAACTGTCGAGGCGCTTTTTGAGGCCGTCGAGGATTTGTCTGTTCGCGTTCTCTGCTTGGCCGTTGGATTGAGGGTGGCAAATGGCGGAAAAACGTTGCTGGATGCCGATGTCTGTGCAGAAGGTTTGGAAGTTTTGACCTTGGAACTGGGTTCCGTTGTCTGTGACGAGGATTCGAGGGATTCCGAACCGGCAAATGATGTTCTTCCAGAAGAATTGTTGTACTTGGCGCTCGGTGATGCTGGACAGTGGTTCGGCTTCGATCCACTTGGTGAAGTAGTCGATGGTGACGATCAGGAATTTCTTTTGTCCCACCGCTGGGGGGAAGGGCCCCACAAGGTCCATACCCCACATGGCGAAGGGCGTAGGGCTCGCCAGAGACCGGAGATTGGCTTGAGGAAGCCTTTTGACAGGGGAGAATCTTTGGCATGGGCCGCACCTCTTGACCAAGTCTAGCGAGTCTTGGAGCATGGTTGGCCAATAGTACCCCTGATTCAGGGCCTTCCGAGAAAGCGTCCTGCTCCCCATGTGGCATCTGCCGATCCCCTCGTGCAGGTCTCTGAGGGCGTAGCTGGCCTCGTCGCTGGTGAGGCAGCGGAGGTAGGGTTTGCCGTCAGCCAGTGTGTACGAACGTTTGAAGAGGATGTCATCGATCATGACAAACCTTTCAGCCCGGACTCTGACTCGTCTGGCCTCGGCTCTGTCCTCGGGGAGCTCGGCGTTGATTAAGAATTTTCTGATGGGGGTGGTCCAGTCGTCCGGGAGGGACCCCTCTTGCACGCACATTGCTTCCGGCTCCGGGTCACTGATACTCAGTTTCAGCAGGACCTCTATGAGCACCGTCCGATCGAGGCCTTCGAAGGAGGAAGAGGCCAGTTTGGATAACGCGTCTGCTTGAGCGTTCTGTTCCCTGGGGACTCTGATAACCGCGGCGCAGGTGAAGGACGCCAGGAGTCGCTTGACTACCGTTAAATACCTTATCATGCGTTCATCGCGAGCTTCGTATTCTCCGGTGATCTGATTGACCACGAGTTGAGAATCGCTAAAGGCCCGGATTTGCTTGGCCCCGGCTCGGCTGGCGAGGGTCAATCCGGCGATTAAGGCCTCGTATTTTGCTTCGTTGTTGGAGGCCGGAAAGTTGAGGCGGAGGGAGTATTGAAGTAGGAATTGGTCGGGGCCACGAAGGATGATGCCCGCCCCACTTCCGGTTTCGCATGATGAACCGTCGACGAAGACCTCCCAGGTCGGATCCGATCCTTCGAGGTTAGGTTGTTCGGAGATGGTGCACTCCGTTATGAATTCGGCGAGGGCCTGTCCCTTAATGGCCGCCCTCGGCTGATAGCTGATGTCGAACTGGCTCAGCTCGATTGACCACTTGACTAAGCGGCCAGAGTTTTCGGGTTTGTGAAGGACAGTCTTTAGTGGTTGGTCGGTCAGTACTTGGACAGAGTGGGCTTGGAAGTAAGGGCGAAGCTTCCGGGCCGCCATGACCAACGCATAGGCCACCTTTTCTATTTTTGCGTATCTCGTCTCTGCTGGGAGGAGAACTTTGCTTACGTAATACAGCGGCTTTTGAACTCCTTCCTCCTCTCGGACTAGGACGGCGCTAAGAGCGTTGTCCGAGGCGGACAGGTAGAGCCACAGCGGCTCGCCGGGCTCGGGCTTGCTGAGGAGAGGCGGGTTGGCGAGGTATTGCTTTAGTTGTTCGAAGGCTTCTTGTTGAGGGGTGCCCCACTCGAAGCCCCCTTTTCCGCGCAAGGCCTTGAAAAAGGGGAGAGACTTCTCTCCTGATTTGGAGAGAAAACGGCCGATTGCCGCTAATCGACCTGTGAGCCTTTGAACCTCCTTGACATTCCGGGGCGGGGACATGTCAATAATGGCTTGGATTTTCTCGGGGTTTGCTTCAATGCCGCGTTGGCTGACGCCGAAGGCACATTTGGCTGGGTTGAGTCTCATGTTGTGACGTCGGAGGACACTGAAGGCTTCTTCGAGGTCGGCGACGTGGTCCGGCCCGGCCCGGCTCTTGACAAGCATGTCGTCGACGTACACTTCCACATTGCGACCGATCAGGTCTTTGAAGATTCTGTTGACGAGTCGCTGGTACGTGGCTCCAGCGTTTTTCAGCCCGAAGGGCATAACACGGTAGCAATAGAGACCCTGGTCGGTGACGAACGAGGTCTTGGAGATGTCTGGTGGAAACATCCGGATCTGATTGTACCCCGAGAAAGCGTCCATGAAGGATAGTAGCTCATGCCCTGAGGTTGCGTCGATGAGAGCGTCGATGCGTGGGAGGGGGAAAGGATCTTTCGGACAAGCTTTGTTGAGGTCCGTGAAGTCGATGCAGATCCGCCAACCCCCTGTTGCCTTCTTTACCATGACGACATTAGCCAGCCACTCAGGGTAACTGACTCCCTGGATGAATCGAGCGGACAAGAGTTTGTCCACTTCTGTCTTTACAATCTGTTGCCTCTCCGGGGCGACTTTGCGCCTCTTTTGGACGACCGGCTTAGAGTCAGGAATGACGCTTAGTCGATGCATGATCAAGTCTTCGGAGATCCCTGGCATGTCGGAGGGTTTCCACGCGAAGAGATCGACGTTGCGACGGATGCAGGCGATGATGTCTGACTTCAAGTCCCCGGAGAGCGAGCGGCTCACCCGGAACCACTTCGACTCATCCTTGGCATCGAACAGGACCTCTTCTAATTCGTCCACAGGAGCGGGAGCTGGACCGTCTCTCTCGGGTTCGAGCTCAACGGCGTCGAGGGAGAATACACCCCCTCCGCCGGCTGTTATGTAGCACGACCGTGCTGTTTCAGGGCTACCTCGGACGATGCCGACCCCTTGGGGGGTGGGAAATTTAAGCTTTAGGCGGGAGGCCGAGGATATTGCTTGGAAGGAGTTTAGTCCGGGTCGGCCAAGAATGGCGTTGTAAGCCGCCCCTACGTCGATGATCATGAAATCTATAGATTCGGTCCTTTTGATAGGAGCTGTTCCTGCGGTGACGTCGAGGGTAATAGCCCCCTCTATTGCGATTGGGACGCCGGAGAATTCAAGCGACGTGTGTCCGGCTGGTTTGAGCTTCCCTTTGGATAATTGGAGACCTTCGAAGGCTTTGAGAAAAAGGATATTTACCGAGCTACCGTTGTCGACGAGGATTCGGCGAACCTCGCAATTAGCTATGTGGAGGTTAACGACGAGGGCGTCGCAGGGGGGTAGGCGAACTCCTTCGAGGTCCTCTCCTGCGGAGGAGATCGGCAGTGGTTGTTGCTTGGGGGAGGGGCTGTTTCGGATAGCATTCGCCTCTCGGAAAAAGGCTTTTCGGGATGTATCAGATTCTTCTCCCGTGGGCCCCCCGTGGATATAGTGCAGGGTGAACGGTGTGCCCATGGGTCCCTCGGACTCGGGATCCCGACCCTGGATGCGGTTTGGATTAGGGTTCGGAGGTGAGAGTCTCCGGTCCCTAGTACCTCGCTGATCCTGTGGGTCTTCCTCCCTGGAGGTCCGTCGGTAGGTTTTAGGAATATCTTTTCGGAAGTCCTGGAACTCCTTCTGAGTGATGGGGGATCCCTCGACCCTGTTTGGTCGGTCTGAAGGTTGTCTTCCGATGCGGCTGAGTGCGGGCCCCCGTCTCTCGGGCGGGGGTCGTGGACGGTTCGGGGCCGGGTTGGAAGCGGCCCTTCCCCTGCTGCGGTCAACCTGTTGGGTGGCGATGACTCCTCGGAGGTCGGGCTGGACTCGATGGGCGACGCTCCTTTGGGATCCCTGATGGGGAGCCCTGTGTTTCGAAGTATGTGGACCGGGGTTAGCGATTGGTGGGGGCGAGTCCCGTCGGTTGATGGAGGAAGCGGCCCCCTTGCCCTTTGAGGCCATGAGAATTCGGCTGTTGAGGTGCCTTGATGGTCGTGCTCGGGTCGGCTTCTGAAGCAGAAGGTTACCACAGACGGCGCCAACCTGATGCGGTTTATTTCTGGGAGACGTGTGGATGCACCAGGTGTGAGTTCGGACTCGATTTGTATTTGAAGGAGAATGCTGCTCGTCTGCCGACCCTTGACTGACCGGGTGGAACTCGTGGCGACCTCGGGGTGGCTCGGAGATCTGGGCTCGGATCAGAGGATTCGGATCCGAGGTCTTGTGTACCTGCAGATGGTCCTGAAACACCGGGGTTTGTCCCGGTGGCGGACCCTCCGACGATCTAGTCAGTCTCTGTGAGAGAGTAGCAATAACTAGGAAAATTTAAGTGGCAAAAGATTGATTACCTGAAAAGGAGGGTGAGGGTCTAGTATTTATAGAGAATCCCAACCGGGTTTGGATCCGCTTGGGGGCCGGGTCTGAACCCGAAAGCCCATGGGCCTGTCGTGGCAGAAGGCCCAGGGGGTTTAGGGCTGACGTGGCAATACCAGGAGTGGTATAGAGCTGACATGGCTGATCGCGGGTTTTCTGTGCTTCTGGGAGAATCGGAGGGCCTAGGCCGCGCCAGGTCAACCCCCTGCTTCGCCAGAGAGGGGGGGACGGCTCATGGGGCTGTCACGGGTCGGAGACCGAGGACAACTGAGGCTCGTCGGATACGAGGAGGCCGGCTCTGGGGGGGTGCCCTTGAGGTTCGGCGCCGAGCTTGTAATGGTTCGAAGCCGAACTAGATTGCTATTTTTACCTTTCTTGAGTGAGTGTTGTATTGGGCCCTGGTTGGGCCCGCAGGCCATTTTTACCCTACCACAGCAGTCGACTGAGAGTGACAGCAAGTCGACTGACATGAAGAACCTGATGTTATCAAGTTTGCTTATTATAAAACTGACTCTGTTATATGAGTATAGAGATGACCCATATCCTATGCTCATAACTTGTAACACAGGAATCTTTAGGGGTTCTGGGTTTAATCAACTTGAAGGATCTAGATCTGATACCAATTTCTAGAACTTTGAGTGTTTGTTCGTTTCCATTGTTCCTATGCTTTCTTCAAGTGCAACTTAGTAGATACCATGCTAAATACTTAAGAAAAGAAACGAATTAGAGTAGATACCATGCCTAATTCTTGGCCTAGGGAAACATTAACTTTAAGGAGTAGATACCATGCCCTTAAAGGAACAAACATGAGTTATGAGAATGGTGTAGAAGGTAATCTAGCATTCTTGACTATAGGTGGAAATCAAGCCCAACTCATTTAATTGATATTCTTGAGATACTACTTGATCTAGTTTTTAATCTCTTCATTTCCTTTCAAATAAACTTTTAGAACAAATTTTATGATTTGCATTTTTTTCTTTGTTTTATTGATTAGTGAGTTAAGTACTACAATCTCTGTGGGATCAACCATTGCTTTTCACTACGCTTCTATAAACAATTTGTACACTTGTGAGGTTTTAATTTGTGTCTAGTTTATCTATTTATTTAGATCATCTAGATTGCACAACATATACCCGACTATCAATCACTCTCAATACCACAGATCGGATACCCGGTTATCAGTCACTCTCAATACCGCAGATCGGATACCTGGTTATCAATCACCCTCAGTGATTCTCAACACCGCAGAGTATACCCAACCCCGGAGATCAATGACTCTCAACACCACAGAATATACCCGACTATCAATCACTCTCAATACCACAGATCGGATACCCGGTTATCAGTCACTCTCAACACCGCAGATCGGATACCCGGTTATCAATCACCCTCAGTGATTCTCAACACCGCAGAGTATACCCAATCCCGGAGATCAATGACTCTCAACACTGCAGAATATACCCGACTATCAATCACTCTCAATACCACAGATCGGATACCCGGTTATCAGTCACTCTCAACACCACAGATCGGATACCCAGTTATCAATCACTCTCAGTGATTCTCAATACCGCAGAGTATACCCAACCCCGGAAATCAATGACTCTTAACACCGCAGAATATACCCGACTCCAAAGGTCAATGACTCTCAATATGTCCATAATTCACTAATCCATCGTCAAACGGTCAAAGGAGAAATCTCTCCACTCAACAAAACCCAAGTCTTTAATAGATTCCATAATCCAAATCCAACAATAAAATATATTGAAAACGTATGTTCTATAGAAGAATAATATTTATAAGGGTAGGTTATAGACCCAAAACATTTAAAGAAATAGTCATTTAAAGAACATCAAAACACCTTAGAAAAGTATTAGTACCAGTCGACTGCAAAAGGTCACCAGTCGACTGTCCAGAGTGAAAACTAACATCTTTAAGAAGTAAGATCTAAGTGTCTACAGTTGACTGCAAAACTAACCAGTCGACTGTCCAGAGCGAAATCCAGTAATTTTAAGAAAATAAGTTAAGTATTATAAGTTGACTTATAAAAATCATAAGTTGACTTACCAGAGAATATAAGTTGACTTATATAAATGATAAGTTGACTTACCAGATCATAAGTTGACTTATAAAAGTCATAAGTCGACTTACCAGATCATAAGTTGACTTACAAAAAATAAGTCGACTTACCAGAGAGAACTTCCAGAAATCTTTAAGAAATATTCTAAGTGTTATAAGTCGACTTACAAAGTCATAAGTCGACTTAAAAGAGATTATAAGTCGACTTAAAAAAGTCATAAGTCGACTTACCAGAGAAAAATCTACGATAACTTTGAAAAATAAATTCTAAGTGTGACAGTCGACTGAAAAGGGTCTAAGTCGACTGCCCAGAGCAGATTTTTAAGAAAACTAAAGATCATAGCAGCCGGGTCATACCAGTCGACTGAAATGTCTGCCAGTCGACTGTCGGCCTACAAACTGCCAGGTTTTGGTTGTACATGATAATCAAAATTAGGGTTTTCCAAAAGCAATCATCGTTTACTAAAATAATTTGTGTTCAGGTAAAAACGACAATCTCAAATAATCCTCATTATGAATACATTACTCAAATTATCCAATATCTCAAAACTTAATTCTCATGTTCTTAACTCCTAATTCTTCCATTAGGATTTCTCAATACTGAATTTTCTTCCACAACTCAAAACCAAAATCTGATTTGTAATCACAAGATCCAGATGTTCATCCATCCAATCCCTTATTATCATAACCACACTCAAATCTTGAACATGTTTTCAAGCAATAAAGAATTCTTCAATCAAGATCTACTAAACGTTCATAGATTTTACATACATAATACAACAATAACCATTGCATCGTTCTCATACGAAATACACCAAGTAAACATACATGTCAAACAAACAACAAAACAATCGTTCACATAAATCAAATCACAAAACCAAGTTCATATCACTCACCTTAGAAATGAAGAGATCCGACAAGAAAGTCTCCCTTTTTGTGAGATCCAAAATCCTCCTCTTGATCCTCAAAAATCACAAAATATAATGTTGTGCAGCGAATGACGGCTGCACACCCACTTTTATAGACCGGAAATAATGATTTAGGATTTTAGAAATGCATTTGCAAAATAGTCATTCCAAAACATAACTTACATATATAGCTCTATTCTTTGAAACTCAATAAAAATCATTTAAATTAGGATTTAAAAGTAAAATATACTCATTAATCTCAACCGGTACTATTCAAAACGTCCAGAAAATAGATTTTGCATTTTAACCCTTAAAAACGACAATTTGCAAAAATGTCATTCTTTTCTCAAAAATTGCAAATAGATCCAATTAATTTCAGAAAAATCTGGAAAAATACTAAATAAATCCCAAATATTAAATAATGATTTTTCATGAAGAAAACTTGACTTTTGAACTTCTCAAGAAATTAGTTGCACGTGTTCTGCATGTGTAAAAAGATAAATCGTTTAGAAAATATTTATTAAATCTCCATAAAATCATTTAAATTCATTTTCAAATATTTAAAATAATATTTGAAAATACGGGGTTCTACAGGATCAGCGGTGACTGTGGTGACGGTGACTGCGACACTCACGGCGAGGCGGCGAGGGTGCTAATGGCAGCGCTGCGATTGAGAAGCGACGATAGTGACCAGGGATCGGAGCTCGAGTGAAGCTCTGTTTGCACCGAAAATAGAGGAGAGCGGGACGACGGTGGTAGGGGCTCTGGACGACGATGACAAAGGTGAGGGGGGGTTCTACGATGGATGTGGGGGAGGATTACGGTGGACGACGAGCGGATAGCGGCGACTGGATGGGTTCGAGCGGTCGTCAAAGTGGTGGGTTCGATAGCAAAGATGACGAAGTCGATGGGTTTCGGTTGGTGAGGTGATGGAACGAGGGTGATGGGGAGACGATGAGGCAGCGACGAGCTCATGGATGGCGAAGGCTAGGGGATTCGACAATGGCGGAGCTCCGCTGGAGGTAGAAGGCGATGCGGAAAGGAGGAGTTTAGGAGGGAGGCGGCTGAGTAAGGGGGTTAAGCAGTGATAGGGTTAAGGGGTTAATTAGGGTTAGGGTTGATTAGGGTTATATAGTATAGGGTTGTGGGTTATTGGGTAGTGGGTTTGAGTAGGATCCAAAGGGAGACTGAGTCAAAAATTATTATAATTAGGCCATATGAATTAGGTAAATTGAATCGGTCAATTCCCCAAGAAAAATAGCAAATTGAACTGATAGACAAGATGCAAATGAAATAGATTGGGCACAAATTAAGTTGAAATAACAGAAATGACTTTATTAGATTGGAAACAAAATAATAAATCTTGAATTGATAAATAGAGTACAATGAAATGAAATACAACATAAAATACAAATACAGGAAATAGGAATTACAAAACCCTTCAAAGAGACTATTACGGATTCATCAGCGAAACCAAGTAGTATTCCTCTTTTTGTGCTGTTTTCCTTGATTCAAACCTAAGCCTGTTATACATAGTCACATGCATACACGACATGAATACTTAGATTAGAAACATGTATATAGACATTGATGATTGATTACTTTCCGTTTGAATGTGATGATCATGCTATGTTGATAATAATTTGTCTCATCGATAGTAGAATTTCACCCTAAAGATTAAGTGTAATTTCCGTCAATTATTGCTTCGAAATTATGTGCTTGCTTATTTATTTTGTTGTCTTTTAATAAAAACATACTTGCTGGCCTGCGGTTTGCTCTTTGTTGATTTGAGTTTTTGACCTATTTCCTGTCATAATTTTTTATAACTTTGTAAACATCATCTGTAGATTTTTGAATCTAATTTTCAGAACTTTTTACAGAACTGGATTCCGATTTACGAGTTGAAATTTTTCATATTTTTAGTAGTGCTATGTTTTCAATTTCCAGAATTTTGTCTAGAGTTACACAGACGTGATTTTTCTATTAAAATAAAATGTTAACAGTAGAATTTGAACTTGAAATTTTATATTTTGTTATTAGACATGACTGGGAGTCACATTTTTATTTTTTTTAAGATTATTCGATAATTTTCAGAACTTTTATAAATGTGGAAACTTGACCCTATGTTGCTGTTAGAACACTAGTTCAGTAAAGAACTCGATTTTTTTATCTATCTACAGATAACATCAATTAGAACTCATTAAATAAGAATTATAGCCTTGTGTGTCTGGAATCCATATCATCTGACAATTTTGCAATCCAACCAATAGATTGCAAGATATTCATATTCCCGTGTAGTGACGTCTGAATTCAAGAATGCAGTTTGAATACGCATCACCCTACTTAATCAATTAAAACAAGAGATTAATTTTTAGAAATAAAATCTAAGATTAATTGTGTTGTTACTAAACACTATTAGGAATTGAAATATGATTTTTTAGAGATTTTTGAATGATTTTAGAATCTATTGTTATATACAAGAATTTTGACCCTAACATTCTGCCTAAACATGTAATCAGTAAAGAATGAACTTATTGGCCTAATTTCTTTATTTATTATATGTCGTATGAATATGCGTTAGAACCGGTAGAGAGTCTACTTTTCAGAATCTCTGACGGAACCTGATTTGTTTTTCTTTAGCTATGGACTTAGAGATTAAAGCCATCGAGAAAAATGGAACTTGTGAGATAACTACATTACTAGATGGAGCTAAGAAGATAGGTCAAGTGGATATTCAAGACTAAGTGGAATGAGAATGTGGAGGTTGATAAATGCAAAGCTCCGCTTGTAGCTAAGGGATACACGCAGTAGCATGGCATTGATTACACCGAGGTGTTTGCTCCGGTAGCACATTGGGATACCGTCATAATGATTCTTGCTCTTGCAGCTCACAAAGGGTGGAGTGTGTACCAGCTTGACATGAAGAGTGTTTTTTTGCACGGTGAGTTGAATGAGGTAGTGTTCTTAGAGCAACCTTGGGGTTTTGAGAAGAAGGGTGCAGAAGACAATGTATACAGACTGAAGAAAGCCCTCTATGGACTCAAACAAGCTCCTCGAGCTTGGTACAGCAAAATCGAGTCTTAATTTGTCAATGAGGGGTTTTAAAGATGTCTTTGTGAGCACACTTTATGTTGGGTTTTTGTTCTACCCTATTTACAAGATCACAATGATCTAGGGGTGTAAAATGAATAGGACGGTCCGTCGTCCGTCCAAGTCCGGCTCGAAAAATGGTCCAACTGTGGACCATCCGAATTGTTATACGAACCGAACTTGAACAAATTATTAGGTCTGATACTTTACCGAGCTGGAGCCGGACATAAGTCCGTCCGAGTATTATAGCGGTCCGATGCTTTATCGAACCGAGTCCGGACTATAAAAATTTTGTTCGACTTGGACCGAGCAGGACATAAACCCATCCGAGTAGAATTTCGGTCCGAGCTTGAACATATGGCTGTTCGATCCCGTCCGGTCCGATTTACAGCCCTATAATAATCTAATATTTAATCTAATCTCAAATAAAATAATAAGAACAGAAATCAATAAGTTTTACCTTCAAGCGTTTATTTCTTGTTTCTTTTTCTCCTTCAATTCTAACTCTAGTTTTTCCTCTCCTTTTCTTCTATATCCTAGTGGGAGGAACAAGAGAGACAGCTAGGTTTTACCCTTACTCTCATATTTATAGAGGATATGAAAACCTAGGGTTAGGAACTTTAGGAAATCCTAGTTGGGATAAATTTACAATACTGTCTACTATGTATTTGTATTTTGCTCCGCAACTAAAATCTAAATTATTATTAGACCCATGTCACAATATAGTTCTACAAGACACCCATCCTTTACCGATATTCACAAACGCACCCATGGAATTCGTGATACCACCTCTATTGGTCAATTTGTAACTTAAACCTTGTTTTCACATTTAACCTTTCATACAATCTGACAATGACTCTAAAATTTAATTTTTACAAAAAAATAAAAAATTGTATATAATAAAATATTTTTTAATAGTGAAATATACCCATGGGATTTTACTGTCAGATTATAACCTTCGTTAAATAAACAAGGGAATATCTTCTCTTTTAGAGATAGGATTCCGTATTACAAATACATGTTCTCATATATCTAATAACACACATCCAATGCATCGAGGTATTGGTTTAGAAGGCCTCACTCTTTGATTTATCAAAATGCACAATATTAAAAAATGAGTTCACTATATGCTCAGGATTTAGAGGTCATGTTTATATTGCCTTTAACGATAAAACTGTCTTGTGATTATTTACAAGTGTAATCATTCTTTGTTCCATCAATTCGTACTAAACGAACTAGCACAACAAGTTCGAGTTAACCTTCTCACTTGTTGTGCTACAGTCTACCAAATAGAATGCCCAGTCCTATTATAGACTGTGAATATGTTCTTTATGCATAGACATAATTACTATGCAGCATGGACCTTATTGATGCACAATATCAATATTTGTGAATAAACAAAAAATTGCTCTATTAATAAAATGACAAATAAATAAATTTATTTCTGTCTAATCATATAACCCTACAACTCCTACTTGCACTCACAGTTTAAAGATAAACTTTGAGGGCATACTAACAATCACTCAAAAAATAGCAATCCGATCCCTCTTAAGACCCATGCTGCCCAGATGAGACTCAAAACTATTTTGCGGCAATGTCTTTGTAAAAGGATCTGCAACGTTATTACCTGTTGGTATCTTAGTTATAATATTTCCAGTGTTGACAAAATTTCTGATGATGTGATACTTCCGCTTAATGTGTTTTGCCTTCTTGTGGTTTCTTGGTACCTTGGATTGTGCAATTGCACCATTGTTGTCACACTATAAAATCATAGGTGACAATGCCAATGGTACAACTCCAATATCTGAAAGAAATTGTCTAAGCCATACTGCTTCTTTTGCTGCTTTAGGCGCAGCCACATACTCAGCTTCCATGGTGGAATCAGCAATACAAGATTGCTTCACACTCCTCCAATTGATGGCCCCTCCACCCAAGGTGAAAACATATCCAGAAGTAGACTTACTAGCATCTTTGTCTGATTGGAAATCAGAATCAGTGTAACCTTCTTGGTGACAATTCGGAACTATTGTATACTAACACATAATCTTTTGTAGCACTGAGATACTTTAATATGTGTTTAACAACTAACCAATATTCGAAGCCTGGAACTGATTGATACCTGCTGACCATGCCAACTGCGTAACAGATGTCTAGTCGTGTACAAAGCATAACATTCATAAGACTTCCTACTACTGATGCATAAGGAACTGATCTCATTTTCTCTCTTTTCCCAGCTGTTTTTGGACACTATTCCTTGGAAAGAGGTATTCCATGTTTAAAAGGTAAAAGACCTTTATTGGAATTTTGCATGCCAAAACGAACCAGTATCTTATCTATATACTCAGCTTGGGAAAGTCAAATTTTTCTTTTCTGGCGATCTCGATAGAGCTTAATGCCAAGAATATAACTGGCTTCTCCCAAGTCCTTCATATCAAACTGTTGTGACAACCAAATCTTGATCGTTATCATGACTCCTACATCATTATCAATGAGCAGAATGTTATCAACATAAATAATTAAAAATACCACTACTTTGCTCACAATCTTTTTGTACACACAATGTTCATCTTCGTTTTGATTGAAAACATAGGACTTTATCTTTTTATCAAAGCACATGTTCCAACTCCTAGATGCTTGTTTTAGTCCATAAATGGATCTATCCAACTTGCATCTTTTATCCTCTTGCCCCTTAACTATGAAACCATCTGGTTGAGACATGTAATCTCTTCTTCAAGACACCCATTTAAGAATGCGGTCTTGATATCCATTTGCCAAATTTCATAATCGAAATGAGCTATAATAGATAAGAGAGTTCAAATAGATTTCAACATAGCCACTAGCGAAAATGTTTCTTCATAATCAATTCCTTCTTTTTGATTAAAACCCTTTGCCACTAATCGTGACTTGAAGGTTTTAACCTTCCCATCTACTCCTCTCTTTCTCTTGTATACCCACTTGCATATAATAGGTTTAATATTTGCAGGTGGTTCTACAAGATTCCAGACTTTGTTAGAATACATAGACTCCATTTCTGATTTCATGGCCTTTTACCAGGATTCTGAGTCAACATCTTTAACTGCCTTTTTGTAGTGTCTGAGATTTGAGTCATGCTCATCAGGGCCCGGAGGCTTCCCCCAAAAGCATGTATTTGCCAGGTAGTCTGGTTTCTCTCTCATTACGACAAAGTACCGGTGCAATATTAGAATTTTTTATGGTAACTAAAGTAGTATCAGGTAAATTTGCATCTATACTATTAGGACTTGGTGTCGAATTATCTGACAACTCATGCAAAATCAAGTCACTTCGTGAAATATGTTTCATCACATTGTCTTCCTCTGGATAAACAGCATGTGTTGAAACAAATACTTTCTTTTCACTAGGACTATAGAACATGCCTCCACGAGTTCCTTTTGGATACGCAATGAACAGACAAGCTTCTGATCTTGTTTCCAACTTATCTGGTTGTTGCTTCTGCACATATGCAGTACAACCCCATATACGCAAATATTGTATACTTGGTTGTCTCCCACTCCATAACTGAGTAGGTATGCTATCAACAGCCTTAGATGGAACCAATTTCAAAAGATAAACTGCAGTAAGTAAGGCATATCCCCAAAAAGATATAGGTAATGTAGCATAACTCATCATAGATCTAACCATATCAAGTAAAGTCTTATTCCTCATCTCAGCCACACCATTCTGTTGGGGACAGTTAGGTGCAGATAACTGTGGTACAATCCCATACTGCGTAAGATAATCCCGAAACTCACTAGAGAGGTACTCTCCTCCTCGATCTGATCGAAGAATCTTCAAGTGTTTACCTAGTTGCTTTTCACTTTTTGTCTTAAACTCCTTGAATTTCTCAAAAGTTTCAGACTTGCGACGCATTAGGTATACATAGCCATCCATATCTTCAGTAATCATCTGTGAAAGTCACAAAATACTCATAGCCTCCCCTTGCACTAGTGCTCATAGGTCCGCATAAATCTGTGTGTACCAATTCTAAAGGTTCTTTGGCTCTATTTTCTTTTCCAAATACGGTCTTCTAGTTATTTTCCCTTGCAAACAAGATTCACAAACTGGCATAGGCTCCTCTACCAAGGGATCCAAAGATCCACTTTTCACCAATTTGTCAATCCTATCAAGGTTAATATGTCCTAGACATAAGTGCCAAAAAGCATTAGAATTACTAGAAGGTATTTTTCTTTTATTTGATATAGTACTAGATAAGGCATTAGTTTTATTAATAGGCAGTTTAGAAGAAATAGTATGAAACAAATATAATTCATCTTTTATTATACCAGAACAAATAAACTTGCAATTCTTACGAACTATGACTTTGTCCTCAAATAAAGTAGAATATCCATGTTTCCATAAGGATTTAACTGAAATTAAATTTCTCCTCATATCTGGAACATAAAGAACATTATTCAAAACTAAAGATCTTCCATCACTAAACTGCAAATCAACTGATCCTACTGTTACAGCTTCAACTCGATGTTGCGATCCTAGATAAATGTCAACTTCACCATCACTTAGTTCCTCTGTTGTCTTGAACCCCTGCATGGAATTACAAACATGGTCAGTGGCTCCTGAGTCAAAACACCAAGTGTCTATAGACTTCTCCAAAAAATATGTTTCAACAACTAGTGATTCAGGCATACCTGAGTTGGCATTTTTCTTTGCTAGATACTTCACGCAATTCTCTTTCCACTGCCCTTTGATACCGCAGTGGAAACATTTTCCCTTTGGTTTATTCTCCTAATTCACAAGCTTTGTTGGTTTCCCAGAACCAGATTTACCATTAAATTTTTTGCCTTGCTTCTTCTTTCCTATCTTACCTTTCGGTTTGATAGAAGAAGTTTCACCAATGAAAATACTACTTTTTGGCTTAACGACACCTTCAACTGCAATCAAATCATTCATCAGTTCGGAAAGAGACAGATTCATTTTGCTCATATTGAAATTGAGCGTGAACTGATTGAATGACTGTGGTAGCGTCTGAAGGATCATATCAACTTGAGTTTCCTTATCGATTACTACACCAAGAATCTGAAGTTCATTAAGGAATCCCATCATTTTCAAAACATGCTTACGAACAGGAGTACCCTCAGCCATTTCAACATTCATTATTGCTTTCATTGCAACTTGCCTTGCGGCTCGCGATTGACTGACAAATAGCTCTTTTAAGCTAGTTATCATATCTAAAGCATGCGGCAATTCATTGTGTTGGTGTTGAAGCACATTTGACATGGACGCCAAAATATAACATTTAGCTATGTCATCAGCCTTAACCCATGCTTCATGATAATCAAAATCTTCCTGGAAAGTTTCATCTGTGGGCTCATCAGGTTTCTTTTCTAGAAGTACAAATTTGTAATTCTGAGAGGTAAGGACAATGTCAAGATTGCGTTTTCCAGTCAACATAATTAGGTCCTTCTAACTTATTGTCTTTAAAAATCATAAAGAGTGGGTTCATGCCGAAAGACATCTGAAATAATTTAAAATAATATAAGAACTAGAGCAAAAATGGTTTAAACAAACATTTTTAAATTCTCATCATAATCAATATGGGTTTCCTCAAACCATAAACTTATAAAGAAAAATCAGATGACTAGTCTTATGGTTACAAATTTTATTGGGAAAATTTGCTCCCACTAACTAGCGGGAAACCCATTAATTTACTTAGACTTGATATGTAACACCCCGCAAAATTGGAAATTACAATTTTGCCCCTGGGTGTTACGCATATATATTTTGTAATGTGTTTCACTACATATTTTGGATTCGTACTATTTATACATTTTTCGTATTGATTTTAGTCAACTAAAATATAATATTTCAATCCCTGGGATTTACGTGCTTTTTTTACGTATTTTGATGCACGTGTTTCCACCACTACGTACAATATTTTCTATAAGTTTAAATTATTTATTTTTATGTATTTAAATCTATTTTAATAAAACGAAAATTTATTTTCCCCCCTATTTGATTAAAAAGCATTTTTTCGATTTTCTGCACGTACAATGCACGTGTTTTCTACGTGTTGTGATTTCATCATGAAATATATGTCAATTAGTAAATGTAATTTTTCCTAAATTGTTTTCGATTATATTTAATAATTTTTCATCAATAAAATCGATTTTTCGCATTTTGATATTTTACGTGCGATGCACGTGTTTCGGTGCGCGCATCCTTTCTCGAAATAAATTTAATAAAATATGTGCTCATTTATTTTTGCATTATAAAATTTAATTTAACAAATTTTTTGCTTAATAGTGAATAGTGTCCATATATATATAGTAGATAAGTATAAAAGTGGATTAATATGTATATAGTTTAAATGTGAAATGGATGGTGAATGGTTTGAAAGTGGATGGGGGCCCACGGTAAACTATGTGCAGCATGAATTGTTGTTATTGGCTGTTTACAAAGAGTGGAATGGCATATATGTATTTATATAACATAGGCATATGGGCTGTCGGTACATAAATGGGTATATGGTGTGGGAGGGAAGGCCGGTTGTACAAGTTTAGAAGAGAGGGATTTGATTAGTAGGAGTTATGTTTTGAAGAGGCGGGGAGATGAAAGATTGGGAGTTTGGGAGTTAGAGTAATTGGAGAGTTTGAGGGAGAAGTTAAGAAAATGAAGAGTTGGTAAATTAAGAGAGTAATTTATTAGGTTGAGAATTTTGCAAATTGAACCCTAGCAAAATCCTATAAATAGCACCCTCCATTCCTCATTCTTTTCACACCAAAAACAAAGGAAAAATAAGATAAAGAGAGAAAAGAAAAGAGAAGCAAGAAAGAAAGAAAGAGAGAAAAATAAAAGAAAAGAGAGTAAGAGAAGTAATGTTCTTGTGCTTGGAGACTATTGCTAGGAGAAGAGCTAGGAGTTCTTAAAGCTAGAAGTGGTATTCTTTCTTTCATTGTCAAGCTTCAATCAAGGTGGGTGTTCTCCTACTTTCTAAATTTTAGAATGTGCATGTTAATAGAAATGAATGAGTAGTATAGAAATTTGATTTGGTAAAGTAGAACAAATTTATGCATTGAATGTAATGAAATATTGCTTTATTGAGTAAACAAACCCAACTTATGTTAATTAGTAATGAAGAAAGAAAGAAAGATAAATTAGATTATTACTACAAAATATGTCTACTATTGCATGTTGTTATGTAAAAATATAATTCTTCATAAAAGAATTATCCTTGATGATTAAGAGACATATTTATCTTTATTACCAAAATTTAATTAGTTTGATGGTGTACATAAACTAGTCTTCATGAATAAAACTCCTAGAAACCAGTTCTAAAGTTAACTTTCTCAAATCCCCTTCCTACTTATTATTTAAGAAAAGGAATTGAAACCCTAGTGCTCTAGTTTTAGTTTTTACATTAGATCTATAGATATTATGTAGTTATCCTGGCATTGCTGTTAGAACTTGTATGCACTTGTGTCTGTGACTTCCCTGTTCAATTTCTGCATCGTTTATTTGGTGCATTTTTGGGAATTACTAGTTAATATGCTTTTTCTTCTTTGCGATTTGGTGAGACTGTGAAAGTTAAGGGTCAGTTCAAGTTATATTAAGTGGAATGATTAAGAAAAGAAAGATGAGGAAAAGATGCGATTTTGACTTTAGGATTGTAGACTCAGTGTCCACTTTGAAACTTCAAGCAATGGACAGCATTAACGTAGGATCTTCCCTTTAACTTCTAGATTACATGATTCTGCAACTCATAAATGTAAAACAGATCATGACTAGTTTGGTTTAGAGAGCACTACATTATGAAGAACAAAAGATGCTCAACTTGTCCCGTTGTTAATTTGTATTGTATGATATGTGATACATGTCTCACGATGTGATACGATTTATAGGGAAAGTAGAGCTCTTGAGTGTATAAATAATGCAATTTATATCATGATTCACTTTGTATATCTTATCATACGACATTTTATGATTCATATCTCACAATACACATTATTATAAGTTAAATTGACTCCTCTTGCACTTTAAAACCTCTTTAGAAATCATAACCACAGTTATTTCTTCCTTCATATTTATGCACAAGATCAATCCTATAATTAACAGGTACCAGGAAAAATAGTGAAATGCACTTTGTTTCCAAAATTATTATTTTGAATAAATAGTTCTTTTGAAGAGAAGGAAAATTTGTAATAAGATTCTCGTCATAAACAACCCTTTCGTTGAGTAAGAATGCTAAATTTGATCAATAGTTGTGTGAATTCATATAAAGTTTAAAAGGAATTTCTTTACAAATTATTTTGACTTGACAAAGATCATGTTTATTTGTTGACAATATGTTTGTTTGTAGTTAAAAACTTTTATGTGATTAATTTCTCAAAAGAGATTTAGATTTATGCTATAAAGTCATGGAAAGAATTGTTGTCATAGAAAGATAGTGAATGAATGAATGATGCTAAACAAGACATACACCAAGTTGTGAATAATTTGAAAATAAAGAATACTTTGAGTTAAGACATGATTATTAAAGGGTATGTGTACCCATGTTTCTTGCACATGAAAGGTTTATGATTTAGAATTAGTAAGACCTCGGTTACCGGTAATTTTGAAATAAAGGTTTTGAGACTTGATTTTGGGATAATGCCGTCGGGCGATCTCACATTTTGTGAATAAATTCGGTATGAGGTAAAACTGATTCTAGGGTGATAACATATTCATGTCTTGAACTAAAAATAATTAGGCACCTAGGTGAAGATGTAATAAACTTGTGCAAACGTAAATGGGTGCTTCTATATAGTCGGCGGTGGATCTCCGTGGCTATAGACCCAGTTGGTGGACTGTGGTTGCTCCGTAGGAGATGGACTGTATTTTATCCGGGACTTAGGGTAGTCGGCGGATGTTTACCATACTCCAAAGAATATGTATATACCGGGGCTAGAGGGGCATTTACGGGATTATTCTTACGATATAATAGCCAGGGAGGCTGGGATCTGTTAGTATAGCCAGGGAGGCTAGCCAGAGAGGCTGAGATCCGTATCTGTGAAATAACTCTAAAACTTGTTTAATTACCGGGTAGTCTCATGGCGAGGGATCGAACCCTTCAATATGGAGTACGTAGGCGCTTGCCCTCGGACCTATGTAGTATGGGATGCATAGAATCCGAACAAGTGTGCATTAGTGTCATCCTAGTGTAGAATTGTGTGCATTAGGCATTAAGGCATGACATACACTTATGTTTAGAATAATCACCTTTGACACTTTACTTGTTCATTCAATCTTTTTGTGATTTGTTAAAGTATGAGATCGTTATACTATTCCCGGCATAGAGAGGATAGCCGTGTATAACATTTCGTCAGTTGTAAGTAACTGACGTGCCCACAGATTAACATGCAGGTAAAGGACCATTCATGGAGTTATAAAGTGGATATGCTATTGCTATATGAAAGTTAAAGATGTTGCAAATGATGTTAAAGTTATACAAGTTGTATTTCATTGTTGTAATCTGTTATTCTTCCGCTGTGTAAAAACCAAGTGTAAAGGCACTCTGATGTATTGTGAATGAAAAGTTTTAAATTCCTTGTAAAATTGTACGAAGTGAAGTAAAGATCCTGTGAAATCTCGAATTTATCCTTATTTGAAATTCGGGGCGTTACAGATGGTATCAGAGCCAGGTTCACAAGTAGTACAAGTTTATAAGGAACGATAAAAAGTGACGATAAATTTGGGAACAAACCAAAAGAGTCCTTCTGTCAACCGGGTGTAAACAACCCTAAGTGACACGGTATTTAAGCGTCTTCGGACCACCGCTAGCTGGGAACCGACTCTTACGGCTAACCCAAGTAAATCAGAACTTGATATACTAAAGATTTGTTTAGGAAGAGTAGTAAGATCATTGATTATAGTCTAGAACCCGTGACACCTTATTGAGTAGTTACAACCTTATTCCTGCAGACACTAGAGTGTGAGTTTCAGTATATAGAGATTTAAATGTAAGTGATTTACATTTGTGTTGCTCTATACATTGATGTTTTCTCTTTCTTTTGGATGACTGGAGTCGTGAATGAAGTTGTTATTGAACTTGCATTCAATTTCATTCATGATGTTCTCCTCGTATACATTAATATGAGAGTGTATGCGAGCACATTTTTCCCTGGGTATCAGAGTGGCGCAGTGGAAGCGTGGTTGGCTTGGACCGTCATTCATGATACCTTACACACTTCCCTCTCAAATTATTTTGTAGATTTTTATCATGGTACTTTCTCCATATTCAGTATTTTTCAAATAAATATTTTCTTATGTTATTAAATCATTTGAATATTTATTATTTGTCTATCTTCCTTAGTCTTGATATTTTAAACCTATTTTTCAAACTTAAAATTTTGTCTTTCATTTATTTATGTCACTTTATGTTTACCCGTTTATATCTACTATTACTTTACGTATTTTGCCAAGTTTTAAATTGCCGTTTATTAAATTAATATTGCAACCAATATTTTCTTCATTTATTATTTTGGATTTTTCTTATGAAGTTTTCTTGGGAGCAATCATTTTATATGATTTTGATTTCTATGATACTATAATATCTTATTCTATATGTTTTTAACAAGATTGAAATTTTCTACCTATATAAATATGACCTACCAGTTTTGTTTTATTTGTTTACATTCGGTACTATTATTGCATATTTGTTTTGATATATACATTTTACTATTAATTGCTACTCATTACCTTTATAGTTTTACATTGCACATACTCACTATTTATACATTATCTTTTCTCAAATTTTAACTGTCTTTACACTCTTAGTTATTACATATATTTTCCCAATAATTTCTATATATATCATATATTTCAATATTCCCATTATACATATCATTTTACCCTCATCTAATTACTACATTAATATTTTTGCATATACTTGTTTATGTCTATTGTCTAAATTTGCTATACTACATCATTATTGTTTTCAACTGTGTTTTCATCTCGTGTATGTGCTTTACACTATTCTGTCTTAATGTTATAAATTATTTTCATCACTACAAAATTTTGTATATTCACAAAGTATTTCAACGTATGCTTTCTATTTTTTTTTCTTCAAATTTGTATGTATAATTATCATAATTATCTTACAAACTATTTTATTAATTGGTATACAAAGTCATTTTATGTTCCCATTTATTTTTCCAAACTCTTATTCAATGGTCTTGTTTTAAATTGCTAATTAGATTTCGTTTTACAGTTTGCAAATTTTCTACCGTTTATTACATCGATAAATTTTTCTAAATTATCTATTGACTATGTTTTCTTCACCACATTGTTTTCCGAACTATTTCGAAATTAACGACATAATTGACTTTTCCCTTTTATCTAATAGCTTACCTAATATTATTTTTGTACGAAAATTTCTCTCAAACTATTTTATCTCTTGTCACATTTCAGTTCTTATGCCATTCTCCTATTTTTCTTGTTCTGTCTTATAACATTTTAATATTCATAGTTTTCTTATAAAGAGTTTGTCTTGTTTTTCCTTGTTGCGTATACTACATTTATTTTTCTTAAAGTTGCAGTATTCTAAATACAAATATTTTCTGTGACATGTACAAAATACAATCTTTACCCTAGCGAGTTCCGGGGACGGAACTACTCTAAGGGGGGGAGAGTGTAACACCCCGCAAAATTGGAAATTACAATTTTGCCCCTGGGTGTTACGCACGTATATTTTGTAATGTGTTTCACTACATATTTTGGATTCGTACTATTTATACATTTTTCGTATTGATTTTAGTCAACTAAAATATTTTTTTTTGACTGAAAAAGGTAGGTCATGCCTACCTCAAAAAGCTATATAAATATATACGCAAAATGATCAGTACAAAAATCTGCTGTAGGGTGATGCTCAGGTTATGAGAGGGGTTAAGTTCGAGATGGCACGATAGTGGACCGTAGAGAGGGCAGCGGACGTCTGTCGTACACCTCAACTAGGGCCACTGTCGTGATCTCATCCCCCTTCCCCTCCCTTACATGCAACCGAGGCATTCGAACCCCTAGCAGTAAAACAGTACAGGAAATTAAGCTACATATAGTATCAGTCTAGATACTGGATCAGTCTCAAAATACAAAACAAAACATAGAAACTGAAAACAAGTTCTAAAGCATCCTTTAACTTGCATTATCGCCAGATGTGTCCCCTTGAGCAGGCTTCATAAGGTCACTATCCCCTGTTCTGGCCAACTCCTCCATGATCTTAGTCTTCTTCTTGGAAGCGTCACTCGAATCTAGCCATTGAGAAAACCAGAATTTAGTATTAGCAATGAGATTGTTCACCGATGTTTGCTTGCGGGAAAAAATCCTATCATTTCTAGCATTCCAGATTGACCAACAGACAGCGATAGTAATAAGGTGCCATGCATGAGTGTATTTATGCTGCTTGTTGTCAAAACACCATGTAGAAAAGCATTCGGCAATAGATGCAGGCAGTGTGTGTATGTCAAATGCTCTAGAAAAGTGAAGCCAAGTTTGAGTAGCCTTCGGGCACTCAAAGAAGATATGGTAGGTGGTCTCAGTATGATAATCACAATCACTACAAGCTACATCACCATTCCAACCTTTGGAATGAAGTCTGTCTCTGGAGTTGAGTTTCTCCCCACTCAGCATCCAGATGAAAATCTTGCATTTGAGAGGGGCGCAGTTGCTCCAGCATGCACGATAGAAGGGAGAGAGTAAGCCGGAGTAGGTGTAGAAGCGATAGGCTGATTTGACAGAGAAGCACCCAGAGAAGTCATGGTTCCAAATGGCTCTGTCAGGCTAATGAGAAGATGGCTGGAGAGAGGAGATGTTTTGAAGTAGCTGTCGCTTCTCTGCTAGAATGATACTATTGGAGGAAGTATGAAGACTTGGTCGCCAAGTCCAATGATCTTGATGAAAGCACCCTTGTGATCTCAGGGAGGCGGTTTTGTTCCAGGCAGCATCATAAAGGTTAGGGTATAAAGTGGCGATGCATTGCTTATTAATCCACTTCGATGTCCAGAATTTGAGGAGCGCCCCATCTCCAAGCTCCCATGAGATCCCTTGATCAAATTGCTCTTTGAGTTTGCAAAGATTTTTCCAAAAGTTAGAAGAAGTGGACGAACAAATGAAGCTTGCGCTGTCACTTTGGAAGTACAGGGATTTTAAAGTTTGCGTACAAAGAGACTTGTCGGTGTGAATCTTCCACCACCATTTCAGCAGTAGAGCATGGTTGAAGAGCTGGAGGTCAAGCACCCCAAGGCCTCCTTGTTGCTTTGGTTGGCAGATGCGTGCCCAGCTGGTGCAAGAGATCCCTGAAACCTGTTTGTCGCCTCCAACCCAGAAGAAACGACTTCTTATTTGATCAATGCGCTTAATTACCCATTGCGGCAACATAAAGAAGGATGCGAAGTAAGTCGGGAGTGCGCTGAGCACTGAGTTAATGAGGATCAGCCTTCCTCCACGGGAGAGCATTTTGCCTTTCCATGTTGAGAGCCTGCGCTCAATTTTGAGCAGTAAGGGCTGCCAGTCCCTCTTCTTAATCCTGCCTTTTGCAAGAGGCATTCCGAGGTATTTGGTAGGCAAGGAGTCTTGCTTACAACCAAGGATGTGAGAAAAGGCCTGAAGCTTAGCTTGAGAGCGCCCAAAGTAGGTGATGGCTGTTTTGGACAAGTTGATATGAAGACCCGATATATTTGCAAACAGATGCAAAAGAACCTTCAGGTGAAGCACTTCCTGCTCATTTCCTTTGCAGAATAGCAGAGTATCATCTGCGAATTGTAATATAGAGAGGTCTGCCAGGGTACCTCGAAGGTCTAATCTTGAGAATGTGTCGTTGATCCTACCGACGCGCAACATTTGCGCTAGGACATCCACAGCAAGGATAAAAAGCATCGGAGATAGAGGGTCTCCTTGCTTAAGTCCCCTTTTGGATTTGATTGTTTTCCCCCCTATTCCATTGACTAGGATATTGGACTTAGTGGAGTGCAGCATTGCCTTAATCCAAGAGCACCAACGTGGCCCAAAACCCCTAGCTTTCAGAAGCTGATCCAAGAAATCCCAATTAAGCATGTCAAAGGCTTTGCGAAAATCAATCTTTAGCATAATAGTATCTGACTTCTTTGAGCAACATAAATTGATGGCTTCATGAGCGACTAGGAAGCAATCTACTGTAGATTTTCCCCTGAGGAATGCACTCTGAGAAGAAGAAACAAGAGAATGAAGGAGTGGGCTCAATCTGTTGGCAAGGATCTTAGTGAAGATCTTCATTGAGCAGTTTAACAGACTGATGGGACGAAAATTAGCCACCGTGGAAGCTCCATCGCACTTGGGAATGAGCACAATAGTTGAATAGTTCAATCTATCGAAGGTGGCTTCACCATGCTGAATGGCTAGGAGCATACTGCACAGGTCCTCTTGGATAGTATCCCAGTGTTGCTGATAGAAATACATGGGGAAGCCATCGGGTCCCGGAGATTTATCTCCATTCATGTCAAAAACAGCCTTCTTAATTTCCTCTCTACTGAAGTCAGCATCAAGAATAGAGAGGTCTACATTAGTGGATGGATACAGAGTCGACCAATCAATAATGAAGTCAGAGTTATTGTCGGAGCCACAAATTTCCTGAAAATGATCGTCAAAGCTGGATCGGATGGCTGATTGGTCGGTGATCAGGTCACCCTCTTGAAGCAGAGAGTAGATGAAATTCCTTCGTCGTCGCCCATTAGCCATTGAGTGGAAGAACTTGGTATTAGCGTCCCCTTCTTTGAGCCAGGTGATGCGTGAACGCTGGCGCCAATAGATGGTCTCAGTTTGAATGAGCTTGTGGTATTCCGATCGAGCAGAGTTGAGCTCAACTTCTTGGGAATCAGAGAGGTTTTGTGATTCAGCAATCACGTCCAGATCATGAATACTTTGCAGCAGTGAGGCTTTGCGCTTAGGTATATGTCCAAAGACCTCATATCTCCACCGTTTTAATCTCCTTTTGAGGAGGTTAAGCTTATGAGCAAGAATGTCAACCTTGGAACCTGTGCAAACAAAGCTGTTCCACCATTGCTCAATATTTTGATTGAAATCTTCATGAGATGCCCAGGCCTTTTCAAATTTAAAGTAGTGAACTTTGTGATGTAACGCATGAGAGTCAAGAATAATAGGACAATGGTCCGAAGCGATACGGGGCAGAGAGTGTTGGATGCATGAGGGGAAAGCTTGGTCAAACTGGTTAGTAATCAGAAATCTGTCTAGCCTTGCATAAGAAGCATTTTGTCGCAAGTTGGACCATGTAAATTTTCTCCCTGCAAGTGGCAAATCAATAAGCTGCAGTTGTTGTATCCAATCTCAGAAATTCTTCATATCTCTGCTAGAGCCTGAGCCTCGATTGCGCTCCTGGTTGGATATGGTCACGTTAAAATCTCCACAAATAACCCATTTATCACTGAGAGACTTGCTCCGCTGCACAATTTCATGGAAACAGAGTTCCCTATCATCAAGCTCAAAGGGAGCATACACAGAGGTAATTGACCACTGAACACCTGAAGCTTTGGTACGGAAGGAGACAGAGATTGAAAATATGTCAACAGCACAATAGGTACAATCAAAGAGGTTGTCATTCCACCCAATTAGAATGCCCCCTCTACTATCAATCGCATCGAGACCTCTCCAGGAGTTAATAAGATTGCCTCCAATTGAGGACAACTTTCTAGGGGATGGAGCAGAGAGTTTGGTCTCTTGGAGACAAACTATGTCAATTTGAGCATTTCTAAGGCCATCTTTAACTAAGGCACGCTTAAAGGGGTTGCCTAGCCCTCTAACATTCCAGCTTCCGATCTTCATTGAAAGTGAAAGAGCACAGCAAAAAGCACGATAAATCAAAAAGCATGCAACAGTCTCAGGCACTAGTTGAGATGTTGCTGTTGATCAGGGTGATCAACTGCAATCTCTACAACTTGCTTGAGTTTGGTGATCGAATGTGGCCCAGCAGCCGCCACTCCCACCGATTCCACAACTTCCAGAAGATCATCATTCGAGAGCAAATTGAAAGGGTTTTGACTGGCTGAATTAAAGGAGTTCTTCGATGAGGATGTACCTGACGCTTTGCGTAGGGACGCACTCTTGGCCGAAGTGCGCAGGTGTTGGAGGAATGGTCTTGTGGTTGGCAGTCTGGTAGCCGAACGGATACGTTTACGGCGCCTGCTAGTACCTTCATCAAAGCCAGGTGGACCAGAATCTGTGGAAGAGTGTGCTGCTTGACGGCGAGGAATCAGTGACCTTGTGCGGAATGTGGAGGTTGCGCCAACTACTAGCGGCTGAATACTCTCAGACTTGGAGTCCTGTTTCCCAAGCTCTGCATCTATGGCTTGCTCAAATGCTGGCTTGATATGATCAAAAAGAGACTGGGGGATACAAACAGGCTTCCCTTCCCAGGTCAAATGACAAAGTTGCTCCTCTACCGCAATGTCGTGAGAATTCTCAGAGCTGTTGGGCTGAATCTGGGAGGCTTCGGATGGTATATGCAAGTTGTCTTTGGGGGAATCAGAGTTGATGACAATAATAGGTGGAGCAGTTGTTTGCACAGCTGGGACCACAGGAATCTCAACATTCGGGACCATAGGAATCACAGCATGCGGGACCGCATCAGTCTCCGCATTTGGGGCCACATTTGGGATCTTAATACTCGAGTCAGCCATACCTGAGATATTCAAAAAATGCTTACCAAATAAAGAAGGATTTGGTGGGGCCTGAAACCGCGCCGCCATATCCTGAACTGTATCAACCGTTTCCTTGATCTTAGCTTTCCCCTTGTGGTCGCCAATCACTCCCTGATTTGGCTCCGAGATATGCGGTTGCAGTTGAACTGGATTATTCACCGGCTCATCAGGCTTGCACGTCGGCGGTGACTCTCTCCGACGCCAGAAATTAGTGGAAGACCCCTGTTGATCCGAGAAGAGCTTAGTCTTGCCGCTGGCCACATCAGCGGTGGGGATGGGGCTGCCGTAGATGAGGACTGGCACTTCATGAATCTGAATCTCTTTGGTCCAGGGCACCTGGTATTGAATCATCACGTTTTTAGGGATTTGGCTGACATCTTCTACTTCGATTAAGACCAGAGCCTGTTCTCTCATGGCTGCTGCTTTCATGTCCCCGCTCAAAGTGACCAGCTTGCCAAAGGGGCGGACAATCTGTTCAACAGAAGAATGATTCCACATGTGATACGGTAAGAGAGGGACGTTGATCCAGATGAAGCAAGGCTGAGGTTTCATCTTCGCCCCGAAGTCCATTGACCATGGGGAAAAGGTCGCATTAAACCCTGAGAAGCTAAACATCCCCTCTGAGATGGCTCGTGCTGCATCCTCATCTGAGGGGAACTGCACATGGAAAACTCCATCGGAGACTTTCTTGACAACCCACCACCCCCCTTGCCTTCTCCATGCAAAGTTCAGGGCACTCTCCACGGTGGCAGCATCAGGCTTTGATCTAGGGTTGATTAGGTGGAGAAATGCGCTTGCATGCAACGCCGGGAGTGCTGCTGCGAGTTCAGAGTTGTGGTGGACTTCAACGGCCATGGAGTCTCGTCGATTGAAGAGGGGGCAGTCTCTGGCCCGGTGTCCCATCTTTTTACAATTGAAGCAGTGTATGCCGCCTTTCCGGCAGTCCACCGCGTAGTGGCCCGAGTCGCCGCATCTCATGCATCGGACTTCCATCTTCTTCCGGCGTTGGATCTGATGAGGTTTCGAGGAATGGGTGGAGCGGAAAGGAAAAGAGGGGGGGCGGTATGGAATGGGTTTGGGTGGGATTTTCGGTAAAGAAGGTGAAGGGGCAGGGTGTAAGTGGCGTGGGCGTGGGTATCGAGGGGGGTAATGATGAGGGGTAGCCGCCATGAGAACCTGAGCAAAGGATCTGCTCTTGTTCCAAGGCGTCCATGCTCTCTCCTCTCTCCTCTCTCCTCTCTCCATTTTTCTACACAACTCAAATTTTAAGTTCAAAAACTAGTCAACTAAAATATAATATTTCAATCCCTGGGATTTACGTGCTTTTTTTACGTATTTTGATGCACGTGTTTCCACCACTACGTACAATATTTTCTATAAGTTTAAATTATTTATTTTTATGTATTTAAATCTATTTTAATAAAACGGAAATTTATTTTCCCCCCTATTTGATTAAAAAGCATTTTTTCGATTTACTGCACGTACAATGCACGTGTTTTCTACGTGTTGTGATTTCATCATGAAATATATGTCAATTAGTAAATGTAATTTTTCCTAAATTGTTTTCGATTATATTTAATAATTTTTCATCAATAAAATCGATTTTTCGCATTTTGATATTTTACGTGCGATGCACGTGTTTCGGTGCGCGCATCCTTTCTCGAAATAAATTTAATAAAATATGTGCTCATTTATTTTTGCATTATAAAATTTAATTTAACAAATTTTTTGCTTAATAGTGAATAGTGTCCATATATATATAGTAGATAAGTATAAAAGTGGATTAATATGTATATAGTTTAAATGTGAAATGGATGGTGAATGGTTTGAAAGTGGATGGGGGCCCACGGTAAACTATGTGCAGCATGAATTGTTGTTATTGGCTGTTTACAAAGAGTGGAATGGCATATTTATATATATCTTAAGCAAATAAGCCTACCCCCTCTCTCCTTTCTCCATTTTAAAATAGAGAAAGGAGAACAAAAGAAAGAGTTTACACTACTATAGTACAAGCAAATAAGCCTACCCCCTCTCTCCTTTCTCCATTTTAAAATAGAGAAAGGAGAACAAAAGAAAGAGTTTACACTACTATAGTACGTGCACAACACGCCCTTAACTTACAAACAACACCCACACAAAATCCTTCATCTTCCCAGTTTTCCCCTAACCCTTCCTCCCCCAAAAAAATTCCCAGTGCCGTTCCCCAACAAAAAAAAAAAATCCCGGCATTCCCTTGCTTATGCGAATCATCCAAGAAAACCAAGAAAGAGGAGCAACCGATCTGACCCACTTTAGGTATTCTTCAATTCCTTCACAAATTTCATACCTTTTGATCCCATTTTCTGTCATTTTTCATTTTTCTTTGGGTTATTCGATTATGTCATTTATTTATGATTATGTGATTATTCTTTGGGTTATTCTTCACTGACTATGTGATTTATGATGAGGATGTTGAGAACAACATTGGTGATCCCATTTTCTGTCATTTTTTAGGGCCAATCGATTATGTGATTTATTTATGATTGATCCGGATTTGATTTGAATGCTTCCTATTTCGTTCAGTAAATTTGGTTGTATTTCTTTTCAATCTCTTTGCTGAAGTAATAACTTTGCCTTTTTCTCTTTTTTCTCTTTTGGTGTGGGAAGAAATAGGGAAATCAGAACCAGCAAGGTAGTCAGGACCAGCAAAAGGGAAGTCAATGATGACCCTTTTGTGTACCATAGGTCCATAAGCTATATCAAACGTCATAACTTGAAATTCAAGATCCAAAATTATTCATGAAGGTGAACATTTTGAACAGTTAATGCCCTAATAACTGCTATGCAACTTCATATAATATAGATAGGTCAGAGAAATAATATGAAGTTGTCCACCACCAAACCTCCAAAGAAAAATTTCACACCTAACAAAGTAAGCAATAATCTTGAAGAAATGGTTCCCCTTGAAATAAACACAAGTAACAATGTCCATTGCACTAAAACAGAACAAAAACATGCAAAAACTATTCCTTAAAAAATGATAGTATTCATCCGTTTCTGCTCACAATGTCTTCTTCTTTCATCTTTTGATGGGAAAACTGAACACACGTTGCTATCATCTTCCAAACATGTTAAATTTCTCTTTTGTGGACCATGCAATCAATTTTAGAAAACTAGAGTGTTGGTGGCTACCTACTATTACACCACCTGAAACATAGATTAGACATCCCCTCTCTCCTTTCTCCATTTTGAAATAGAGAAAGGAGAACAAAAGAAAGAGTTCACACTACTATAACACGTGCACACCACAACTTTTTTGATTGTTTTGAATGTATTTATTTTAGTATAATTTATACACAAAAATGACTTCAAAGAGAAAAGGATAAATATATCAAATTGAGCCATGGGCTAACCAATTGTTCACCAACATTTTCAATCTTCATGAAGTGTTTCATTTATTCATCCACTAGAACAAATATGAGGCTTTCGAGGGGATATGAAGCATAACAATTACATGCAAACAAGAGAAAATGTTTGAGATGAGAAGCTAACAATATGAATCTTTCATGGACCAATGAAGTGATGTAATCTTGGACAATATGAGATTTTACCAAAAGATAAATTAAATACACACTAATGTCTCCATTCATGCTTTAGATCATTAGATCATTAGATCATTAATATATTTCTCTGTTTATATAGTACAATTGCTCTGTTTATTTTATCATGTTCATATAATATATTGCTCTATTTATTTTTCTCCAAACTACACACTAATGTCTCCATTCATGCTTTTAGATCATTAGATCATTACATCATTAGATCATGTCAATAAAATCTACATTATTTTATTCCCAAATGAAGCTACCTGCACGTACACCTTTTCACAGATGTTTCATTTCTTAAAATATATTTTGGCAGACTATGGATTATATTTTGGCAATATTTTTCTGTGGGCATGTATTATATCCCAATACTTTTCTTTTGTGAGTTAGGTTGTGTTTGCATGAATTGATACTAAAGTTGGAATGCACATGAGTAGTGAATTTTGGTGATAAGTATAAACACTCAAAAATTTAATAAATGTAGCGAACATATTTTTTCCATGAGATAATTATATGTAAATTTCATTTAAATGGTCAATGTTGGTGATAATTCATGCCCATATAAAAATTTAATAAATGGAGCGAACGTTTTTTTTCCTGAGAGAGTTATATGTAAATTTCAGTGAAATATAGTGTTTTATTGAGTATAAAGCGGTTGATTTTGTTTTCAATAGTAGGTGTGAAGATTCAAAGATAGTGGGAGATTTTTAATTATATTGAGGGAAGACAAACTCTTTCATTACATCAGGTATATTATATGTATTCTTATCTCTTACTATACTTTCTTTTGAATTAATCCCTATTGTTATTTATCTCAATATGCAATGTTTCAGTATATTTTTCTACATGTGTTTTATTGAGTATAAAGTGGTTGATTTAATAAACCAATTTAGATAAATCTAGATTTACCATTAAAAAATCAACATCAAGAAAATGGGATTGAATAATCGAGGGTTTAGGATACATTTGAGATCAACGACGATGGAGGGCAGCGACGGGCGGCGAAGGAGATTTGGGTGGGTTTTGGGGTATGGAGGGTTAGGGTTTGTGGGATTGGGGAGATGTGGTAGAACTTTGAAGATTTTTTTTTTGTGTTTTTTAATCAATTATGTTTTGGTAATTGATGTGGGTCGCACGTGTTAATTCCTACTTTTGCTCTTCTTACTCTATTTCAAAATAGAGAAATGAGGGATGGGGTAGGCCTATTAGCTTAAGATATATATAAATATAAATAAATAAATAATTAGAAACCCCAACTCATTACACTTGATTATTGTTGGACCCATTTCTTCATTTTAATTATACATAAATGCTTATTTGAAAATTATTTTTTGCTATTTTCTATTTTGTCGTTATCTAAAAAATTCATGTCGCCTACAGAAACCAGGTGGCCATTTGTCCTCAGAAGAAGACAATTTCCTATAAAGTTGGCATTTGCTATGACAATAAACAAGAGCCAGGGCCAAACTCTCCATAGTGTTGGGGTCTATCTTAAAAAACCTGTGTTTACGCATGGTCAATTGTATGTAGCATTATCGCGTTGCACTTCCCGTTCTGGCATGAAGATATTACTGACATATAACTCAAATGATACCCAACAGACTAATGATCGTACACGTAATGTGGTATATCAAGAAGTTCTTCAAGAAGTGCGTAACTCCATGATAATCAATTGAAAGGTAAATGTCATCAACAATCTAATAATATTCAAATAGAGAAAATAGTATTTATTGGCACGCAATGTTATTATATTTTAAGAATCTCATAATGTCATCTTAGTAGAGTTTATCAAAGCCTTATTTATTCTTTTTTCTTTTTTCTTTTATGTATCGTCTTATATCAATTCGCATTGGCTCATTCCGCTTTATAAATAATTATTTTTTAATGTGATGCACCTAACTAAATTTTTATTTCATATTCTTTTTAATGTAGGCCGACATATAATGTTCATGTGTGGAGAATTCCGTCGCTCGGTAATGTGATTCCATGTTGAAATTACTAAAATATTTTGATACTTCAATGTTGAAATTAGTACACGTTTTTCTTTTTGTTTTGTATATACGTAGCTATAAACAATAGTTGTTTAGAACATAAATTTTGCATTTTAGCTGTTTTGATTGGACTCTTTTATTATTGTGAACATTGTATTTAAGTCATCTGTTGTATATATAATTGTGATTTAAGTATGAAAGATTATTGTGATTGAGTTTGTATGTGCCTTATTATTATTAAATATTTGTGTTTGAATCATTTGTTTTATGTGCAAAGCTTTACTACATAATTGTTGAATATTAAATTATAATTATGATGATTTTGAAGTTGTAAATATGGGGAGATTCTGTCGAATTTTTTAAAAACTGTTATTGATTTTTTAATTTATTTTTGGATAAAGTCTGTGCAATTTGCACAGGGGATATACTAGTATGTATTTATATAACATAGGCATATGGGCTGTCGGTACATAAATGGGTATATGGTGTGGGAGGGAAGGCCGGTTGTACAAGTTTAGAAGAGAGGGATTTGATTAGTAGGAGTTATGTTTTGAAGAGGCGGGGAGATGAAAGATTGGGAGTTTGGGAGTTAGAGTAATTGGAGAGTTTGAGGGAGAAGTTAAGAAAATGAAGAGTTGGTAAATTAAGAGAGTAATTTATTAGGTTGAGAATTTTGCAAATTGAACCCTAGCAAAATCCTATAAATAGCACCCTCCATTCCTCATTCTTTTCACACCAAAAACAAAGGAAAAATAAGATAAAGAGAGAAAAGAAAAGAGAAGCAAGAAAGAAAGAAAGAGAGAAAAATAAAAGAAAAAAGAGTAAGAGAAGTAATGTTCTTGTGCTTGGAGACTATTGCTAGGAGAAGAGCTAGGAGTTCTTAAAGCTAGAAGTGGTATTCTTTCTTTCATTGTCAATCTTCAATCAAGGTGGGTGTTCTCCTACTTTCTAAATTTTAGAATGTGCATGTTAATAGAAATGAATGAGTAGTATATAAATTTGATTTGGTAAAGTAGAACAAATTTATGCATTGAATGTAATGAAATATTGCTTTATTGAGTAAACAAACCCAACTTATGTTAATTAGTAATGAAGAAAGAAAGAAAGATAAATTAGATTATTACTACAAAATATGTCTACTATTGCATGTTGTTATGTAAAAATATAATTCTTCATAAAAGAATTATCCTTGATGATTAAGAGACATATTTATCTTTATTACCAAAATTTAATTAGTTTGATGGTGTACATAAACTAGTCTTCATGAATAAAACTCCTAGAAACCAGTTCTAAAGTTAACTTTCTCAAATCCCCTTCCTACTTATTATTTAAGAAAAGGAATTGAAACCCTAGTGCTCTAGTTTTAGTTTTTACATTAGATCTATAGATATTATGTAGTTATCCTGGCATTGCTGTTAGAACTTGTATGCACTTGTGTCTGTGACTTCCCTGTTCAATTTCTGCATCGTTTATTTGGTGCATTTTTGGGAATTACTAGTTAATATGCTTTTTCTTCTTTGCGATTTGGTGAGACTGTGAAAGTTAAGGGTCAGTTCAAGTTATATTAAGTGGAATGATTAAGAAAAGAAAGATGAGGAAAAGATGCGATTTTGACTTTAGGATTGTAGACTCAGTGTCCACTTTGAAACTTCAAGCAATGGACAGCATTAACGTAGGATCTTCCCTTTAACTTCTAGATTACATGATTCTGCAACTCATAAATGTAAAACAGATCATGACTAGTTTGGTTTAGAGAGCACTACATTATGAAGAACAAAAGATGCTCAACTTGTCCCGTTGTTAATTTGTATTGTATGATATGTGATACATGTCTCACGATGTGATACGATTTATAGGGAAAGTAGAGCTCTTGAGTGTATAAATAATGCAATTTATATCATGATTCACTTTGTATATCTTATCATACGACATTTTATGATTCATATCTCACAATACACATTATTATAAGTTAAATTGACTCCTCTTGCACTTTAAAACCTCTTTAGAAATCATAACCACAGTTATTTCTTCCTTCATATTTATGCACAAGATCAATCCTATAATTAACAGGTACCAGGAAAAATAGTGAAATGCACTTTGTTTCCAAAATTATTATTTTGAATAAATAGTTCTTTTGAAGAGAAGGAAAATTTGTAATAAGATTCTCGTCATAAACAACCCTTTCGTTGAGTAAGAATGCTAAATTTGATCAATAGTTGTGTGAATTCATATAAAGTTTAAAAGGAATTTCTTTACAAATTATTTTGACTTGACAAAGATCATGTTTATTTGTTGACAATATGTTTGTTTGTAGTTAAAAACTTTTATGTGATTAATTTCTCAAAAGAGATTTAGATTTATGCTATAAAGTCATGGAAAGAATTGTTGTCATAGAAAGATAGTGAATGAATGAATGATGCTAAACAAGACATACACCAAGTTGTGAATAATTTGAAAATAAAGAATACTTTGAGTTAAGACATGATTATTAAAGGGTATGTGTACCCATGTTTCTTGCACATGAAAGGTTTATGATTTAGAATTAGTAAGACCTCGGTTACCGGTAATTTTGAAATAAAGGTTTTGAGACTTGATTTTGGGATAATGCCGTCGGGCGATCTCGCATTTTGTGAATAAATTCGGTATGAGGTAAAACTGATTCTAGGGTGATAACATATTCATGTCTTGAACTAAAAATAATTAGGCACCTAGGTGAAGATGTAATAAACTTGTGCAAACGTAAATGGGTGCTTCTATATAGTCGGCGGTGGATCTCCGTGGCTATAGACCCAGTTGGTAGACTGTGGTTGCTCCGTAGGAGATGGACTGTATTTTATCCGGGACTTAGGGTAGTCGGCGGATGTTTACCATACTCCAAAGAATATGTATATACCGGGGCTAGAGGGGCATTTACGGGATTATTCTTACGATATAATAGCCAGGGAGGCTGGGATCTGTTAGTATAGCCAGGGAGGCTAGCCAGAGAGGCTGAGATCCGTATCTGTGAAATAACTCTAAAACTTGTTTAATTACCGGGTAGTCTCATGGCGAGGGATCGAACCCTTCAATATGGAGTACGTAGGCGCTTGCCCTCGGACCTATGTAGTATGAGATGCATAGAATCCGAACAAGTGTGCATTAGTGTCATCCTAGTGTAGAATTGTGTGCATTAGGCATTAAGGCATGACATACACTTATGTTTAGAATAATCACCTTTGACACTTTACTTGTTCATTCAATCTTTTTGTGATTTGTTAAAGTATGAGATCGTTATACTATTCCCGGCATAGAGAGGATAGCCGTGTATAACATTTCGTCAGTTGTAAGTAACTGACGTGCCCACAGATTAACATGCAGGTAAAGGACCATTCATGGAGTTATAAAGTGGATATGCTATTGCTATATGAAAGTTAAAGATGTTGCAAATGATGTTAAAGTTATACAAGTTGTATTTCATTGTTGTAATCTGATATTCTTCCGCTGTGTAAAAACCAAGTGTAAAGGAACTCTGATGTATTGTGAATGAAAAGTTTTAAATTCCTTGTAAAATTGTACGAAGTGAAGTAAAGATCCTGTGAAATCTCGAATTTATCCTTATTTGAAATTCGGGGCGTTACATGATATGTCAAATTAACATCCGATTTCTTTGGCCTCTAATACTTAACGATAAACATCTGTTGGAGTTTACCATTATTTATTGGTCAAGTGTGCATCATTATCAAGAATCAAAAATTGATTGCATGAATTAAGTCCTCGATGAGAGAATCTCTTTTCATGCTACCAATTCATATTCTAACTTAAAAAAATTCACACTTATAGTCCATGTTAAGTACCATCCGTTAGGGAGCTTCACAAAAGATGACGAGGTACCGTTTCAATACTACTGTGAATAGATAATGGAAGGTCGTGGGTTTGATTAAGAACCCTCTCCCACTCGATGTTTTTATATGAGAAAATTAAAGAACATATCTGTTTTAGTTCAATTAACATTCAATGCAATTTAAAACAAAAATATCAACATAAATAAATGCATTCATCCCCCAACCAAACACATGGCCAGAACAATATTTAGATGAATCCCTGCAATAAAGAATGATCTAGTCTTCATGTCCTCCTTCTTTGCTTTGTCTTTGCTCCATCTGACATTTACAAAATTTAAACTATCTCAATATAAGGAGGCTTACATCAATGAATAACAAAACTACCTCAACATAAGGAGGTTTACATCACTGAACAACAAAATAAAAAATAACAAGTTCTAGCCATGTGGGGATTCTCACAAACATACACATATATCCACATGCAGTATAATAATCCAAGGCAGCGAAAAACAAAAAGTGTACAATTCTATAATTATAACTGTTTCTACCAATATCATCTAAGATATCAAATTATCAAGTTAATACCGATAAGAAAAAGAAAATCTAACAATCATAAATAATTATTAGATGTAACTTTATATTAAAAAAAATGAGATCTAAATTATTGGTACAGTTAATAAATTTTTTTTTCTTTGTTTGTTAAGATCTTCATTAAGAGCAATGCTTTCATGAAGACAAACTGGAAATATGCAGTACTATGCAATATGCCATAATCATACGCAGTAAGACTTCTGCAAGTTACTTCATAGCAAATTCCATTTGAAATGATTATAGAATGTCTCAATTAAAGTTGTGATTATTAATACAGGTAGCAGGTGGACATTTATGAGACCATTTATTATTAGAATCTTAAATCCTAATAGTTATCAGAAAATAAAATTGAATTATACATAGAAATCATACCAGCCACAAACTTCTAAAACGATGGATTATTCTAGCCTAATCTAAAGATGGAAGCGTTTAACCATCAATGTCTTAGAGGGCGGCCGCGGTGACTTATAGATCCTTGTTCCAACTGGGGAATATCTTGTTTCAATAAAAACTGATCATCCCCTTCCAAAGACAGAAATTGCCGATTGATGCGGTTTGTTTTTTGGGGAGTGGCTGTACTAGGTATGAGTTCTCTCAATTTGTTTTAGTGGAAGTCATGGTACTGACTATATGCTCGATTCTCGACTAGGGATGACCCAGGAGTAGAGGGAGTGAGTTGGGAGACGGATGCTTAGTTCGGGTCCAGCAGCTTGGCTCGGATCTGGGGGGCTCGGCTCGGTCTCGTGTACCTGCACTCGGCCTAGAAACACCGGGAGTGATCCCGGTGGCAGGCCCTCCGGCGGTCTAGTCAGTTACTGAAAAGCAACAGTAGCCAGAGTTTTAGAGGGAAAAGATTGATTACCTTTTAATGAAGGAGGGGGCCTGGTATTTATAGGCAGAGCGAACGGGTCTGAGATCCTGCTAGGTCGGGTTTGGACCCGTTTGCTCATGGGCCTGACGTGGCGAAAGCCCATGAGAATCTGGGCTAATTTGATGATCAGGGGAGAGCGCATTTTGAGGGGATCTGGTGGCCCAGGAGGGGCCACGTCATCTGACCCATATCAGAATCCCCTCACTCCTGGAGGGCTAGATAATCCAGCCGTGTAGGAGTGGTTTTGCCTCTGTAGGAAGAGCGGAGCAGTGTGTACGGCGAATAACGGGGTTCGTATCTTTCGGGATAGGCCAGCGGGGTAGGATGAAAGGGATCCCCTTTTGGCATCGTGAGAGACGTCGAGATCTGAAGAGTAGGAGCTCTTTTAGCCGAGCGTCGAGAGTCGGGAGACGAGCCCCCTCACTTGTTGGAAAAGCTCGGGGACGTCAAGATCTGAAGAGTAGGAGCTCTCTTAGCCGAGCGTCGAGGGTCAGAAGACGAGCCCCCTCACTTGTTTGGAAAAGCTAGGGGATGTCGGGATCTGAAGAACAGGAGCTCTCTTAGCCGAGCGTCGAGGGTCAGAAGACAAGCCCCTCACTTGTAGGAAAAGCTAGGGGACGTCGAGATCTGAAGAGAATGAGCTCTCTTAGCCGAGCGTCGAGGGTCGGAAGACGAGCCCCTAACTTGTTGGAAAAGCTAGGGAACGTCGAGATCTGAAGAACAGGAGCTCGCTTAGCCGAGCAACCAAGGGTCGGAAGACGAGCCCCCTCACTTGTTTGGAAAAGCCTTTGTGGCTCGCGGTGCCATCCGAGTGCCGAGCTTCAAGCTTGTTGGGGAAGCTTTTGTAGCTCGCGGTGCCCTCCGAGCGCCGAGCCTCAAGCTTGTATAAGAAGCTTTTGTGGCTCACGGTGCCATCCGAGCACCGAACCTCAAGCTTGTAGGAGAAGATTTTGTGGCTCGCGGTGTCATCCGAGCGCTGAGCCCCCAAAACTTGTTGGAAAAGTCTTGGTGGCCTGGTGGTGACATCCGACTACCGAGCCTCAAGCTTATAGGAGAAGCTTTTTTGGCTAGCGGTGCCATCCGAGCGCCGAGCCCCCAAAACTTGTTGGAAAAGCCTTGGTGGCCTAGTGGTGACATCCGACTGCTGAGCCTCGAGCTTGTAGGAAAAGCCTTTGTGGCTCGCGGTGTCAACCGAGCGCCGAGCCTCAAGCTTGTAGGAGAAGCTTTTATGGCTTGTGGTGCCATCCGAACGCCGAGCCCCCAAAACTTGTTGGAAAAGCCTTGATGGCCTGGTGGTGACATCCGACTGCCGAGCCTCAAGCTTATAGGAGAAGCATTTGTGGCTCGTGGTGCTATCCGAGCGCCGAGCCCCCAAAACTTGTTGGAAAAGCCTTGGTGGCCTGGTGGTGACATCCGACTGCCAAGCCTCAAGCTTATAGGAAAAGCTTTTGGGGCTCGCGGTGCCATCCGAGCACCGAGTCCCCAAAACTTGTTGGAAAATCCTTGGTGGCCTGGTGGTGATATCCAACTGCTGAGCCTCAAGCTTATAAGAGAAGCTTTTGTGGCTCGCGGTGCGATCCGAGCGTCGAGCCTCCAAAACTTGTTGGAAAAGCCTGGGGTAGTACTCGAGTAGTTGGCCACACATTTCGAGCTGTCATTCCGGCTGGTAGGGCCGAGGGTAAAGAGGTAATTTTGTGCCCTAGACTGACGTCATAGGTGTAAGAATCGAAGCACTTTAGATCCTAGTGGCTGTTGGATCTTGATGATCAAGATCCAATGGTTAGATCTTTTAGCAAAAATCGAGGAGTCCCTTCCTCTATTATAAACCCCCCCTTCATTTTCTCACTTTGCGCTCTCTCTAAGCAACATGAATTTCTCTAATAGCCATTGACAACCTTTTTCCAGTGATCTTCCTGTAGCTCGGTATTTCCACGTTAGTATTTTTGATTCGTAATGTACCTCTCTCAGTCTGGCTCCGAGACAAGCTCTCCAGGTCGTGCTGAGTCAACGTCAACATCTTGGTCTTTGGGCGGCTTTGAAGTGAAGGAGGTGGTTCACTCAGACTTAGGATCAGGGGGTGAGGGTGACGTTGTTTATAATGTGCCTCCGTTACGAATCCGTAGGCCGGGAGAGGAGCTTGCGGATGAGGGTGACCACGAGGGAGGAGACCCCGACGGAGAAGAGTTTGTTGAAGGGGAGCACGAGGAAGGAGACCCTGCGGGGGAGGGTTTGGTGAGGAGGACGACCAGGAAAAGCCCAAACAGGGAACCGAGAGAGGTGATGGTTGGGGAGAAGAGGAAGGAGGAACTGTGAGGGGGGCAGCTGAGGGAGAAGAAGATTTTCCACCTCTGCCCCGGTTATCGACCCCATCTCCGGAGAAGAAGCTTCGCCCTCGTAGGAGGAAGAGGAAGTGGATCCGTCCCGATAGCCCGGGCTCGCCAGACAAATATGGTCCTGAGCTGGGGTTCGAGTTTTCCCTCGTGTCCCATAAAAACCCATGGTCGATCAGGATGTATCTTCACAACGTAGAGGGGCTTCTCGCGTTCACATCCTTGCTGCAGGACTTGGGTCGATCCATGATTAAGATGGACAGCGTCCAGTGCGTCTTGAGGGCAGACTATCTGCATGTCCTAAGGGCGGGCTACTTCATTCCGAAGGAGTTCGGACTTCTAATGCCGAACCCTGGGATCCGTCCGACCATAGCTCTGGAGTCGAGATTCTGCATGTTTCCTGAGGATGCCTTCATCTCGGGGTTGAGGCTGTCGCTGCACTCGTTCATTGTGAGGGTTTTGAAGTGGGGGGAGTTGAGTTCGATGCAGTATGGTCCCAACTCGTGGAAACATCTGGTTTGCTTCATTTTGAAGTGCCAGGAGAAGGGGATCAAGCCGAGGCTCACGTACTTTCGTGCCATCCTAGGGATGAGCTCACTCGGAGATGCCGAGGGGATTTTCTACCTCTCACCGCGACCTCACAAGAAGGTGATGCATGGCCATCCGGACTCCATCAAAGGATGGAAGGAGAAGTATTTTATCGTTCGGAGCGAGAAGCCTTCGGAGATTCCAACTTTTTGGAATTTTAGTAAGCCGAACCATAAGCTCCCGAAGTGCAGTGAGTTGACGGAGAAAGAGTGGGCGACGGTGGAGAAGATTGTTGAAGGGCACAACATAAGGTGGCCATGAGTCACGGAGCTGCACCTGGCCCTAGCCGGATTGAGCCCAGCCAACCCTAGTATATTTTTGTTTTGAGTTAGTTTATCTCCCTGCCTTCTCATTAACATTTATTTCTTTCTTTTTGCAGAGATGTTTGCCCAGCAGCTCGACAACCGACAAGCCTTGTTGGCCATAGCTGCCAAAAGGAGGGCGGACCAAGAGAAGAAGGTTGCCTCGGCAACGGGGCCCAATAAAGGGATGGCCTCGGTGCCTGTGGAGCTGTCCCCGAAGAGGACAAAAAAGCACCACCACACGTCGAGGTCAATGAAGGAACCGGGGGCGAGCTCCGGTAGAATGAAAACGGCCGAGGTCCTGGAGCAGAGGCTCCCGCCGCTTCGCCCCAGCGCCGAGCAATTGGTTGGCAAGCTGTGCCTGAGGCCGCACACCCCGGATTTGGGGGTCAAGGCAGGGATACCCTGCTCGAGGGCCCGGTAGCGATGGTGGTGGTGAAACATCTTGTCACGGAGCGAGATTGGATGATTCTGGCAATAGAGACATCTGAGACGGCCTACATGAGGTGGGCCCAGATGCAGCTCTCGGTAAGTGTTTGGTATTTGCTTTAAGTGTAGAACTTAGGGATTCTTCTAACTTGTTCTTCCTCGGCTAGACGTTGCTTCATGGGCAGCACTTCCACAAGTGCTTGGAGAAGGAGATCCTCGTCGAGAAGAGGAACGCCGAGAAGTACTTCCGCGAACATACTCATCTGACGGACGAGCTGAAGGAGGCCAAGTCGGCCCAGAAAGTCCACCAAGCTAAGATGGACTCGCTGCAAGACCATCATGATGCCGAGCTGGCGCATTTTCGAGCCAAGGCCCAGGCGGAGGCTGAGAAGGAGCAGATCGCCATGGCGGAGATGCAGATCACCATGGAGAACACTCTGATCTTGGCCCAAGATGAGGCCTATGTTGATTCTTGATTTTGATGATTACAATACAATGCAAAGTTGTTATGCTACCTCTCATATATTGCAGGTTGTATCAAAAGTTTATCATGTATGATACACAAAGGCCTCAAAGTAAATTGATCAAGCAAGTTGTTTTAAAGCTGAAGAATGATCAAACAAAGCTTCATACAAGGACAATGGCTAAAGCATCTCTCAAGACTAAAGACTCAAGTCAAGACCAAAGCTTTAATGTTTTATTTTTTGTGTCTTGTAAAAACAAATGTAATCTTATTTTGTCGAGTCTTAGATTGATGTAAAAACCTTGTCACACACACACACTCACATATAATTTTATAACTGTGTGGTCTTCAAAAATAAAGGTCAAAACAGTTTGAACTAGGTCAGCTATTGAGTACCAGTCGACTGCCATTAAGGACCAGTCGACTGTACCTGTACAAAACTTTCTGAGCTTCTTCAAACTCTGGCCAGTCGACTCATAACAGCAACCCAGTCGACTGTTCAAGCCGTTTTGACAAATTTCTGATTTCAAATTTTGATTTTTTGATTTCAAAAAGATATATCCATTTTTAAACAGTTGTAAGAACTGTTTTTACAGCTTCCAGGGATTCTAATCTATAAATAGAGGCTTAGAATCACCATGGAAGGGTTCCCAAGCCTTTTGAGAAAAAAGTTTTAAATGTTCTTACTTTCAAAGAGAATAAGTTTCTTTTCAAACACTCTAATTCTTAAGACTTGGTTCTCTGAGTTCAATCCAACATAACATTGAATTATTTTTGGATTGAATTCAGAAGTTGACCGAATAGCCACGTACAAAATCAAAATCACAACAAACTTATAGGTTGATTGTAAACAATATTATTGTTTTCTTTTCCTCTCGGTTGGAGAGTAGGACTCTAGCGTGTAGAGTCAGGTTTTCACTCTTGGTGGAAGAGTGGGTTGCTCTCTCTGGTGGTGAGAGAGGACTACGGGTTGGACAAGGTTGTTGTCTAACGCCGTAGGGTATTCTTGTACATTTTTCAAGAATAGTGGAAAATCTCAAGTGGGTTGCTTGGGGACTGGATGTAGGTCGGGAGGACCGAACCAGGATACATCGTGTGTACTCTGTGGTTGAAATTTCTGTGGTTGTATCTCTTGAATCTTTTATTACTTGCATTTCAATTCTCTCAAAACCGTTCTGGTAAGTCGACTGTATTCCCATCTTAAATCGACTGATTAGACTGGTATTACAATCTTCTCAGAAACTCTTCTAGCAAGTCGACTGCCTCTTTGTATTAAGTCGACTTATCAGACTTGTATCAAAATACTTTTCTACTCTGATGCCTCAGTCGACTGAACTTTTTTTCCCAATCGACTGAACAGAAGATAAATTTTATTTCCGCAATTAATTTTTATAAAACACTATTCACCCCCCTAGTATTTCTTGCCTTGCCTAAAGGATCCAACAGTTGGTATCAGAGCCTGGTTGAGTGCAATGGCAACTACTTCTAATGCAAATTAATACCATGAAGGCCAATCTACACAAAGGTCACTCATCTTCGATGGAACCAATTATAACTACTGGAAGTGTAGAATGAAGATCTACCTTCGGTCCATCAACTTTGAAATATAGAACATGACAGAGACCGAGTACACCGCTCCTACCATTCCATATGCACAATGGAACGATGACATGAAGAACCAAACAATGAACAATGCAAAGGCAATGAATGCGCTGTTTTGTGCCCTTACAAAGGAGGAGTTCAACCGTGTGTCCAATGTAACAACTGTACATCAAATTTGGCACATACTCGAGGTAACTCATGATGGAACAAATAAAGTAAAAGAATCTAAAATATTTGTTCTTGTTCACATGTTTGAAATGTTCCGCATGAAGGAGAATGAGAATGTGTATGAGATGATTACAAGGTTCACGGACATTACCAATTCACTTGTGGCACTTGGAAAGACGTATACTCAAGCCGAGATGGTGAGGAAGGTACTTCGTGTACTAACCCCCGAATGGAAAAAGAAAATCACCGCCATAGAAGAGGCCAATGATTTAACACAATATTCTCTTAAGAATCTTGTGGGAAATCTTATGGCTTATGACGTACAACTTGAAGAGCGCAAGAAGGATGCCGAACCACAACAATCAAAGAAGAAGACATTAGCATTCAAAGCCATGTCAGACTCCGAAGATAAAGAAAAAGATGAGGAAGAGATTGTCATGTTCACGAGAAAGTTCAAAAAGTTCCTAAGAAAAGGTAAGTTTAATTCAAAATCTAAGGAATCTAATGAACCTCCAACTTGTTACAGGTGTAACAAGACATGCCATATGAAGAAGGATTGCCCACTAGAGAACGCAAAATCTAAGGAAAAGGCGTTCAACTTCAAGAAGGACAAGTACACAAAGAACAAGTTCGTGAAGAACAAATAGGCATACCAAGCAACTTGGGATGATAGCGATTCTTCGTCGGAAGAAGAAATTGATGAGATAAACGAGGTTGCAAACGTGTATTTTATGACGTCTCAAAATCAAGTAAGTAATGAATATTATTCTAATGATTTACTTGATGCTTTCAACGAGATTTTTCAAGAACTTAAAAAAGAAAAGATTAGAGTTAAGAACTTAGAGAAAGTTAATCAAACACTTTCTCAAGAAAATCTTAACCTTGATGAAGAAGTAAAATCCTTAAATTCTCGTCTTTCTAGTTTAGATATGGATCTTGAGTCTCTAAAGAAAAATTATGAAGAGATATCCAAGAACGTATCTAAATTTAATAAAGGAAAAGCGAATTTAAATGATGTTCTTCAATATCAAGTGCAATCTAATCAAAAGTTTGGACTTGGTTTTAAAAAGTCCCTTGAAAAATCTCATTCTAAGAACACTAGTGTAAACAAATCAGTACCTTCTTCAAAATAAACTTTATGAGTTTTTTGAAAAACCTAAAACTATAACTTTTCATGAAAAAGGCAAATCTACAGTTCAGACCAGTCGACTGAATCCACATATCAGTCGCCTGTCCAGAGGTACTGATTCTCATTCAACGAGACAAATACCTCAGATAAGTCGACCTATACTACCTCCCAGTCGATTGAATAACAGTAAAAGTCGACTGGATAGAGCAAATATGTATGGGTTCCAGTCAACCTGAGTTCGAAAAATAGAATTGCTTATATTAATTCATATATGCTTACTCTATGTAATTCTGCTAATTATATTTCTGCTTATGGTGGAAAATCAAACTCTTCATGGGTTTGGTTTTCCATAAACTAATCTAATTTGGACCCAATAAAAAGGGTACCATATTCACATTGAATATTTTATAGGTACCTAAGAGAGATCGTTGGATACTTGACAGCGGATGCTCGAAGCACATGACTGGTCATGCCAACCTCCTATCTTCCATACAGGACATTGATGGAGGAACAGTCACATTTGGTGACAACAACAAAGGAAAGATCATAGGAATTGGTATGGTCGGTAAGCACACTAACCCCTCTATAGAAGATGTCTTATTAGTTAGTGGACTTAAGGATAACCTGTTAAGTATTAGCCAACTATGTGATAAGGGTTATAAAATCATGTTTGAAAAAGATGCATGTTTAATTTATAATTCTACCAAGCAAAATATAATTTTTCAAGGATTTAGGAAAAATAACATTTATGAATTGTGTTTAAAAGCATATGGGTTTTCGAATGATTTTTGCTTAGTAGCTTCTAATAATGATTCTTGGCTATGGCATAAACGTTTTGGCCATATAAATATAAAAAATCTCTCTAAATTGTCTAAGTACAACCTAGTTAAAGGGCTGCCAAGACTATCCTTTAAAAATGAAAAGTTATGCGATGCATGTCAACTAGGTAAACAAATTAAATCTACTTTTAAAACAAAAGAAGTAATTTCTACTAGTAGGCCACTCGAATTAATCCACATTGATTTATTTGGCCCCACTAGAGTTGCTTATTTAAATAAAAGTAAGTATGTATTTGTTTTAGTAGACGATTTTTCACGATTCACTTGGACTTTCTTTTTAAAACATAAGAATGATGCTTTCGTAGAATTTGTAAATTTTTGTAAACGAATTCAAAATCAAAAGTCCCTAACCATAGTTACTGTCAGTAGTGATCATGGTGGAGAATTTGAAAATGAAACGTTTGCAGAATATTGCAACAAGAATGGTATAACTTATTCGTTTGCATTTCCTAGAGCTTCACCACAAAATGGAGTGGTTGAAAGAAAGAATAGGACTTTGCAAGAATATGCACGTACCATGCTTGTTGAAAGCAATTTACCTAAGTATTTTTTGGCTGAAGCCGTTGCTACAGCTTGTTATGTTTTAAATAGAATTTTGATTAGGCCTAAGCTAAAGAAAACATGGTATGGGCTATTTTTTGATAGAATTCCTGAGGTATCTTTCTTTAAAATATTTGGATGTAAGTGTTTTATTCTGAACACTAAGGATAATTTAAATAAGTTTGATCCTAGATCTAATGAGGGTATCTTTGTAGGATACTCAAATAGGAGTATGCCATATAGAATCTTCAACAAGTCAACAATGACTATTGAAGAATCCATGCATGTTGCATTTGATGAATCTCTGTCTTCATCAAATTTAATTGAAGATGATGAAACTGATTCATTACCTTTAAATAAAGTAATTACATCTTTAGAGCAAACAAGCCTTGCGGATAAGTTGACCGATAAGGAAGTCAAGTCGACTACTGTAAATCAGTCGACTGATGGACTGGTCAAGTCGACTGATCCTGTTGTGATGTCTCCAACTTTACCAAAGTCTTTTGTTGAAGTTAGAGATCATCCTCATGACTTAATAATTGGTGACATTTCACATGGTATTCAGACGAGATCACATGTTAACATGATATCTCACACAGCCTTTTTGTCGGATTTTGAGCCGAAGAATATACAAGAAGCATGCGAGAATGAATTTTGGATGAATGTCATTCAAGATGAGTTAAACCAATTCATAAGGAATGATGTATGTGATTTAGTTCCACGACCTCCTGATCATACTATAATTGGTACCAAATGGGTATTCAAGAATAAGTTAGATGAATCAGGACAAGTTGTTAGGAACAAAGCTAGACTAGTTGCTCAAGGGTATAATCAAGAAGAATGCATAGATTTTGTTGAAACATATGCTCCTGTTGCTTGATTAGAATCAATTCGTATCTTATTATCTTTTGCTTGTTTTATGAATTTTACACTCTTTCAAATGGATGTTAAAAGTGCTTTCCTTAATGGTTTTATAAAGGAAGATGTTTATGTTAAACACCACCAGGTTTTGAACATGAACAATTTCCAAACCACGTTTTTAAATTGAAAAAGGCTTTATATGGTCTTAAACAAGCACCACGCGCTTGGTATGATCGATTGAAGACTTTTTTTAGAAACAGGTTTTGAAATAGGTAAAGTAGATACTACTTTGTGTATTAGAAGAATTAAGAATAATATTTTAATCATACAAATATATGTTGATGACATAATTTTCGGCTCTACTAATAGTAATCTATGTCAAGAATTTGCTAACACCATGAAAAACGAGTTTGAGATGAGTCACATGGGTGAACTCAATTATTTTCTTGGACTACAAATTAAGCAGTCACATAATGGCATATTTATTAACCAAGAAAAATATGCTAAGGAATTACTCAAATGGTTTAACATGGATAGCACGAGTAGTAAGACCACACCTATGGCTACTACCACTACCCTTGACAAAGATAAATTAGGTAAAAGTGTCGATCAAAAACTCTATCGAGGTATGATTGGCTCACTCTTATATATAACCACTAGTAGACCGGACATTATGTTTAGTATATGTTTGTGTGCTAGATATCAATCAAGTCCTAAAGAGTTTCACTTAAAAGCTGTGAAACGTATTTTAAGATACCTTAAAGGCACGTATGAATATGGTCTATTTTATCCACGCACCGATAACTTTCAACTTTTGTCATATAGTGATGCGGATTTTGTCGGTAGTAAAACTGAATGTAAGAGCACTAGTGGGACATGTCACTATTTGGGACATTCACTAGTCTCTTGGTGCAGTAAGAAACAAAATTCGGTATCCCTATCTACTACAGAAGCTGAATATATCGCTACAAGTTTGACTTGTGCCCAAATTTTGTTGATGAAACAAACCCTATTAGACTATGGATTTCATTTCAAAAACCTTCAATAATGTGTGATAATACCAGTGCCATTAACTTATCTAAAAATCCGGTTCAACACTCACGTATAAAACATGTTGATATTCGACATCATTTTTTTTACGTGATCATGTTTAAAGGGAAACATTTCTTTAGACTTTATTTCTACTGATAAACAGGTAGCTGGCATCTTTACCAAACCTCTTAAGGAAGACACATTTATCACCTTAAGGAGAGAGCTAGGGATTTTTAGTTTTCATGATGTTTCTTGAATTTTTTTCTCTGATAAGTTGACTTAAAAGTATTTTTCAGTCGACTGCCAAGTATCTTTATTTTTTCTAAGTTTTGTCTGCATTTTATGTTCTGGACAGTCGACTGTGCACATTACCCAGTCGATTGACCTGTTGTATTAATGCTATGTTCGATTTTCTATTTTGCTCTCGACTAAGTCGACTGCCCCTTAATACCAGTCGACTATCACGAATCAGTTTTCTTCAAATTCGAATTTTGGCACACCTTTTGAGGCGACTTTTCACTTTCTACTGCTCACTTTGACCACCCTTAGCCGTTGATTGCATTTTCTCTTGATCTCCGCCATCAACTCTTTCTACAAACCCTAAAAACATACCTCTTTCTTTCACTTTTACTTTACCTTCTCTCTCAGTCAAAATCGTCCAGTCGACTGCTGCTACTGTTGTTGCTGCCAATTTTAGTCTTTGAAGCCCAAATCCTTCCATTTTCGTGTGGTGCTTCAACCTCTCTTGAAGCTCTCTGCTTCTTTCTGAGTTTTTGTTGGTATATTTTCTTCCCCTTTCTTTGTTTGAGAGTTTTGTTTTTCATCGCTCTTAAGAGATCAAAAACCCTCATGTAGAGGAGGGTTCATCTTCTAGGGACTATCCAATTCCTTAGAAGTCCCGACCTTGTTGAAAAATGGTACATAATGTGTTCTATTATGATTTTTCCGGGTCGGTTTGTAAATTTTTCCGATCTTGATAGGTTTAATCTCATGCGTTTGTTTCAACATTGTGGTCTTTATGAGTTTTTGTCCTTAGAAAATCAACCCTATTACTACCCTCAACTCATCTATTTGTTTTATACAAATATGAAGGTTGTTCAATCGGATGATGGTAGTGAGATTTTCATCTATACTTCTGTCAAAAATAAGAAAATGAAACTCACCTCCGAAAGAATTAATCTTATTTTGGGTTTAGATGATGAAGGGCTTGATTTAGGAGATATTGAGATGGATGATGCCACCACTTTATCTAAAATTTATTTGCCGAATCATGGACCCCCTATGTCCAATAGGTCCATTACCCCTGTTGCAAAACTTGTTGCACGCATACTATCATACAATATCATTCCCAAAATAAGGAGTTATGATCAGTATTCCATGGAGTTGCAACAAGCCGTTTATGCAATATTCGGCAAAATTAATATTAATTGGGGTCGTATCATCTTCTCTTGGCTTCATAAGGCTCATACTTCATTTCTTCCTTTTGGTGCCCTTCTTACTCAAGTTTTTTGTGCTTATGGTGTTGATCTCGATGCTGAGACAAATGTAGTAAAGCACTATGAGTCTTTTGATCGTGCTAGTTTAGCATGGATTAAGCTTCTCTCTTCTCCACCTAGGTCTCCTTCTAGGATTTCCCCTCCTATCCCTTTAGCTACTTCAGCCTGTCGGTCTTCAGCCTCTATTTCCTCTCGTCCTCGAGTAGATTTTGATGATCCTCGTAGTATTTATCATGCTGTCAATTATATAATGGATCATCAAGACATTCTCATGGATTGTCAAGATGTTCTTGAGTCGAATATTTCTCATCTTACCCACCTGTTCACTTCTCAGTTTCCTCCTCCCTCTCATGGTGGCCAAGATGAAGATGATGAAGGTTGATGAGCTACTATTTTTATATTTTTTCTATGTATTTCCTACTTATTGTTGCATTTTCTAATTGTTATGTAACCGTTTGAACTAAGAATATTCTCTTTTTATAAATTTGTCTTTGTTTGTCATTTTGCTATGTACTGTGTGTGGTTTGTTTTTTTCCTCCATTTTTTGTTGATGACAAAGGGGGAGAAAATATAACTATAAGCTTTGTGTCACTTTGTGTTATTTTGTGCATGTTTTCACACCTATGCATGTTGTACATTTGATAGGGGGAGCATGTGAGCTTTTGTATAATTTATTTCCATTATTGTAAGCTATTGTGTTGTCATCATCAAAAAGGGAGAGAATGTTGATTCTTGATTTTGATGATTACAACACAATGCAAAGTTGTTATGCTACCTCTCATATATTGCAGGTTGTATCAAAAGTTTATCATGTATGATACACAAAGGCCTCAAAGCAAATTGATCAAGCAAGTTGTTTTAAAGCTGAAGAATGATCAAACAAAGCTTCATACAAGGACAATGGCTAAAGCTTCTCTCAAGACTAAAGACTCAAGTCAAGACCAAAGCTTCCATGTTTTATTTTTTGTGTCTAGTAAAAACAAATGTAATCTTATTTTGTTGAGTCTTAGAATTATGTAAAAGCCTTGTCACACACACACACTCACATATAATTTTATAACTGTGTGGTTTTCAAAAATAAAGGTCAAAACAGTTTGAATTAGGTCAGCTGTTGAGTACCAGTCAACTGCCATTAAGGACCAGTCGACTGTACCTGTACAAAACTGTTTGAGCTTCTTCAAACTCTGGCCAGTCGACTCATAACGGCAACCCAGTCGACTATTCAAGCCGTTTTGACAGATTTTTGATTTCAAAAAGATATATCCGTTTTTAAACAGTTGTAAGAACTGTTTTTACAACTTCCAGGGATTCTAATATATAAATAGAGGCTTAGAATCACCATGGAAGGGTTCCCAAGCCTTTTGAGAAAAAAGTTTTAAGTGTTCTTACTTTCAAGGAGAAAAAGTTTCTTTTCAAACACTCTAATTCTTAAAACTTGGTTCTCTGAGTTCAATCCAACATAATATTGAATTCGTTTTGGATTGAATTTAGAAGTTGACCGAATAGCCACGTATAAAATCACAATCACAATAAGGCTATAGGTTGATTGTAAACAGTTTTATTGTTTTCTTTTCCTCTCGGTTTGAGGGTAGGACTTTAGGGTGTAGAGTCAGGTTTTCACTCTTGGTGGAAGAGTGGGTTTCTCTCTCTAGTTGTGAGAGAGGACTACGGGTTGGACAAGGTAGGGCATTCTTGTACATTTTTCAAGAATAATGGAGAATCTCAAGTGGGTTGCTTGGGGACTGGATGTAGGTCAGGAGGACCGAATCAGGATACATCGTGTGTACTCTGTGGTTGGAATTTCTATGGTTGTATCTCTTGAATCTTTTATTACTTGCATTTCAATTCTCTCAAAACCGTTCTGGTAAGTCAACTGTATTCCCATCTTAAGTTGACTGATCAGACTGGTATTACAATCTTCTCAGAAACTCTTCTGGCAAGTCGACTGCCTCTTTGTATTAAGTCGACTTATTAGACTTGTATCAAAATACCTTTCTACTCTGACACCTCAGTCGACTGAACTTATTTTTCTAGTCGACTGATCAGAAGATAAATTTTATTTCCGCAATTAATTTTTATAAAACACTATTCACCCCCCTCTAGTGTTTCTTACCTTGCCTACAGGATCCAACAGCCTATGCCAAGGCCAAGGAGCACTTCCAGCAGATCTACCCGGACGCTCGGGTCGATCACCTCCACTACAACTAGCGGCTTCTCGTGCATCCTCCGACGCCCGACGGTGAGGAGGAGGAGATGGGGGACCCTCATCAAGAAGAGGCTGGGGGCAACCCCGTTGACGAAGAGGTGCCATCCCCTCCTAAAAAGTAGTTTAGAATTTTCTCTTTTGACTTTGTATTCGCCTTACGCGAACTGGCCACCACCGTAATCAAATTTTTTTGAATTTATAAAAGACAAGATTTTTGGCCGATCCTCTATGACTTTTTGTTTTTCGCCAGTCTCTTTTGTGACCCATTGTTTTTACCATCATCTTGATAGATGCATGAGGCCCTCGGTGCCGACCTTTGTTCTGCCGAGGTCTTCTGCCTTCGAAATGAGTTGGGGTCCAAGGAGAGTGTGCTGGCTCGCCTTCGTAAGCAGGCTCGTGATCGAGAGGCCACGGTGAATTATTTCATGAACAGGTATAAGGAGCTCAGCCTAGAGGCCGCTCGCCTGAAGAAGGCCATAGCCGATTGGGACTGGTGGAGAGTTGAGACGAACTGGTCAACCTCGGATGCCTCCACCGAGCGATCGGCTTCAGAGTCCTTTCTTTGCGAGGCTGTTGTAGAGGAATTGGAGATTCGGAGGCTGAAGCTCATGCTTGGCACTGGTCCACGAGAGGGAGCAAGTCATTCCGTATTGGGTTCTTCTCTGACCTTTTATCTAGAAGTGGCGAGGCCTGCCGACGCGCAGAGTTACGTTGTCGAGACGTCATTTTTAGGCATACAGGCAAAGCATGTGGAGGGCCCCGTGGGAAGCACTGAGTTCGCATTTTAAGCCTAGTGATTTGTAATATCTTCATTATATTGTGTGGCTGTTTATGGCGTTCCATGAGTAACAAAACTTTGATTTCAATTTTTTTTTGATAATTTGTTGAGTGAGGCGGGCAGGAGCGTAGCTCGAGGCCATGGCCGGTGTGGCATTGCTTGAGGTCGACGTCGAGGTAGAGAGAGCTGTCGGGTTGTGGCTTCGCTAGGGAGCCGAACCGTTACTCCTTGGAGATAGCATTTAATAAGGAATGTTTCGCCTTCCGATAAAAATTAATGGAGACGTTTCGCCTTCCGCCGTTTGGACTTCCCGATGCCATAGATGTGCCTCTCTGGAGGGCTATATAATCCTCACCCGCTCATCACTTTTTCACCAGGAACTGCCGGCGACTTACTTGCCAGCCGCTGGCAATTCGGGATTTTGGCTCCGAGGGCCGTTTACCCCGAGCTGTCAGTGGGTGAGAGGTGGGTCAATTTTGGGGTTGAGATTCAGGGTGCCAGCCGAAGGTGGGCGCCCAAAAAGTGGAATTTTGGCTGAAAGCTCCGGATTGGTGGCTCCCCTGCCACCCTCGGACAATTTGGGATTTCGACTCTGAGGGTCGTTAACCTCAATCTGTTCGCGGGTGAGAGGTGGGTCAACCAACGGCCCGGGAATGGAACTCTTGTCCGAATGTCTCAGATCGGTGGCTCTCCTGCCACCCTCTGAAAGTTTGAGATAAACGGCTTCGAGGGCTATTTACCCTGAGTTGCCAGCGGGTGAGAGGTGGGCCGATCCAAGGTTCGGGACTCGGGGCGTTTGCCGAAGGCGAGCGCCCTAAATATTAATAGAAACTTTTCGGTAGGGAGTGGCTGAAGGTCATCGCCGAGCGTAAAGGCCGTGGGGCTTGAAAAAGCCACGGCCTTGCTTGAGGTTGATACCGAGCCCCCATACCTGTTCAAAGGTAGATAGCATAAGTGTAGCTGGTGGTCATCGCCAAGCGCAAGGGTCGCAGGGCTTGAATAAGCCGAGGTCCTGCTCGAGGTCAATGCCGAGCCCCCATACCTTAGGAGAAGCTGTTATGAGTGTAGCCGGAGGTCATCGCCGAGCGTAAAGGTCGCATGGCTTGAAAAAGCCAAGGCCCTACTTGAGGTCGATGCCGAGCCCCCATACCTGTTCTCGGGTAGATAGCATGAGCGTAGCTGAAATTCATCGCCGAGCGCATGGGTCGCATGGCTTGAATAACACGAGGCCCTGCTCGAGATCGATGCCGAGCCCCCATACCTTAGGAGAAGCTATTATGAGTGTAGCTGAAAGTCATCGCCGAACGTAAAGATCGCATGGCTTGAAAAAGCTAAGGCCCTGCTTGAGATCGATGCCGAGCCCCCATACCTGTTCTCGGGTAGATAGCATGAGCGTAGCTGGCAGTCATCACCCAGCGCATGGGTCGCAGGGCTTGAAAAAGCTGAGGCCCTACTCGAGGTCGATGCCGAGCCCCCATACCTTAGGAGAAGCTATTATAAGTATAGCCGGAGGTCATCGCCGAGCGTAAAGGTCGCATGGCTTGAAAAAGCCAAGGCCCTGCTCGAGGTCGATGCCGAGCCCCCATACCTGTTCTCGGGTAGATAGCATGAGCATAGTTGGCGGTCATCGCCGAGCGCATGGGTCACAGGGCTTGAAAAAGCTGAGGCCCTGCTCGAGGTCGATGCCGAGCCCCCATACCTTAGGAGAAGCTGTTATGAGTGTAGTAGGAGGTCATCGCCGAGCATTAAGGTCGCATGGCTTGAAAAAGCCAAGGCCTTGCTCGAGGTTGATTTCGGGCCCCCATACCTATTCTCGAATAGATAGCATGAGCATAGCTAGCGGTCACCGCCGAGCGCATGGTTCGCAGGGCTTGAAAAAGCCGAGGCCCTGCTCGAGGTCGATGCCGAGCCCCCATATCTTCAGAGAAGCTATTATGAGTGTAGCAGGAGGTCCTCGCCGAGCGTTAAGGTCGCACGGCTTGAAAAAGACAAGGCCTTGCTCGAGGTCGATGCCGAGCCCCCATACCTGTTCTCGGATAGATAGCATGAGCTTAGCCGGCGGTCATCGCCGAGCGCATGGGTCGCAGGGCTTGAAAAAGTCGAGGCCCTGCTCGAGGTCGTTGCCGAGCCCCCATACCTTAGGAAAGAATTCTTTTTGCTCGCAATGACATCCGAGCACCGAGCCGTAAGTTTGTGGGAGAAGCTTTTGTGACTCGCGGTACCATCCGAGCATCGAGCCTCAAACTTGTAGGAGAAGCTTTTGTGGCTCGCTGTACCATTCGAGCGCTGAGCCCAAAACTTGTTTTTAGGAAAGGTGGCACGAGGTCAAGAGGGGTAAATGATTACATCGTATTGACTTTACAAAACAAGGCACGAGGTGTCGATTACATCTTAGATTTTACAGAGGGCTATCTACAAGGGCTATGCGAGGTGCTAATTCTCCCCTTCGAGGAATTTGATAAGGTGCTCCGCATTCCAGGGTCTCTTCACGGCCTTGCCTTTCGGGTCGGTAAGGTGGTATGTGCCTGGGCGTACCACCTCAGAAACTTTGTACGGCCCTTTCTAGTTTGGAGCCAGCTTCCTTTTTTGCCCGGGGTTAGATACCGCCAGCTTCCAGAGGATGAGGTCCCCTAGCTTGATGTTCGTAGGACGTACCCTTTTGTTGTAGAACTTCTCGATCCTGTACTGGTATATGCACCTTCTGATGGCAGATTTTTCTCTGACCTCGTCTATGAGGTCCAGGTCGGCACACAGTTGCGCTGAGTTGCTTTCTTCATCAAAGGCCATGATACGGGGCGAAGGGAGCCCAATCTCGAGGGGGATTACTGCTTCCGCGCCGTAAGTCAGATTGAATGGCGATTCTCTCGTGGGGATCCTCTTCGTCGTTCGATGGGCCCAGAGAATGCTCAGAAACTCGTCGACCCATAATCCCTTGGAAGAATTATCAAGCCGTTTCTTCAAACTGCCAAGGATCTGGTGGTTCGCGTTCTCAGCCTGACCGTTCAACTGCGGGTGGCAGACCGAGGAGAAGCATTGCTGGATTCCGAGATCCTCGCAGAACTTTCTAAAATTCTTACCCGCAAACTGGGTTCCATTATCCGTGATGAGTATGTGTGGGATTCCGATCCAGCAGATAATATGTTTCCAGAAGAATTGCTGAGTTTGCTACTCGGTGATCGTGGCCAAGGGCTCGGCCTTGATCCACTTTGTGAAGTAGTCGATCGCTACTATCAAGAACTTCCTTTAGCCCGTCGCTTTTGAAAAGGGGCCTACCAGGTCCATTCCTTACATAGCAAAGGGGGTCGGACTAGCCAGGGAGCGGAGGTTTGCTTGTGGCACCCTTCTTACCGAGGAGAATCTCTGACAAGGACCACATTTTTTGACCAGGACCAGGGCATCTTACAACAAGTGGGCCAGTAATACCCGTGGTTCAGAGCCTTCCGGGCGAGCGATCGGCTCCCCACGTGGCACCTGCCAATTTTTTCATGGAGCTCCTTAAGAGCCTACTTGGCCTCGTCAAGGGTTAAGCAGCGGAGATAGGGTCTCCCGTCCATTGTTGTGTACGAGCGTTTGAAGAGGGTTTTGCTGATCATGGTGAACCTTTCCGAGCGGACCCTGATCTGCCTTGCCTCGGCTCGGTCTTCGGGGAGCTCTCCTTTGATTTCGGATGGGAGTTGTCCAATCGTCAGGTTGAGCTCCGTCTTCTATATAGAGGGTCTCGGAGAGGTCGATACTCGGCTTTAGGAGCACCTCGATCAGGACGGTGCGATCGAGGCCTTCAAAGGATGACGAGGCTAGCTTCAACAGGGCATCGACCTGGGCATTCTGCTCTCTTGGGATCCTCAAGACTGAGGAGTCATCAAAGGATGTCAAGAGCCATTGGACCACGGCCGAATATCGGATCATCCGATCGTCATGGCCCTCGTACTCTCCGGTGATCTGATTGACCATGAGCTGAGAGTCACTGAAGGCCCTGATCTTCCTGGCACCTGCCTGGTGTGCTAGGGTGAGCCCTGCGATCATAGCTTCGTATTTTGCCTTGTTGTTAGAGGCCGGGAAGTTGAGGCAGAGGGAATATTGGAGAATAAAGTTTTCGGGTCCTCACAAGATGATGCCTGCGCCACTCCCTGCTTCGCAAGAAGAGCCAATGACGTAAACTTTCCACGTCTGATCGGCCTTCCCACTATCGGGTTGCTCGGAGATGGTGCACTCCGTGATGAATTCGGCGAGGGCCTGTCCCTTGACTGCCGTCCTTGGTTGATAGCTTATGTCGTATTGACTTAGCTCGATCGACCACTTGATCAGGCTACCGAAGCTTTCAGACTTGTGGAGGACGGATTTCAGGGGCTGGTCTGTGAGGACCGGAACTGAGTGCACCTGGAAATAGGGGCGGAGCTTCCGCACGGCCATGACTAGGGCATATGCCACCTTTTCCATTTTTGCATATCTGGTCTCGACCGAGAGCATGACTTTGCTTACATAGTACAATGGCTTTTGGACTCCGTCTTCTTCTCAAACAAGAATAGCGCTGAGTACGCTTTTCGAGGCCGAAAGATAAAGCCAGAGAGGCTCACCCGGCCCGGGTTTGCTAAGGAGCGGAGGATTGGCGAGGTACTCTTTCAATTGGGTGAATGCCTCCTGCTGCCGAGTGCCCCACTCGAAGCCTCCGATTCTGTGCAGAACTTTGAAGAACAAGAGGGACTTCTCTCCGGATTTGGAAAGGAAACGGCCGATGGCCGCCAGTCTCTCCGTGAGCCGCTGGACTTTCTTGATGTTCCTCGGAGGGGCCATGTCGATTGTGGCCCAGATCTTTTCGGGGTTAGCCTCAATACCGTGCTGGCTGACGATAAAATTGAGAAATTTGCCAGAGGAGATGCCGAATGCACACTTGAGCGGATTGAGCCTCATATTGTGGGTCCAAAGGACGCCAAAGGCCTCTTTTAGGTCGGCGACGTGGTCCTATCCTTGTTTGCTTTTGACGAGCATTTTTTCAACTTATACTTCCATGTTGCCACCGATCTGGTTCTTAAAGACTCGGTTGTCGAGCCTCTGATAGGTAGCACCGGCGTTCTTCAGCCCGAAGGGCATAACCCGGTAGTAGTAAAGACCTTGGTCGGTGATGAAGGACCTCTTGGCTATATCAGGGGGGAACATTCAGATCTTATTGTAGCCCGATAAGGCATCCATGAAGGACAGGAGCTTGTGACCCGAGGTTGCGTCGATCAAAGCATCGATGCTGGGGGAGAGGAAACAGATCTTTGGGGCATGCCTTGTTGAGGTTCGTAAAGTCTATGCATTTCCTCCACCTCCTGCTTGACTTCCTCACCATCACGACGTTCGCCAGCCACTCGGGGTAGCTGGTCTCTTGGATGAACCGGGCAGATAACAGTTTGTCTACCTCCATTTTCACAGCTTGTTGCCTTTCAGGGGCGAACTTACGTCGCTTCTGGACGATCGGCTTCAAGCTCGGGACCATGCTAAGTCTGTGCAAGATCAGGTATTCGAAGATCCCAGTCATGTTGGGTGGCTTCCAAGCGAAGAGGTCGACATTGCGACGAATGCATTCAATTTGGTCGGACTTTAGGTCGGGTGCGAGGGAGCAGCTCACGCAGAACCACTTTGACTTGTCTTCCGTCTCGAACGAGACTTCTTATAGTTTGTCTGCAGGTTCGGGCTCTGGTTGGCTCCTCTCGGGTTGCAGTTCGACGGCGTCTAGGGGAAACACACCGCCCCCGACAACCATAATATAGCACGATCGTGCTGCCTCTTGGTTCCCCCGAATGACCTCGACACCCGACTCAGTAGGGAACTTCAATTTTAGGTGGTAAGCCGAGGGAACAGCCTGGAGGGAGTAGAGCCCTGGTCGGTCGAGGATGGCATTGTAAGCCGTTGTAACGTTCACAACCATAAAGTCCATTGACTCGGTCCGTCTGTGGGGGGTCGTATCGACAGTGACATCCAAGGTTACGATCCCCTCTATCGGCACCAGGACATTGGAGAACCTGTGCAGGGTGTACCCAGCTGGTTTCAGCTTATCTCGGGGGAGCTTGAGTTTTTCAAATGCCTCTAGGATCAGGATGTTCACCGAGCTCCCATTGTCCACGAGCATCCGACGGACCTCGTAGTTCGCCATGACGAGGCTGATAATGAGCGCATCGCAGTGCGGGAGCCAGACCCCCTCCAGGTCTTCCCCCGAGAAGGAGACAGGGAGCTGCTGGACCTGGGGAGAAGGGAGGTCTCGGACGGCGTTTTCCTCTCGGACGAACGTCTTGTAAGAAGTACTAGAATCCCCTCCCATGGCCCCCCCATGGACGCAGTGTAGAATGGCTTGGCCTCCGGTCTCTTCGGGCTCTGGGTCCCGCTTGGGACGCTGTTTGGAGGTGCGAGGAGGGGGAGAAGGCCTCCGATTCCTTGTATCCCTCTGGTCCCGGGTGTCTTCCCGGGTGAATTCTCGGAGATACTCTCGTTGGATGGGGGCCTCTGTAGAACCCCATATTTTCAAATATTATTTTAATTATTTGAAAATGAATTTAAATGATTTTTGGAGATTTAATTAATATTTTCTAAGAAATTTATCTTTTGTACATGTGCAAAACACGTGCAAATGACTTTTTAGAAGTTTGAAAAATTAAGATTTCTTTATGAAAAATCATTATTTATTATTTGGGAATTATGTAGTATTTTTCCAGATTTTTCTAAAATTAACTAGTACTATTTGCAAATTTTGAGAAAAGAAGGACTTATTTGCAAAATTGACATTTTCAAGGGTTGAAATGCAAAATTGGCATTCTGAACGTTTTGAGCAGTATTGGCTGAGGTTGAGAAGTATATTTTCTATTAAATCCTAATTTAAAAGAGTTTTATTGAATTTACAAGACTAATGTATATATATATATGTAAGTTGTATTTTTGGGAAGGATTGTTTTGCAAAATGTGAGTAAAACCCTAATAATAATTCGGCATATATAAGGGATTTCTTTCCCAGCCGTCATTTACAAATATTCATATTTTTGAGAATTGTTTGAGGAGCAAGAAGAGGCTTTTTGGATCTAGCAAGAAGAGAGCTTTTCGTGGATTTTCTTCAAACAAGGTGAGTGGTTTGGTTTTTGTTTTGCTTTGTTTTGTTCTGTTTGTTTTGATTGATGAATGACGCAAGATCTTTTGTTATGCTTTGTTTGGGATCATTATGATATTGTCTTGTTAGTCTCATTGTATGCATAATATGGATCTTTTATTTTGATATGGATGATGAGAACACTTGTGGATATTTGGATCATGTTTGAGAAATTATCAAGATTTGTTGAGGAAATATTGATCTATGGAATCGTATTATTGGAAAGCATGTTAAGAATTGATTAGGCTGTGATCGGATGATAAACATCTAGATCTTATGACTTTTAAATCAGATTTGATTATGAGTTGAGGAAGAAATTTTGTTGAGAAACCCTAATGGAAGATTAGTGATTTAGATCTTGAGAAGTTGAGATTTGAGGAATCGATTGATGAGTAATGTATTCGTATTGGGGATTATTTTGAGAGTTATCCTTGGCTTGTGTATGAACTATTGTGTGATAAACAATGAACCATGATTCTTTAGAAATCTTCAGTTTGATTTTGTATCCAGACCTATTTTTTGAAAACTGTAGGCCGACAGTCGACTGGCCTACTGTTCAGTCGACTGGTTCGACGCTACTGATTATCTTCAGTCTTTTGAGAATTGTTCGGGACAGTCGACCTAGGCTATTGTCAGTCGACTGGTCTGCTGATTGTAAATTTGTTCAGTCCATTCGGGACAGTCGACCTATGAACCTTTCAGTCGACTTAAATACTTAGAATATTTTCTTGAGGATTGTTGGAATTTGTCTCGGGGCAGTCGACTGATGACTTTCTCTAGTCGACTGATATGCCTTAGAATATTTTTATGAAATTCTGGAGAATTGTCCTCTGGACAGTCGACTTACCTCAGCATAAGTCGACTGGTACTGAGGGATCTATGTATTTGATTTTGAGATATTTGTTCAGTATTTGATTTTGAGATATTTGTTCAATATTTAATTTGAGATATTTTGTTCAGTATTTGATTTTGAGATGTTCAGTTAAGAACATGATTTTGAGATATTCAGTTGAGCCACTTGTTTAATGGGGAATTTGTTTAGATATTTGATTTTGAGTCTCTAGAGATACGTGACCCTAGTATACCGGTGTTGAGTTATTTGTTGAGGCCCATTGAGGCGAATTTTCAGTTATTCATATTTTTAGTCCGGTGGGGTACACTACTCTAGGAGATTTGTTCAGTAACCAAAAATAATAAGGACTTGCACTAGTAGTGTCATGACGAAGGGGACATGAGTTATGCACCTCAGTAAGGCTTTAGATGTAGGACTTAATCTCCTGAATTATCCAAGTGGTTAACTTGAGATGTGGGATTTATCTCCTGAATTATCCAGGTAGACAACCTGAGATGTGAGGTATATCTCTTGAATTATCCAAGTAGTCATCTTGAGATGCGGGGTTGACCTACGGAATGATCAGAGTCGAGGCGACACTCTTGGGATATTATTGTGATGATGAGTCTATGTTTAGATGTGGGTTGATCTCCTGAATTATCCAGGGAAAATACCTGAGATGTGGGATCTACTTCCGGGATTATCAAGCATGGGCAAATTCTCATAGTTTATCTTCATCTCTTAGTAGTCATCGTTGTCAGCATATAGCATTTGTGTTTTATTGACTCATCTTTATGCATTCGGATTTCCTGTTTTCACATTTGACCTTTGGTTTTGGTATCACCTGTTGTTCTATTTGGTATTTTGGTTATTACTTGTTGGACATTACAATTTAAGTTCATTTATGTTGTTGTTTGATTTTTATGCCACTCACACCATTTATGGCTGACCCCTTTAGTTTGGGGTTAGGGTTCAACTCTAGCCTCACATGTTGCAGGTTATTGCTTAGAGTTGGAGATTGGATGCTTGAGTTAGCTTTTGGGATAAATGGACTATTAAGTGTTCAGTGTTAATTTGTAAAGACCTGTTGAGTTAAATTTGAGTTGTTTAGTCTTCCGCTGTGATATGTAAAAGTTTTGTTGTAATAAATGTTGAAAATTTTAGTGGTGTTTGGTTGTGTTTATTGTTATATTGAAGTGGATCACTGGGAATGTGCCACGTGTTTTCGAAGCTCTCATATTAGAAATTCGGGGCGCTACAGCCTCGCTTTCATCCTTCAGGGCCCGGCAGTAGTCGGTATCGTTCCCGTTATCCTGGTGGAAATGGCAGTAGAACCGTTGGTCCCTTTTCTTGTTGCTGGTTGGTTGAGGGGGCATTTGGACGAAGTCCCTATCTTCGGTCGCTAGTAGAATGGCCGACACATTTTGTGTCAGTGGCGTGTATCTCTCAAAATGCGGGATCGGAGGGACCCTCTTCATGCTGATCCCGTCTTTCAGAATCTTCTTGGTTGGCTCGGCCTCATCAGCCTTGCGCTTCCCCTTCCCCGGGACCTCTTTGGCGTCCTCAGAATTTAGGGCCTCCTCGGCCCGAATGACTTCTCAACCCAATTGAGCAGGTCAGGGAAATCGATGGGTGGCTTCTTGGCCAAGGATGCCTTCAGCTGGCCGTGTCGGCTGCCGAGGCGACCCCAGCGTCGAGGGAGGAGACAGACCTCACCTCAGCAGTGAACCTCCGGACGAATTGTTAGAGTGACTTCCCTTCCTTCTGCCGGAGGTCCAGTAGGGACGCGCTTGTCTTCTCGGCCTTCTTGCTGGTCACGAAGTGGGTAAGAAAGTTGGCCTCCAGCTGGTCGAACGAGGAGATCGAGCCGGGGACGAGCTTAGAGAACCATTCCCGAGCCAGACCCCGGAGGGTGGCGGGGAAGGCACGACATAGGAGGGAATCCGAAGCGCTGTGAATCATCATGAGGGTCTTGAAACCCTCCATGTGATTAGCAGGATCACCCTCACCGTCGTAAGTCTTGAACTGAGGAGGCCGAAAGTTCCAGTATTTCTGCTTGTAAGATTGCTGCGGAGAAATGAGGTCAGGTCAGCCTATGACCCTGAGCCGCCCTCGGGCCGCCCTCACCGAAGTGGTCGAGGCAGTTCTCCATTTCCTGTAGGCATCACAGGACATCCTCGTCACGTTCTGGCGGGCGGGTTAGGTCGCGAGACTCGTTGGCTCTGGCATCCGACCGAGAGTGAGAGCTGTGGAGTGTCTCGTTTACGGGGGTCCCTAGGATGGTCTCCAGGATCTCGTTCCGAAAGTTTTGGAACTCAAGGCGCGTGACCGGAGCTTATCGGGCCAGGTCGCGTTGTGGTGGTGGCGGCCTTCGGTCGGCACGATTGAGCTCTGGCTTCCGCTCTAGGGATGGGTGCTTGGGACGGTTCGGGGCCGAGTTGGTAGACAGATGCTTGGTTCGAGTCCAGCAGCTTGGCTCGGATCTGGGGGGGGCTTGGCTCGGTCTCGTGTACCTGCACTTGGCCTCAAAACACCGGGATTGATCCCGGTGGTAGGCCCCTCGACGGTCTAGTCAATTACTGGAAAGCAACAGTAGCTAGAGTTTTAGAGGGGAAAGATTGATTACCTTTTAATGACGGAGGGGGCATGGTATTTATAGGCAGAGCGAACGGGTCTGAGATCCTGCTGGGCCGGGTATTTATAGGCAGAGCGAATGGGTCTGAGATCCTGCTGGGCCGGGTTTGGACCCGTTTGCTCGTGGGCCTGACGTGGCGGAAGCCCATGAGACTCTGGGCTGATCTGATGATCAGGGGAGAACAGATTTTGAGGGGATCTGGTGGCCCAGGAGGGGCCACGTCATCTGACCCATATCACCGATCTCATTTTTTTAAAAAAAAACCAATTAAAAACAAATAAGAACCAATATGCTGATTGATTAAAATTAGATCAAAGTAGCTCTGATACCACTGTTGGGTTTTTGTTCTACCCTATTTCCAATATCACAGTGATCTAATATTTAATTTAATCTCAAATAAAATAATAAGAACAGAAATCAATAAGTTTTACCTTCAAGCTTTGATTATTGTTTCTTTTTCTCCTTCAATTCTAATTTTAGTTCGTCAACTCCTTTTCTTTTATATCCTGGTGGGAGGCACAGACAACTAGGTTTTACCTTTACTCTCATATTTATAAAGGAGATGAAAGCATAGGATTAGAAACTTTAGGAAATTCTAGTTGGGATAAAATTACAATACTGTCCACTATGTATTTGTATTTTGCTCCCAAACTAAAATCTAAATTATTATGAGCCCCATGTCACAATATAGTTCTACAAGACACCCATCCTTTACCGATATTCACAAACGCACCCTTGGAATTCGTGATACCACCTCCATTGGTCAATTTGTAACTTAAACCTTGTTTTCACATTTAACCTTTCATACAATCTCACAATGACTCTAAAATTTAATTTTTACAAAAAATAAAAAATATATATATAATAAAATATTTTTTCTGTAAAATATACCCATGGAATTTTACTATCAGATTATAACATTAGTTAAATGAACAAGGGAATATCTTCTCTTTTAGAGATATGATTCCGTATTACAAATACATGTTCTCATAATTCCAATAACACACATCCAATGCATCAAGGTATTGGTTTAGAATGCCCCACTCTTTGATTTATCAAAATGCGCAATATTAAAAAATGAGTTCACTATATGCTCAGGATTTAGAGCTCATGTTTATATTGCCTTTAACGATAACACTGTCTTGTGGTTATTTACAAGTGTAATCATTCTTTGTTCCATCAATTCGTACTAAACGAACTAGCACAATAAGTTCGAGTCAACCATCTCACTTGTTGTGCTACAGTCTGCCAAATAGAATGCTCAGTTCTATTATAGACTGTGAATATGTTCTTTATGCATAAACATAATTACTATGCAACATAAACCTTATTGATGCACAATATTAATATTTGTAAATAAACCAAAAGTTTCTCTAATAATTAAATAAAAATAAATAAATTTATTTCTGTCTAATGATACAATCCTACACTTTATTTTTAAAGTCAGAAGTAGGAGGAAAGTTTATTGTGGTTAGTCTTTAAGTGGATGATCTCATATTTATATGGAATGATGAAGCTATGTTTGGGAGATTCAAGGACTCTATGAAGCAAAAGTTCTATATATCTGATCTTGGGAAGATGAAGCATTTTCTCGGTGTGGATGTGGTACAAAGCTCTGACGGAATCTTCATCTGTCAGAAGAAATATGCCAAAGAAGTGTTAGAGAGATTTGGCATGGAGCATTGCAATCCTGTGAAGAATCCAATTGTCCCCGGGTTCAAGCTTATGAAGGATGAAGGAGGTATAAGTGTTGATGCAACTGCTTATAAGCAAATGGTGGGCAGCCTCTTGTATGTGACCGCCACTAGACCAGATTTGATGTATGTGGTGAGTTTAATCAGCCGGTTCCAGTGGCGGAACCAGACAAATCAAAATGGGGGTCCCAATTTTTTTTCTTCCGGCATCGAAATTATTGTTGCCGAAAATCTCTTACTTTACATTTGTTTTGAAGAATTAAAGTAATTGGATCAAAAAAAAATTATAATCAAAGTAAATATTGGAATTTATATTTTTAGCATCATGTATTTTTTTGCATTTGTACAGTTGTACTCTAAATTTGAAAAGATTAATACTAATCAATAATCATACTATACTATTTATACTGTTATAATACTAGAGGCTAAAAGATACGACTCAAATGAATAAATATACATGTAACTTGTGTACACACTAGTTTCTTATTAAAAATTTTATCCAATGATTACACAGATCAAATAATAAGTATCACTGTTAATTTTTAGTACGAAGCTCATACCACTATTTTGAGCCTTTAATAAGAGGTGGATCAGATTTGGGGTCCCAAATTTTTTTTTAACTGGGGGCTAAATAAAAATTTTGGTCTATATTAAGGGGTTTTACAAAATTTTTGGGGTCTCAAATATCCCCCTACTCTCTTCCTCCCTCCGCCACTGGCCGGTTCATGGAGAGGCCTACTGAATTGCATCAGCAAGCTGTGAAAAGGATCCTTAGATACTTGAAAGGCACTGTTGAGCTGGGAATTCATTACAAAAGAGGAAGAGAAGAAAGCTTGGTGGCCTATTCTGAAAGTGACTATGCAGGAGACATTGAAGATAGAAAGAGTACGTCAGGGTATGTGTTTCTCTTAAGCTCAGCTGCTATGGCCTGGTCCTCAAAGAAGCAACCAGTGGTCGCACTCTCCACTACTGAAGCAGAGTTCATTGCTGCAGCCTCCTGTGCATGTCAAGGTGTGTGGATGCGAAGGATACTCGAAAAGCTTGGTCACAAACAAAGTAAGTGTACTACAGTTTATTGTGATAATAGTTCAACAATTAAGCTTTCGAAGAATCCTGTTATGCATGGCAGAAGTAAACACATCGATATCAGATTCCATTTTCTTTGTGACTTAACAAGAGATGACGTTGTTGAGTTAGTGCATTGTGGTTAGTGCATTGTGGTTCAAAAGATCAAATTGCTGACATTATGACTAAGCCATTGAAACCAGAGGTGTTCTTGAAGATTAGAGAGCTGCTTGGGGTTTGCTTGACAGTTGACACCAGAAGTAAACAGACTGCATTCTGCAGGTCAGTTTAAGGAGGATTTGTTGGAGCTTTATGTCACTTGGTGACTAAGTCTTCAAGACTGATCACCGTTAATGTCGCGTGTACTGTTATTCTGTTAATAATGTCCTAGTTATCAGAGTTTAGATTAGGTTTGAATTATTCTTTAACAACTTCACAATGTTAGTAGGTCATGTAAACGTGGTTGTTACTTTGATCTCATTTCTGTTTGTAAGGCTAATATAAAGCCACAGTTTATTCATTCAAAAAGATAGGCTTCAAACTAGGGCTGCAAAAGATCCGAGCTACTCGGCTCGAGCTCGGTCAAAGCTCGACTCGAGACGAGCTCGAGCTCGAAATCGAGCTCGACAGCTTAAAAAGCTGAGCTCGAGCTTGGGCGTTTTGTAATTAATAGGCTAAGCTCGCGAGTACTCTGCTCGAACTCGGTCAAAGCTCGGCTCGACTCGAGCTCAAGCTTGAAACCGAGCTCGATTGATTAACAAGCCGAGCTCGAGCCTCACGAAACTCGGCTCGATTCGGCTCGTTTGCAGCCCTACTTCAAACTCCTAAATTGAGATATTTGTGTGTTCAGGGTTTTGAGTTTTCAACAACCTTCTCCTTGAATGCCTCCTGAAAGTACCATAGTGGAGCAAGTAGGAGCTCTAGCAATTTCTAAAAACTCTTCCAAAGTGATATTCAACAGACGTTACATAACAAATTTTTTACCAGAAGGATTATCTAATGCCATACTTTGGGTAAGTGGTTGCAGTCGCAGAGATCATAGATCATCAATTTTTCTCACTTTTCGGCATCTGCTTAATTCCAGACTAAACCCATTATATCTTATCAAAGAGAAAATGAAATTAATTCCCTTCCAAAAAAAAACTAGAAAAGGAAATTAAATGGTTAAATATACAGATTGGACATTGTGGAGTTCCCTACAGTAGTTTGTAGCAAGCAGAGATTGAAATTTAAAAAGGTTTCGGGAGGGTTATACACTTGTACTTATGGCAAACAGATTTTGGTCGATTTTGGGAATTCTTTGCATCCGCATAGAAACTTCACTGCAGGTGTGGAGCAGAATAACAACTTTGTTTACGGGAAAGAACAAAAGTACCTATCCTGAAGGGGCGGGTTTTTTTAGTATGAAAACCCGCCCAAATCCAAATGGGTGGATTAGGAAATGTCCATTAAAAATTTGGGATGGGTTTGGGTTTTATAGAAAATGCACCCGCTCAAACCCGAATTGAACCGTCTCATACCTGTTGAAATTATATATATATGTTATCAATATGTACACATTATAACTCACAACTCTCCCAACATCAATTAGTAACTTATAATATATTGGCCTTAACAACTAATTTTAAACCACTCATTTAAAATGGTAGAAGGTTACAAATTCTCGATCTTCTCTCCATATTATTCTTAATAGTCAATTTTTAAGGTCAACTTTTAATTTTAATAAGCTAAAATGAGAAAGTCAAATAATCATCAAATTAAAAAATTGGGTTTATCCAATTAACTGACTCGACCCGTAGAACCAGAAACCCATCCGAACAAACCCAAAATCCATGGGTCTGAGTTTGGGTGTAAAAAAATAAAACCCGATGGGTTTGGATTTTGGGTTTGAGAAAAAATATATGGGTCGAGTTGGAAAATTGTTAAAAACCCGCCTAACACGACCTGTGCACACTCCTTCCGCTTGTTCGAACAGACCAGACTCGATTTAGTATCGAACCTAATAATTTGTTCAAGTTTGGTTCGTATAACAGTTCAGACGGTCTACGGTCGGGCCATTTCTTGTGCCGGATGCGGACGAATGACGTCCTGTCCTGTTCATTTTACAGCCCTAAACCTGGGAGATCCATATCCTTCTTTAGTACATGGGCTTCCAGTTGGGCTTGAACTCTAAGAAGAATTGCTTTTTAGGCCATCCCTTGTGCTGGTAGTTGGAATGTTACCGCATTTTGGTTTTTGTTTTGTTGTTTTAGAAATTTGTTGATACACGTTACGCACTATACACTAAGGGTAGACCTGCTGAATTACAGCTTAACATGCCATGTTTTCTGAGACGATCAACCACAAAACAATGCTAAAAGTTTTTAATTAAGCAGGGTGGCTATACTCTACATTTTCCTTAATAATAATTAAAATAAAAAGTATTGATCAGACCGAACAATCGTGTTGCAGGAGGGACAGGTGTTTGTTTCCTTCATTTCTAGGTTGGAACCAAACATCATATACATCAACTAGGCACAGCGACATTGTGCATCCAAAACCAACGATGCTTTGGTACCAAAATGCCTAACTAAGTTTCACCTTCCGAATATTTCCTATTTATCCAACTTCTATTCTTGTACTTTACATATCTCATTGAACTATTTTCATATCCTGACGTCCATCACTCAAAACATGTGTTTTTGACAGTTTGACTCAAAAGGAGGTTGGTGATGCAGCGTCCCGAATTTTCAATGAATAAAATTAGAAATAAGTGACACAAATTTCAGAATTAACTTCAATGTAATCATAAACACCGTATCAAATACAGGAAAAGTTTTAAAACTTTTTATTACATCAGTTCTTTCTTACAACTTTTTATTACATCAGTTATTTCTTACATTTGCATAACAAAAAATAAATTAAATTTATTACAACACAACCCAACACTAAAACTTTAATCATCTCAAATCCAAGCTTCTACTTTACTTGGGCAACTCACTTGCAAAACCTGCGAAATAAACTGAAGAGTGGGCACGTCAGTTGAAGGCAACTGGCGTCAACTATAGTAATAGTGATACTTCTATATCTCGCAATCACAAACTTGATGCATATTAATATAGCAATAATAAATGATGCATAAACAATAATGAATAGAACATGGAACAATAATAAATGGAGCAAAAAACAGCAAGTGGTGCTAGGCTAAGTGTCAAGTCTATGAGGTGAAAACAGGTAACAATCATACATAAAACGGGGTCAAGAAACACAAATGCATATGATGATTTCTAATGCATACATATCGGATTCTATGCATCACATTCTACATAGGTCCGGTGCAATCCCTTATCGTTCTCCACTTTATAGGGTTCATTCCCTTGTTATGCAACCTACTACGATGACTACTACGAGATTTAGACATTTTGCAAGTATTGACTCTCGCCCTTGGAATACTGGAGACCAATCCCACTTCGTGAATCATTTTGTGGCCTATTTCAATCTTCGTCCAGGAATACTGGGGATTGTCTCACTCTGCAGGTCATTCTGGAGCCCTCATTGTACAAACATCCTATGAGCGTCGCTCTCGTCCCGAAATACTGGAGATCAATCCGACTCTGTGGATCATTCTGTGGTTTATTTCATCCATCGTCCCGGACTACTGGGGATTACCTCACTTCGCGGATCATTCTGGAGTCCATAACTTACGTTTGCTTCCATTTCATCCTATCACCATCTAGTGCATATCCTTATGTTTATTATATTCAATTAATTAGAATCACAGTGTCCCTAGAGTTGGTGTACTCTACCAGACTTAACTCTACTGAATCAATAACAAGCCCGAACTTAACTATACTGAATCAATAACAAGCCTCACTGGCCAAATTCCACAAAATCTCATTTGTCAGCATGCTAGAGTCCCACCCAACCTCTACAGTCACATAACTCAAAATATCATCAATAATCTTCCTAGGGTCCACATCATAACCCTAAGCCTCGACACAGAAAATACTCTTCATTAATCACTTTCATTTAAACCGATACTGTCATAAAACTCTTTCATATATAGAACATATCCAAATTATGAAAATTCTTAAAAATCAACTTTTAAATATCACTTTCTATCCATCCATACCGTTCTATTAATTCTACTAGAAATTCCATCAATTCAAACAAACAAGCTTCTTAATCATGTAAGGTCTCGTCCCAAAAATATGAAATTCTTTTGTCTAAAAATCTGAAATTTGTCTCTTTTATAAACTGAATAAAAATACCTCTTTAGAACCCGAAGTTTAACTTTCAAAACTTAAATATAAATGCTCTCAAAACTGAGAATTTAATCTCTACAAACATAGATTTAATTTCCCTTAAATATTATTGGAATATATCAAAACTTGAATCTAGTTTTAACAAAATCTGAAATTTAACAACTTCAAAACCTCGTAAAAAAAACTCAATCAAATCTCTCATGAATATTAGTTTAAACACTTATATATGTTTACTAGGGTTCCTCCAACACGACCCACAAAGTCTCACACGAAAACATTCGAAAACAGCACCAAAAGAGCCAACCAAACCCAAGACAGCAGTTGCAGTGGCCTGCACTTGCGGGTTGGGCAGCAACTATTTAAAATTTGGAACATAGCTATTCAACCTGAGCATCAACTATGACAGATCGGGAAATACAAGCTATCAATATCTGAGGCATAACTCTCATATTTGAAAACTTCTCAAATCAAAAAAAATGTAACCTCAACAGCAACCATTTAAAAATTGGGACATAAACTATTAAACCTTAAATGAGGACCATGACAGACTTGAACATAAACTCAATCAGTTAAAGCATAACCTTCATATTTGAAACTTCTAAATTCTAAAAATACAAACTCTCCAAAAATCTGGGCAAATCCCAGCCCCTAACACAACCCGGGCCCCACACCATTGCATGCCGAAAGAAGGAAATGAAGAAGAACAGCAGCCATGAGAAATCGAGAGGAAAAGAAGAAAGAAAAAGAAAAAATAAAGTCGAAAGCAGTCCGACACGTCAGATCTGAACCTACAGTGATCAAGATCTGAAATATACACCATCTGAGAGTAAAAATCTGAAACTATTAGCCTTATGGTAAGAAATATATAGCGTCTGAGAGTATTACCCGAAATCTAAAAATATATGCATATACGAGATTAATCAAATCTGAAATTATCCAATATCAATTCTGATATATACATATATATATATATATAGGGCCTTCTTCGGTTGCAGACGCTACTGTAGCGTTTGCAAACGTGCAAATGCCTTAACCCATCATTGGGGATAACAGGTTAAGGCGTTTGCATGCGTTTGCACGACATTTGCGTTTGCAACGGAAGTTGGCTCTATATATATATATATATATATATATATATATATATATATATATATATATGAGTCTTCTTCCATTGCAAACGGGTATGCGTGCACAGACCCGTGCGAACTTTAATCTGGGCCGTCTGATCTTTGATCCAGCGGCCCATATATATTTTTATAATATTTTGCCTTAACCCGTCATTCCCAAGAACGGGTTAAGGCACTCTAAATTCATTTAGATTTGCATACAGATCATCTTCTTCAACCGACTCTCTCCCACTATGTATCTCTTTTCTTCGACGAACCCAAAGCGAAGAAAACCCTAATGATTGATCTAAACACAAACCTGTCCTCCTCCGTCCACTCGCCCTCCTCTCTCCCAATATCTACTCCAAATATTGAAACCCAACTCTCTCATCCCCTCTTCGAAAGCAAATCAAAACCCTAGTTCGGCCCCAAATTGAATCATTGGCTAAATTCGGACTTATTTTATAAGGTATTGACTATTTCTTTATCTCATTAGATATATTTGTGTTTATTTTTCAATTTGTGTATACTAAATTAATTAGAAAGTGGGCAAAAAATTATTTGCCTTAGTAATTTGTAGATGTAGAATTTGGAAGACTTTTAATATATTCAATTGCCGAAAATTTTTGTTTGCCTTAGTAATTTGTAGGACTAGAATTGTATATACGAAATTATTTAGCAACTTTTGAGTGCGGTTATGGTTGAAAACCCTGCAAACGACTGTAAAAAAATACGAAACTTTGCGAGTAGGTTGGTCTCACGTAGTACAAGCCACCCCAAGTTGTAGAAGTGAGTTTCGACTCAGGATTCGAGAGATACGGCCGCGTATCGCTTTTACTTAAAAAAACCAAGTAAAGCGGTACCCGGCCGTATCTCGCAAACCGTGACTCGAAATTCGCTTTTACAAGTTCGGGTGGCTTGCGCTACATGAATTCGACCAAGTTACAAAGTTTTATAAATTTTGGATGCCGCTTGTGCAATTTTCTCACGTTTATCTTTTTATAAGTAAATGAGTTAGAATTTTTTCAGTAAGGTTAGACTAGGTTACCTTTCAAACGACCTCCAAAAAATACGAAACTTTGCGAGTTGGTTGGTGTCACCTATCAGAAGCCAACCTAACTTGCAGAAGTGCATTTTGACTCGCGGTTCGAGAGATACGGCCGTGTATCGCTTTTGGTTGAAAAAAAAACTAATAAAGCGGTACACGGCCGTATCTCGCAAACCGTGACTCGAAACTCGCTTCTACAAGTTCGGGTGGCTTGCGCTACATGATTTCGACCAAGTTAGAAAGTTTTATAAATTTTGGATGTCGTTTGTGCAGTTTTCTCAAGTTTATCTTTTTATAAGTAAATGAGTTAGAACTTTTTCACTGCGGTTAGACTAGATTACCCTTCAAACGACCTCCAAAAAATTCGAAACATTGCGAGTTGGTTGGTCTCACCTATCAGAAGCCAACCCAACTTGCAGAAGTGAGTTTTGACTCACGGTTCGAGAGATACGGTCGCGTATCGCTTTTGTTAAAAAAAACGAAATAAAGTGGTACCCGGCCGTATCTCGCAAACCGTGATTCGAAACTCGCTTCTACATATTGAGGTGGCTTGTGTTACGTGAATTCGACCAAGTTGCAAATTTTTATAAATTTTGGATGCTGCTCGTGCAGTTTTCTCACGTTCATCGAACTTTAAGTAAATGAGTTAGAACTTTTTTACTGCAGTTAGACTAGGAAACCCTTCAAACGACCTCCAAAAAATACGAAACTTTATGAGTTAGTTGTTCTCACCTAGCACAAGTCACCCCAACTTGTAGAAGTGAGTTTCCAAGCACGGTTGTAGACATATGGCCGCATATCGCTTTTGTTTAAAAAATACCAAATAAAGCGGTAAACGGCTGTATCTCGTAAACCGTGACTCGAAACTCGCTTCTACAAGTTGGGGTAGCTTGTGTTACTTAAATTCGACCAAGTTGCATAGTATTGCTATTTTTCGTTGTGTTTTGTACGTTTTTGATACATTTTCGCTTTGTTTATTGCTGATAGATAAATGGATGTAACCCGTATCAACTAAGCTTAAATTTTTTATTCGACCGAGAAGCCCTTCTGGTAGCGCTAGTGGCTCACCAATGATGGAGGTAAGATTGATTATTATTATTGGTTTTAAATACGAATATGAGTTTCATTGTCTCATTAATAACAATATTTCTCTTTGTTCGTGTAGGTTGGCGGCCGTCAATCTACACCTGTCGAGGCCGGTCCCTCGTCTTCGGTATTCGTTGCTCCTCCTGGACCATTGGACTCCAGCTTACTTTCGTTGCAATCCTGACACCGATCGGAATCCATGTGGACTGGGTCCGCAAAGAAGTGCAACTTCTGGAAGCACGAACTTCTTGCCATGGACCCCCATATCACTCTGTTCTTAGTCGAAGCCGATTTCTACGAAGCTCGCTTTATGGGGGATGTGAAGCTTGACCGGCCTCTACTTACAGCTCTGGTCGAACGATGGAGGTCGGAGACCCACACATTCCACCTACTGGTGGGTGAGATAACCGTCACTCTCCAAGATGTAGCAATCATTACCAGGTTACCAATGGATGGGGTCGCCGTGACGAGAAACATGGATTTTGGCCAAGTAGAAGTTTTTCGTGATCTGCTCGGTATCGATGTTGAGGAGTCGTTGATCCAAAAAAAAGAAGACGTTGAAAGAAAAATCCTCAGAGATACTCCTGATGATTATGATGCCGATCTATTAGATCAAGCCTTAGAAGATGCGAACGATAAGGCGGAAGCTAAATTCTGGACTGAAATCTTCAATGGGAAATCACTTCTACTTAGTTGGTTGAAATATCAATTCGACGGATATTTGACGGAGAATTCAGACGATGAATCCATACATTACTATGCTCGTGCATACATTTTTAACATGATAGGGGGAGTGATATTCCCTAACTCATCTGGTGCGAGCGTGCCGCTGATGTATTTACACTTGTTGGAAAATTTTGGTTGCCGGCCATTTCAGTTGGGGGAGTGCCGCATTGGCATCTCTGTATAGGAATACCTGCTCATGTGCATTAGGTGCTGTACAAATGGGTGGCCCGATGGTTCTTTTGCAAATCTGGAGTTGGGAACGCATCCACATCGGATGTCCCCATATTATTGAACCAACGCCAGATTGGTTGGCCGACCCACCAGCTGTAGAGTTGTTACCTCCTTTAGAGGTATATTGGGCGGGGCGACGCACGTGGGTCGATAACCCACGACAATCACTTATCTATTATAGAGATGAGTTAGATAACTTGCAGGACGAGTTCGTCAATTGGGAACCGTACTTGACCGCAAGGTTGGAAAGGGTTCCACCGGTTTGTTTGGCCGGTGCCCTTTGGTTGACGGCTGCACCACTTGTGAATTTTTCTGTTGTTGAGTTCCAGTACCCGGATAGAATGAAGCGGCAATTCGAATATCAGCAAAAGATTCCCGAAGTCCGGTGTTATGATAAAAAATTGCACGAGGTGAGAGGAACTGGTCGAGTGCCCAACTTTGATTGGGCTGGTTTTCACCGGGTCCATGTGGCCAACTGGAACACCATGCAATATCAGATGACACCGAATATTATGTACTTCGCTATACCGTTCGCTGGCTCTTTCCAACATGTATACATGACATGGTACAGGCACATTACACGGTTGTATGTTTTGTTGATTCTTGATTTTGATGATCACAACACAGTGCAACATGTGTCTATGTTATACAGCTAACATTGCAGGTTGTACATACAACAGACTATTCTAGCTGAATAAATGAACATGCTCAAAGGATACAGATAAAGACTTCACTCAGACAAGATTCAAGACTTCACTCAAGACAAGACTCAAGACTCAAGACCTTAGCTCAATTATGTCAAAATTGTAGTGTCTTGTAAAAACATTGTATCTTACTTTTTGTTGAGTCTTAGTCTGATGTAAAGCCTTGTCACACACACACACACTTAAAATTTCATAATGTATGTCTCTTTAAAACCCCCAAAAAAAGTCAAAACAGTTTGAAGTAATTTAACTTTTGAGTACCAGTCGACTTAAGCCTCTGCCAGTCGACTGATAGTACAAAACTGTTTAAATTTATTCAAACTCTGATCAGTCGACTCATATGGCAATCCAGTCGACTGTTCGAGAGCTTTTGACCGTTTTCTGTTTTTCAAAATCGAATTTTTTCAAACTCAAAAGCTTAGATCCGTTGGTTGACAGTTGGAGTAACTGTCTCCCAACGTCCAGGAGATCAAACTCTTTAAGTAGAGTTCAGATCTCACTGAAAAGATCTACAGAATTCTCTTTGAAATCCGAGCAATCTTTGTGAAAAATTCTAAGTGATATTTTTGAGAAATAAAGCTTTCAAGATCATACTCTCTGGTTCTCTACACTCAGACCAGTATAGCAACGAATTTGCTCTGGACTGAGTATAGAAGTCGACCTTGTTTATTAGCCACGTGAATCAACACATACACCAACAAGGCTATAGGTTGACTGTAAAGTATTTCTTACTCTTTTGCTCTCGGTTGGAGAGTGTCTGTGACTCTAGGTTGTAGAGTCGGTTTTGTTTCACTCTTGGTAGTAGAGTGGGTCTGCTTTCTCTGGATGAGAGAAAGGACTACGGGTTAGACAAGGTTGTTGTCGTAACGTCGTAGGATATTCTTGTAATCTTTTTCAAGAATAGTGGAAATCTCAAGTGGGTTGCTTGGGGACTGGATGTAGGTCGGGAGGACTGAACCAGGATATATCTTGTGTACTCTGTGATTGATTGTCTTGATTTTGCATTTACTATTGTTTATTTAAGTTCTGCAAAAAGTGTCTGGACAGTCGACTCCTTGCACTATCAGTCGACTGGTCAGTGTCGTTTTAGTTGTAGTTTCATTGTGTCTTCAGTCATCTATCTTATCCATCAGTCGACTGCATAGAGTTATTGTTTTATTTTATTTTTGGTTATATCAGTCGACTGGTTCATAACTAAGTCGACTGCACCGAGAAAATTTCCGCAGTTTTTATTAACACGATTCACCCCCCCTCTAGTGTTTGTTGTCTCGCCTACAGGATCCAACACTTGGTATCAGAGCAAGGTTATAGGCTATGGCAACTACTTCAAATACAAATCAGTACCATGAAGGCCAATCTACACAACGGCCACCGCTATTTGATGGAACGAACTACAATTATTGGAAGTGCTGAATGAGAATCTACCTCCAATCAATCAACTACGAGATATGGCAAATGACAGAGACGGAATACACTGCCCCTACCATTCCATATGCACAATGGAATGATGATCAAAAGAATCAGACTATGAACAATGCCAAAGCAATGAATGCTTTATTTTGTGCACTCACAAAGGAAGAATTCAACCGTGTATCCAATGCTACAACCGCACATCAAATTTGGCATACACTCGAGGTAACACATGAAGGAACGAATAAAGTAAAAGTGTCTAAAATTTCTGTTCTTGTCCACAGGTTTAAGATGTTCAGAATGAAGGACAATGAGACTGTGTCCGAGATGATCACCAGATTCACAGACATCACAAACTCTCTTGTGGCGCTTGGAAAGATTTACACTCAAGCAGAGATGGTTAGAAAAGTCTTGCGTGCACTCACTCCAGAATGGGAGAAGAAGACCACAGCAATAGAGGAAGCAAATGACTTGTCACAACTTTCTCTCGAGAATCTTGTTGGCAATCTCATGGCATATGAGGTCCAACTTGAAGATCGAAAGAAGGATACAGAATCACACCAAACAAAGAAGAAATCATTGGCTTTTAAAGCCATGACAGACTCAGAAGATGAGGAAGAAGATGAAGAAGAGATAGCAATGTTCACTCGAAGATTCAAGAAGTTCTTAAAGAAGGGTAAGTTTCATTCTAAAGTTAGAGATTCTAATGACCCTCCTACATGTTTCAGGTGCAACAAAATAGGTCACATGAAGAAGGATTGTCCCATAGAAAATGCAAAGAACAAGGGAAAATCATCCAACTTCAAGAAGGACAAATATTCAAAGAACAAATTTGCCAAAAACAAGAAGGCTTATCAAGCTACATGGGATGATAGTGATTCATCTTCCGAAGAAGAAACGGATGAAAATAACGAAGTGGCAAATGTATGTTTCATGGCTGCACAAGAACATGTAAGTAATGATTATGATTCCGAAGATCTTCTTGATGCTTTTAATGAAATATTCCAAGAGTTAAAGAAAGAAAAGATTAGAGTTAAGAATCTTGAGAAAGTGAATCAAACACTTAATCAAGAAAATCTTAACCTTGATAAGGAAGTAAAATCCTTAAATTCTAAAAACTCTTCCAAAGTGATTTTCAACAGACGTTACATAACAAATTTTTTACCAGAAGGATTATCTAATGCCATACTTTGGGTAAGTGGTTGCAGAGATCATAGATCATCAATTGTTCTCACTTTTCTGCATCTGCTTAATTCCAGACTAAACCCATTATATATCTTATCAAAGAGCAAATGAAATTAATTCCCTTTCAAAAAAAAGCTAGAAAAGGAAATTAAATGGTTAATTATACAGATTGGACATTGTCGAGTTCCCTAAAGTAGTTTGTAGCAAGGAGAGATTGAAATTTAAAAAGGTTTTGGGAGGGTTATACACTTGTACTTATGGCAAACAGATTTTGGTCGATTTTGGGAATTCTTTGCATCCGCATAGAAACTTCACTGCAGGTGTGGAGCAGAATAACTACTTTGTTTTCGGGAAAGAACAAAAGTACCTAACCTGAAGGGGCGGGTTTTTTTAGTATGAAAACCCGCCCAAATCCAAATGGGTGGATTAGGAAATGTCCATTAAAAATTTGGGATGGGTTTGGGTTTTATAGAAAACGCACCCGCTCAAACCCGAATTGAACCGTCTCATACCTGTTGAAATTATATATATGTTATCTATATGTGCACGTTATAACTCTCAACTCTCCCAACATAAATTAGTAACTTATAATATATTTACATTAACAACTAATTTTAAACCACTCATTTAAAATGGTAAAAGATTACAAATTCTCGATTTTCTCTCCCTATTATTCTTAATCGGTCAATTTTTAAGGTCAACTTTAATTTTAATAAGCTAAAATGAGAAAGTCAAATAATCATCAAATTAAAAAATTGGATTTATCCAATTAATTGACCCGACCCGTAGAACCAGAAACCCACCCGAATAAACCCAAAATCCATTGGTCTGAGTTTGGGTGTAAAAAAAAAACCCGATGGGTTTGGATTTTGGGTTTGAGAAAAAATATATGGGTCGAGTTTGAAAATTGTTAAAAACCCGCCTAACACGACCTGCGCACACTCCTTCCGCTTGTTCGAACAGACCAGACTCAATAAAGAATTGAACCTAATAATTTGTTCAATTTTGGTTCGTATAACAGTTCAGACGGTCCACGGTCGGGCCATTTCTTGTGCCAGACTCGGACGAATGACGTACCGTCCTGTTCATTTTACAGCCCTAAACCTGGGAGATCCATATCCTTCTTCAGTACATGGGCTTCCAGTTGGGCTTGAACTTTAAGAAGAATTGCTTTTCGGGGCTAGCCCCTGTGCTGGTAGTTGGAATGTTACCGCATTTTGGTTTTGGTTTTGTTGTTTTAGAAATTTATTGATACACATTACACACTATACACTAAGGGTAGACCTACTGAATTACAGCTTAACAAGCCATGTTTCCTTGGACGATCAGCCACAAAACAGTGCTAAAAGTTTTTAATTAAGCATGCTGGCTATACTCTACATTTTCCTTAATAATAATTAAAATCAAAAGTATTGATCGGACCGAACAATCTTGTTGCAGGAGAGACAGGTGTTTGTTTCCTTCTTTTTTAGGTTGGAACCAAACATCATATAAATCAACTAGGCACAAGCGACATTGTGCATCCAAAACCAACGATGCTTTGGTACCAAAATGCCTAACAAAGTTTCACCTTCCGAACATCTCCTATTTATCCAACTTATATTCTTGTACTTTACATAGCTCGTAGAACTATTTTCATATCCTGACGTCCACTCAAAACATGTGTTTTGACAATTTGACTCAAAGGGAGGTCGGTGATGTAGCGCCCCGAATTTTCAATAAATAAAATTAGAAATAAGTGACACAAATTTCAGAATCAACTTCAATGTAATCATAAACACATTATCAAATACAAGAAAAAATTCTAAACTTTTTATTACATCAGTTCTTTCTTACAATTTTTTATTACATCGGTTATTTCTTACATTTGCACAGCGAAAAATAAATTACATTTATTACAACACAACCCAACACTTAAACTTTAATCATCTCAAATCCAAGCTTCTACTTTACTTGGGCAACTCACTTGCAAAACCTGCCAAATAAACTGAAGAGTTGGCACGTCAGTTGAAGGCAACTGACTTCAACTATAGTAATAGTGATATTTCTACATCTCACAATCACAAACATGATGCATATTAATATAGCAATAATAAATGATGCATAAATAATAATGAATAGAACATGGAACATCAATAAATGGAGCAAAAAAAGCAAGTGGAGCTAGGCTAAGTGTCAAGTGTATGAGGTGAAAATAGGTAGCAAGCATACATAAAACGAGGTCAAGAAACACAAATACATATGATGATTTCTAATGCATACTTGTCGGATTCTATGCATCACATTCTACATAGGTCCGGTGCAAGCCCTTATCGTTCTCCACTTTATAGGGTTCAATCCCTTATTATGCAATCTACAACGATGACTACTACGAGATTTAAAAATTTTGCAAGTATTGGCTCTCGCCCTTGGAATACTAGAGACCAATCCCACTCCCTGGATCATTTTGTGGCCTATTTCATTCATCGTCCCGAGATACTGGGGATTATCTCACTCTGCAGGTCATTCTGGAGTCCTCATTGCACAAACATCCCATGAGCGTCGCTCTCGTCTCGGAATACTGGAGATTAATCCGACTCCGTGGATCATTCTAGGGTCTATTTCATCCATCGTACAGGAATACTGAGGATTACCTCACTCCGCGGATCATTCTGGAGTCCATAACTCATGTTTGCTCTCATTTCATCATATCACCATCTAGTGCATATCCTTATGTTTATTATATTCAACTAATTAGAATCACAGTGTCCCTAGAGTTGGTGTACCCCACCAGACTTAACTTTACTGAATCAATAACAAGCCCCACTGGCCAAATTCCACAAAATCTTATTTGTCAGCATGCTAGAGTCTCACCCAACCTCTACAGTCACATAACTCAAAGTATCATCAATAATCTTCCTAGGGTCCACATCATAACCCTAAGCCTCGACACAGAAAATACTCTTCATTAATCACTTTCCTTTAACTCAACCAATAATGCCATAAAACTCTTTCATATATAAAACATATCAAACTTACGAAAATTCTTAAAAATCAACTTTTAAATATCTCTTTCCATCCATCCATGCCGTTCTATTAATTCTACTAGAAATTCCATCAATTCAAACAGACAAGGTTCTTAATCATGTGAGATCTCATCCCAAAAATCTGAAATTCTTTTGTCTTACAATCTGAAATTTGCCTCTTTTATAAACTGAATAAAAATACGCCTTTAGAACCCAAAGTTTCACTTTCAAAACTGAGAATTTAATCTCTATAAACATAGATTTATTTCCCTCAAATATTATTGGAATATATTAAAACTTGAATCTAGTTTTAACAAAATCTGAAATTTAACAACTTCAAAACCTCATAAAAAACTCAATCAAATCTCTCATGAATATTAGTTTAAACACTTATATATGTTTACTAGGGTTCCTCCAACACGACACACAAAGTCTCACACGAAAACATTCGAAAACAGCACCAAAAGAGCCAACCAAACCCAAGACAGCAATTGCAATGGCCTGCACTTGCGGGTTGGGCAGCAACTATTTAAAATTTGGAACATAGCTATTCAACCTGAGCATCAACTATGACAGATTTGGAAATACAAGCTATCAATATCTGAGGCATAACTCTCATATCTGAAAATTTCTCAAATCAAAAAAATGTAAACTCAACAGCAACCATTTAATCACCAAAGTGTTGGCCAATAGGCTATCGCCTCTATTAATCGAATTAATCGGCGCATCACAAAGCGGATTTGTTAGGGGAGAGACATCACGGATAGCATTGCATCAGCCCATGAAGTAGTATTCAGAGGATTTAAAGACAGAATAGACGACTTCCTCCTGAAACTTGACTTCCAAAAAGCTTATGACATTGTCGAATGGGACTGTGTCGATGGGACATTTCAGCTTAAAGGATTTGGGGTAAAATGGAGAAGATGGATTAGTATGTGTGTTAGAAACGGCAAGTCGTTCATTCAAATTAACGGGGAGAGAGAAAAAGAAATTAGGTGCAAGAGAGGGTTGAGACAGGGGACCCTTTATCTCCCCTTATCTTCACTTTCATTGCGGATGGATTATCAGAAATGAACAAGAGAGGAATGGAGGGGGGCATTATCAAGTGGTCAAAGTTAAGGGGATTGCTGAATCAATTTCTATACTACAATACGCTGATGACACCCTCTTGTTTGGGGTCTCCAAAGTAGAAGAATTATTGAGCGTTAGGATCCTTCTTAGATGTTTCGAGTTTTGGTCTGGGCTTCAGGTTAACCTGCACAAGAGTTGTGTCTTAGACCTTAGTAATAACAATTCTAACTCGTTGGAGCTTTCCTCGTCAATCTTAAAGTGCAGTACGGGGGATTACCCTCTCTGCTATCTAGGCATCACGATTAGGCCGGGGAAAATTATTCATGATGACTGGATGCCACTAATTGAGAAGATTGAGAGGAAACTGGCAGGGTGGAAAGGCAAGTGCTTATCCCTACGGGGGAGAATTACTCTAATCAACTCTGTACTTAGTAGTCTCCCAACCTATCTGATGTCGATTTATGATATACCAAACTGGGTTATTGAGAGGATTGATAGATGTAGGCGACGATTCCTCTGGAAAGGATGTCGGGAGGATAACAAGGGTTTTCATCTGATGAGATGGGATAGGGTCTGTAAGAAGAAAAAGTTTGGGGGACTAGGCGTCGTTCACTTGCGGGACATAAACAAGGCGCTGCTATCTAAGTGGTGGTGGAAAATGCACAAGAAACATAAGGCGTGGTGGAGTAACTCGTTCATGAAATACCGAAGAAGAAAAATTTGTAAATTTGGGGGGAGTCAAAAACAGGGGAAGGTATCATCTCTATGGAAAGGTATCGCAAAGGTAGGGGATGTTTTCCACGCTAATACGAAATGCATTCTTGGAAATGGCAGTGATTCTAGATTCTGAAAGGACAAGTGGTGTGGGGATAACTCCCTACAATCGATCTTTCCACAACTTGCATTCGAATCTGCTCGGAAGGACGACTTAGTAACTGAGGTGTGGAAGAGGCGAAGGCTTAACTTAAGCTTTACAGGAACTATTTCGACATTAGCTGAGGAACAATTGGGTAAATTGGAGTTGTATCTGAGCTCTATAGGGCATCCTTAAAAGGGGGAAGAGGATGAAAGAGTCTGGATAGGGGGAACATCGACAGAGTTCTCGGTAGCCTTGATGTATGGACTCTTGAACGATGGAGGAATTAGAAATTCAATGGCAATTACTATTTGGAAATCTAGTGTCCCAAACAAGGTGAAAGCTTTCCTTTGGTTGGTACAACACGACACTATTTTATCGAAGACAAATCTAAGAAAGAGAAATATTCCTATAGATGTCACATGCACGCAATGTAACTCTGAAGAAGAGGACACAACACACATATTTTTTTCATGCCCTAAAGCGAGGTTAACTTGGGAAATCTTGGGAATAGGGTTCAACACCTACAGCATTCCGAACTGTATAGAGGACATATGGGGTAGAAGGAGAACTAGTAACATATGTAAAGACCATAGATTTCTGTGGGACATCACGACTGGGGCGGTGTTATGGTCCCTTTGGCGAGATAGGAATGATCTTTGTTTTCGTAACTATAGGTGTTCTTTCAAATTGTCCTTGCATAAAATACTAGGGGTGTCAAAAAATACCATATTACCGTACCATACCATTACCATACCAAACATTACCGAAAACTTGGTAATACCGTACCCAATATTGATACCATGGTATACCGTACCGTACCAAGTATATTTAATATATATTCAATTTAAAAACCCAAGCCTAGACCTAGGTACAGGCCCAGTCCCAGTCCCATGCCTATTTCTTATTTCTTTTTCAATTTTCACCATAGTATGGTACACCTGTTCTTTTGTTCTTCTTCCTTTTTCTTTTCTTTGAATCTAGGGTTCACGCTCCGACGCACCCCGCTGCTACCTGCTTTCTTCAGCACCATCAGCCCTCAAAAAGGATAGCCAACTTTTAAAGCTCTAGCGAAGGTAAAGATCAATTTCTTGAAATCACACTTATATTTTTGGAGGAAACTTTTCGACGAATTAGGGATATTTAGGGTTTTGTTGGTGTATTAATATAAGATCCATTTTCTTCTTGTTCTTGTTGAGTTTTCTTGAGATCTTCAGTATTGTAAATTGCTAATTATATTATTCACAAGTAATTAAGAATTTAGGATGTACAAGATCTTCTAATTTGATTTTCCATGTGGGTTGAGATGGAGTGGTAATGAGTATTGATTCGATTGAAGGGTTTGTTCACATTGCCTTAAAGTTTTGAGCTATATGATAGACTCAAATGTATGTCTGTAGAGAGAGTACAAGTACGACTGAGAGAAGGATACTTATAAAATAGATGTATTTGTTATCATGTTATACACTTGTTAAAAATTTCTGAGAGTTGCTTGTTATCTTAAATGAGGTTGAGAAAGCCAAATTTAATTTGTATTTTGGTATGATCTATGAATTATTTGTTTCTCAGTAAAAAAATATTAGAAATTTAGAATAGAGATGATGTAGCAGTCAAAAAATGTGAAGAATGTAGACACTTATCTGGTTAATCTTTATTTTATTTATTTTTCACAAGCATAATTTCATCTGAGTTGGTAAAATTCTTGATTATAACTTATTTTATGCCTTATATTGGACATTGTAAATGTTTCTTAATTGGTTTTTAATTGCTATCAACTGTATTTAGGATCTAAACTGAATCTATCTTGTTAACATTATGGAAACTGTAGAAACATATGTTCTTTTCTCCAATTTATGTGCATAAACTGGTTGCCTAATGTATTCTGACTTGCATGGAGATAGGGGATGAGTCTGGAGGAAGACATGCTGTCGCAGTTGTTGCCCCGCCAACTCATTTTCCTACAACTTATCAACACCTCGGGTGTAGTCGAGCATTAGTCTCACCCTTAACTTCTGATCAGATTAAATGTAACTAACTGTACATGAAATCCTAAATGACATCGTACAAGTTCTTGCATATCGTATAATTTTGTTCAACCTTTCCTTCACTTGATTAAAAGGTATGGATATCAGCAGAAGTGGCAATGCCAACTAAATAGGAATTCAGGTCATCTCCATGGAAAGTGAAGGTGTCTTTTATAATGACCCACAACTGAGCTCGGAAGAGAGATCAAATAACAAACTAGCGAACGTAATAAAGAACAGTAATGAAACAGTGATTCTGTATAAATGAAGATAGAGAACTGAAGAGGCTGTGATATTGTGAAAGCCTAATGGTGAAAGGCATACCAGTACTAGTTATGGGGAAGAAGATTTAACAGCAAGGTTGTCTGCAAAAGTTCATCCTCTATTTCCTAGCTTCTTAAGCGATCAGCATAGAGATTCCAAGGATGAAGTCACTCTTAAACTGTAGATGGTTTGATGATCAGGTAATTCCCTATTTCATATCATCTCTAACACCCACTCCTTTCATTATTTCTATATCTATTAATTTTGATATGCTTGTAGTGATTCTAAATTTCTAATAGCAATGAGTACTCTATGTTGACAGTATAAACTCTGTGTATACTAAAACTTCTTCATATATATATATATATAGGAGAAGGTTCGGATGAGAACCATGTCCTGGGGTGAGAACCTAAGGGCCTATCCCAGCCATTCATCTGTGTAATCTTAACGGTCAAGATTTTTTAAAATTAAACAATAAGATTAATTAATTTTTGCATTAAGATGTCAATCCCTTTAATTAAGGGATGGGGACCGCGTAATAAAAGGAATGAAAGATCACAGATTATTAGGCAACATATATTGCCTTTTTTATTTTATTTAAAAGGAATGTAGATCACAGATTATTAGGCAACATATATTGCCTTTTTTATTTTATTTTCAGCCGAACCACAATCTTCATCAGGATGAACAACATTTGTTGCTACGTACAATGTTGCTAAATATGAAATTTTTGTTGCTACGTACAATGCAGTTAGTTGCTATTCAAAAAACATTCAGCTGCTATATGGAAACTGACAGCATGTACAACATAAGTTTGCAAATTGATAAACAAACAATATATATATACATATATTCCTGCTAAAATATGCACTAGTTGTATCTACTTACAATACAGTCAGTTGCTATATAGTGAACGAATTGGTGAAGGAACGAATTGGTGATGATTCTGCAGTTGCTATTAATTTGGGATACAAAATTTTCTCGAATAGCAACTGTAATAATTATAAATAGCAACTGAAATAATTATACAGCAATACCTGACCACTTAAACAGCAACTGTAATAATTATAAATAGCAACTGTAATAAACAGTAACTGTAAGGAACGAAATGGTGAATGATTCTGCAGTTGCTATTAATTTGGAAAACAAAATCTTCTCCAATATTTTATGGGAATAAATTATTTCTCTCTCCAGTTTGACCAAATTTGCCTTAACCGTCGCACACAAAAAAAGGCAATTTATAATTATTCCTTTTATTACGCGGTCCCCATCCCTTAATTAAAGAGATTGACATCTTAATGCAAAAATTAATTAATCTTATTGTTTAATTTTAAAAAATCTTGACCGTTAAGATTATACAGATGAATGGCTGGGATAGGCCCTTAGGTTCTCACCCCAGGGTTGGTTCTCACCCGAACCGACCCCTATATATATATATATATATATATATATTTATGTTGAGCTTATTCGTCTTTTATGTGAATGTTAATTTTTGGACCTAATTGATGTCCGGTACTACCATGGTACTACAATTACCATACCGACATTTCGGTATTACTGAACTCGGTAGTACCAAAATCTTGGCACGATAATGGTAGAAAAATTTGTTTACCAAGTACTCCGGTACGGTAGACGGTAGAGCGATGATGGTATGGTACGATATACCGCCCCTATAAAATACTGGATCTATAATAGAATTCTGGACAGGTAACACATCAGCAAGGAAGAGAATCCGATTCGAGGGGGGTGAGTAATTCAGGAGGTAGGGAGTGCAGGCCGCTACTAGAGCCTGGGTGACTGTCACTTCCGTTGGTGGGCACTGGGTGCCATCATTTGTATGGGTATTTTGAGGGATGGTTGTACATTCCTAGCTTGATGTATCTTTTAGCTTTCAGTTTTTTATTGTATTGAAATATTTGGGCCGGTAGGGCTCGAAGGAAATGAAGATGTGTATTATGGATATTATGTGGTTTTGTTAATTTTTCATTAATGAAATCGGTGACCTAGATCACTTTTTTCTATAAAAAAAAACAGCAACCATTTAAAAATTGGGACATAAACTATTAAACCTTAAATGAGGACCATGACAGACTTGAACATAAACTCAATCAATTAAAGCATAACCTTCATATTTGAAACTTCTAAATTCTAAAAATACAAACTCTCCAAAAATCTGGGCAAATCCCAGCCCCTAACACAACCCGGGCCCCACACCATTGCATGCCGAAAGAAGGAAATGAAGAAGAACAGCAGCCATGAGAAATCGAGAGGAAAAGAAGAAAGAAAAAGAAAAAATAAAGTCGAAAGCAGTCCGACACGTCAGATCTGAACCTACAGTGATCAAGATCTGAAATATACACCATCTGAGAGTAAAAATCTGAAACTATTAGCCTTATGTTAAGAAATATATAGCGTCTGAGAGTATAACCCAAAATCTAAAAAAATATGCATATACGAGATTAATCAATTCTGATATATATATATATATATATATATATATATATATATATAGAGTAAGTCTATTAAGAGATGGAAAGCTGAATCCCTTATCTGAGCTGGAAGAGATCAGCCGTCTGATCGAAGTTGATCACGATCGGACGGCTGATCTTCGCTCCGCCTTCTCTTCAGATTTTAAGAGGGGTAAAAGGGGTATACCCCTTATCAAAAGCAGATCTGTGTATACCACTTCGAATCCTTATCGTGAAAGCCTTCCTCTCTTCTCTCCCGCTCTCTCTCGTTCCAAACCCTAATCGCTCTCTTCTCCCGCTATCGAATCCCGCTCTCGACGATCAAAATCGCCTTCTCTTATCGATTCCTCTCTTCTTTACTCACCCTATCTTGAAGAGAGCGGCATCTTCGAAACCCTAATCGAAGATCTCTTCGAAACCCTAAGTGAAGTCGAGCGCGCTCTTCTCTCCCGCTCTCTTTCTTCCTGACCTGTGTAAACCCCTATCATTAAAGCATCGATCGGAGTAGAGCTTTGCTTATCTTCAGATCTGTGGAGGGGTAGAAGTGGTATACGCGATCGATTGCTTCGGCTGCCGGTTTGGATTTCTCGGCTCATTGGGTTGTTCCTCTCTCATATTCCGGAGGGAAGTATTTGACTCTCATAAATGCTTTAATGATATCTGTTTAATTTCTTGCATTTTCTTTCGGTTTTGTTTGTAGGCAATGATGAGATTGATTTGGATATTAGTTGGTCTGAATAATTAGGGCCATTGAAATTATGGTTTCGAAGAGATTTTTGATTGTGTACCATGATATTTATTCAAAGTTGAGTACACACCTGGGGTATGAGCGGGAGAGAAGAGAGGAAGGCTTGAAAGTATCAATTTTTGAGTTTTAACACTAGCTCAATTCACATAAATTTTGGGCACCGATGACTCACAATGGTTTAGGCAGTGATGCAAAACACTTTATGATCTGAATAATTATTTCAATCCTGTTTTAAGTATTCTTGATTATATATCTATCATATTCTAGTTGGCGTGGCAGTCCAATGCAGCCGTACTTATGATTACTGTTTTCTGAACCTATTGGTTTTCTTTAGTCTATATATATTCATGAGTAAGTCTATTATGTGAGCTTGGCCGATTGATTGTGAGAAGATAAGAGATAGGGGTATTTGATTTTACCCCTTTTACCCCCAAACTTTCTGAAGATAAGCAGTATCAAATATGAGTCGTTCCATCGCATAAAATCGCGAAGGATTGGCTAAAACCCCCCTCCGCTCCCGATAAATCTAAAACCCCCAGTACCCCTTTTACCCCTCTTAAAATCTGAAGAGAAAGGCGGAGTGAAGCTCAGCCATCCGATCGTGATCAACTTTGATCAGACGGCTAATCTTCTCCAACTCCGATAAGTCTATTAAGAGCTCAGAAGCTGAATGCTTTTTCGGGAGCTGTGCTCCTTTAACAATGCACCATTGTAAGTTTATACGGGATATGAAAGTGGTAATTGTTGTTTTTCTGAGCTGCCATGAATTTTTAATTCCGAGTGAATGAGATAATGTTTTTGGTTGCACTTATTCTGAGCCTACAAGTTTTAACCATGTTAAACATACACTCTCCATGAACGTGCATCATACGTACTTGAATTTTCTTCTATTTGATGAATATTTTGGTGCAGGAATCGAAGAGAAAGAACGAGATGTTCGTTAGCGCCGAACACATGATGAGTATTTGATGAATGATACAAAGTTTGCATGCTACATGCTCTGTCTGTGTCTGTCTGTGTCTGTACTGGGCTGATAAAATTTTTAATTCATGATCAATCTGTGTCTGTACCCCGAATATAAAATTTTTATACTTCATGATCTATACATCATGATGTGTTGGTGTTTGTTCTTGGCTGTTTAAAATGTTTATACTTCAGGCTCGAACTGTGTTTGCTCTGGTCTGGAGAAAAAAATGAGACTTCATGTTCTGTCTGTGTTGTTTATGAGCTTTACAAATTTTGCTCAATTCATGGTCTGCCTGTGCTTGTTCTTGGCTGTTTAAAATTTTTATACTTCATGCTCAATCTGTGTTTGCTCTGGTCTGGAGAAAAAAATGAGACTTCATGTTCTGTCTGTGTTGTTTATGAGCTTTACAAATTTTGCTCAATTCATGGTCTGCCTGTGCTTGTTCTTGGCTGTTTAAAATTTTTATACTTCATGCTCAATCTGTGTTTGCTCTGGTCTGGAGAAAAAAATGAGACTTCATGTTCTGTCTGTGTTGTTTATGAGCTTTACAAATTTTGCTCGATTCATGGTCTGCCCAAAATTTCAGACTTCATGTTCAGTCTGTGTTGTTTGTGAGCTTTACAAATTTTGCAGGCTACATGTTATGTCTGTGTTGCTTCTCAGCTTATCTTATTTTGTTAAATTTGTTACTTCAAGCTCTGAGCATGAAAATCAGGTGGACACGCCATACTGCGTAATACACCCAAAAAAACACAGAATTTCAATCATTACATTAAGACAATAATGAACAGATTATTTGCAAAAAATTGGTTCTTCATAGAATTGCAAAGTGATAGTTCACAAATTTTGTACAACATAAGAAATATTAATTTACAGCATAGTACATTGTTCAGCAAATTTCAAGTACATGACAAAATTTACATAATTTGCTCAGAATATAAAATTTTCCCGTACTGCAGTCTTCAATCACTCCAAAATGCACTTCATGCTGAAATCTACCTGAAATCAAAAGTAAACTGAAATTATTGGGTTTTGGTATTCTTTGGGTATTCTTTGGGTAAACTGAAATCAAAAGTAAACTGAAATCTACCTGAAATCAAAATGCTGAAATCTTCATGCTTTTGGTATTCTTTGGGTTTTTTTTAAAAAAATGAGAAAAATTGAGAAAAAAATATTGGGAATATTTCTGAGATTATAAGGACTTTACAAAAAATTATTTTCTTAAAATAATTGAACTTTTATGAGAAATAGAAGTTACTTTGAGAATAAAAATTCATAAAAAATATTGGACTTGATTCTTTTATGACTTCCAAACAAATTAAGGAAAAAAAATAGTTTATTGAAAAGAGATCAAATTGAGATTTTTTTTTTCACTTATAAATTATTGAGTAGAAATAAATGAGAAATTGATTCAAGAATATGCAAGTTGTGCATAGAAATGTGTTGAAAAGAGAACTTGATGAAATGTGAAATTTTATGAACAAATATACTTGCTTCTATGAATATGAAAAGAGGACTTAGACTAGAATTTTGGCTAAGACTTTACATCGGCAAGAATGAAAAGTATTGAAAAGAGATGCGGTATTTTGACCAAGTTTGGGTCGTTGTTAATGATTGATGTTGGAAAGACCGATGTAGGAGTAATGCTAGATTCTAGAATATTGCCCTTCATTTATACATAACGATTAGATACATAGTGAAGATGTGATGAACGTAAGAGAAAAACATGCGTATGAGGGCCATTGGATTGACGGCGTAAGAGTATTCACAGGATGTCCCATGATGCGTCATGAATAGGGCGTGGATACTACTCCGGAGTACCGTCCCAGTGGTGACGCTTATGGGGTGATCTAATGACTACGGATGGTGCCATGTCTATGGTAGGAGGTGAATTGACCATAGGATGCCTGCATGATGAGTCATGTGTCAGTGTGTGGGGTTCTCTCCAGGGCGCCGAGACGTGGGCTCGTAACTCATGGAACACCTAGGATACTTACCGTAGTTACCATATTAGATTAAGTCATGGCGAGGGACCGAACCCTACAAGATGAAGAATGGTTAAGGGCTTGCCCTCGAACCTATGTAGTATGGGCTGCATAGACTCTAAACAAGTGCGCATTAGTGTCATATAATATAAACAACTGCATTAAGGACTAAGTGCACAGCACAACACGAGATTAATAGGATAGTCCCTCTGTAGCTTTGTCTGTGATCAAGTTTGTGCTTTGTTTAAGTATTGAAAATCGTTATACTGTTTGGCATTGAGAGGATGGCCGTGTATAATATTTCGTCAGTTGTAAGCAACTGACGCACCCACAGTTTTATATGCAGGACTTGGAGTTTACAAGAAGATATAAAGATGATTTGATGCTGTTGATTACTTAAATGTAATGTTGTTACAATTGTACATTTGTTATTGTTGTATTTTATTTATTCCGCTGCTTGTTGATGTAAAAGACTCTGATGTAACAAAAGTTTTTAATTCCTTGTAAAATTGTACGAAGAAGTGTAAAGATCCCATGGAACTTCGAATTCGGTCTGTTTTGAAATTCGGGGTGTTACAAAAATGACAGAGTTGTTTTGTTTTGGGGGGAAATTTTTGAATTTTGGGGGGAAAACATTTGGGAGGGAAAATGTCTTTTGGGAGTAAAAATCAAGACCATTGATTTTCTTCCAAATGAATGAGAGCCACTTGATAGCTTTCTTTGTGTTTTATTATATAGACTAGATTTGCCCGTGGGCACGTGCCTACGGCACGTCTTCAGAACGATACAACATATGAAAAACCTTGTAAACAATAAATCAACAATTATGTAGCTCAAGTTTGAATAGTATGACAATAATTAGATATAAATAAAAGTCCATGTTTCCATAAGTGTGTGTATATATATATATATATAGAGAGAGAGAGAATTAAATAAATAAAGGAGTTTTTTTTTTTTTTTGGGGGGGGGGGGGGGGGGGGGGTGGGGGGATGTGTTTTGTGAGGTTAGATCTGGACCTTTGATTTTGGGGGATTGAAGGAGAGCCACTTGATAGCTTTCTTTATGTTTTATTATATAGATATATAACCATACAACTTCTACCATGCATATTACTTGATCAATCATCAAAGCCTACAGACATATAACAATACAAGAGACAAGATAGTGTCACCCACCTCAAAGAAGATCAATGAAGAACAATAATAGCAAGAAAGAAAAGCCCTCCTCCTCCTTGCAAAAATTCAAAGATCCAAGCCTCCAACTCCAAGAATGATAAAAATTTAATATTTTTTGAACAACAGAATGGACGTGGCTTCTGGTGTCTATTATAAGCCGGCTACACTATATTCTAGGGTTTTATGATGATTTTACAAATTTCTCCTCCAAGAAACAATTATTTACATATATATATAGATCTTCCAAATCAAGTAGTTAATTACATCAATTAGGGTAAGATTTGATCTCCCTTAATCACTCCTGCTTTTGGCCAGCCCTCAAGCAGCCAAGAAATTTCAAAATTTGAAATTTGCCTCCAAGTAGCAATTTTACAAAAAGGTCCTCCACTTTGAATTGTTTGCAAATATGCCATAAATTATTCATAAAGATCTTGAAAATTTAGAATTATTATCTACTAATAAAGATTAGATTTTCTAAATGAATTTTCTGACTTACGTTTTCAAAGAAAAATATTTGCACATGTTTTGCACGTGCGAGAAAGATAAATTTCAAAAATGTTTAATAAATCACAAAAAGTTTATCAAAATTCATTTATTAATTACAAAATAATATTTAAAATTTCTAAGATGTTACAGGTGAGCGGTGGAATGGTTGAGCTTGAGTCTGGGTTGGGAAATAGAGAGTAGATTGGGTTGTGGGTGTGATAGAGAAGAGAAGTAAAGAAGTCCCTAATATCCAAAAATTTTCCTAAATATTCAAATTACTACTGATTTTCAATTAGCAGTGAAATGTATTCTAGTTGGTGTGGGGCGACGGTGGTCAGACAATTTTCTAGTTTGGGTTCTACTTGATCTATTTAGGTCAAAGTGGGGGGTGCCTAAGGTTTCTCTCATGTAGGGGGCTTAGAGGGGGTGGTCACGTTTGTAGAGCTGTCAGGGGTGACGACATCTTTCGTTGCGAGGTGGCGGTGAGAGTCAACAAGGGTCAAGCGAGGGGATGAGAATGGGGACTCAATCTGTACAGGAAGATGTCAGATTGGTGAAGTGTCTGCGGTGTCTCTCATATGGTGCTTGGAGTTGACGTAGGGGTCATTGCAGGGGGCGACGAAGGTGTTCTTGCAAGCGACGGTGAGGATAAACGGGTACAAGCAAGGGACTGAGAGAGAATGAGCTCAAATTGGCACGAGAAAGTGACTCTGCCAAGGTCGGCCGATTAGTAGGATTAGATTTCGTTGTATTTTTTTGTTTGTGTTAGAAAATGGGTATTTTATATACCATTTACGAACCAATTTTTGAGCAAGTTTTTGAATAAGATCCTTTATGAATTAGTGAGAGATCTTTATGGATTTTTGTTCTCCTTTGTGAGTAGATCAAAATCATATATTTACTTGCTCAAAACGGTTATCGGGTGAACGAGAAATTGTCTCCCGAAGCGAGACGGTTTCATTTTTGAAAATAAGTTGAGGGATTTTAGTCCCACATCAAAAAAAACAAAGGAATTCGAAGATGATATATAATAACCTCTTTCTTGACATTGTAAGATAGCAAGCCAAGAGGCTCTCTCTCGCGCGCGCAGAAGGCGGGGTGCAAATTTCGGACCAGTTTGCATGCGACTTGTGTGCGCCCCTGCATGTCCTGCAGACACGAATGCGAGACCGACGTGAAAACATCCCATGCAGAGCCATTCCGATCTGTAATGGCCAAAATAAATGCAGAAACGATTTTTTTTGCCATTTGTTCACACTTTAAACTGCAGAAACGGTTTTGTCCGCCGTTACACTAGTGCCTTTAAGCTCTTATCTGCAGTCAATGTATTGTCTTCGGTTATGATTTTCACCCTTGGACCTATAAATGGAAACCCCTCTCCCCTGAATCAAGACACCAGAACCTCCTTTCTTCCTCTAAACCTCTGTTTTGTGCTCAAAATCCAATTCTTTTCTTCGGTCCTACGATGATTGAATTCAAATGTTGTCCAGTTCGAGAACTTGACGTGGTGCCTGTGTTGAGCTCTTCTATCGTTACATCCTGGGAGACAGACGCCTCAATAAACTCCAACATCCGGACGAGGCGAATCTGTTTTAAGGTGATTGTGTGATACACAAGACTCGACACAAATCAGTTTGGTTTTGTTATTTTCATTTTCCTTTTAATTTTATTGGTTTTCTTCTTCTTCTTCTTCTTCTCTGATTTATGCCTCTAATTCATACTTGATTTTATTGCAAACTATTAATCAAAATATTCTAACAAACTTAATACAGATTTTGTTTCCTTGAATTTTATTTCCTTGAATTTTGAAACACTTCCTTTTATTTTATTTTCATTCTGAAAATTTTACACTCATGTAATGTATTTTCAGATTAAAAAATGACATCGGAGAATGTTGTTGTGGCTAATACTGTCCAAGTGCCGGTTGCTGATGCGGCACAAGTGCCTACTGTTGTTGTGGAACGAGTGCCAATGCCAGCCATTGTACCTGTCTCAGTCTTCCTTGGGGAGAAACCTGAGAAGTTTAACTGACAAAATTTCAAAAGGTGGTAACTGAAAATTATGTTCTACTTGACCACCTTGAATCTCGCAAGATTCTTGAACGAAAAAGCTCCAAATCTTAAGGAAGATGAGCAAGACTACCAAGTCATCGCTGGTGTGGATGCTTGGAAAAGTTTTGATTACCTATGTGGGAACTACATAATGAACAGATTAGCGGATTCCTTGTACAATGTTTATAGAACTGCTAAAGAAATTTGGGAATCACTAGATCATAAATATAAAATTGAGCCCCATACCCAACTCATATGCACACAATAAATCCTAAACCACTGCCCACCACAGGCTGGCCTCACAAAAGGTGTCCGGAGTCTTCGGACTATTAGGTAACTTTTGATCATTGGCATATTCTATTCACACACTCTCTCTCTCTCTCTCTCTCTCTCTCTCTCTCTCTCTCCTCTGATGTAGGACTAACCCCCACACCACGTCACTCCCCTCCTAGCACATGCAGCCATTTATTCTTCTTCTCATTTTCTCTTTCTTTCATTTTCTTCATTTCATGCCTAAGCCTTATAGTTCTCTTCTATAGGCCTCCTAATTAATCTATTTATTCCATATCCCATAGAATTTCCTATAGGCCCACTCCAATATCTTTTAATATTTTTTCTTTTTATTATTTTCTTTATAAATATGGGGTGTTACATTGACCATCTCTTAAGAATTCAGCGTCCTCGTTGAATACGGGACGTGGAATCTAGCACATGATCGCCTTTCTAGTCGAATGTAAACTGTAACCTTGATCAACTACACATCGCTTCCATACAAGTCTTACACATCTAATACACATCGCTTCCCACCAAGGGTCTTATGCATCACATCACCGCCCACCAAGGGTCTTACGCATCTCATATATACAAGTTCTACATTCAATGTCGAAAGTTGGCTCTGATACCATCTGTAACGCCTCATACACAACTCGTACACACAAATAAATCCTAAACCACTGCCCACCACAGGCTGGCCTCATAAAAGGTGTCCGGACTATTATGTAACTTTTGAGCATTGGCATATTCTATTTATACATTATCTTTCTCTCTCTCTCTCTCTCTCTCCCCTCCGATGTAGGACTAACCCCCACACCACGTCACTCCCCTCCTAGCACATGCAGCCATTTATTCTTCTTCTCATTTTCTCTTTATTTCATTTTCTTCATTTAATGCCTAAGCCTTATAGTTCTCTTCTATAGGCCTCCTAATTAATCTATTTATTCCATATCCCATAGAATTTCCTATAGGCCCACTCCAATATCTTTTAATATTTTTTCTTTATATTATTTTCTTTATAAATATGGGGTGTTACATTGACCATCTCTTAAGAATTCAGCGTCCTCGTTGAATACGGGATGTGGAATCTAGCACATGATCGCCTTTCTAGTCGAATGTAAACTGTAACCTTGATCGACTACACATCGCTGCCATACAAGTCTTACACATCTAATACACATCGCTTTCCACCAAGGGTCTTATGCATCACATCACTGCCCACCAAGGGTCTTACGCATCTCATATATACAAGTTCTACATTCAATGTCGAAAGTTGGCTCTGATACCATCTGTAACGCCTCATACACAACTCGTACACACACAAATAAATCCTAAACCACTGCCCACCACAGGTTGGCCTCATAAAAGGTGTCCGGACTATTAAGTAACTTTTGATCATTGGCGTATTCTATTTATACATTGTTTCTCTCTCTCTCTCTCTCCTCCGATGTGGGACTAACCCCCACACCACGTCACTCCCCTCCTAGCACATGCAGCCATTTCTTCTTCTTCTTCTTCTTCTTCTTCTTCTTCTTCTTCTCATTTTCTCTTTCTTTCATATTCTCTTTATTTCATTTTCTTCATTTAATGCCTAAGCCATACAGTTCTCTTCTATAGGCCTCCTAATTAATCTATTTATTCCATATCCCATAGATTCTGATGGGAATATTTGCAAGTGTACAAAATCGCAACAAGTAGTATAATTAAGTGAATAGAGTGTCGAACCCACAGGGACTAATTTTTTTATTGAGTACCGATATTACTAGATTAACTACTATTTGGAAGATCAAAATTAATAAAGAAAGCAACTAAATTAAATTAATCTAAAAATCTAACTAAATTAATTAAGAGGGAGCGGAATCTGAAATTTTGTAATTTGTTAATGGCAAAATTAATTCTAGGGCTTTTGATTTCACCTAGTTAATTACACACAATTTATAACTCCATACAAATAAAAAGATTATTTTTCCAAGTTGTAGACCGAAATCCCCAAATTATTCAATGCTTTCTCTCGAACACACTACAAAAGAAAGTAGCTTTTCCGGCGCTTTTTGACGTCTATACCGGCGTTTTTTTACGCCGGTGAAACTTTCACCGGCGTTTACAATAGGATTTGAAGAACTTTCTATTTTTTGAATGGGATATTTACGGGAAAATCGTTTGTACACCCATAATGGGTATCCGATTTAAAGATATAAAGCTATACAGCGGCAGAATACTAAGCATAGCAATTATATAAAAAAAATTTATCGATTTTTTATTCAACCTTATAGAATTAGAATTTTTTATTTTCTTTTTTTATTTCACAGAAACTTCATCCGACTAGTTCCGGGTTCGAGTCCCGGGCAACCCATACGGAAAATCGCCGGTCCAAATGCCGCCGAAGCGGGCGTCGCTGAAACGAAGGGGTCTACACCGGCGTTTTTGGTAGACGCCGGTAAATGTTAGAACTACACCGGCTGTCATAAAACGCCGGTGTATGTCGGTCTCTGAGTGCCGTTCTTGTGCACCTATATACATTCACCGGCGGTCGTAAACCGCCGGTATTTATCCATTCACCGGCGTGTATGAAAACGCCTGGTGTAGATCGAAAGTATACCGGCGGTCAAAGAACGCCGGTGTATGTGCATTTATGAGTGCCTGCTTTTTCCTATTTACGAACACCGGCGCGACCAAAAAACGCCAGTGTAGTTATATACGTCGGCGTTTATAAAACGTCGGTGTACGTCTGTGCCGTTACAGCTGATAACATTCACCGGCGTGCGTTGAAACGCCGGTGTATCACACACTCCAACAATTAGATTATATAGACCGCCGTTTTTTAAAACGCCGTTCTGGCTATGCCCGTTTATTTTCGATACTCCGCTTTTCCGTTCGATTTCAATTCACAGTTTCATTTACAAAACCTGTAAACTAATTCTCACAACTGATTCAATCAATTTCGTTGCATATTACTGTGCAAACCACAACCAAACACAAGAATAATTAAAGATAATCAAGTTTCACACGTGTCATATCAACGTCCAAATTCATTGATTAATTAACAGTGTCATAATTAACAAATTAATATAGAGACTAATATCCCAAATATCCAAACAAACCATTCTGACAAATATCCAAAATATCCCAAATTCAAAGTATGACATAACTCTCATAAAAAAAACCAGTCTGACATAACAACAGCAAGGAGGAGGACATAAGAACAGCAAGGAGGACCGCAGATTCATACCCCTCGAGTAGCTTCAGCTCTGATCATCAGAATTTCCTTCATCTTGACGACCGCTCTGTGAAAAAAAACAATAGTTTAATTGAACAGTAGATCACAATACAGAATATACATATTTTTTGAACTTGCAAAAAGAACTACCTGTATCTCGAATTATAAGATCAAAGTGCCAACCGCAAATGGAATTGTTAATGATATATACAGAGGTAAAATAATTACATTGCAATGCTAAAAATCTAGTACTTAATTTTGTTTTTAAATATATCTAAAATAACAAAACAAATGAAAATTCAGTATCTAACTTGAAATCTTTATATTCTCGTCTGATTGGGAATATCCACTATCTAAAACAGTAAAACAAATGAAAATTCAGTATCTAAGCATGTCCTTCATGGATTGTTCAGACAATCCATGAAACTGTCATCGTGGACGGAAACCAAATATAAGAAAAATAAGAAAAATAAGATAGGGCTCATATCTAGTGTATTTTTAGGGAACTGTCATCGTGGAAGGAAACCAAATATATAAAGAAGCCAGAAATGGAAACAGAAAGAAGAAAGGTAGAGACTTTGGATACACCAGGCTAACATAGCGGCATTTTCCTCATCTCTCTCTCATCCCTTGTTTCCCTTCAGCACACGAACACAAAGAGACATCAGCAACAACAGCAAGAGCGACAAGAACAACAATAATAATAAATTATTATGAACAAGATGTCTCTATATGGGTTTCCAGATCTCCACTCGAGCCCACTCTTTCTAATCACAGCCCAATTAAGAACATAGACAACATCCACTAAACAATCCAATCATAGCCCAGTCAAAATTTACCATCCTGGATCTTAATGAAATAAGCTTCATTAACAGTGAAAGAAAATGAGGATGCTAGCAGCATACTTAGTTTGGAAGTGAACCCATTTTTTGTTAAAAAATCATGCCAAAGATGGCAATCAGCTTCATTAACAGTATCTGAAAATGAAAATTTCCATTATCTGAGCTTATATGTTGCTCTACTAATTCACTGTGCCCAACTAAATCTAAAACCCAATTGTTGTGCGTATCCGGAGGATTTTGGCATACGTACCTATAGCATCCTCAGTTCACAGTAAACCCATTTTTGGTCAAAAAAACATGCCAAGATCACAATCAGATGCATGAAAATAAGCTTCACTAACAACAAAAGAAGAAACTGGGGATGCTATGCAGCATACTTAGTTTGGAAGTGAACCCATTTTGTGTTAAAAAAACCATGCCAAAGATTGCAATCAGGTGACATTGACAGTATCTGAAAATGAAAATTTCTCCATTATCTGAGCTTATATGTTGCTCTACTACCTTTTTAGCCCAACTATATCGCAAAACCCAATTGTTGTGCATATCCGGCCGGAGGATTTTGGCATACGTACCTATATAATATCCTCATTTGACAGTGAACCCATTTTTGGTATAAAAACAAACATGCCAAGAAGACAATCAGCTGCTTGAAATCAGCTTCACTAATAGTTAGTGAAAATGGGACCATAAAATAGCTTAAGAAGACCATCAGGTTTGTGAAATAAGCTTCACTAACAGTGAAAGAAACTGGGGATGCTATGCAGCATACTTAGTTTGGAAGTGAACCCATTTTGTGTTAAACAATCAGGTTACATTGACAGTATCTGAAAATGAAAATTTCTCCATTATCTGAGCTTATATGTTGCTCTACTACTTTTTTAGCCCAACTATATCGCAAAACCCAAGTGTTGTGCATATCCGGCCGGAGGATTTTGGCATACGTACGTATATAATATCCTCAGTTCACAGTGAACCCATTTTTGGTATAAAAACAAACATGCCAAGAAGACAATCAGGTGCTTGAAATCAGCTTCACTAACAGTCAGTGAAAATGGGACCATAAAATAGCTTAAGACGACCATCAGGTTTGTGAAATAAGCTTCACTAACAGTGAAAGAAACTGGGGATGCTATGCAGCATACTTAGTTTGGAAGTGAACCCATTTTGTGTTAAAAAAACCATGCCAAAGATTGCAATCAGGTTACATTGACAGTATCTGAAAATGAAAATTTCTCCATTATCTGAGCTTATATGTTGCTCTACTACATTTTTAGCCCAACTATATCGCAAAACCCAATTGTTGTGCATATCCGGCCGGAGGATTTTGGCATACGTACCTATATAATATCCTCAGTTCACAGTGAACCCATTTTTGGTATAAAAACAAACATGCAAAGAAGACAATCAGGTGCTTGAAATCAGCTTCACTAACAGTTAGTGAAAATGGGACCATAAAATAGCTTAAGAAGACCATCAGGTTTGTGAAATAAGCTTCACTAACAGTGAAAGAAACTGGGGATGCTATGCAGCATACTTAGTTTGGAAGTGAACCCATTTTGTGTTAAAAAAACCATGCCAAAGATTGCAATCAGGTTACATTGACAGTATCTGAAAATGAAAATTTCTCCATTATCTGAGCTTATATGTTGCTCTACTACTTTTTTAGCCCAACTATATCGCAAAACCCAAGTGTTGTGCATATCCGGCCGGAGGATTTTGGCATACGTACCTATATAATATCCTCAGTTCACAGTGAACCCATTTTTGGTATAAAAACAAACATGCAAAGAAGACAATCAGGTGCTTGAAATCAGCTTCACTAACAGTTAGTGAAAATGGGACCATAAAATAGCTTAAGAAGACCATCAGGTTTGTGAAATAAGCTTCACTAACAGTGAAAGAAACTGGGGATGCTATGCAGCATACTTAGTTTTGAACTGAACCCATTTTGTGTTAAAAAAACCATGCCAAAGATTGCAATCAGGTTACATTGACAGTATCTGAAAATGAAAATTTCTCCATTATCTGAGCTTATATGTTGCTCTACTACTTTTTTAGCCCAACTATATCGCAAAACCCAATTGTTGTGCATATCCGGCCGGAGGATTTTGGCATACGTACCTATATAATATCCTCAGTTCACAGTGAACCCATTTTTGGTATAAAAACAAACATGCAAAGAAGACAATCAGGTGCTTGAAATCAGCTTCACTAACAGTTAGTGAAAATGGGACCATAAAATAGCTTAAGAAGACCATCAGGTTTGTGAAATAAGCTTCACTAACAGTGAAAGAAACTGGGGATGCTATGCAGCATACTTAGTTTGGAAGTGAACCCATTTTGTGTTAAAAAAACCATGCCAAAGATTGCAATCAGGTTACATTGACAGTATCTGAAAATGAAAATTTCTCCATTATCTGAGCTTATATGTTGCTCTACTACTTTTTTAGCCCAACTATATCGCAAAACCCAAGTGTTGTGCATATCCGGCCTGAGGATTTTGGCATACGTACCTATATAATATCCTCAGTTCACAGTGAACCCATTTTTGGTATAAAAACAAACATGCAAAGAAGACAATCAGGTGCTTGAAATCAGCTTCACTAACAGTTAGTGAAAATGGGACCATAAAATAGCTTAAGAAGACCATCAGGTTTGTGAAACAAGCTACACTAACAGTGAAAGAAACTGGGGATGCTATGCAGCATACTTAGTTTGGAAGTGAACCCATTTTGTGTTAAACAATCAGGTTACATTAACAGTATCTGAAAATGAAAATTTCTCCATTATCTGAGCTTATATGTTGCTCTACTACTTTTTTAGCCAAACTATATCGCAAACACCAAGTGTTGTGCATATCAAAATGGGTTACAATAAAACAAAATGGGTTCACTTCAACAGCAGCAACAACAGCAAGTGGGAACCAAATATAGAACAATTGGGTTTTGAATGGAGATTGTAGTCATAGATCAATTCTTCATGGAAGAGAAATACGAATAGGGCTCATAGCAAGTGTAGTTTTAACTGGAATTGTCATCGTGGAAGGAAACCAAATATAGAAGCCAGAAAGAGGAATGGTAGAGAATGAGGATACACCAGGCTAACATAGCGGCATTTTCCTCATCTCTCTCTCATCCCTTCTTTCCCTTCAGCACACGAACACATAGAGACATCAGCAACAACAGCAAGAGCGACAAGAACAACAATAATAATAAATTATTATGAACAAGATGTCTCTATATGGGTTTCCAGATCTCCACTCCAACTCGTCTCTTTCTAATCACAGCCCAATTAAGAACAATTGTTCACAGTCACTGTTAAAGAAACATATATGCTCAGATTATGAAAAATTTTCATTTTCAGTTATTGTTAAAGAAGCTGATTTCATGCATCTGATTGCTATCTTCGGCATGATTTTTTAGCCAAAATGGGTTCACTTCCAAACTAAGTATGCTGCATAGCATCCCCAGTTTCTTTCACTGTTAGTGAAGCTTATTTCACAAACCTGATGGTCTTCTTAAGCTATTTTATGGTCCCATTTTCACATCCTCCAAATCAGTACAACAACACGGCTGAACAATCCTTGTTTGCAGGTCATACAATGTCATCTATACCAGGTTATGTGCCAAAGTGGGGTTGGGCATACGATGCAAGGCCGACAAGTATTAGTTGTTTGTGAGTATGCAATAGGATGCAGCTATGAACATGGGCTCATATCAAGTGTAGTATTACGGACTGTCATCGTGGATGGAAACCAATTTAATAAAGAAGCCATATATGGAGCCAGAAAGAGGGATGGTAGAGAATGAGGATACACCAGGCTAACATAGCGGCATTTTCCTCATCTCTCTCTCATCCCTTCATTCTCTTCAACACACGCACACAAAGAGACATCAGCAACAACAGCAAGAGGGGGTTGGTCCAACAATAAGTGTAGATTATAATAAACGAGATGTCTCTATTTGGGTTTCCAGATCTCCACTCCAGCCCTTTCTTTCTAATCACAGCCCACTTAAGAAACATAGACGAAATGCTTATAGACGACAGCCACAATGCAGACTCACAAACACTAGTACGTGTCATTCATGCATTACTCTTTAAAAATACCAATTTTAAGACTTATCGATGTTTTTTGACAGTGGGTGGCGTGCTACCCTCACTCTCATATGTTTGACTGCCACTATTATTTAGTGGCTGCTCATCCCCATGGCTCTCGTTGTCATCATTTATATTTACCCTCTTTCCACGCCTCGGCATGTTGTACCTGTCAAGGATTCGATAACTTCCTTAGATATGCAAATTTAATTAATAACATGTTTATAATAACTATCATAAAATTTGTACTTTAGTAGGATTAACAAACCAACATAATTGTAAAAAAATAAAAAAAATTAGATTTGTAACAGATTAAATTACAACGATAGTTTGGTTCAAATGACACTAAGCATAGTTTAATGTAAATAATACCAAGCAGTAGAAAATAGAAAGATAATTAAACCAGTGTATTACATTCACAATGAACATATTCGAAATTACAGACATAATATTACAACAAGATTTAAGACATAAAATTACAGACATATAATAAACCCAATTGAAAATCATGTAAACTACAATACGACATCTTCCAGTACATCGCCCTCTTCTCCATCCTTGCGGAGCCAAGTCCCGCAAATTCCAACATCGGTTGTGTTTACATCAAACACAGGAAACTCAGAAGCAATGTAACTGTTCATGTCTTCACCGTCTTCATCGTCTGAAGTATCGCCCAGTTGGAATACATCTCTTGGTTGCATAGGGATAGCCACATACGATTTTGGCAGGATTGGATCTTCAATGTAGAACACTTGTTGCACTTGGGATGGAAACACAAATGGCTCATGGCTAATGTGTGTACCGATGTGAATCAATTTTGAGAAGTTTACAACTGTGAAGCCAAGCTTGTCCTTGTTGTTAGCAAAATTCCTATCAAACTCAGCCCAATCCCCACGAAATAAGACAACACGGAAATGGCCAAAATAATTCAACTCAATGATATCCGTGAGCACTCCATAGTAGTCGAGATCTCCATCTACAGGCCTCGTGTCCGATTTGGAAGCATAACTTCTAGTCTTAGACGTCACTACCATTCCACTATTTTGAGACTTCAAATTACATTCACGATCCTTAGTACGAAATCTAAAACCATTGAATATGTATCCTCCGTATCTTTTGACCATCTGATAGGGACCTTTGGCAAGTACTTGTATTTCAGATGACGCACCTTCAGGACCCAAAGAATGTACCCATTAATTTTGCGCAAATCGTATCAACACCATAGAAAATGTAGATATAATAAAGATTAACTTGCATAACTGTAATTCACCTACATGAGATTCAAACCACTTATGAAATTTTTCATTCATCAGCTTGTTTTGTTCACGTGGTGGTAGTCTTCTTGGTCTAGCCCTTCGTTTGATGTCCCTGACAAATTCGCTAAAAAACAAGCAATTGAAATTAGGAATAACAAAAGTATCAAAAATATCGAACTCCGCGGTTTTCACTGTATTCGATTTAAATTCAAAAGCAACTTACTTTCGAAATGGTTCCACTGGTGCATGATGGTCTAGCACATATCGATGTGTCTGTTCCCACGCTAAGCTATCGAGCTCAAATGCATCAACTTTACCAACAGTGGTGCCCTGAATCCGTTGGTGATAACTTCTATACTGCTGAAAATAAGGTAATCTATTTTTGGTTAACATTTTTTACTGTCAGATCTTCTAGGATTTTGGGATTTCAAGAAATGATTTTATTTTTGTTCATATTATGGGATTTGAGATGGGTCGCTGGAGAGAAATGTTTCTGTTAAATTTTTTTTATATAAACAGAGAACGGCAAAATGAAAAAAATATTATATTGATACCGTTGATGTATAAACAGAGGGGTAAAGAGATGTTTTATGTTACTGAGCTCGGCTAACATGATGTTTTAGCAGTTTCGTATGAAGTTGAATTTATATTGATACCGTTGATGTTTATAAAATAGATGACTAGTAGGGGAAAACAGATCGAGATGGATTCTGATTTTGATCTAAGTCTATGGCCGCCATCCAATGAAAAGGCATTTGTTGATATGATGGAGGCAGCGGTAGACCGTAGCCCTTTAAAAAGTTCCACATTCGATAATAGAACTTGGAAAAAAATTCAGCATGATGTGTACGCCCTTACGAATCGAAAGTATACAATCACCCAACTACATGGCAAATACAACAGGCTCCGACAGCAATGGAGGGCCTTTCGGGATGTGAAGTCGCAGAGTGGGTTAGGTTGGAATGAAGAAATCGGAACTGTTACCTGCGAGCCAGTAGTGTGGGATGCTTATGTTAAGGTTCATATACTTCATCATGAACCTATTATACTATGTGATTAACATATAGTTATACTTAAACGTAAGATTAATTTACTTGTTTATCACAGTTGTAACTCAAATTTTTCTTCGTAGGCGTACCCGAAGGCCAAAGGTTTTGATGAGAAAGGATTGGCCAATTTTGATGCCTTAACCAAAATTTTTAAAAACAGCATGGCTCAAGGCTCACTTGCTAGGGCTTCAACACAAATACCCCTAGATGACGATGAGGCTCGTAGGATCGATGAAGAGTTCGCCCAACAACATGTACCATATGTACTATCAGATGATGAAGGCGATGGAGCACGGGGAGGTGAGAGGTCTCGAAAAAGGAGATCTGCCAATTCAAGTGGGCGAGCAACTAAAAGCACGAAGACGTCTGGCAAGGACGATGCTATGAGTTGTGTCGCGGCTGCAGCCCGCTCAAGACAACGATACTACGATAACCTAGCAGACAGCCAAGCCCAATCAACTCAACCCCACCCACAAGCTCCACCCTCTACTTCCAATGACCCTTACTCCATGAGCGAGGCCATGAGAATATTGAATTCAATGACTGGGGTCCAACCCCAACAGATGGTTAAGGCATACCATCATTTTTTAAACAACCGAGAGGGTCGTGAGGGTTTCGTTGGGATGAGCGAGGAGTTTAGGTATTGGTTCATTGACAGTTTGTGAGACTATAGGGTTTTTTAGATATTATGAGCGCCCTACGAATTATTTCTATGTCCTGTAATGAGTATGTTTAATTCTTGTTTACATTTGTGGTTATGTTTATGGTTGTCCATGGAGAACTATTTGATGATGTTTATGTATTTGGTTTATCTCTACTTTTTTTAAATTGGATAAAATCATATTTCAATGTAGGCTTTACAAAAAAACAACACAATATTTGGAAATGAATTCTAATTTTTCACAGTGAAGTACTAACTGCACCGACGCAACATAGTGATGGACAGGTCGGTGGACGATGACATGGCTGACCTTGAAGACTTGGAAGACTTAGATACAATCGAGTGGCTTTCCTCCTTTGATAGAGAACCATATTCCACTCCCACTCTATCAGGGCAAGACTATTTGACAGAATTGTTAAATGGTCCTCCGTATAAGTTCCATCGCATGTTTCGTATGAATCAAGCCTGTTTTATGTCTCTGTGTCAATTTTTGAAGGATGGAAATTATGTCGAGGAGACGGAGTCGTCGTCCCGACGTAGGCGTGTGTCTTTTGAAGAAAGTATCGCCATCTTTTTGTTCATCGTCGGCCATAGCAACAGACAAAGACTGGCAGCTGATCGATTTCCTCATTCGACATACACAATTAACAAACATTTTGCCAAAGTGTTGAAAGGTTTGGCCACTGCAGCGATATTTCTTATTACTCCACCAGATCCGACAGATATACATGAAAGGATTACGAGTTCCGAAGATTTTTTCCCATGGTTTGAGGTATGCTTTAGAATAAACATCGATATAAATTTTGTTGTAATCTTTAATAAATGATTTTTACTATATTGAATAGTTCCAATGAAGCGTCGTATCCACATGACCATGGACGTACATTGTGTTTTATTATATTTCAATGGAAAAGATAACATATAGTTTTCAAACTGAACAATGTAGGGAGCATTGGGTGCTGTTGATGGCACATTAGTGGATGCTTGGGCACCTGCTAGCCAACACAATACTTGTCGGGCACGGAAGGGTAACATAACACAAAATGTCCTAGCCGTTTGTGATTTTGAAATGATGTTCACGTTCGTTTATGCGGGATGGGAAGGAAGTGCCAACGACTCCCGTGTAATTCAAACAGCAATATCACAAGGATTGCTTCAAATCCCGGCAAATGATAGATATTATTTAGTAGACTGTGGTTATCCCAATATGCCAGGTTTTTTAGCACCATACCGAGGCGAGCCTTATCATGCACAAGACTTCCAAGGGGCCAATAATGCGCCGACTGGCCATAAACAACTTTTTAACAAGCAACATGCAAGGCTACGAAATGTCATTGAAAGAACTTTTGGAGTCTTCAAGAAAAGGTTTCCAATTTTCAAATCTATGTCTAACTACACTCCAACAAAACAGGTGGATATGGTAATTGCTTGTTGTGTCGTACACAACTTCATAGGAAGACATAGCAAAGATGATACCTTTTTTATCGAAGGAGCGGATGATGAATTAGGTCATCATCCACAAAATAATGAAATCCCATCAACATCTCAGGGATTGGATATGTCTGCTTCCACATTGAACCGTATGGGTAGAAAAAGAGATCAAATTGCTGTGGCTATGTGGAATGCGAGGCATTGATGCCATTTGGATATGTTTGTATCATTGTATTATTACTATTATAAATTTCAGAAGCATATGTTACTTTCAGTTTTTTTTTTAAATTTTTGAGATGTTGTCTTTATTAATTAATTCAATGATGTACAGGGGTTGCACATTATTTTTCCTCGTTGGTTTTAAGTGATGATGCATTTGTATTATGTTTCTGAAGTTGCACACTATGAATCATTTATTTAATGATTTGTAGGAGTGACTTGTGATGAATTAATCCTAACTGAGCTTTATTTTTCCTCGTTGGTTTTAAGTGATGATGCATTTGGATTATGTTTCTGAAGTTGCACACTATGAATCATTTATTTAATGATTTGCAGGAGTTACTTGTGATGAATTAATCCTAACTGAGCTTTATTTTTCCTCGTTGGTTTTAAGTGATGATGAGATGGATTATGTTTCTGAAGTTGCACACTATGAATCATTTATTTAATGATTTGTAGGAGTTACTTGTGATGAATTAATCCTAACTGAGCTTTATTTTTCCTCGTTGGTTTTAAGTGATGATGAGATGGATTATGTTTCTGAAGTTGCACACTATGAATCATTTATTTAATGATTTGTAGGAGTTACTTGTGATGAATTAATCCTAACTGAGCTTTATTTTTCCTCGGTGGTTTTAAGTGATGATGAGATGGATTATGTTTCTGAAGTTGCACACTATGAATCATTTATTTAAATGTGCCCAAGTGTGACTTATGGTGGCCCTAATGGAGCATATTATACTGCATCCACAACTAGGAGAATGGGTGGCGATAGGGTAAGTTTATTTTAATGTGAAAGTTACCTCCTACAGTACTCAGATGGGTTCTAATTATTGTTCTTTAGTAGGTTGTGATGGAAGAGAGCAAGGAAGCCCACCCAACCACTGGCAGTCTGCGAAAAGTTATGCAAAAATCATGTCTAGTTTGGGCAGGTTAACATTCACTCATTTAGTAAGAGTACCATACTTAAACAACAAATTGCATTAATGCTGTGCTATATAATACATGCTGAGTTTTTATTTGGAATACTATAGTTAAATCATAGCAAGTTTCTGTTACTGTCTTAGTAAAATATTGCCCATGTACAATTTTTGCTAAGTTCATGTTTTAAGCTTGGATGGCTTGTGTACAAAGAGTAAAAGCGGCCTGGTTGGGCTTCAGTTAAGTTATTTGAATAATCTCCAGGAATTGCTGATGTCATAAAGAAAATTCACAGTGAAGTTATTTGAATAATCTCCAGGAATTCTCTCAGAACCATTATTTTGGTTAGTTGCACATCCCTAATAAATTATCTCATACAGTTCTCCTTCATTTTATTCATACTGGGAGCTACTTGCGGTAAATCCTTAAAAGGTTTCAGTTTAAGATTATGTAGCCTTGACTATGGTCTATGGATAACATGGTAGGTTGATTATACCATAGGTAACTAAGTTTATTGTTTCCCTTCCTTCCTTCCCTTTTTTTTCAGCTAGAAATGTGCCCGTCTATACATCCTAGTTCTTGAGTATGATCCTAGCTCAATTGTAAGAATAAAGAAGAAGAAGAATGGAGTAATATGTGTCCTCAGTATCGTTACTTAATATGTTTGTTGTGTGCTATCAGCCCTAGCAAATGTTACATGTATTGCATGCTATATGTGCAAGTTTTTCTATTCTGGAACTGAATGTTAAGTGGATATATTTGATATTTTATCCATTACTCAGCTTCCTTTTCAAGTTTTTCATCTCTTTTTAAGATTTTGCTGTGCTATTTTCTTTCGGTGTGTTTGTAAACCTGTAGAATCTTACAGCCAACCACAAACAAGAAGCAACAGCCCATTGTAAGTGCACAATTTCTGAAGTGGAAAATACATTGTCTAAGTATACATGGGCTAAAGAGGCTCAAAAGAAAATCAATGAATTAAAGGAGGTAGGAAAGCCAGTGCCAACAACTCCAAGGTAATTCCACTACTTTATTGGATGGCTTCATTTACTGGATGTGAGCTATTTTATTCATTTTATTCATAATGGCTTCATTTTATTGGGAGCTACTTTACTGGATGGGAGCTATTTTACTGGATGGCTTCATTTTATTCGGCCTGGGAGGTACTTTATTCATAATTGGTTTCATGTTTCTGGCTTCATTTACTGGATGCAAATGTGGTGATCTGAGAGTAGTGTGGCTTCATTTACTGGTTTCATGTTTCTGGCTTCATGTTTCTGGCTATTTTACTGCCAGTAGTGTGGGATGCTGGTTGTTGCTTTGCTTTTTGAGCAGCTGGCTACATATATGCTGCTGTATTGCTGTTTTGAGCAGTGAGGGTTTTTGAGCAGTGAGGGTTTAGGCAATGAAGATGCATTTTGCGAAGCATAACCAGCAGCAGAACCAATATTTGGTGATGCCATTGCTGATGAGGATGAAGTTGGAGATGGGGAGATTGTCGTTGGTTGAGCTCCTCGCCTAGGAGCTGCACCAACAGCAGTAAATGCTTCGCTAGTTCTGAGCCTACGACTATTTCCTTCATTCATCAAATGAATCAAATTAATTATAACAATAACTCTTTCTTGATGTTCACAGGCTTGTTGTATTGCTGTTTGCATACAACTGTATTGATGTATGCTTACTGTATTGCTGTATTGCTGTATGCCCATCTCTGATATGGATTTTTGTATGCTATTAAGACCTGAATCAAATGTATGCTGAATAAATTTTATGTATGCTTTCTGAGAAGGTTCTCCCTATTACTGCTGTATTGCTGTATTTTGTTTGCTATTAAGACCATAACACAAATATATGCTGGTTCATTTTTATGTATGCTCTGAGATTTGAAAAGGGCTGATCAGCTTGGAAGTGTTCAAATTTTTATGTATGCTCACAAAAGCCATCCTGGTATTTTTCTGTATTTTCACTGCTTGGAAGCTATATGTATATTTCAAGTTATATCCTTTAAAATAGTTCCACAGGGATTAAGCTAGATCCAGTTGATAGAAGTTAATTCAATCTGATGATGTACTAAACATTACCTGCATCATCTTCATATGTTTTTTAATGTAAAATGCGTACGGTTTGGTATGCAAATGGGGTGAGGTTTACTGCCATAGACGTCTAATATTGTTTTCTCTGAATACATTCAAGATACTGCAGTATATTGACTTGGCATAGCACTGAATTACGTGGTTCTTCCTACAATACCAACACAACATTTGGTTATCTGAACAATTTTTAGTCGCATTTTACACTCTCTAATTCAGAAAACAGTTTTCAGCTACAAACAGCTTTCAGATAATAGTTTTCAGCTAGAACACCTTTCAGATAACAGTTTTCAGCTAGAAATATAACCGAACAGCTTTTAAACTCTCTTTTTCAGAAAAACAACTTTCAGATAACAGTTTTCAGCTAAAAATATAACCGAACAGCTTTTAAACTCTATTTTTCAGAAAAACAGCTTTCAGATAACAGTTTTCAGCTAGAAATATAACCGAACAGCTTTTAAACTCTCTCTTTCAGAAAAACAGCTTTCAGATAACAGTTTTCAGCTAGAAATATAACCGAACAACTTTTAAACTCTCTTTTTCAGAAAAACAGCTTTCAGATAACAGTTTTCAGCTAGAATTATAACCGAACAGCTTTTAAACTCTCTTTTTCAGAAAAACAGCTTTCAGATAACAGTTTTCAGCTAGAAATATAACCGAACAGCTTTTAAACTCTCTCTTTCAGAAAAACAGCTTTCAGATAACAGTTTTCAGCTAGAAATATAACCGAACAGCTTTTAAACTCTCTCTTTCAGAAAAACAGCTTTCAGATAACAGTTTTCAGCTAGAAATATAACCGAACAGCTTTTAAACTCTCTCTTTCAGAAAAACAGCTTTCAGATAACAGTTTTCAGCTAGAAATATAACCGAACAGCTTTTAAACTCTCTCTTTCAGAAAAACAGCTTTCAGATAACAGTTTTCAGCTAGAAATATAACCGAACAGCTTTTAAACTCTCTTTTTCACAAAAACAGCTTTCGGATAACAGTTTTCAGAAAAAATTATTACCAAACAGTTTTTACACTCTCATTTTCAGAAAACACATTTCAGAAAACAGTTTTCAGAAAACAGGCAGCGAGAAAACAAAAAACAACAAACCAAACGCAGCCTGAATTTTTTTGTTCTTTCCATTATTTCAATCTATGAAAATTTTATGATAGGTAACTCGAAAACTAAAAAAATTAGTAGTAAAATTGGTAGTGAGTTTATCCTTGAAGTAAACTAAATTGAGTAGAATATAATTCAAGACTCCTATTCATTATATGCACTGTTTGAGGTCAGCACAAGCACAACACCATTTTCTTGAAGTCCATGTTTGTGATGCTCACTTTTTCACTCTCCAATAATGCTACACATACTATCTATTCTATTATCTTTCTTTTTTTTTATGTGATATACTTGATAATTGTCCCATCAGTATTTTAATTAACCTAAATTAATCTATATTAAAATAATGCCTATTCATCTTTCTATTTTTTTAGAAGAAAAAAGTGAGATATGATTAAGTAATTAGCTAATCCATCCATTTTTCTAGAACTTCCTTTCTGCAAAGAAAAATGAGAACATTAGGATCGCACAAGAAAAACAGTAGGAAATTGTTAACATCTCTACTATTTTAATGGAGAGTTGGAATTTGTAACAAACAAATCCTAATTTTGTAACTGAATAAATACATATAATACATATCTAAACTATATCCAACAAATATAAATGTGCACCACACGTATAGTCCAATCAAAACATTTAAATATAAACTTTTTTTTCTTATTCGATATATATTTATTTAATTTGATGACTTTACTTTTTATAGACGTGCATCGCATGTACATTATACTGGTAATTTTAATTTGAAGTAAGAAAATAAAACACAACAAGATCGAGTAGAAGATTGTTGACCAGTTAGCTAATTCATCCAAGTTTCTGAAAAAGAAATAATTTTTTTTTTTGCAATGAAAGAACAAATATGAAGGCAATATGTATTTGGATTATTCAAAAATTGAATTTGTAGCTAGCTACGGCATTGTTAAAAAAAAAAGGTTGAATTTGTATATAGTAGGAGACAGTTATTTACCCACATTATCGAATTTCCTTTTCTTTCTTATTATCTCATATAGATTCTATTTTAACATTTCTCAATTCTAATCTGTGTTTGATGATAACAAATAAATTTTCAAAGACTTAAGGAGTTAGCATTGTAAGACCATCTCCAAGCATGCTAGCCATTTTTTTAATTTTAGCCAAAATAGCTAATATAAAGATAAAAATATGCTCCAATGGGACTAACCAAACCACTCCTCAAAATAGATTTTTACTATTCACTCGCCAGATCTGGCAAGTATGTACGCTCGCTAAACTTCTTCCCAAAACCACAAAATTGCGAAATCGCGGATATCAATCACAAAAATTGCAAAATCAATCGCGAAAATTGCAGAATCGCGGAAAATTGCGGAATCGCGACATTTATATTTCTGTTGTTGAAGGAATCACGGAAATCAATCGCGAAAATTGCGAAATTTTATTTTTGGGCTTGGAAATTTTATCTTGTATTGGACTTTTTTATGCGCTTTTATTTTATATTTTTATTTTATAAAATTTTGGACTTTAAATTATTAATGGTTATTCAAAATAGATAACATGGTTGGAGTGGAGACTTTTTTTGCTAGCCAAATTATCCATTTGTTATCCATTTTGGCTATTTTAGTTAGCCAAAATAGCTAACATGATTGGAGATTCTCTAAATTCACTAACCTAATGAGCTCGTTGTATGAGAGCAGAACACTTTCTTCCAAATTTTGAACATTTTCTTCCAAATTTTCTGTGAGCTTTTCTACATCAAAAGTACATGAATCCCTCTATCACTCATGCAGTCATACCCAATATTAAAAAAAAAAACTCTAATTTGACTAAAATCAGTATGCTACAACGCATGAAATCAGCCAAAAATACTAAAATTTCAGAATTTTTCAAAAATCGGTTAAAATCAGTGAACGAAAATGCAAAAAATTCATGATCTCGCAAAATGGGCAAAAATTAGTATAACCCACGAAATTGAAGAATCTCTCCAAATCGGCCAAAATTGATGGACTGCTCATGAAATGGAGCAAAAATGCTAAAATTTTAGAATTTCTCGAAATCATCCAAAATCGGTGAACTATAAAACACGAAACCGTGCAAAATGCTAAAATTTCAAAATTTCTGAGAATCGGTCAAAATCAGTAGACTACCCCCCTACAAAATCATGCAAAAATCCTGAATTTTTATAATCTTTTCAAATCGGTCAACATCAGTGGACTAGAACACACAAAATCGAGCAAAAATGCTGAAATTTCATAATCTCTTGAAATCAGCCAACATGAAATCGGGCAAAAATGACAAAAGTTTCATTATCTCTTGAAATCGGTCAAAAGCAGTGAAGCGGTTTTATGAAATCAGGCAAAAATTTTGAAATTTAAAAAGCTCTCAAAATCAGTGTTACCCACAAAATCGAAGGAAAACACTGAAATATGAGAATCTCTTGAAATCGGTCAAAATTTATGGACTATAACTCTTGCTTTGGGCAAAAGTCCTAAAATTTCAAAATCTCTTGCAATTTGCCAAAATCGATAGACTATAAACCACTAAATAGTGCAAAATTCTAAAATTTCAGAATTTCTTGAAATCTGCCAAAATCAGTAGACTAATCCACAAAATCATGCAAAACTTCTACAATTTCAGAATCATTCAAAATCGGCAATCTCTTGAAATCGGCCAAATTCGGTGGACTACTTATGAAATCAAGCAAAAATATTGAAATTTTGGAATCTCTCAAAATCGGTATAATCTACGAAATCGGAAGAAAATATTTAAATTTCTAGAATTTCTCAAAATCAGCCAAAATTGAAGGACTATATAACTCGTGGAATTGGGCAAAAAACCTAAAATTTCAAATCACTCGAAATTTGCCAATATCGGTGGACTAAAACCCACAAAATCGTGCAAAATGCTAAAATTTCAGAATTTCTCGAAATTGGCCAAAATTAGTAGACTCGCCCACAAAATCATGCAAAAATCATGAACATAATCATTTGAAATCGGCCAAAATCATTGGACTATAACTCACGAAATTGGGTAAAAAATTCTGAAATTCTAGAATTTCATGAAATGGACCAAAATTGGTGGACAATCTGTAAGGAAAAAAAATTGTTGAAATTTCGGAAACTCTCAAAATCGGTACAACCCACGAAATCGGATGAAAACACTGAAATATCATAATCTCTCAAAATTGGCCAAAACTATGGACTAAAATTTCAAAATTTCTTAAAACCAGTCAAAATCACTAGACTAACCCACAAAATCATGGCAAACTCACGAAATTTTAGAATCTTTTCAAATCGGCCAAAAAATTAGTGAACTATGACCGACAGAATCGAGCGAAAATGCTGAAATTCTGAAATCGCTCGAAATTGGTGGACTATAACCAACGAAATCATGCAAAAATGCTAAAATATCAAAATCTCTCAAAATCAACCAAAATCAGTGAACACCCATGAAATTGGGCGAAAATACTAAAATCTCAGAATTTATTTAAATCGGTCAAAATCAGTGGACTATTACACCACCAAACCGTGTGAAAATGCTGAAATTTCTAAATTTCTCGAAATAGACCAAACTTGGTGAAGTGCAACCCACATAATCACAAAGGCGACTCATGTGAATTATTTGCAAGTGTACAAAATCGCAACAGGTAGTATAGTTAAGTGAAAAGAGTGTCGAACCCACAAGGACTAATTATTTTACTGAGTACCAAAATTTATTAGATTAACTACTATTTGGAAAATCGAAATTCAATAAAGAAAGCAACTAAATTAAATTAATAAAAAGAACTAACTAAATTAATTAAAAAGGAGTGGAATATGAAATTTTGTTGTTTATTAATTGCAAAACTAATTCTAGGACTTTTGATTTCACCTAATTTATCAAACACAATTCATAATCTTATGTGAATAAAAATATTATTTTTTCCAAATTGTATACCAAAATCCCCAAATAATTCAATATTCTCTCTCAAGCAATATAAAAAATATTCTCAACTAATTATTTGTCATAGTTCATGCAAAAATTACTAATTGAAAATTCATTAAGATCTATGGATTTCTTAACGGTCACATTAATAGTGGTTCGCTCTTGTAACGGTGTTTAATTTTATCAATTCGAAATCACAAATTATCATTTCAGTCTTTCCATGATTAGCGAGAGCAGCAGAAGGAATTAGCCGTTCATGAAGGGAATGAGCTAATATCGGGAATAAATCATACAAAAGTTTGCCAAACAATTGTAAGAATTAAGAACAAAAAAAAATACACAACCATGAAAAATAGAAAAATAATATTGAATTAAAATTGTATTATCAAAACTATGCTACATCAAAGTCCTAGAAAAATAAATTTAGTTCATAATAAATTTGCAACTAACAAACATGGTCTTTGATTGCATAATAAAAAATTAGAAGAGAAAAGAAATACAGAAAGAACTGTTTGGTTAAAAAAAATTGCAAACCGAAGCCTCGAAACGCGTGCCGCACAGTCTGCCTATATCTCTCTCTCTCTCTCCTCTGTCGTTTTCCTCTTTGCCTTGGAACTCGAGCCGCCACACAATGCGCTTGTTGCTTCTCTCTTTGTGTCACTTTCGAAACTCGAGCCGAAATCCACGTTTGTGATGAATTCACCCGGTTACTCAACAAGTCACAAATTTAAAATGTTTTTGCATACTCATATTTCAAGTTGTCGTTTGTCGTACAAGTAAACATTGGTGATGAATACCCCTAGTTACTAAGCAACTCAAAATATTGGAGTAGATAGAACTTTATTCATTCAATTTTTTTTATCTTCTTATAATCATTATCACTCTATTTACTTAAACTCTGTTTAGGACTAGATCAAATTAAGGGGATAATCACAAGAAAAAGTGTCACATTTTTCTTTGTCACAATTGTGTAAGGAATTTTGAACTTCAATAATTCTAAAGTAAATAAGTATACTTAATCTTGCTTTATAAGATATTGTCTATCCTAACAAAAATTATTTCAATTATTTAGCACAATAAAGAACTCAAAAGTGTAATGGTAAGCCTAATTTAAATTCCTTTTTGTTTTGTTTTTCTTTCAAATATATATAAATAAAATAAATAAATTTGTACCCCTTCCCCCAAACTTGAATATCACATTGTCCTCAATGGGAAAGGAAAAGGAAAAACAAAAAGAATGCAAAAAGTTCAGAATTTCTCCCCTGATTCGTGTTAAAATTCTGCACATGCGGCGTTCATTGTTTCAGTGATATCTAGAGCTATATATGTCCAAATTGCCTAATTTTTTTGTTATGTAAAGTTAAGACAATTTCCTATAGTCGCTCTTTGAAATACTTTTCTAGATTCTGACTCCATCCTGCTAAAAAACAGCTATAAAAGCAGGTGTAGTAAATAGCTCCGCCTCGGCAACTTTTAAACTTATGCAATCCTACAAAATAAAATCAAAAATTATAATTATAATAAACTAAAAGAAAATTCAAATGTAAATGTAGTAAAAGAAAACATGGGTTGCCTCCCAATATGCACAAAGTTTAAAGTCTTCAGCCAGACTTTCTCTAATTTGTCACTGTTGTTTGGCCTTATCAATGTACAAGATTTCCTTGCCAACTTCTCCATCCATGTATGGCTTCAATCGTTGTCCATTGACCTTGAATCTCCCTTTTTTATCATGATGAATTTCTATAGCCCCATATGGAAAAACTCGTGTGACAACAAATGGTCCCGTCCTCCTAGATCGCAATTTTTCCTGGAAAAAGTCTAAGTTTTGAATTGAATAACAACACCTTCTCACCTTTCTTGAATTCTCTTCTCAAAATATGCTTATCGTGCCACCGTTTAGTCTTTTCTTTATAGATCTTGGCATTTTCATAAGCATCATTGCAAAACTCGTCCATCTCATTTAGTTACAACTTTCTCTTTTCACCTGCATTTTTCATGTCAAAATTAATTAAGTGTCTTTATTGCCCAATAAGCGCGATGCTCAAGTTCCACCGGTAAGCGACATGCTTTACCATATACCAATCTATATGGGGACATTCCAATTGGTGCTTTAAATGCTGTCCTATATGCCCATAATGCATCATCTAATTTTCTTGTCCAATCCGTTCGTGATATATTCACCATGTTCTCAAGTATACGCTTCAATTCTCTATTTGAAACCTCCACTTGACCACTTGTTTGAGGGTGATATGGTGTTGCCACATGATGAGTAACTCCATACTTAGCAAGTAAAGCATCAAATTGACGGTTGCAAAAATATTTTCCTCCGTCGCTAATAATTGCCCTTGGAGCTCCAAATGGAGAAAATATATTTTTCCTAATGAAGTTCACCACCACTCTTGCATCATTGGTTGGTAAGGCAGAAGCTTCCACCCACTTGGAGACATAATCTACGGCAACCAAAATATATTTATTAGAAAATGAAGATGAAAAATGACCCATAAAATCTATCCCCCAAACATCAAATAATTCAATCACTGAGATATTATTTAGGGGCATCTCATGTTTCCTACAAATATTTCCCACCCTTTGACAATGATCACATAATTTAACAAAATTAAAAGCATCTTTAAAAATTGATGGCAATTAAAATCCTGATTGTAAAATTTTTGATGTTGTTTTTGCTCCACTAAAATGACCGCAAACTTCCAATGTGTGGCAATGTTTGAGTATGCTTTCCATCTCCTCTTCAGGTACACATCTCTTTATTACTTGATCTATACAATGGCGAAATAGAAAAGGTTCTTCTCAAAAATAATATTTCATGTTAGAGAAATTTTTCTTCTTTTGTTGATAAGTAATTTTATGAGGTAGAATTTTTGATACCAAGTAGTTAACTATATCGGCATACCATGGAGGAGTTTGTATCATCATTAAATACTCATATGGATATTCTTCTTTGATTGATGTAACCTGCAATTTGTTTTCATCTTTAGGCTCAATGCGAGATAAATGATCGGCCACCACATTTTCCACACCCTTCTTGTCCTTGATTTCCAAATCGAACTCTTGTAAGAGCAAAATCCAGCGAAGTAATCTTGGTTTGACATCCTTCTTTGCAAGCAAGTATTTGAGAGATGAATGATCCGTGTACACAACCACCTTTGAACCTATCAAATAAGATCAAAATTTGTCAAAAGCAAATACAACAGCTAATAATTCATTATCAGTAGTAGCATAATTAAGTTTTGCTTCTGTCAAAGTTCTACTTGCATAATAAATGGTGTGAAAATTTTTGTTTTTTCTTTGCCCTACAACGGCACCTATCGCCACATCACTAGCATCACACATTAATTCAAAAGGCAAATTCCAATCTGGTGCAATAATTATAGGTGCTTAAATCAATTTCCTTTTCAATGTTTCAAAAGCCTGCAAGCAATCATAGGAAAAATCAAAAGGTGTATCTTTATTCAAAAGATTGAAAAGAGGTTTGGTGATTAAAGAAAAATCTTTTATAAATCGTCGATAAAATCCTGCATGACCCAAGAAACTTCTCACTCCTTTGACATTAGTTGGTGGAGGTAGTTTTTCAATGACATCTATTTTAGCACAATCCACTTCAATTCCTTTAAAGGAAACTCTGTGGCCTAGCACAATCCCTTCTTCCACCAAAAAGTGACATTTCTCCCAATTCAAAACCAGATTTGTTTCCTTGCAACGCTGCAAAACCAAAGCTAAGTTAGATAAACAATTATCAAATGAATAACCAAAAACTAAAAAATCATCCATAAAAATTTCAATAAACTTCTCAACCATATCCGAAAAATTGACGGGGGAATTGCAAAGACCAAAAGTCATCCTTCTATATGCAAAAGTTCCATATGGGGAAGTAAAGGTTGTCTTCTCTTGATCTTCTGGTGCTTTGGCGATTTGATTGTGTCCCGAATACCCATCAAGAAAACAATAGTATGAGTGGCCTACAAGTATTTCTAGCATTTGGTCAATGAAGGGTAGTGGAAAATGATCATTTCTAGTTGCATTGTTTAGTCTTCAATAATCTATGCACGCTCGCCATCCCGTGACTGTTCTTATTGGTATTAGCTCATTATTGTAATTTTTTACTACAGTTATTCCTCCTTTCTGTGGCACAACATGTATAGGACTTACCCATGCACTATCTGAAATTGGATAAATAATACATGCATCTAAAAGCTTCAAGACCTCCTAATGCACCACTTCTTGCATTGATGGATTTAATCTTCGTTGTGGCTGCACTATAGGCTTGAAATCATCATCCATTAAAATTTTATGCATGCATATTGAAGGACTAATTCCCTTTATATCAGAAATGTTCCATCCCAAGGCTGTTTTATGTTCTCTCAAAACTCTCAATAGCTTCTCCTCTTCAAAATTATTCAAAGAACCATTAATAATAACAGAAAAAGTGGAGTTTTGGCCTAGAAATGCATACCTCAAACTAGATGGGAGTTGTTTAAGCTCGAGTTGTTGTTGTAAATGGGAAATGAATTGTGTATCTTCTAAATATTGATCACATTCCAAGATCTCTGCATTTTCTGATTCAAGTGTTTCTGAAGTTGTTAGGCATTCTTCTAACAGTAATTTAGCAATTTCATACCAATGTGTCTCTTCCATGGCTTTGCTTATTTGAAAACATGAATGAACCTCTGATGGAAGCTCCATGGATTTAAATACATCAAAAGTCACTTGCTCGTTGTCAACCTTTAGAATAAGTTTTCCTTGTTGCACATCAATCAATGTTCTCCGTGGCAAGAAAAGGTCTCTCCAAAATGAAAGGGATTTGTTCATTTTCCTCCATGTCAAGCACAATAAAATCTGCGAGAAATAGGAACTTTTCTACTTTCACCAAAACATCTTCAATGATCCCTTTTGGGTATTTGATAGATCTGTCCGCCAATTGTAAAGAAATTGTGGTAGGCTTTGCTTCTGCAATACCTAATTTCCTGAAAACAGAATATGGCATAAGATTAATACTCGCTCCTAAATCACATAGTGCTTTATGAAAAGAAGAATTTCCAATAGTACAAGAAATTGTAAAACTCCCTGGATCTTTAAGTTTAGACGGCATCTTCTTTTATAAAATTGCATTACTTTCTTCTGTTAACATCACCATCTCATGCACTTCCAGCTTCCTCTTGTTTGATAAAATATCCTTTAAAAAATTAGCATATTTAGGTATTTGTTCTAAAGCTTCAATAAGAGGAATATTAATATGCAAATGCTTGAAAATATTCAAAAATTTTGAAAACTGATTATCAATCTTGTTCTTTTTAAGTCTTTGTGTGAAAAGAATAGGTGGATCATAAGGAGATTTAGGATAAGTGTCAGAATTAAACTTTCCTGAACTTGTTTGGCTTGAGACTGCTTTGTGTTGCGTTTGTTCCTCCACACTTTGCTCGTTCTCACTTTGCTTTTCAACCACATTTTGTTGGGCACTTTTTGGTTTGTGGCTGCTCAATTGTTGTCCCATTTCTAAGTGTTATTACTTTGACATGCTCCATGGGATTGACCACTGTGTTACTAGGTAATGTTCCTGTCGTTCTTTCGTTAAGAATATTTGAAATTTGACCAATTTGAACCTCAAGATTTTGAATTAATCTGAAGTTGAATTTGCAATATTTTGGATTGCCAAATCTGTCTTCTGCATGTATTGCTCTGTCTTCTGCATGTGTTGCATGAACAGAAGTGTCGACTTCTTTTTTTGTTGTTGAAATTTTTTTTGTGGTCTAGCTCCTTCTTGATTATTGCTCCAAAAAAAATTGGGCTGATTTCTCCATCAAGGATTGTATATGTTTGCGTAAGGGTTGTTTTGCCTTTGAAGGTTTGACACAAAATTTGCTTTTTCGGCATTTGATGGAGCAAAAGGGTTCCCCACTTGGCAATCTGCACTTGAGTGATTTCCTGTACAATGATCACAAATAATATTAGTTTGAATAGAATTAACATTCATATTACCTAATTGTTTAGATAAAGTAGCAATCTGTGCATTTAAAGTAGTAATAAGATCAAGTTCAAAAACTCCAGCCCCTTTTCTTGGCATTGCTCTCTCTGAAGACCATTGGTAATTGTTGGATGCCATCTCCTCTAAAAGTTCAAAGGCTGCTTCGTGAGTTTTACTCATTAGTGTATCTCCAACTGCTGCATCTACGATACATCGATTTGTAGCTCCCAAACCGTTATAGAATGTTTGCACTTGTAGCCACTTCAGAAGTTCATGATGCGGACACTTTCTCAATAGCTCTTTGTACCTCTCTCATGCATCATATAATGACTTGGTCTCGAATTGAGTGAATGTGGTGATGTCATTCCTTAACTTTGCTGTTTTTACTGGGGGAAAATACTTTGCCATAAACTTTTGTGCTAACCCCTCCCAAGTTGTGATGACTCCTGGCGGTAAAGAATTCAACTAAGCTTTTGCCTTATCTCTGAGTGAAAAATGAAAGAGTCAGTCTGATAAATCTTTTAATGTCCATATTTTGGGTCATAAATCTGAATGCAATTAACACTTAAATTCTCTATCTCTGGTAATTTATACTTCTTTTCTCCTTTCTATAGGAAAACAGCTTAGAAACAACTAATTGATTGGATTCAAGACCTACTCATGACTAATCTTGTCACTGTGAGGATGAAGCACCAGAATGAAGTCATTAATTATGCATCAAAGCATTTGTTATGCATGATGGAGAGCTGTGTCAACAAGGTTGAAAGTGTGGGGTTTGAAGATTTGTGATTTCCTTAAAGTTGTGGTCATGAAAAGAATTCAAGCATGAAAAGCTCAGAAGAAGCATACAGCATACATGAAAAGCTGAGAGAAACATCTTGACACAAGTTGATCATTCATTGTTCAGCTCAGTTCTACAAAAAAGTATAGTACTCTGAAATGTGCAGGTGTAAAACTCTCCTTCACCTTCACTGTGTATATGTATCAGCTGTGCATGACAGATGCTACAGTAGTACTACTTGAAATCCTCACCTCATTGTTTACAGTCTCCATTCCTTCACTCTCTAATTCCCTTTTTCATCTCCTATCAAGTGTGACTCTACATCAATTGGTAAATAAAAGGGTGGTTGAAGTTCATAGTTGATCAAGCTTCAAATCAGGCAAATTTGCAGAGCTTTGAAACCAGAGTGTGGATGAATTTGCAAGAATTTCAAATAGCAGTTATCTATTACAAGTAGTGTAATTGAAGTGCAAAATAAATTCAAGCATCAGCTGTGCATGTCAGATGCTACAGTATCAGCTATCACCATTAACCCTTAACACTATATGCACATCCTATTGTCCACCACAGAATACATGAATTGTGTAGGACTAGTGCAAATTCTATTTTGCTTTCACTGTGCACAAACTATATCAGTTGTGCATGTTCATACAGTAGCACAACTGGAGACCTTCTTCGCAGTGATTTGCAAATTTTCATTCCTTCACCCTCTAGCCCTTTAAATCAGTCAAGTGCAAGTCAAGAAGGTAAACACAAAATTGTGTGTGGAGCTGTAGAAGCCAGGATTTGCGGAGAGCTATAATAGGAAGATACAAAAATCAAATCTGCACAATTGAGATTAATCCTCACAGCCAAGACTTCTACTACAACCAAATCTGCAAACACAAATGGAGATTGAGCAATGAAATTCCATAATCTTTGCAAAAACAGAACATAAAAAATGTACAGCTGCAGATTCCTAAAGTGAAGCTAGTTAGTTGGCTAAAAGATTTTGTTACCAAATCAGATTTTTGCTGTTTATGAAGGTGATTCTGTTGACTCAATCCACTCCCCATATTGAGGAGATTGCAACTAATTCAATGTTGAGCTAGAGATCTGCAGAAAAATAAGAGGCTATAAAAAGAAACACAGGGGGGAGGTGTAAAGGGCAGACTGGAGAGTGTAGAGAACCATTCAAAAACAAAGTGCAACTCAGAAGAATAGAAGAACTACAAGCTAGAAGAACCACAAGCCAATTTCGGAAGAGTCATCTGAGAATCAACAAGTCTCAGCTGCATTTAGAAAAGGAGCAAACTACTACGGTGTTACTTCTCTATCATGTTCTCTTCTAGTTTTATTATCATATCTCTTAACTTCTGTGTGAATAGATTTATGATCATGTGTAACTAAGTTTGTTAGGGGCATGATGGAAGCTCTGGTCATGTATTTTAAACCCTATTAGTGCACAGTTAGCTCTTTTGTGATGTTCATTGATTAAACCATGCTTATAGTGTCACTCTTGATAATTGTTGTGTCATGATTGATCACCATATACATCATATATTTTGAGTTTGTTACATGAGCAGATTTAGATGATCGAGTCTAGTAATCATGATCAATAACACAAGAACTCATTTGGGTTCTAGGGTTTAATCAACATAGAGGATTAGAATAGATACCATGTTCTAGTTCTTTATGTGTTTGTCAATTTCCATTGTTTGTTATGCTTTCTTAAAGTGCAACTTAGTAGATACCATACTAAATACTTAAAGGAAGAAAAGAATTAGAGTAGATACCCATGCCTAATTCGTTGCTTAGGGAAACCACTAATTTTAAAGAGTAGATATCATACCTTTAAAATTGACAAACATGAGCAATTCCAAATGATTCATAGTAGTGCAGTAGTTTGGGTTTAGAATACATGACTTAAGGTAGAAATCAATGCCCCAACTCTTCTGATAGATATTTTTTTGCTCTCAATAATCAACTTGATCACTCTCTTAGTTAGAAGTTGTTATCATTTTAATTCCTCTTCTTAATCCTCTTCATTCATTAAAAAAAAAGAAACCAAAACAAAAGGGAAATAATAACAAACAAGCAAAGAAAACATCTTTGCAATTGCTTAGTGGGTTGTTTACTACAATCTCTGTGGGATCGACCCTTGCTAATACTACATTTCTGTCAACGATTCGTACACTTGCAAGGTTTAAATTTGTGTTCAGATTATTTATTCACTTAGATAACTCTGAAATTATTAACACAGTAAGATAGCATCATTGGAAACTCTATTGTGTTTGAAAGTATCACATATTTCGAGAAAGTTTGCAATGTGAACGTTGGGATCATCATGTGCTAGTCCTCCAAATTGAACTTTCTGTTGAATCATCTGAATAATTGATGGTTTAATTTCAAAATTGTTTGCTTCAATTGCAGACCTTTTGATGCTTGATGTTGCTCCATTGACTGAGGGCATTGCATAATCCCTCAAAGCTTTGTTCTCCTTTTCGTTCACCATGGATAAAGAGGAAGTGGTGTTTTCTTTCTTCTTCTTTCTAATCTGACGTAAAGTTCTCTCAAACTCTGGGTCAAAAAGTGTAGGCTCCAATGGTTTAGATCTTGGCATACACTCGTAAGTCCTGAAAAAATAAAGAAAGAAAAATAAGTTAAACGAGAATAAAGAGGTAAAATTACAATTAAATCTAAAATAAAAAATCCAAACTAGTAACAATCTAGCAATTTTCAATATCAATAAAAGAATAACTAATCCCCGGCAACGGCGCCAAAAACTTGATGTAAATTATTTGCAAGTGTACAAAATCGCAACAAGTAGTATAGTTAAGTGAAAAGAGTGTCGAACCTACAAGGACTAATTATTTTACTGAGTACCAAAATTACTAGATTAACTACTATTTGGAAAATCGAAATTCAATAAATAAAACAACTAAATTAAATTAATCTAAAGAACTAACTAAATTAATCAAAAAAGAGCGGAATCTGAAATTTTGTTGTTTATTAATTGCAAAACTAGTTCTAGGACTTTTGATTTCACCTAATTTATCAAACACAATTCATAATCCCATGTGAATAAAAATATTATTTTTCCAAGTGAATAAAAATATTTTTTTTCCAAGTGGATAAAAATATTAATTTTCCAAGTTGTAGACCAAAATCCCCAAATTATTCAATACTCTCTCTCTCAAGCAATATCAAAAATATTCTCAACTAATTATTTGTCATAGTTCATGCACAAATTACTAATTGAAAATTCATTAAGATCTATGGATTTATTAACAGTCACATTAACAGCGGTTCGCTCTGGTAACAGTATTTAATTTTATCAATTTGAAATCACAAATTAGCAGTTAGGTCTCTCCATGATTTAACAAATCATACAAAAGTTGGTCAAACAATTGTAAGCATTAAGAACAAAAATTAAACACACAACCATGGAAAAATAGAAAAATAATAAGGAATTAAAATTGTATTCTCAAAACTATGCTACATCAAAGTCCTAGAAAAATAAATTTAGTTCATAATAAATTTGCAACTAACAAACATGGTCTTTGATTGCATAATAAAAAATTAGAAGAGAAAAGAAATACAAAAAGAACTGTTTTGTTAAAAAAAAATTGTAAACCGAAGCCTCGAAATGCGCGCCGCACAGTCTGCCCCTGTCTCTCTCTCTCCTCTGTTGTTTTCCTCTTTGCCTTGGAACTTGAGCCACTACATAGTGCGCTTGTTGCTTCTCTCTCTGTGTCACTTTCAAAATTCGAGCCAAAATCCACGTCGGCAAGTCAGGGTCTGACTTCGTCTTAAACTTCGGCCTTGGTCCAAACCGCTGTCTCTCTCTGTCTTGCTCCTTCTTTCTTCTCTTCTTTCTCGAGCCGAGCGCCGCACTGAATCTCTCTCTCTCTCTGTTTCGATCTGACTTGTTTTATTTATTTATTTATTTATTTATGGAGATCAGCCATTGCTCTATCTCTCTCTTCATTAAGCGTGTCCCTTAATTGCTTTTTGTTTTTCTATTTATAAAAATCCGAACGTGGGTATTAAGGTTTATTTTTGCAGAAAACCACACATCTTCATTTATTTCTTTCCTTATTTGATTTGCTCTTTATTTCTTGCTTCTTTTTCTTCTCTTTCTTTTTTTTGAAACACGTGCTACACACACAAAATAAAATCAGAATAAAATTAAAATTAATTGGTTTAAATTAATTAAACTAACTAATAATCACATTAGCTCTTTTAAACCCTTTTAAAATTTATTTATTTCTTTTTCACCCTCTATTAACAATTAAAGTTCCTATTTTGCTTTTTATATTGCCAAATTGTAAAATTAAAGTTTCAACAAATCAATAAAAATTAATAAATTGTTCTACATGTTTTGTTTGTTAATTTTTACTGAAAATCTTCACCTTTTGCATCAAAAAATCTTATTCCTTTAAAATTAATTAATTAACTGAAATCTATGGAAATGAGATGAATTATTAACAAGATAGACGAATACAAGCAATTTTATTGGGTAAATGAGTACAAATATTTATATAAAAATTAGACACGTCAGCGACCATCGTGTAAGTCTCTTATTTGATCGAAACTATATCAACTCAGGTGAAAGGCCTCCATGTACGCATAGTATCTTCTCATGACTGCAGGTCTGCAACAACTAACAAGCAATCGAAGAACCTCCTGGTTGACCATGAACTATACTGATTTGTAGATCTACATGGTTTCTTCCCAAACAAAACACCTTGTTCGGGTACTTAATTTTATATGCAAGAAGAAGGCAATTGTCTTGAAATCCTGTTTGCTTCAATTTACATATTTCCCAGTAAATAAGTAGCACGCAAATGGACGGTGTATCTTTTATGTTTGTATGTGAGTCATCAGCTATAAAGTGCAGACATATTCATTTGGAAGTGTAGTAATAATCTGAACACGTATCAAATGCATTTATTACACGCATATATCCGACAAGCAGTTCCTATTTCAACCTATTACATTAGCCACACACACCAACACCAACACTTTATCATGTATATTAATTAATTGAGAATTTTTTTTGTACAAATAGGATCGAGCTTTCGATCTCTTACTAACAAAAATGTTATATATGTTTGTATGTAATTTATCCCTTTGTGACCTGATGGATGTACAAGATTATGGTTACCAGCTTGCTCAGTTACAAGACGTGGGATATCTAGGGGTAGCATTCGGTTCGGGCGTCAACAAGGCTCGGGTAGGAGGTGAACCTGCACCAACAAGGCTCGGGTAGGAGGTGAACTTGCACCAACTAGTCCGGGTAGAGAGGCGTGTCAAGAGCATCATAATGAAAGATTTCATCCCCACTGAACTTAACAGAAAAAATGCATGCCTATTCGTTACCGGGCCGGGTCGGGTCAGAATCGCTCGGGTCAACCCGAGTTTCGGGCGGGCCCAGGTCGGGTTGTGACTTTAACCGGGCCGGGTTCAAAATTGAAAAATTCGACCCAGTCGACCCGCGAACCCATTCGGGTCGAACCCGTTTGTCGCAGGTTGGCCGGGTTTATTAATTTAACTTTTTTTAACTTAACTTACAAAATGAAAAAAAACAATACAACAAGTATAATTGTATAAGAATGAAACAAAATTGTATATATTATTCATTTCAACTTCTATGATTTTTTTATAACTTTTTTACATACAAATACAATTAATAGAAACTAAAAAAGAGCATACAATATTTTTAAAATTACATTTACATGTTTGAGGGGATAATCAGAATCTAGAGTTCGAGATAGCCTAGAGTTAGATTGAAGAGAGAGCATTGGACTGCTATCATGTACCTCTACTTAACCTAAACCTAGGATCTCATCGTCCTAAATTTTCTACTCTTGTTGTTGATTTTCAGGCGAGTTGCTTCCACTCGTTGATGTAGATGTCGCTTTTCCTTGAATTCTGCCTTCAGCCTTCATCCAATTTCGGTGCACACGAGCATCTCCAACGAATCTGGTTTCAAGCGATTCTTGTAATCTGTTAGAACCCTGCCATTTGTAGCAAAAACACTTTCTGAAGTAACTGTGAAGATGGGAGGAGTTAGTAGATAGCAATGAGAGAGAAAATAATAGTAGAAGTGGACGTAATTTGGTTGTCGATTGAGAAGTGTAGTAGACGTAGTCACGTAGTCATAGAAAAAGAGAGAGAGAGAGAGAGAGAGAGAGAGAGAGAGAACTTCTTTGTTGAGAAATTTTGTAGTAGACGTAATTGAGAGTGTTGAATCAACACGAATTCGATACAATCGAAATTGTTCACTTCTTTGTTGAATGAAATTGATTGTATTGAGTAGTAGTAGTAGTAGAGAGTAAGAGAGTAAAGTGTAAAAAAACTTGATTGAACGGTCGACTGCTTTGTTTCGACCCGTTCAACCTGCGTGGGTCGAACATTCGACCCGTTCGGGTCAAACGGTTCCAAACCCGTGGGTTTCGGGCGAGTTTGACTAAGTCAACAAGTTCGCAGGTCGGGTTCAGCGGGTTGGATTTGGGTTTTTCTCAACCTGGGTCAACTCGGTTGGGATATCGAGTTCAACCTGAACCCGAACTAGGTCAAAGCGGAGCCGGGTCAGAGTGTGTGGGTCATGGGTAGGTCGCGGGCCGACCCGAATGCCATCCCTAGTGAGATCTATAACATTCTTCAATACATGGGCTTCTAATAGGGCTTCTGTTCAAGAGGAATAATTATGGGCTAGGCCTAGGCTGTTAATCATAAGTTCTTTCACTAAAAGGCGCTAAGAATACATATTTAGAGCATCTCCAATGGGGCTTCATTTTGAAGAAATGAAGCCCCAACGGGACTCTATCTCTATCTTCAAAATGGAGATGGGTGAAAAACGTCTTCAAATTTGGAGACTTTTGATCTCATCTCCAAAACACTATTCATTTTTTTATTTCCCATTTTACCCTTTTTGACCTTAATATCTTTTTAAAAATTCCTTCCATATCCTTTAATTAAAATGTGTATTGTATATTTCGTAAATGTATCTTATAAAATATTAAACAAAATTTTATTATTTTGGTACAGTTGGAAATGTCTTGACGATACCTTTAAAATGAGACCAATTTTGAATATTTTTTTATTGTTTGAAAAAAATAATTGATACAATATTTATAGATAAGATTATTTAGTTATTTTGTATTAGCTTAACATATTTTAAAAAGACTACCCACTCATACAATGTGATCATTAATTGGAAATAGATAAACGACAAATACATAGAATCATTAATTGTACTTTCATTTTTAATTATTATAATCCGAAATTTTCTATTTCTGTCAAAATTTAATATTAAAATATACTAAATTAGAAAATTTATTTGATTAATGTTATATATGATATTATTAAATTAATTCCAAAGTAATTTTACACTTGATTATTTTACATTGTTAATACAAGTAAAAAGTTCATAATTTAAAATTAGTTCCAAAAAGTACTAATATTAGGCTCGTTTTAAAGCTTTCGGCGAGATATTTCCAACAGCATAATTTTTATTTTCCCAAATAGATTATTAATATAAGCAATTTAATGTAAAATTATTTATAACAAAACTAATCAAAAATTTCTATAAATTATAGAGATGCATGGTTGGAGTGGGTCTCTATATTTTCTCATCTCTATAATGGAATATTCCCAAGAATATTCCATTATAGAGATGAGAAATAGAGACCCCCATTAGAGTTGCTCTTAATGATACATAATATGCAAATATGGTTTATTCAACAACAACAACAAAAATTCAAATATGGTTGTGGGTATGAGCATCTCTAATTTTGATTCCGTAATTTATTATCAGCCTATCAGGAAAAAAAATGAATGTTGGATCACCCCATTTCTCCATGTCATCCTAATTATGATAGTTGTTGAGATCCAACATTTTTTTTATCATCAGCTCGAAAGACTAACAATTGTTATCCAGCTAAAATTGTATTTGTCGTTCCAATTTTATCGGATGTTCTCAAAATACTCAATAAATGTTAAGTTCATAAATCTTAGACCACCCGCACGAACTCGCAAGAATCTCAAATTATTACGCTCCTTAGCCATCATTCTCATAGACAAACTTGGATGACAGCATAAATTTATTTCAGAAAGATCATAATTTTTATGGCATGTTTATTGTGTGATTGCTGGAACAAGAAAAGAATGAAAACAAGTTCATATGAATTGCATCAATAAGTATCACTGTTTTGGTAGATAAATTTTATGGTCCCATAGCTTAAATAAACTTTTTGGCAAGGGCAACATAAATTTATTTCATAAAGATTTGATTTTGCATGTCTATTGTGTGATTGCTGAAAGAAGAAAAGGGTGATGATAGCTCCATATGCATTTTTCATGTCAGATTGAATTTTTATAGATATAGATTTCAAGATATCAACGAACTAATCAGTTCACTATTATCAAAATGAATTACTAAGAGAAAATATATTTTAATTCTTATATTGTTTTATTCTAATATTTCAATCTATGAACAACTCTGTACTCACAATTCTTATGTGAATGAGATATTGAAGCAAACTAAATAGATCAATATCTTCTTCTTAGTTGTGATAATATCTTTGCCACTTGGCATGACCATGCTTTCCTGTTTTCGATGGTGAAACATCACTAACTTTGAAAGGGCTGGGCTTGATGACAATGTAGCCATTTTGCGGCGTGCCGGCCTGTTGCGGGTAGGTTTTGGATGCACCCCCATTTGCTTTCGACTCGAAGTGATGCTCCTCGTCCGACATTTCAATCCGACATCTCGATACCTACTAATGTTGATTTCTCAATTTCCTACCTTTGGTGTTTTTCAAGTCGTCCTCCTTTTATTCTTTTATTTTTATTGTTACAATTTGATATCATCTCTTTCTCTTCATCCCATACTTACCATGTAACTCATAATCTTGGGAACAAATAAAATTATGTTAGTTTAAAAAGACCAAAAACAAAATAGTATTTACAAAAATATTTGTTTCTTAATAAAATTTGATTAGCAAAAAAAATAACTACTCTTTTTGCCTGAGTAGATGCTAATAATAAAGCAAGAAAAAATCAACTAGGAAAGCATTTATAGTGCACCAACACAAAATTTTCGCTGCTATTAATTTCCTAAATTTATTTTTTTTTCCTCTTGTGGAGATTCTAAATGATTGGAGTGGCGAACATTGTTTGAAGTTACTGCAGAGTAGTGCACAATAATATTGTCCTTGAGTTAGTATCACTCCATCACTTAATTCCATTGTACCTACTAGGCTTCCAAGCCATTGTTAACATCCCCATGTTGGTGAATTTTGTAACTTGATTCTATGCCTCAACTCCCCCCGTTTGTAGTTTTTTTTTAAAGAACCCATACCATGTAAATTTTTGACCAAGATGGATATACAACTTGACAAGTTAACAAGTACATAATGATGATATCATTGTGTTCAACAACTAGAAAATTCGGAAACACAACCATCAATAAATGTTGATTTTTCACTCGATCTTCACATTGAATGCCAACATTTCACTTAATTCCATTGTACCTACTATCCATCTAAGTCATTGTTAACATCCCACTTTGGTGAATTTTGTAACTTGATTCTATGCCTCAACTCCCGCTTATAGTTTTATTTAAAGAACTCATGTCACGTAAATTGTTGACCAAGAAGGATATACAACTTGGCATTTTTTTTATTTAAAAAAAAAATAAAATAAAGATGACCTTGTCATCGTTTCATTTATGATATGTTAACGAAACATAGTATATCCAGTTACAGACTATCATATAAAATATAAAACTAAGTCCAGCATCTCAACATCTCGATGTATCAAAAACCAAAATGAAACCCAGATACAGATACAACCAACTGATAATCGCACACTACATCCTTGTATGCTCTGACCGCTTAGTGCTCCTCCATGCGTAGCCTCTTCTTTGTTTCTGATTGACCTGCTCAGTCATAGATAAAACCGAAAATTTTATGCATAATGACCTGAAATCTATGAGTGCAGTTATGAAAATAAAAATTATTTCGATCTAGCCACATGCCCCAGATTGTCGCAGCAACCCACAGATCCCAAGCCTCCCTATCTTCTTTTCTAATGTTGCTCCCCCTCCCTAAGTCCCAAGCCTCATTGATCGATCTAGGGCTCTCTAAGCATCCAAACCCAAGGCAGATGACCTCCTAAGCTAACCTAGCCCTATGGCAGTTGAAAAAAAATGTGATCAGTGTTCTCTTCGTTAGTGCTACATCTAACACATACCACCTCAATCTGCAAACCTCGCTTCTGCAGATTGCTTTTCGATAAAATAGCGTCGTTCGCCACAAGCTAAAGGAAGGCTCTTACCTTCAAGGGCGCCTGTGTACTCCATATAGTCTTTCAATTTTTACTTCCGATTCCTCCATCGTTAAGACTCTTGTAAAGGGACGCTACCGTAAAGTTGTTATTAGGCTCTAAACTCCAAGTCCGGACGTCTTCAGTGTTGTTAGAATACCTTCCTTCCTCTCGAATGAGGTTATTCAATTTTTTGAGTTGAATGATACTCTCTTGTGATACCTCCTCCACCACCTGTAGCTTAAGTCTATCATTTCGCCAAACATCCGCAACAAGTGAGTCTACCTTTACCGTGACCCTTGCAGCTTTCGTGAACAGACTTATGAGGATATTATTACCACACCATTTATCCATCCAGAATCTTGTATTTTTTTCCGTTTTCAATGCTACAGATTGTATTTGTGTAATAAATATCTCCTACCTTCGCCACCCTTTTCCAGAGATAAGATGTTCTCGCACTTGCACTTCTTCCTCCAAATCTAAATTTCTTCCTTCCCCGATAAGCCTCAAAAGATTTGCACCACCAGCTTTTTCGTCTCCTGTTCATTTTCCACCACCACTTGCTCATCAGAACTCGATTCATGTCCCTTAGATCTAGGATTCCCAGACAGCCAAATTCCTTCCTCTTGCATACCCTCCCCCATCTGACCAAGTGGAGTCTCTTGTTGGCCTCATCAGCTCCTTTCCATAGGAAACTTCTTCTACACATCAATTATGTTGATAACCCACTTTGGGATCTCATAAATGGACATTAAGTAAATTGGTAGACTACTGAGGACAGCATTGAGCAAAGTGATCCTTCCTCCAAGTGTAAGAAAACGTCCCTTCTGTTGTGCGGAATACTAATGCGGAATACGAATGGACCACCAATCAAAGAGAGAAATAGCGAGAGAAAACAGAAAACAAACAAACACAAGGACACACAGATTTAATGTGGTTCGGCAAACAAGTGCCTACATCCACGGGGCGGTTGGGGTTTCTTCTTCAAATAATCACCAATGGGTGAAACAAACCCTTACAAAGATGACGGCTGCAAAATCCGAACAGAGGTCTATCTTTTACAAAACCCTAATTGGTGTATTTATAGGGAAACTACTGGGCCTTTCGAAATGGGCCTTTTCTAGTTCACAAACCCGTCTCCAGTCGACTGGTCTTCTTACCAGTCGACTGGTCTTTAGTTCTGGACAGTCGACTGAGACACATCTCCAGTCGACTGCTGCTGCTGTATCCTTAGCCTTTGAAACTTCTCTCTGGACAGTCGACTGGTTCCCATAGTCAGTCGACTGATGTGCTGCAGATACGATGGATATAAACAAATTGAACCAGAATCGAGCCATTATCCTACAATCTCCACCTTGGCGAGATCTTCCAAGTATCCAACAATCTCCACCTTGGTGAAATCTTCCAAGTAGCCCAAGCAATCTCCAAAAAATACTCCAAAACAAATGCTCATCACCAAATGTAACAAAAAAAAACTCCACCTTAGTATGATATCACATACTAACCAAATAAATAGCGAAGCACCATTCCAACCGCCCATGCCAAATCATCAAGCATGCAAAATATTAGCCAGGTTCATGCAATGCTTGAACTTGGCTGCCCCAACAACTTTGGTCAACATATCAGCAGGATTATCAGCTGTCCCAATCTTCACCAGAAGAATATCACCATCCTTTATCAAATCACGCACAAAATGATAACGGACATCAATATGTTTGGTCCTCGAATGATGAACTTGGTTCTTCGCTAAATGAATAGCACTCTGACTGTCACAGTGTACCTCCACCTTCTCCCGATGAATTCCCAAGCTCTTCAAAAGTCCATGAATCCAAATAGCTTCCTTCATGGCCTCAGCAACCGCCATGTATTCAGCCTCAGTAGTAGACAACGCTACAGTGGACTGCAAATTGGACCTCCAACTTATAGGTGCTCTAGCCATAGTAAACAAATAGCCTGTAGTAGACCGCCTCTTATCTAGATCACCTGCATAGTCAGAATCAACATAACCCACCAATAACCTGCTAATATTGTCATCCCTTTCAAACTTCAAACCCACATCTGTGGTGCCACTTATGTACCTCAAAATCCATTTAGCTGCTTGCCAATGCTCTTTGCCTGGATCATGCATATATCGACTAACCATACTCACCGCCTGAGAGATGTCTAGTCGAGTACAAACCATGGCATACATCAAACTGCCAACCACACTAGTGTAAGGTACATTAGCCATATACTGTCTCTCTTCATCTGTACTTGGAGACTGAGAAGCACTAATTCTAAAATGAGTGGCTAAGGGTGTACTGACTGGTTTAGTTTTCTCATCTATACCAAACCGTTTCAGCACCTTCAAAAGATATTGCTTCTGTGTCAAACTCACTATGCCCTTTGCTCTGTCTCTAGCTATCTCCATCCCAAGTATCTTCTTGGCTTCACCAAGATCCTTCATCTCGAATTCAGAACTCAGCTGATTCTTCAAATTTTGAATCTCCTTAGCATTTTTAGAGGCAATCAACATATCATCCACATATAATAACAGATATATGAAAGAACCATTCTGCAACTTTCTGAAGTAGACACAATGATCATACTCACTTCTGGAATATCCCTGCACTTTCATAAACTGATCAAACCTCAAATACCACTGCCTTGGAGATTGCTTCAACCCATAGAGAGACTTCTTCAACCTGCAAACATAATTTTCCTTCCCAGCAATCTTAAACCCATCTAGCTGCAACATATAAATTTCTTCATCCAGGTCCCCATGTAAGAATGCAGTCTTCACATCCATCTGTGTCAATTCAAGATCAAACTGTGCTACCAATGCCAACAAAATCCGAATAGAAGGATGCTTCACAACCGGAGAGAACACTTCATTATAGTCAATTCCTTCCTGTTGAGCATACCCCTTTGCAACTAGTCTAGCCTTGAACCAAACACTACCTTTTGGACCTTCTTTGTTCGTATACACCCACTTGCAACCGATAGCTTTCTTCCCCTTTGGCAATTGCACTAGATCCCAAGTCTTGTTCTTATGAAGAGAGTTCATCTCTTCATCCATGGCAACTTTCCAATCTGCATTTTCAGGACTTCTAGTAGCTTCTTTGAAGTTGGAGGGAACTTCATCATCAATAATGGGAAGAGCAAATGCAACTGTTTCTGTAAAGCGAGATGGTCGTTTGATATCACTTCTTTGCCTTCTTGCTGCAATTGATTCTTCCTGCTGGGGAGGGTCTTGGATAGGAACTTCTTCCTCATCCTCAGTATCAACCACATCATCTTCATTTTGGGCAGGAGTAGAATTTTCAACTGAACGCTTTTCTAACTCCACCTGTTGGAGAATTCTCGCACCAGTCGACTGAGAGCATCTACCAGTCGACTGTCCCGAGCTAATCTTCTGCTTCTCTTGATCAGGATCACCAGTCGACTGTATATGAGGACCAGTCGACTGTCCCGAGCTGATCATGCTGGTCTCATCAAAGGTGACATCCCTGCTGATTACTAACTTTTTCTGTTCTGGACACCACAACCTGTAACCTTTGACACCAGTACTAAAACCAACAAATATAGCCTTTTTGGCTCTTGCATCAAGTTTAGTTTCAGTTACATGAAAATAAGCAGGACAACCAAATATATGCAATAAACTATAATCAGATGCAGGTTTACCACTCCATACCTCAATAGGTGTTTTGCCTTCAAGTGCTGCTGATGGTAAACGGTTGACAATGTGGCTTGCATATATAACAGCTTCTGCCCAAAATGTCTTCTTCAATCCAGACTGCGCTAGCATACATCTCACCTTCTCAAGTAAGGTTCTGTTCATCCTTTCTGCAACCCCATTTTGCTGTGGAGTCTTCCTAACTGTGAAGTGCCTCTGGATCCCTTCATCTTCACACAATTTCAGAAACGGATCGTTCTTGTATTCCCCTCCATTATCTGATCTCAGAACCTTAATCTTCCTTCCAGTCTGGTTTTCAACTTTCTTCTTCCAACTTGTGAACAATGTCAAAACTTCATCTTTGTGTTTCATGGTATATACCCAAACTCGTCTGGAGTAGTCATCAACAAATGTAACAAACCAGTGTCTACCACTCATAGAAGGTATCTGAGTAGGGCCCCAAACATCTGTGTGCACATAATCGAGGATACCCTTTGTCTGATGTACAGCTGTACCAAATTTCACCCTAGTTTGCTTACCCAAAACACAATGTTCACAAAATTCTAACTTGCACCCTTTAGCATCCTTAAGCAACCCTTGCTTCACAAGCCCCTGCAAGGCCTTTTCTCCTGCATGCCCGAGTCGCATATGCCACAACCTAGTAGAGTCGGGAACAACCTGTTTAGGCCTTTCAGTTACACTGGCAGCCTGACCCAAATATGTTTTTCCCTGCAAGAAAAACAAGTTCCTTTTCCTTTGTCCTTTCATCACCACAAGTGCTCCGTTAGTCACCTTCAGAATGCCACCTTCACTAGCAAATTTCATTCCACTGGCCTCCAAAACACCAAGTGAAATCAAATTCTTTTTCAAATCTGGAACATACCATACATCTGAAAGCTCCCTAATAAGACCATCGTGCATTAGCAATTCAATCTTCCCGATTCCTACCTTCTTACAAGGCGCATCATTTCCCATCAAAACTACCCCACCATACATATACTCCAAAGAAGTAAACCACTCCTTTTTCCAAGACATATGATAGGAGGCTGCTGTATCAAGAAACCATACTTCTTGATAAAGTGAGGGACTAGTAGCAAGTGTATAAGAAAAATCATCGTCACTATCTACATTATCAACAATCACATTTGCAGTCGAATTTCCCTTATTTCGTAGTTTAGGACAATCCTTTTTCCAATGCCCCCTTTCATGACAGAAAGCACATTCATCTCTGGCTGGTATCTTTCTGTCCTTTGAAACTCCTCTCAATTTGGAACGAGATTTGTTTCCTTTATTCCCAGATTTGGTCTCAGATCTGCCCCTTACAATCAATGCTTCAGAAGTTTCTCTATCAACCATTTTATCCCTTCTCCTAGTTTCATTATTCAACAGAGCATTTGCAACATCTTCATATTTAACAGTGTCTTTTCCATATATTAAAGTAGTTGCTAAATGATCATAACATTCGGGTAATGAATTCAACAGAATTAGGGCTTTATCTTCATCTTTAATTTGCTCATCCAAATTTAACAAATCAGCCAATAATTTATTAAATGATTCAACATGAGCGTTCATAGACATACCTTCAGTATAGGTGAAGCGAAAAAGTCTCTTCTTCAAATACAGCCGATTCTCCAAACTTTTCCTCATGTATTTGTCTTCGAGTTTCTTCCACAACACCGCAGCAATGGTATCCCTCATCAAATCATACTTCTGAGCCTTCGCGATAAAGAGCCGAATAGTCCCACACGCAACTCGATTCAACTTCTTCCAATCTACATCGGACATATTCTTTGGTTTTTCTTCCTCCAAAGCAACATCTTGTTCTTGTTGAACCAGAACATCCAACACCTCACACTGCCACATCCCGAAATTGTTTGTTCCATCAAATTTTTCAACTTCAAATTTTGCGTTGTGAATCGTTGTTCTGGACGAACTCGATCCCACAACATCCTTGGTTGCATCCGCATCACTCGCCATCTCCCTCTAGGTCGAACCGAAAGCTTTGATACCACTTGTTGTAAGGAATACTAATGCGGAATACGAATGGACCACCAACCAAAGAGAGAAATAGCGAGAGAAAACAGAAAACAAACAAACACAAGGACACACAGATTTAATGTGGTTCGGCAAACAAGTGCCTACATCCACGGGGCGGTTGGGGTTTCTTCTTCAAATAATCACCAATGGGTGAAACAAACCCTTACAGAGATGACGGCTGCAAAATCCGAATAGAGGTCTATCTTTTACAAAACCCTAATTGGTGTATTTATAGGGAAACTACTGGGCCTTTCGAAATGGACCTTTTCTAGTTCACAAACCCGTCTCCAGTCGACTGGTCTTCTTACCAGTCGACTGGTCTTTAGTTCTGGACAGTCGACTGAGACACATCTCCAGTCGACTGCTGCTGCTGTATCCTTAGCCTTTGAAATTTCTCTCTGGACAGTCGACTGGTTCCCATAGTCAGTCGACTGATGTGCTGCAGATACGATTGATATAAACAAATTGAACCAGAATCGAGCCATTATCCTACACCTTCCAACCGCCAGTTTCTTTTCAACTTTCTCTATTAACGGTTTCCAGTCTTCCTTTCGCAACACTCCTAGTCTAATGGGGGTACCAAGGTGTGTGAATGGAAAGTTCGCAGGCTCGCAGCCGAACATGCTCTTGATAGAGTTAATCGGAGTGGATGTGTTATCGCTTAGAGGGATCACGTAGCTCTTGTTGAGATTCACTTTCAGCCCTGCCCACGCCTAAGCACACCTCAAAACGATGCTAATTGCTAAAAATTCCTCCTCCTTTGCTGCTCCGAAGATAAGCGTGTCATTCGCATATTGCAGGATCGAGATGACTTCCGGAACCCCATTCACTTGAATCCAACTAATTATCCCCTCCTCTCTACCCTTCCTGATCATTTGTGCTAAACCATCTGCAATCAAGGTAACAAGTACATAACGATGATATCGTTGTGTTCAACAATTAGAAAATTCAGAAACACAACCATCAATGAATGTTGATTTTTCACTCTTCACGTTGAATGCCAACATTTCACTTAATTCCATTGTCCTTACTAGCCATCTAAGCCATTGCTCACATCCCCGCTTTGGTGAATTTTGTAACCTGATTCTATGCCTCAACTCCCGTTTATAGTTCTTTTATACAACCCATCACGTAAATTGTTGACCAAGATGGATATACAACTTGGCAAGTTAACAAGTACATAAGGATTGTATCGATTGTATTCAACAATTACAATTAGCAAATTCAGAAACACAGCAATCAATGAATGTTGATTTTTCACTCTTCATGCTGAATGCCAACATTGACAATTTTTCGGTTATGGCTCACTCTTTTCATCTTCTTCATTGATTGTTGATGTGGTGCTTGCTTATGCCAAAGAACTAAAAATATCTCATGAAAAGATAAAGACAAATTCTAGATACTCTCGAAAAATAAATATATAGAACATTTTGTTAGGAAGCTTCTATAGATACTCTTGATACTGTATAGAACTACAGTATAGTTTTTTTTTATTAGCTTCTAGAGAAGTTATTGAAAAATACAGATGAAACCTTCTCCTTGAATGCCTCCTGAAAGCACCATAGTGGAGCAAGTAGGAGCTCTAGCAATTTCTAAAAACTCTTCCAAAGTGATTTTCAACAGACGTTACATAACAAATTTTTTTACCAGAAGGATTATCTAATGCCATATTTTGGGTAAGTGGTTGCAGAGATCATAGATCATCAATTGTTCTCACTTTTCGGCATCTGCTTAATTCCAGACTAAACCCATTATATCTTATCAAAGAGAAAATGAAATTAATTCCCTTCCAAAAAAAAACTAGAAAAGGAAATTAAATGGTTAATTATACAGATTGGACATTGTCGAGTTCCCTTAAGTAGTTTGTAGCAAGCAGAGATTGAAATTTAAAGGTTTTGGGAGGGTTATACGCTTGTACTTGTGGGGCGCAGATTTTGGAGCAGAATAACTACTTGTTTACGGTAAAGAACGAAATTACTCAACCTGAAGGGGTGGATTTTTTTAGTATGAAAACCTGCCCTAACCCAAATGGGTGGATTAGGAAATGTCCTTTAAAAATTTGGGTCGAGGTTGGGTTTTATAGACAACACACACGCTCAAAGCCGAATCGAATTGTCTCATACCTGATGAAATTATATATGATGAAATTATATATGTGCACGTTATAACTCTCAACTTTCTCAGCATAAATTAGTAACTTATAATATATTTGCATTATCAGCTAATTGTAAACCACTCATTTAAAATGGTAGAATGTTACAAATTCTCAATCTTCTCACCATAGCATTCTCAATCGATAAATTTTTAACTTTAATAAACTAAAAATGAGAAAGTTAAATAATAATCAAATTTAAAATAAAAAAAAGGGTTTATCTAGTAAACTGACTCGACCCGTGGAACCAGAAACTCACCCGAACAAACCCGAAATCCATGGGTCTGGATTCGGGCGTAAAAATTAACACCCGATGGATTTGGGTGGATTTTGGGTTTGAGAAAAAAAATATGAATCGAGTTTGAAAATTATTAAAAATCCGTCAAACCGGACCCGTTCACACCCCTAAATGAAAGGGCAACATCGGGTCGGATATTGTTTGTTGTTGGGTTTTGGTAGCTGAAACATGGGAGATCCATATCCTTTTTCAGTACATGGGCTTCCAATTCTGTTTGAACTATTTTCATATCTTGACCTCTATCACTCAAAACATAAGTGTCTTGACTCGAAAGGAATAACAAAAAAACACAACAACAACAAAAATAAAATAAAATAAAATAATTGTTCAAAGAGTAGAACATTATTCTACTTCTAATTATTAGAGCATCAACGGGCGTTTGCTAAATTTTCATTTTATCCATATTATAGCTGTTAGGATTTGATATGTTAGGGTTTGAGAAGATGAGGAAGAGAAGGGAAAGAGAAGGACAGCGGCTGGCTATTGGAAGACTGCCAAAAATGTTGATTAATTTTCATTTCACTTGGTCTCTTACATATATTAAAGATACAAAGCCCAATGGGCCCAAAAAGCAATTTGGGTCATAACATAACAATCTCCACCTTGAACCAAATTGTAACTAAAACAAACTAAAACATGAAGCAAATGCATAAAGCAAACATAACCTAAACAAAGGTAAACATAAAGATATACTAGCAACATGCTAGAAACAAAACTAGCTCAAACTAGCTAGAAATAAACCAACATCAAACTTGAACAAAGCTTGAACTTTGCAATTGGAAGAGGCTTTGTGAGCATATCGGCCGGATTCGATTCGGTACCAATCTTCTTCACGGTAACCTTGCCTTCCGAGATCACATCTCGAACTAAATAGTATCGAATATCAATGTGCTTCGTCTTCTCATGGTACATGCGGTCCTTGGTCAAATGAATCGCGCTTTGGTTGTCACAAAACACCGTAATAGGACTCTCGAGTGAAGACATCTCACCAACAAACGCCTTGAGCCAAATAACCTCCTTAATAGCCTCAATAATTTCCATATATTCGGCCTCGGTACTTGAGAGTGCAACGGTGGCTTGAAGTGTAGACTTCCAACTAATTGCACAATCTCCAAGGGTAAAAACATAACCAGTTAAAGAACGCCTCTTGTCCAAATCACCCGCAAAATCCGCATCAACAAAACTCGTTAGTTTCTTGCCATTACCAAACTCCAAACGAGCATCAATAGTACCTCTCAAATAGCGGAAGATCCACTTCACCGCTTCCCAATGCCCTTTCTCCGGACAAGAGAGATATCTACTTACCACACTAACGGCTTGAGCAATGTCGGGTCGAGTACACACCATCAAGTACATGAGACTCCCAACCGCACTCGAATATGGAACCTTTTCCATATATTTCTTCTCATCATCGGATTTTGGGCTTAAAGCGGCCGAAATCTTGAAATGCGCCGCAAGAGGTGTTGAAACAACTTTCGCTTTCTCCATGCCAAAACGGCGTAGCACTTTCTCGGCAAAACTCTTTTGTAAAAGAAATAACTTTCTTTTGGACCTATCCCTTGTGATCTCCATCCCGAGAATCCTTTTGGCGGCCCCCAAATCTTTCATCTCAAATGCCGAACTTAGTTGCTCTTTCAACCTCCTAACTTCTTTCAAGTTTGAGGATGCAATCAACATGTTATCCACATAGAGCAACAAGTAAATGAAATCTCCACCATCCAACTTCTTGAAATACACACAACTATTATATATGGAACGATGGAAATTAATACTCACCATGAATGAGTCGAACTTCTTATACCATTGCCGCGGTGATTGCTTAAGGCCATAAAGGGACTTCTTCAAAAGACACACACGGTCCTTCTTTCCCGCAACCTCAAAACCCTTCGGTTGGCTCATGTAAATTTGCTCCTCCAAGTCACCATACAAGAAGGCAGTTTTCACATCCATTTGCTCCAATTCCAAATCCTTCATTGCCACCAAAGAGAGCAAAACTCGAATGGAGGTGTGCTTAACTACAGGCGAGAACACATCATTGAAGTCCACACCTTGGACTTGGCTATACCCTTTAGCCACGAGCCTTGCCTTGTATCGAAAATCCGCGGGATTTGAGTCATCAATCTTCCTCTTAAACACCCACTTGCAACCCACAATCCTCTTACCACTCGGAGGCTTCACAAGAGACCAAGTCTCATTTTGTTGCAAAGATTGTAACTGTTCATTCATAGCGGCAACCCAATTGGCCGCGTCTTTAGAAGAAATGGCTTCCTTGTAGGAAGATGGCTCACAATACTCCACTTCCTCTGCAATTGCCAAACCATAAGCAAAGTCGGAGTATCCATATCTTGTAGGTGGTCGTGTTTCTCTTCTAGCTCGGTCCCTTGCCAATGCATATGGTTGTGCCTCTTCTTGGACTTCCTCCAAATTGACATCATCATGTGAGATCAAATCATCACCTTCTTGGACCGGCACCTCAAACTCCACCTTCTTCTCAACCGTCTCATTCTCCTTAATAGTCGGCTCGGGTGCAACATCATTTGCCTTCAACATAGCCGACTCATTGATAATGACATCTCTTGAAATAAGAAACTTGGATGATTCGGAACACCACAACTTATATCCCTTCACATTTGCGAGATACCCAACAAAAATACACTTCTTCGATCTAGGCTCCAACTTTCCTTGATTCACATGTGCATAAGCGGGACAACCAAATACCCTCAAATTCGAATAATCGGTCGTCTTACCCGACCACAATTCTTTGGGTGTCTTCAACTCAACTGAAGTGGTACGAGATCGATTTATCAAATAGTAAGATGTGTTAATGGCTTCCGCCCAAAACTCCTTACCCAAACCCGCATTTGAAAGCATACTTCTAGACCTTTCAAGTAGTGTCCTATTCATCCTTTCTGCAATACCATTTTGTTGTGGAGTGTTGACCACCGTCTTGTGCCGAACGATCCCTTCGGCCTTACAAAAATTATCAAACTCACGGTTGCAAAACTCTAAACCGTTATCGGTCCTCAACCTCTTAACTTTCCTTCCCGTTTGGTTCTCTCCAAAAGTGACGTCCATTCTTTGAAGGTGCGAAACACATCACTTTTCTCTTTCAAGAAATAAACTCAAACCTTTCTTGAGAAATCATCAATGAAAGTAAGCATGTAACGAGAACCATTACCTTTGGAAGGCTCACGAGAAGGTCCCCAAAGATCCGAATGGATGTAGTCCAGTGTTCCCTTGGTCGAATGAATGGCCGTGGAGAAGCTCAACCTCGTATGCTTGCCAAATACACAATGCTCACAAAACTCCAAGTTGCCCGTGCATTGGCCACACAACAAGCCTCTCTTGCTCAAAATGGTCATTCCTCGCTCGCTCATATGCCTCATCTCATATGCCAGAGCCTAGTAGCATCCTCATTCGAGATAGTACCCGAACGTGCAATGGCGGCCGAGCCCGTGACCGTGGAACCTTGTAGGAAATAAAGAGTTCCAATTCTCTTCGCCTTCATAATTGTGAGAGCCCCTTTAGAGACTCTAAGGACTCCACCTTCACTTTGGAACTAAAGAAATCAAATTCTTAGACAAATCAGGTATATGCCTCACACCCGTCAACCTTTAGACCTTTCCATCATGGAACTTAATTGTCACCGAACCAATTCCAGCAACCTTACACATATTGTTGTTCCCCATGAGAACCTTACCATCCGTAGGCTCATAAGTCTCAAACCAATCTTATTCGGAGTCATGTGTTGCGAAGCACCCGTATCCATCACCCAACAATGTATATCATCAACATTAGTATCTATCGCACAAAGAGTATCAACCTTGTCACATTCGGCCACATTGGCCTCCTCCGAAGAAGATTCTTTACTATCCGCCTTTTGTTTATTTTTAAGTTTGAAACAATCGGCCCTAATGTGTCCCTTCTTCTTACAATAGTTACACGCCAAATTCTTGTGTCTAGACTTCGAATGGGTCCTTGTATCTTTCGAGTTTCGGTCTCATGACCTACCTCGATCAACAACCAAACCAACACCTTGGCTCCCTTTCTCATTATTGATCATTTCACTATCAATGTGCAACTTGGCTTGCAAATTACTCTTAACATCCTCTAGAGAAATTTTTTCTCTACTGTAAATCAACATGTCTCTAAAAGCCTTGTATGATGCGGGTAATGAGCATAATAACAAAAGGGCTTGGTCCTCATCCTCCACCTTAACATCAATCTTACTTAAGTCATTCAAAATAGATGCAAACTCCGTAATATGATTGGAAATTGATGTACCTTCAACCATGCGAAGGGTGTAGAGGCGCAATTTCAACCCCAGTCGATTGGTGAGAGACTTCTTCATGTAAATGTTCTCCAATTTCTCCCACAAAGCCTTAGCGGTCTTCTCCGATAGGACCTCTTGCAATGTCGAATCGCTCAAACATAATTGGATAATAGAGAGCGCTTTATCATCCATCTCTCTCTATCTCTTATCCGCCACCGCATCAATCAATTTTTCTCGACCAAAAATGGCATCCTTAACGCCTTGGCTCGACAAAATCGCTGCCATACGCACTTGCCATAATGCAAAACTCGTCTTTCCATCATACTTCTCAATATCATATTTCCCCGACATATCCATTCAAATTTCTTGAACCCAATTCAACAAAACACCAAATTTTTCCCCAAAAATTAATTACTCAAAACACAAAATCAAACCTTCTCCTTCTTGATATCCTCCCTCCTCCAGTGCTCACGACGACGACAGATCTGGGTGCTTGACGACGGATCTGGCTGGAAGTGGGGGAACAAGACGGCTAGCGTGCTCGACGACGGATCCGCAGAGGAAGTGGCTCGACGACAGGTCTGGGTGCTCGACGACGGATCTGGCTGGAAGTAGGAGAATGAGAAGGCTAGGGATTTAGGGGCAGGAATATTTGGCTCTGATACCAATTTGTTAGGATTTGATATGTTAGGGTTTGAGAAGATGAGGAAGTGTCACGCCCTGCTTCCCAAAATACAGGAATACGAGCCCGTGACGTAGGCCCAGCGAATGATTTTAATATCATTCATAAGCTGTACCAGTTCTCAACTCAACAATACTCAGGAAATTAAATCACAGCCACGCAATCAATAATATCACAGAACAATAATTGAATTCAAGAAATTAAATATTCCAACATAATAATATTACTGAGAAACGAGTAGCAATTTCGGGTCAAAAGCCCGGGATACAATTCTGAATAAATAAAAGAATTACAATGAATGAAAAGAACATGAAAGGGAATAATTTATTATCAACAGTTGCTCCAATCTAGAAGTACTGCTCTCCAACTCCTTCTGGTAGATCCTCAGGTTTACCTGTGGCTGGGTTAACTAAAAAAGAAAATAAATGTCCTTAGAGCAAGTATGGACGACAAGTAGTGAAAACAGAGAGTAAAGGAGTAAGGTACGTGTAGAAAATATGAATCAAGATAAAATTTGCAAAGACAGTAATGGTACTAATAGAAAGGGTCTTTATCAAGTATGTATACATGTCAACTAGGTCTATTATCAAGTTGTTTCTCCTAACTAGTGCATGTACTACTGCATCCCATACTACAGGTTCGATGCACGCACAGCAGTGTTCGTTTTAGACTTCGTGGTGGGGTCTACAGAGCGTGTACTCGGGTATATCACAACAACAAGATAACAAGATAACAAGTTCATGCCTCCACAAGTAATTCTCCACCTTCCACGCCAAGTTTTCATGTAACAAGATAACAAGATAACAAGTTCACATCTCCACAAGTAATTCTCCACCTTCCACGCCAAGTTTTCATGTAACAAGATAACAAGTTCACGTCTCCACAAGTAATTCTCCACCTTCCACACCAAGTTTTCATGTAACAAGATAACAAGATAACAAGTTCACGTCTCCACAAGTAATTCTCCACCTTCTACCGAGTACATTTTCTGAGACTGTCCACTACTAGGTCAACCCTTAGAAACTCCGGCTTGTTTAGTATTTTATTACTAAGTCATATATCTACATGCAAGTGGTTATGAGAAGGTCAAGGAAATGGTGCGAATGCAGCAACATGATGCATTACACAATAATAAACAAGAACTAGTAAATCTAAAACAACAATTCTCTTTATATTATTTTAACTGGTTCCTAATATAACTGGGTCAAAACCTCAGTACAAGACAGACAGGCAGCATCACATAAATGTTCATCAAGTGGGCAATTATCGAGTTATTGTATCACGCATGTATCAAGATTAATGTAAAGCAAGTAATGTGAAGTTTCCAAGTAAACAAGTCAAGTGAATTTTTCCCAGTAACAAGTCAAGTGAATTTTGTCAAGTTCAAGTCACAAGATCTCATGTAAATAACATGTATTTAATCACGGCGTGTTTTCTCATGTACAATTTTATTTATTTTATTCATGTCAAATGCATGTCTAGGCTTGGGTTTGAATCAAGGGATAATAAAAGAAGTCAAGAGTACGTCGGGTTAGCTCGTGTAAACCCTCGATACTCTCAACGAGACGGGACACAAGGCAAAATTATCGATAAATAAATTTGGAACTACTTGCAGGAGATCAATTAATTTGAACTAGAATAAAAAGAATAGTTCAATGGACTTGCCTTTTTCGTAGTAGTCGATTTGAATAATTAAGAATAACGGGATCAGAATCCCGGGGAACAATCCCAAGAGGCACGTGCAAAGTACGTACGTAGAACTCCAACAGCAAGCAGCAACAAGGAGTTATTCCCCACACTGGATCAGCAAAACAGCGAACAGCAAGTGGGATTCGCTACGCCCAGAACACAGAACACCAGATCCGTCCAATGGCAGCCTTTCTACGCAGCGGATCTGGCCAGAACGCGGGACGGCGAGCGGGGATCTGCTGTGGGCACAACACGGAACAGCGATCAGGAGGCACGAATCTTGGCGCGATCCTACGGTCGAGATCAAATCCCGCCTAATCCTCCGTTCTTCTTCTTCGACGAAACGAAGAGCGGGAGAGAGAGAGCGCACGGGAGAGAACAGTGACGGCGTGGGCGGTTGGTTCGCGGTGCGGCGACCGGACGGTGCAGCGCTCGGGAGGACGGCAAGCGACCAGGGCTTCGACGATAGTGGCTGGCTCTGTTCCGCTCAGAAAACAGGGGAGAGGAAGAGATGAGCGAGAGGGGGGTTCTTCGGTGGCTCGGCAGCGGCTTGAAGGTGCGGCGAGAAGTAGTGGATGAAGACGATGACAGAAGGCGTGAATGGCTGGCGGTGGCTTCCGCGGCGGAGGACTTCGATGATGGCGGAGCTCGTCGTTGAGGCGAAGCTCGAGGCTGTGGTGGCTCCAGTGATGGGGTCGACAGGAGCGGCGACTGAGCACGCCGAAGATGAGCGGGAGGACAGAGGCGCGAGGTGATGATGGAACTTATGGGTCTCGTTCGATGGTGGCGACGAGGTGAGAGGAAAAGTCGACGATGGCGAACGGTGCGAGCTGATGACGGTGAGGAGCTCGACGATGGAGCTCGGGGTTGAAGACGATCGGGTGTACTGCGGGGTCGAACAGGGCTTTGACTAAGGTGGTGATGAGGAAGAAGAAGAGGCTGGCGGCACGTCGAATGTTGAAGACGATGTAGAGTGGCACAATGGCGGCAGTGGAGGAGGTGGGTCTTCGGTTGGGTTCGACGAGGTCGGCGACTGAGGTGAGGGGCTGCAAGCGGCGGAATGGAGGAAGAGAGTTTGGGTTCTTGTTTTGTTTGGTTTCTCTGTTTGTTAGAGAAACAGAGAGAGAGATGGAGAGATTGTAACGGGATTGAGAGTTAATGACGGGGAAGAGAGAGAGTGGGGGTTAGTTACTAGAGGACTGGGGAAATGTGCAAGTAAAGTGGGAGGAGTTGGAGAACGGGTTTGAGGAGTGGAGAAAATAGGAAGAAATTGTATAAGGCTAGATGTAGGATTAATCTGCATAATCAAATGGGTTCTGGGTTAATCGATTTGGGCTTGGGCTTAAAAGGGGCTCAAAAATATTTAAATAAACAATTAGGATTTTGGGCCAAACTTTTGGGCTCAGATTAAATAAAATCAAATCAAATGCGAATTTGGGCTTTTAATAGACAATTGGGTTTCATAAAAATAGGTTACTTAATAAAATCAATTAAGGGAAAATAGTTATAAAATACTGAGAATATAAATACGGAAAAAAAAATAAAATTTTAAAATACATATTAATGAAAACAGGGGTTACAGGAAGAGAAGGGAAAGAGAAGGACAGCGGCTGGCTATTGGAAGACTGCCAAAAATGTTGATTAATTTTCATTTCACTTGGTCTCTTACATATATTAAAGATACAAAGCCCAATGGGCCCAAAAAGCAATTTGGGTCATAACATAATGTGGTGGGGTAAAAATGGCTCGGGGCCCAACCAGGGCCCAGTACAGCTCTCACTCAAAAATGGGGAAAACAACAATCTGGCTCGGCTTCGAACCACTACAGGGTCGGCGCCGAACCTCAAGTTCACCCCCCACAAACCTGGCCTCCTCGTCTCCGACGAGTCTCGATGGCCCTCGGCCTCCGATCCACGACAGCCCCACAGGCCGTCTGCCCAGCCTGGTAAAGTATGAAGATGACCTGGCACAACCTAGGCCACCAGATTCTCCCGGGAGCACAGGAGCCCCATGATCAGCCATGTCAGCTCCAAATACCACCAAGGGCTTTGCCACGTCAGCCCTATACCACTCTCGGTACTGCCACGTCAGCCCTAAACCCCCTGGGCCTTCTGCCACGTCAGGCCCATGGGCTTTCGGGTTCAGACCCGGCCCCCAAGCGGATCCAAACCCGGTTGGAATTCCCTATAAATACTAGACCCTCACCCACCTTTTCAGGTAATCAATCTTTTGCCACCCAAATTTCCCTAGTTATTGCTACTCTCTCACAGAGACTGACTAGATCGGTGGAGGGTCCACCGCCGGGATAAACCCCGGTGTTTCAGGACCGTCTGCAGGTACTCGAGGCGAGACGATCCGAGCCGATCCTCAAGCGCCGATGCGAGCCTCCCGCTCGTCGTCCCGTGCCGCACTCTTCCCTCATTACAAATTGAGTCCGAACTCACACCTGGTGCATCCACACTGTGACCAAAAACAAACCGCATCAGGTTGGCGCCGTCTGTGGGAAACTTTATCCGGTACGGACGTGAGTCCGAGCCTCGCCACCGACGCTCTCCCTCGACCTAATCTTCCATGGCTCCCCGAGATCGAAGATCAGCCTGTTCCGCCCGACAAGACGGGCCTCCTCCCGAGGGGGCCCTCGACGGAGGGCAAGCATCCAATAATCCGGGTGGAAACCCCGGACCCCAGCGAAGCGCATCACACGTCGCCGAACCCGACCTTCGTCGGGTCATCGTGAACCGAAGGGCTAGCCAGGCTAGGGGAGGGACCGCTTCCAACTCGGTCTCGAACCACTTCAGGCCCGCACAAAGGGAAAGGCCGTCAGCACTCAGCCGCATCGGCCGAGTTCCTACGCCCTGACCCGACCCTTCCGACCACGGCAGGGTCACCAGGGGCGAGTTCAGAAGCTTCAGAGAGGAAATCTTGGAGGCCCTCCATGGAGCGCCGAGGTCCGCGACCTACGGCCGAACCACTCAAATGAGCAAAGGGAGAAGCCACACTCGTGCGCCGACTCCCCCGCCGGAGCGCACAGACGAGGTGCTCCGACGCCTCCTGGAGATGGAGAATCGAATCGAGCGCATCGGCGACAGGAATCCCAACCTAGTCCAAGGGCGGAGGCCTTCTCGACCTCCATTTTCCGTCAACATCATAGAAGCGGAGATCCCCCGGAACTTCCGGCCTCCGCAGTTCAAGACCTACAACGGCGAGGGTGATCCAGCTGATCACATGGAGGGGTTCAAAACCCTCATGATGATTCACAGTGCTTCGGATCCCCTGCTGTGCCGAGCCTTCCCGGCCACCCTCCAGGGTCCGGCCAGGGATTGGTTCTCCAAACTCACCCCTGGCTCGATCTTCTCGTTCAACCAGCTGGAAGCTAGCTTCCTGGCCCACTTCATCACAAGCCGGAAGAGCGAAAGGACGAGCGCTTCCCTGCTCGACCTCAGTCAGAGGGAGGGGGAGTCGCTCCGTAACTTCGTCAAAAGGTTCACAACCGAGGCCAGATCCGTCTCTGCCCTTGACGCAGGGGTCGCCTCGGCAGCTTTCCGGCACAATGTCCGCCACAACCAGCTAAAGGTCTCCTTGGCAAAAAGGCCACCTCTGGACTTCCCTGACCTTCTCAACCGGGTCGAGAAGTATATACGAGCTGAGGAAGCACTGAACCCAGAGGGCAGCAAAGAAGTCGTGGGGAAGGGCAAGCGCAGGGTCGATGATGCCGAACCTACCAAGAAAACAGCAAAGGAAGGGGTCGGCGCGAAGAGGGCACCTCCGGTCCCTCGCTTCGAAAGGTACACTCCCTTGACACACAACGTGTCCGCCATCCTCTTAGAAATCGAAGACAAAGACATTGTCCGACTACCTCCCCGATCAAATAACAACAAGAAGCGAGACCAGCGCTTCTACTGCCGTTTCCACAGAGATCATGGGCACGAAACCGACCAATGTCGGGCCCTGAAAGACGAAATTGAGGACCTCATCTCACGAGGGTACCTCTGAGAATTCACCAGAGAAAGCCTCGGGATCGGCGAGATGCTAGACACCGAAAGCCTTCGCCTCCGAACCCTGCTCCGAACTGCATCCAGGGTCGGGATCCCGAACTCGAGGGAGCCGCGGATACGCCATTCATCTTGCACTGTGTCCACGGGGGGGCAATGGGGGGAGAGTCAAATACTTCCCGAAAAGCCTTCATCCGAGAGGTGAATGCTGTCCAAGACAACCCTTCGCCCAAGTTGCAACCGGTGCCTGTCTCCTTCTCCGGAGAAGACCTCGAAGGCGTTCGCCTCCCTCATTGCGACGCCCTCGTCATTAGCCTCCACATGGCTAATTGTGAAGTTCGACGAATTCTCATCGACAACGGCAGCTCGGTAAATATTCTCTTCCTTGAGGCCTTCGAGAATCTCAAACTACCCAGAGGCAAACTCAAGCCAGCCGGGTACACCTTGCATGGGTTTTCTGGCGTCCCTGTCGTGATAGAAGGGATTGTTACTCTCGATGACACCGCGGGATCGGCTCCTGTCAAGAGGACCGAGTCCATAGACTTCATGGTGGTAAACGTCAAAGCAGCTTACAACGCCATACTCGGCCGACCCGGATTATGCTCCTTTCAAGCGGTACCTTCGGCATACCATCTGAAGCTTAAATTTCCCACCCCGCAAGGGGTCGGCGTAGTCCGAGACAGCCAGGAAGCAGCACGGTCATGCTACATGACCGCCATCGGAGGTGGTGTGTTCCCCCTCGACGCCACTGAGCTCGAACCCGAGAGGGACGGTCCCGCCCCAGAGCCTGTCGACGAGCTGGAGGAGGTCCCGTTCGGTGCCGAGGATGAATCAAAGTGGTTCCGGGTGAGCCGCTCGCTCCCCGAGGACTTGAAGCCAGGCATAATCGCCTGCATCCGCCGCAACGTTGATCTCTTCGCCTGGAAGCCCTCCGACATGCCCGGGATCTCCGAAGACTTGATCATGCATCGGCTGAGCGTCATCCCAGACTCTAAGCCGGTCGTCCAAAAGAGACGCAAAGTCGCACCAGAGAGGCAGCAAATTGTGAAGGCTGAGGTCGACAAGCTCTTGTCGGTTCGATTTATTCAGGAAGTCAGCTACCCCGAGTGGTTGGCTAATGTCGTCATGGTGAAGAAGGCAACCGGGGGCTGGCGGATCTGTATCGACTTCACAAATTTAAATAAAGCATGTCCAAAAGATCCTTTCCCCCTCCCCCGCATCGATGCCTTGATCGACGCAACCTCGGGGCATGAGCTACTGTCCTTCATGGACGCATTCTCAGGGTACAATCAGATCCGGATGTTTCCACCGGACATTTCCAAGACCTCGTTTGTCACCGACCAGGGTCTCTTCTGCTACCGCGTTATGCCCTTCGGGCTAAAAAAACGCCGAAGCCACATACCAACGGCTCGTCAACAGAATCTTCAAAGACCTGATCAGCCGCAACGTGGAAGTCTATGTCGACGACATGTTCGTCAAAAGCCGGGCCGGGCCGGACCACGTCGCCGACCTCGAGGAAGCCTTCGGAGTCCTCCGACATCACAATATGAGGCTCAACCTGGCTAAATGCGCCTTCGGCGTATCCACTGGGAAGTTCCTGGGGTTCATCGTCAGCCAGCGCGGCATCGAGGCGAACCCCGAGAAAATCCAAGCCATTATTGACATGGCCCCACCCCGGAATGTCAAAGAGGTTCAGAGGCTCAAGGGTCGGTTGGCTGCAATCGGCCGTTTCCTCTCCAAGTCAGGGGAAAAGTCTCTCCCCTTCTTCAAGGCTCTACGCGGAAAGGGGGGCTTCGAGTGGGGTACCCATCAACAAGAGGCCTTCGAACAGCTGAAGCAGTACCTCGCCAACCCTCCTCTCCTCAGCAAGCCCGAGCCAGGCGAACCACTATGGCTCTACCTGTCTGCCTCGGATAGCGCCCTCAGCGCCGTCCTCGTCCGAGAGGAAGATGGGGTCCAGAGGCCATTGTACTATGTGAGCAAAGTTCTGCTCCCCGCCGAGACGAGGTACGCGAAGATAGAGAAGGTGGCCTATGCCTTGGTCATGGCAGCCCGGAAGCTTCGTCCTTACTTCCAGGCCCACTCCGTCCAAGTACTGACCGACCAGCCACTGAAGACTGTCCTTCACAAGCCCGAAAACTCCGACCGCTTAGTCAAGTGGTTGATTGAGCTGAGTCAGTTCGACATTAGCTACCAGCCGAGGACGGCCATCAAAGGGCAGGCCCTCGCCGAGTTCATCACTGAGTGCACCGTCTCCGAGCAGCCCTGCACCGAGGCCTCGGATCCGACCTGGGAGGTCTTTGTCGATGGATCACCATGCGAAACGGGGAGTGGGGCTGGCATCATCCTTCGTGGTCCCGACCAATTCTTACTTCAATACTCCCTCCGCCTCAACTTTCCGGCCTCTAACAACGAGGCGGAATACGAGGCCATGATCGCCGGATTGACCCTAGCACATCGAGCCGGAGCCAAGCAAATCCGGGCCTTCAGCGATTCTCAGCTCGTGGTCAATCAGATCATCGGAGAATACGAAGCCCGCGATGAGCGCATGGTGAGGTATTTGGCAGTAGTCCGACGTCTCCTAGCGTCCTTCTGCCACTCTCCAGTCATTCGAGTCCCTAGGGAGCAGAACGCTCATGCAGACGCGTTGTCAAAACTCGCCTCTTCCTCCTTCGAGGGTCTCGACCAAACGGTACTCATAGAAATCCTCCTAAAGCCAAGTATCAACGATCAAGACCAGGAGGCAATGTGTGTCCAAGACGGTGCCAGTCCAGACGAATGGACCACTCCCATCCGAAAATTCTTAATCAATGCCGAGCTTCCAGAAGACCGAGCCGAAGCCAGACGAGTCAGGGTCCGAGCAGAAAGGTTCGTCATGATTGATGACATCCTCTTCAAACGCTCATACACCTTGGCCGACGGCAAGCCATACCTCCGCTGTCTCACCAGCGACGAGGCCATCTACGTGCTCAAAGATCTTCATGAAGGGATCGGCGGATGCCACATGGGGAGCAGAACGCTCGCTCGGAAGGCCCTGAATCAGGGGTACTATTGGCCGACCATGCTCCAAGACTCGCAAGACCTAGTCAAGAGATGCGGCCCGTGCCAAAGGTTCTCCCCTATCAAGAGACTTCCTCAAGCTAATCTCTGATCCCTCGCTAGTCCTACCCCATTCGCCATGTGGGGCATGGACCTTGTGGGCCCCTTCCCCGTAGCGGTAGGGCAAAAGAAATTCTTAATAGTTGCCATCGACTACTTCACCAAGTGGCTCGAAGCCGAGCCTCTGACCAGCATCACCGAGCGCCAAGTACAACAGTTCTTTTGGAAGAACATCATTTGCCGGTTCGGAATCCCTCGGGTCCTCGTCACAGACAACGGAACCCAATTCCAAGGTCAGAACTTCCAAACTTTCTGTGCGGACATTGGCATCCAGCAGCGGTTCTCCGCTATTTGCCACCCTCAGTCCAACGGCCAAGCGGAGAACGCGAACAGGCAAATCCTCGACGGCCTCAAAAAGCGCCTCGACAGTTCCCCCAAAGGGCTTTGGGTCGAAGAACTGCCTAGCGTGCTATGGGCGTACCGAACCACTAAGAGAATCCCCACGGGAGAGACGCCGTTCACTTTGACCTACGGAACAGAAGCAGTCATCCCCGTCGAGGTTGGCCTGCCTTCTCCCCGTATCATGGCCTTCGACAAAGCTGACAATTCATCCGGCTTGAGGGCCAACCTGGACCTCGTCGCCGAAGTCAGAGAGAAATCCTCAATCCGAAGAAGCATCTACCAACAACGGATCGAGAAGTTTTACAACAAGAAGGTCCACCCCACAAACATCAAGGCGGGGGACCTCGTGTTACGAAAGCTATCCGTCTCTGATCCAACCAAGAAGAGGAAATTGGCTCCCAACTGGGAAGGCCCATACCGTGTAGTCGAGACTGTACGCCCTGGTACATACCGACTGGCAGATATGGACGGCCGGCTCATCAACCGACCCTGGAACGCCGAGCACCTAATGAAGTTCCTAGAAGAGCGAACATAGGTTCTAGCTTGGCTAATGTATATATTATTTGTAAGCTTTCATGTGTAAAGGGCCGCTTCAGCGACCCTCCCTATCTTGTATGAAAGAAATCTCTGTTTGTCAAACTCCAAATGCCTCGGCAGCTCCGACCTAACACCGAACAATGGGATCGGCACCCGAGTCCTCACTCCGGTATCGTCCCCAACGTCTCGGTAGGTCCGACCCGGTTCCAGACCAGGGACTCTTCCTAAGGTCCCACGTCGATCCCTCACGGATCAACGGAGCCGAACCTCGCCTCCGCCATCATTCACTACACTACTAGCCAGAGCAAAGAAGAAAAAGAATTCTTTATTCATACTCTTTTATTTGGTTCTGAGAAAATAAACAAAGACCGTTACAGGACCACTCCACTCATCTCAAACTGGAGGAAGCCGCCATCTTAGGGCCCCTCGGGTCCGACGAAGGGCGGGACCACTCCGACCGAGCGACTAGGAGCCCTCTCCTCGTCATGATGGTCCTTAGGCTCAGCCACGGTCGACACACCAGCCACGGAGCTCTGGGCATCAACTGGTCGCATACGCTCCAACAGCAGCAGCGCAGAGGGAACCCCCGCCGCTCGCCGACCCACTGAGGAAGATGTCGAGACACCCAGCATCGTCTTGTAACGGTGTATCTCCATCTCCTTCTCCACAATGACATCGCGAAGTAACCTCTCAGAAGAGGGCCTCTGCACCGAGGCGCTCGACATGGCATGTCCAAGACCGACACCGCCGAGTTCCCGATCCACCATCGCCCTCCTCAGCCGGCTCGCCTCCTCACTCAAGGCTTCAGACTTATTCCGATAATAGTTAAAGGCCGCATCAGTGTCACGAGCCCCCTTTCGGTAGCGAACCAACATGGCCTCCAGGGCCTCAACTTTGCTCCGGAGCCACGCCACGTCGGAACGACGGGGGTCCACCTCGAGAAGGGGAGCCGCAACCTACAAGAGAACCAGCCAACTCAAAACACATAAGCAAGGAGGATCGGAAATATCCGAGGTCAAAACACTTGGCCAGTCAAAAATCCTTTTTTATAAAATTCAGTTGCTTCTTACAAAAAATGTGGTGGCCAGTCCGCGGAAGGCAAATACAATCGAGAGAGGGAAAAAGAAAGATAAAACTACACAACTTGTTTTCCCACCTCAACATCGGCCGGTTTCACAGGGAGGTCGGCAGCCGGGTCATCAACGGACCCTTCTTCATTGGGGGTCTTCGGTGTCCCCTCTATCTCCATGTCGTAATCGAAGTTGGAGAGGTCGAGGGTCGGGTAGAAGTGCCTCACGTGGCTGAGGGCCTTCGCATAACACTCGTCCTGAGCCTTGATCACCAGGAGCTGACCCGTCTCCGTCAGCTCTTCCCTCTCCTTGGCGAACTTCTTCTTCTGATCCGCCATCTTCTCCGCCCATTCCTCCTTCTCCTTGTCGAAGGCTGTCTTCATCTCCTGCTCCCTCTTATGAGAGCCTTCGAGCTCTATCTTCATCTCCTTCATCTCCTGCACGGCCTTGTCAGCCCGGTCGCGCTCCCGCTTCAAGGCCGCCTCATAAAGGCCCCTCATGTGGGCCCCCTGCACGGTCGCCTGCAGTGACCGAGCACAATTAAGGAAGCCTCCTCTACAACGTAATTACAAGGCAAGAGGGGTCGGCAGACTTACCAGCACATTGGCCTGTGCAAGACGAGTATACGCCTCCTCCAGGGTCTCGGCCTTCATCTCCGAACGATCCCGGGGGGTCGCCAGCTTACTCGCCACCTCGATGGCCTGCCGCCCTCGGGTCAGGCAGTCTCCCTCGCGGATCGACCAACTCGGCACCCACGGTCGCCGAAGCCTCTCCTCTACCTCCGGATCCACCAGAGGGCCCTTCCCCTTATCAAGATCGGTGACCTTGCCCTGGTCCGGGCCGCCTTGAACAGCCACGTCCTTGACCGTCTCCGAGCGAGTCCTTTTAGTCCTCGGCTGAACAGGGGCCTCAGAGACCACCTGGGACGACCCCCTCGTCTTCGTCGCCTCCCCCTTCTTCTCGGCCTTCTCCTTCTTCATGGCGAGCCTCTTTGCCTTGATCGATTCAGGATCCATATCTGCAAGAAGATCCAGTAAGGACAATGAGCACGGAGGAATAATAAAGCAAAAAGAAAGAAACAACTACATACTAAGCACGGCCGGGCTCAGTCCAACGCTCGCCAGGTGGGCCTCTGTCACCTTCGGCCAGCTGATGCTATGAGATAGACGGAGGCGCTCAACAAACCCCCACTCCTCGGCCGTCAGGTCCCTCGGCCTCGGCGTTTTGTAGCTCGGCTTAAAGTGATTCCATCGAGTAGGGATGTTCCAAGGTTCCTCACTCCGGACCACCAGATACTTTTTCTTCCAATCCTTGATAGAGTCCGGGTGACTGTGGATGACCTTCCCCTTACTCCGGGGCAAAATGTAGTAAACACCCTCAGCCGCCGAGCTGATCATCAACATCGCTCGAAACACATTCAGCCGAAGGGGTACCTTCTGCTCCTCGCACATCAGCACGAAGCAGATGATCTGCTTCCAGGAGTTCGGCCCATACTGCATCGGCGCCAAGGACGCCCAATTCAGCACCTCCCGAACAAACGGGTGGACTGGCAGCCTCAGTCCAGAGATGAAGGCGTCCACGGGGAAGACGCAATACCAATTCGGCAGGGGGTCGGTCGGGCGAAGGGTAGAGCTCGGCAGCATGAGCACGTAGCTGGACCCTATGTGATACGCCAACTGCATAACCTCCAGGTCCCCGGCCTCCAAGACGGACGGCAGCGTGTCCATCTTCACCCTCTTACGGCTCGGCGAAGAAGGCTGGACACCAAATAGCTCCTGGTCGGAAAGGTCGTCGGGGTACCAACGGAATGGCTTCGGCTGCACGGGCGACCCTGTCATCAAATTACGAAAAACAGGCACCTGGCTGGAGCCACCGGCCCTCGACCCCTTCTTCCTCGGAACCTTCTTCTTCTTGGTCTTTTCCGGCGAGGGCGTAGATAATCTCCCTAAATCGGTCGGTGTGGAGCTCGATCCCACGCCCTGACCTGTGGATCTACCCCTCTCGCCTCCTCTCCGAGCCCCTACGGCTTCACCCTCGCCCGGGCCACCCTCCTCCTCGGGAGTCGACTCCAGAACCTGGACTTCGTCCGAGCTGTCGCTTGCCTCCTCCGAATCACTACTCTCCACCACAAATGGATTGCGGGAGCGCAACGGCCTCACATTATACACCGGCTCCTCCTCCTCACAGACTGGTTCCTCCCACGAGGACGAATCAGAAGGCTTCACATCGTGTGCCGACGGCTCCTCACCCACTGGCTCCTCCCACGACGTCGATCTTGAGGTGGGTTTCCCTTCCTCCTCCGACGTGAACGCAGACAAGCCGGACTGAGCCCTATCCATCTGTCACTAACAAAAGAAACTTACCAACTAACCTTTGGGTTGCCTCGAACTGACGAGCCTGCGCCGCTAAATAGTCTGTGAAATTTTTACTGAAGACTTGAGTCTAGTTATATTGAACTCGGTCTTCGAAAGACCGACTGTTGTGTTCAATCATTTACAGAGACTCGCTTGGTTTTTGGAAGAGATTGAACTCAAGAGTCGGTCTTTCAAAGACCGAGCTCAATATTACTAGACTTGAAGCTGATTGCAAAACTTTGCTATCAGCTTCAAGACTCGGTCTTTCAAAGACCGAGTCTTGAAGCTGATAGCAAAGTTTTGCAATCAGCTTCAAGTCTAGTAATATTGAGCTCGGTCTTTGAAAGACCGAGTCTTGAAGCTGAGTATTTTTTTTGAATCAGCCAGATGCTGAGTCTTTTCTTCAAAACAAACTATCTTTCTTTGCCACAAACTTCACAACTATCTTTCTTTCTCAACTTCACAAAAAAACTCAACATCCAAACTTCATAAATAAACACATCCAAACTTCACAAATAAACACATCCAACTTCACAACTTTCATTCTCAACAACTATCTTCACAGCCAAATAACTTTGAAACAATCTTACTTCACAACAAACACTACAACAATCTTTGAAACAATCTTCGCAACGATATTAATAACTTTCTTTCTTTCTCAACAACAATGTTCACAACTTTTACAAAACTGAACACCACAACTTAATCACAAAATAAGGCCACACCACACCAATATCACCACTCCAACAATATCACAAAACTGATTCCCAAAACTGATCAGAACTTAACACAACAATATCACCACTCCACACCAACTTAACACAAAATAAGACCACCACAACAAACCACAACTGTCTACCACATCTCAACCACATCAACAATGTTGTTAATATCATCTTCACGACCACATCAACAATTTTAATAACTTCATCACAAACAGAAGAACAATTTATAAAAAAAACTACAAAATCAAAATAATTAAAAATATTACATCAACTACCAAGTTAAAAAAATATTACAACAAACTAACGATATTAATAACATCATAAGTCAAGGGTCAGGTGTGAAGAAGTTGGGGGGGTTTCGTTGTCGTCTACGACGTTGTGGAGTTGCCTATGTGAGTGCGAACAACGGGATCTCCTGTTCTCCTTGAATCTCATCCCCAACGTCTTGTTGTTCATCATCCCCTTCAATATCAGGCTCTGCTTCTTCTTCGTGTTCCGAATCACTTTGAGGTTGAGGTGGGGGCCTATGAACAGTTCTCTTTCGTCGTTGACCAGTACGGCCGCTGGTTCGATGTGTGGGGGTCCTCAGTATTGCATCTAATGTTGCGCCTTCCCCCACAAGATTAGCTTGTGCACGGCAACACGATAACATCTCCCGTACTGTACCCTTCGCCTGATCGGTGATGTTGCTGTTCAACATAGAAACACATTTCTTGGCAAGGGACCAGGTCTCTTTCAACTGAGAAACATGAAAAGTTGAATTAGATGCACATACATATATAAAAACATATTGAGATATAAACTTGGAAACTTTAAAACGAAATATTATAACTTACAAAGCCACGAACAGTGGATCCCTTTGGTTGGTACATCGGCAACCTCACGGAATGTTCATCTGCTGGTTCGGTTCCTGGTCGACGGATCGGTACAACGACTCCAGCAGGGGCCTGCAACGGTGGGGAAATAAACCGTCTAGTGACTCTCTCGTACCAAGACATGTACACCCCATGCAACGAGAGGTCAAAAGGTGGAATGTCACCGATGATTTCTTCGAAACGGTGAACATTCCATCTCTGAACGTAACCGAAGAAGCAAGTGGCCCAGTTGTGTCCGAGTGTACGGCCCATTCCAGTGATGTTATGCATCTCGGCATTGAATGACACGGTAACTGGAATCCCCTGGTGCAGACCAAACTGCCGTAACACCCTATCGGGGTAGTAAAACTCCACAACCCCAAAGTTGATTAGAGGTGCTTTCGTGAGCCACAAATTACGCCTGAACGTACAGATAGGTGGCAGTCAAATCAGTCGCTCCTCTGTGTAAGGGGTCCACACCACACAGTCAGCGGCCAACCTATCGAGCTCATCGCGGTAGTATGTCAAGCATCTGTTGGGGTTGGCTGTCCATGTCAGTTTCCCTGTCCAGTACACACCGATCGGAGGTAGCATGTCAATATCTTCTGGAAGAACTCTCCAATGTTGGGATTGGATCCGTACTACGGACCGACCTACGTGAATCTGCTCCCAACTCCATATCTACAGTAAAATTAGAGGTCCATTCATCTGGTTCGAACCTATACTGCACAAACACAGACTCCGATACAGTGACGATAGTATTGCACTGCCCCAACTGTAGCGGCTTACCCTACCTAGGTCGGCGATTAAGGGCAAGAACATCAGTGCTACGGTATTCCCGGTCGAATTTGGAAACAAGACCGTGCCGAATAGCGTTAGAATATACGCCCTACAGTAGCACTCCACCTCCGCTGCAGATGAACCGTCATTCAATCTATCTTTGAAGGTGTCCTTCAACCACTTTAGGCGGATAAATTTCCCATTTATCGCGCCGGCTTCCACTTCAACCCCTAAGTACTCCTCCACTATATACACTGGGTCGAAGTCCATCGATCCTGTGACCGCCTCTCCATCGATTGGAAGCCCGGTTAGTATGGCAACGTCTTGTAGAGTCACCGTCATCTCCCCGACTGGCAGGTGAAATGAGTGTGTCTCGGGCCTCCATCTTTCAAGCAGTGCTTCCAAAAGTGGACGATCGCACTTGATGGATGTCATCATGGCAATACCGTAGAACCCACAATCTCTAAGTATCTCGTGTATACGTGGGTGCACAGGTAGCGGATGACCAGTCCTAAAGCGGCACTCCGTAGCCTCGCCGTTCCAAACATACTGCGATCGATGCATCGGCTGGAGAGTGAGGAGTGAAGGGTCGAGTGGTTCGGGGCCTCCAGAAGGGATATATGACGACGAAGGGACTGAAGAGGAAGTGCCCGCCTCATTTGGATTGAATTCAACCTACATAACAGTAACATTTACATCAATAGACCGAAATGAGGCACAATTCTATTAGAATAAACATTAAATTACTTACATTAGTAGCATCGGTAGGAGCACGACCACGACCACGACCACGATCACGTCCACCGCGAGTACGTGATCTATCGCCACGTGGAGGTCTACTACTTTCTCCTACCTCCATGTTACCCCTTGTACGTGCCATTTACAATAGACTACAAATCCTACAACATCAACAAAAATGTTATTAACTTCACATTACCTAGATATAAAAACAAATTCTATATAACAATGCCGTTAATTCTCTAATTTTGGGTAAAAAACTAGAGTATAACAAATTCAATAAATTCTATACATAACCTAGATTCTATAAAATTCTAAACAACTAGATTCAACACATACTATACGGAATTCTATACAAAATTGATTCAACAATAAAATATTATTCGACAAGGTTATTGAACTCTTTCAACTCTTTCAACAAAATTCTATACAAAATTGAACTATTTCAACAAAATTTCTTTCAACTCTTTCAATAAAATTCTATTCATTCCAACTTCAACTCTTTCAACTCTTTCTTTTTGAACAAAATTAATACTAAAAATAACATCAATAACTACTGTACATTGTCAACAATAAGTCAAATTCAACTAATGAACTTCACAATAGCATCAACACCAACACAAATTTTGCTTAGCTACAACAACACTAACACAAAGCTTAAGAAACTAATGAACATAAAAAAAATAGCAACAACACTAACACAAAGCTTAAGAAATATACCTTAATCAGTAGGAGAATACAAAGACGAAGACGAAATTGGCGAGAAGAGCAAGATCCTACAACCGAAATCTTCCAATTTTGGGTATTCGGGGTTTAGGGTTTCAAGAAATAATCGATTTTGGGGAATAGGATTGGGGAAAATCGAACTTGGATTATAGAGTAATCGGTTTTGGGAAGTTTAACTATCTATTAAGGAGTAATCGAACAAAAAGTTGTCGAGTACGATGGATTCGCTGAGGGAAAGAGCGAAGAATAAAAAAAACTCTCAATAGTCGAGAAGAAGAAGAAAGGGGATCTGCGGTATTAAAAACGCAAAGAGTCAAGACTCGGTCTTTCAAAGACCGAGTCTACTGCAAATAGAGTCAGTCTTTGAAAGACCGAGTCTTGGTCTTTGATTTTTCAAAGCACAAGACTCGGTCTTTCAAAGACCGAGTCTATTTGCACTAGACTCGGTCTTTGAAAAACCGAGTTGGGCGGTTTGGGAAATAAAAAAAAAGTAGGGCGGTTTGGGAAAAACTTTGCAAAAATGGGTCGTTTTTGGAAAAAATTCCGCCAACTCGAGGCTCACTCTCACATCAGGGCAACCAACCCTCGCCAGCTCAAGGACCGGTCTAGCACCAGGGTAGTCTTCTCCGGAAGACTCAACGGCTCGCCATCACCCTTGCCGGCCCATAAACCTTCGCCAGCTCGAGGTTCGCTCTAACATCAGGGCAACCAACCCTCGCCAGCTCGAGGTTCGCTCTTACATCAGGGCAACCAACCCTCGCCAGCTCGAGGCTCGCTCTCACATCAGGGCAACCAACCCTCGCCAGCTCGAGGACCGGTCTAGCACCAGGGTAGTCTTCTCCGGAAGACTCAACGGCTCGCCATCGCCCTTGCTGACCCATAATTCCTCGAAAGCTCGAGGTCCGGTCTAGCACCAGGGTAATCTTCTCAGGAAGTTTCAACGGCTCGCCATCACCCTTGCCGACCCATAAATCCTCGCCAGCTCGAGGATCGCTCTAACATCAGGGCAACCCCCTTATGAAGGCCCAGCGATTCACCATCCCATTTCTACAACCGTAAACACTCCTCCACGGCTAGCTCCCGCACCCCCGCAGGAGTGGGGGGCTTGTGTGGTAGGGTAAAAATGGCTCGGGGCCCAACCAGGACCCAGTACAGCTCTCACTCAAAAATGGGGAAAACAACAATCTGGCTCGGCTTCGAACCACTACAGGGTCGGCACCGAACCTCAAGTTCACCCTCCACAAACCTGTCCTCCTCGTCTCCGACGAGTCTCGATGGCCCTCGGCCTCCGATCCACGACAGCCCCACGGGCCGTCTGCCCAGCCTGGTAAAGTATGAAGATGACCTGGCACAACCTAGGCCACCAGATTCTCCCGGGAGCACAGGAGCCCCATGATCAGCCATGTCAGCTCCAAATACCACCAAGGGCTTTACCACGTCAGCCCTATACCACTCTCGGTACTGCCACGTCAGCCCTAAACCCCCTAGGCCTTCTGCCACGTCAGGCCCATGGGCTTTCGGGTTCAGACCCGGCCCCCAAGCGGATCCAAATCCGGTTGGAATTCTCTATAAATACTAGAACCTCACCCACCTTTTCAGGTAATCAATCTTTTGCCACCCAAATTTCCCTAGTTATTGCTACTCTCTCACAGAGACTGACTAGATCGTCGGAGGGTCCGCCGCCGGGATAAACCCCGGTGTTTCAGGACCGTCTGCAGGTACTCGAGGCGAGGCGATCCGAGCCGATCCTCAAGCGCCGAAGCGAGCCTCCCGCTCGTCGTCCCGTGCCGCACTCTTCCCTCATTACAAATTGAGTCTGAACTCACACCTGGTGCATCCACACTGCGACCAAAAACAAACCGCATCACATAACAATAGCACTTGCGCTTCTGCAGTCGTTTGCTATTTATTCATATTTTGGCAAAATCACTACAGAATATTGCTATATTTGAGATACGATATGAGAATATGCATATTATAGAGGACGGAGCTTCAAGTTCCATCCCAAATAAAAAATTATTTGTTTATTATATCGGACGGAACTGGAAGTGCCATCCGATGAAATTAGATCATTTATTCGTTAAAAAATATATTAGAAATAATATATAAAAAAACACCTTGGACGGGTGTTCAAGTGCCGTCCATCAAATGTGGGGATGAGATGGAACTTGAAGTTCCGTCCCATGGTAATTAGATCATTTTTTTTCGCCTCCGACGGAGCATTGAGTTGCATATGAGCTTTAAAATTATTAAAATATTCAATTTATTTATTACAAAATGCGCGAAAATTTATTTTTTCACGGGACGGAATTTAGAGTTCCGTCCGATCATTTTTTTAATTTTTATTGCTATATTATAGCATTCCACTACTGCAGCAAACGAGACGTTGCTATATGTATAATATACATTTTGCTATTTTTTAGCAATCGCGACTGTGGATGCTCTTAGAGCATTATCTACAAAAAACCAACCACCCTCTGTCCCTCTCTAATCATTATATGATGAAACCAAGGGTGTATCTGAGTTTCAGGGCCCTAAGCAAGTTCTTAAATGGGGCATTTTGCAAGTTAACAAAATAAAAATGACTATTTTAAATGCAAACAAACTTAGAGCATTGGAGAACAAACTATTTAAATGAAAACAAATTTATATATATGCTTTCAAAAAATAAATAAATAAATAAATAAATTGTTAACGTATGCTTTTTATATGAAATGCTTCATGGTAAAAAGAAACTCGGACAAACTCTAATAGCAAAAAACGAAATATGTCATCTCAAAAAGGTAAATATGATATATTAGAGAACACAATCATAATAAAATGATGATGTATGTATATGAGAATACTAGTTGGAAGCTTAAAATGTAGAATAATCATATGCACTTGAAATTTTGGTTAGAAATTTATCATAAACATACAAATATGATATACCATACAACATTGAAAAAATATCATAGAGTGACATACATAGACTAAATGAAAAATAATATTAAATTCATAAAATGGTAAAATGACATGTATGACTGTGAAAAATAATTTGTTTTAAAAATAAAAATGATTGAAAAATTAATTAGCTCATGCAGGCCCATGCAAGTTTTGAACCTACATACAACCTTCACATTATTTGCACAACACTCTAACCAACTGAGCTAATAAGCCAACTATTAATACAATGTAATTATATCAGAACTAGTAGTTTACACGTGCGATGCACGTTTTAATAAATATAGTTTTTTAAAATAAAAATTTATACGTAGTCTTGATTTGAACCTAGGACCTCCTTTATAATAGTTATGCACGTATGTTTCACGGGTTGGTAGAATGACAAAACATTTACAAATGACACTAGGGCCTTCTCAAATTATAATATTAGAGATATATTACATTTAACTTTTTTACATTGTAAATACTTAAAAAATACGAGGCCCTATAAAATTGGGGGCCCAAAGCAGTTGCTTATACTGCTTGGGCCCAGATCCGCCCCTGGATGAAACCATAGGTTAATTTAATTGGTCCCTTCAATCTTATCCCGAAACACTTTTAAGAACTCTTTGATTTGTCAGACAGAACCAGGAGGCTCAGTTGCTATCCACCAATATCTTTACTATTACAGCCCACATATTTTAAAGCTGGTCTCATTCTGTGAAGCTAAAGTACACATTAAATCCAAACTACACATATAATTTGTGCACTTCTCTCAAAGAATTTTTGTTGAAATTAGGCATTTATTAAATGCTTAAATAATAATGTGGAGGAAGTGGAGAATTATATCTTTGGCAGCTGGATTCTGAACATCAATCAGATCTGAAGCAAAAGAGGCCATGCTCTAAGCAATACTAGCTTGCTTTCCTTTGTTTCCCCAAACACATGCATGTGAACATGACCCAATTCTTTCCAAACATGACCGAAGAATGAAGCAAACTTCTCACCAAATTTTCATTGATCCACTGAAAATATATACTTATGATAATTTGTTTACAACCAATGGAAGATCACCAATCTACATATTTACACTTAACATGATGATATCAGAATTCTGAACATCTTGGCAGTAAAAAATCCTTGTGCACTCCATACAATAAATTCTACGTACAACCATTAGCTTTTACTTTAATACATATAAGAGAGTTGACATTGCATGAGCTAAGTTCATACTTCATGTTGCGATTACTTATTTTTGGATCCTTACATTATAAGCAACTAAACTTTGACTACTGAAAGAATCAAAGTGGTACGTTTACAATGAATCTAGTGGCTATTTGACCCCCACCAAACTGGAAGACCTCTAAGAATATTCTGAAAATCTCCCAGTCTCCTAAATACTTTTCTAGCTTTCTGAATATTACTTGTTCGTTTCATCTAAGATAGATTCCTCCTTAATTCAAAGACTCTTACATCTCTTTAATTTCCTTCCCATTTCTAACTCTGATAAAGATTAGTTTGTTCAGTGAAGTTGGAACTCTTATAACTCATATCACATCAAAATAAAGTTCATCTTAACAACAAGAAATGATAAATAATTAACAGCTAGTAATTTACCTGTGCGATGCACGTTTTAATAATTTCAAAAAATAAAAATAAAAACTCTGACGTAGGGAGGATTCGAACCGGAAACCTCCTTTATATTAGTTATGTACGTGCGTTGCACATGTTGGTAGAATGACAAATTGACAAATGACACTAAGGCCTTCTCCCATTATAATATTAGAGATTAACAAGAATTATAGACTACAATTAAGTATCCTTAATAATCATTCTGACAATAGGATTTATGCTCCACAGCCTGCCTAGCTAATTTAGGAAACCAAGTACATATATCTCATATGGTGATAATGATATACAACCTTTTATAATGACCTAATATTGGATGATGAATTGATGATGTGTATTCGATGTATCTTACCATCTTTCATTTTCGAGTTTAACCGAAATTCTACCGGTTTCTAATGTCAGTTGTACAGATTCAACACCCCACTAATCAAAATTTAAAACTCCGAACATCTGCTTTGTTACACTAGAACTAAATTATTCGCATATGCTATGCATGTGTTTATATCTTAATGTTGTTAGTCAATGGATGTCTCATTTATTCTTTCAAAGCATAATAATTACTGCTTAAAGGCGCATGTGTTATATGCAGGGTCCAACCATACACACCATGTTCACATTATATAATAGTAGAGATAGTATAGATATTATAAGTGACGAGTTCAGAGCCAATAGTTCATAACATGAAGACTCCAGAAAAAAGCGCGAGACTCACATTGTAAAGCGAGGGCGATAGCGAGTGGTGGTGGTGGTGGTGTAGGCACCTGTGAGGGAGGCAACAAAAGGCATATAAGAGAAAATAGAGTTAAAGGTGAACATGAGATTGTGAACCTCATAGGCACGAAACTAAAGCAAGCTGAGTCAAAGCCATACACTGGTGAACATGAAAATGACTCGTTGATGTACCTAGCAGTTGCAATCTCATCTCGTGACAAAGTTGTGCATGATGTGTATTCCGTGAACCTGTGAATTTTGGTGCTATCTCAATCAATAATAGAGAAGTAATTAAAGAGTTTTCCTTGACATTGATATATGCAAGTGTTCATTTCTTGAGTTAAAAATAGGATGGTTTGTGACATACAGAAGCAAACAAATTGACAAGTAGATGCAGAAACTTGAAAGTTTCATAAATTGTTCTTAAAAATTTGATTGACACAAGGTTTTTCTCTGAAATTTTCAAACAAAAAAAGAAACTTCAACCATTTACCGATATATATTTTAATAACTTTCAACCATATGTTTTCCATTTTTCTGCACAAGATGGTGACAGACCAGTCTGGGTTTTGCATATGTATGATGTATCGAATAGATGCATAAGGGCTGCGATGGGTGTATAGATGTCAATCTAATCATAAATATCAACTCAGTATGGGTAATGTCGAAGGGTTGACAAAAGAAGAAATAAATATATGTGCCTAATTTTCTAATTTGCAAGAAAACCCCAAAATTTGTGTAAGACGGTCACGAACACTTTTATTTAGAAACTGCATTATATGATACTAGTATCATGCACGTGTGATGCACGTGGAGAGGAATGAAAAGGAAAAAAAAAAAACTATAATGCACGTGCGATGCACGTGGAGGGGAATGAAAAGGAAAAAAAACTACAATGCACGTGCGGTGCACGTGGAGGGGATTGAAAAGGAAAAAAAAAGAGGGGAATGAAAAGGGAAAAAAAAGCCAACACGTGCGCTACACGTGTTGACAAAATGACAAAATGACCAAAAAAAAAAAAAAAATTGGTGACAAATGACACTAACCCCTTCTCCCATTATAATAGTAGAGATTAGTAATTTGCACATGTGCACGTCCTAATAAAATTTATTTTCTTTTTAAAGTAAATACTAAGACATACTGGCCTGGAACGGAGACCTCTCTTTACTCATCACATACTCTTTACAAATTATCTCTACTAACATCAACTTTTTTTTTTTTTGATAAAAAGATGACTAAGTCATCGCTTCATTAATTAGAGATTAACGAAACAGGAATGAAAATACAGATAAAGCCCTAAGGCGATCAACATCGCTGTTCATATCAACTTTTATTTTATATGAGTGACACTTTTGTAAATAATTATGTCGTAAATAAATTTAAACTTTGAGGGTGTTATGGTAACAAACAACAATTGAGTAAATGAATGGTTAATATAATTTCCACTTAAAAATAATTGGTTGAGATTTGATGGTTGATTGTCTACAAATTACGGGTTGTCTACAAATGACAACCCCAACTTTCCCATTATAATATTAAAGATGTATTTGTCGTATGCTCCCTTTTTCTATAATTTTCAAAAAAAATTGTATGTCGGTCTATAATTTCGCATTGTAATTGTATTGATGTGTTTGTATTTCTGCTTCTTAGACCATCTCCAACCACACTCGTTATCTCTCTTTTTTGGCCAAAATAGCGTGTGTTTTTTTTTATAATAGGATGACCGAAGTCATCGTTTCATTAATGAGGATAAATGAAACAGAGCATTACAAAGTACCAATATTACAAATAAACTGACATAATCAGCAGGAATAACCAAAACAACATAGTCTAGACATCAAAATAGGACAACAACAGAAATCAAAGTACATAAAACAACCGAGACTACTCCCGACCGAGCAAACTCCCGCTAAGCTTCTAAATCACTACTCTCCCTCATTGTTCCTGGACCTCTTAGCTGATTCTTGGTCACCTGCCCAATCATGAATCAGAAGGAAAATTTTATTCATAGAGTAATGAAAAGTATAAACTTTCTTGCGAAAAATAAGATCATTTCTTTCTAGTCATAGGTTCCAAATTGAGGCTGCTATTGCTATGTCCCAGGCTTTCCTATCATCTTGTTTTATATTCGACGACCTAATGTTAGCCCATATGTCAATGGTTGAGTTAGGAACCTCGTTACACCCAAAACCCCTGCATACTATTTCCCAAGTCAGCCGTGCTTTTGGGCATCGAAAGAGGATGTGGTCAACATCTTCTTCGGTAGCAAGACACATCTCGCAGGTAACATCGACTTGCATATTCCTCTTCTTAAGGTTGACTTTGGATAGTATCGCGTTACTATGTGCTAACCAACAGAATACTTTCACTTTATATGGTACTTTGGTCCCCCAAATAACAGATTGAACCTGGCATCTCGTACCTCCATCGTTGATCCATTTATACATGGATGATACCGTGAAAACTTTTGAGTTGTCCCTGTCCCACCATCTTTCATCGTTAAGACTATTAGCCTGCCCACCTTCTTGGAGAATCCGTTGGTTCAGCTCTTCGAATTGCGCTCTGCTCTCTGTTGAAATATCATGTGAAACTACGAAGTTTAGTTTCCCATTCTTGCGAATGTCTGCCACTGAGAGGTCTAAATTCTGAGTAGCTTCCGCTGCTCGGGGGAATTGGTTTTCTAAAGTTGTAGTACCGCACCATTTGTCTTTCCGAAATCTGGTGTTTTTCCCGTTTCCTACTTTGCAAGTGGTGTTGGAATGAAAGATAACCCCTAGCTTAGCTATCCCCTTCCAGATAAAAGACACTTTTGCCGAAGGACTTCTTCCTCCGAAACGGAATTTTCGTCTCTTGCGGAAGAGATCGAAAGAGTGGCTCCACCAACCTTTGTGCTTGTTAGTAATCTTCCACCACCACTTACAGAGCAGAGCTTTGTTCATATCGTGAAGGTTTACAATACCCAATCCTCCAAATTCCCTCCGCTTGCAGACTCTTCCCCAATTAACCAGGTGAAAACCTTGTTTCCCTCATCTGTACCTTTCCATAAGAATCTTCGTCGCAGTTTATCTATCCTGTTGATAACCCACTTAGGCAGTTCGTAGATGGACATCAGGTACAACGGAATCGCGCTAATAACGGAGTTAAGTAGGATAATCCTTCCTCCAAGAGAAAGGAACCTACTCTGCCATCCAGCCAGCTTCTTTTCAATCTTGGCGATAAGGAAATTCCAGTCCTCCTTCAGTAGAGCTCCCGGCTTAATTGGCGTACCCAGGTATTTGATTGGGTATTCATTGATTCTGCATTCCAAGATTTCCATAATATCCTTGCACGATGCTGAGGACTGCTCATGAATCGAGACGATGCTAGTCTTAGATAGATTCACCTGCAGGCCTGACCATCCCTGAAAACAAGCCAATACCATCTTAATGGCAATCGCTTCCTCCACTGTTGCTTTTCCGAAGATAACTGTGTCGTCTGCGTATTGTAGAATCGACATAGGCTGTGTGATTCCTTTGATCCTGATTCCTTTGATAGTGTTGTTTTCCATCCCTCTTCTTATCATTTCCGCTAATCCGTCTGCCACGATTGCAAAAAGAAGGGAAGATAAAGGGTCCCCTTTGACGGTAGAACATAGAATATCAGAAAATAGCGTGTTTATGGATAAAAATTGACCATCTCTCTTTTTTGCAACAGTTTCATCTTTATACTCTACTAACACATTTCGTAAAGTTTGGAATATTAATTTCAGAAGGAACTTATCTATTGATCAAGCTCATAATTTTGAGTCTCTTCTCTATTTACTTAGTAATTTTGATTGGAAACCTAGAAATAAATTTAGATAGAGATGGAGTTCTACTGGCTGTTTTACTGTTAAGTACCCTTCTACAATTTTTAAAACTCTGTTGGTATTATTTTCCCTTTTTATAAACATATTTGGCAGAATATTGCACCTCTTAAAGTTAGAATTCTTGTTTGTCTTACTATTCATAATTAACTTCTTAGAGTGGACAATCTTAACATGAGAAATTTAGCAATTGGTTAGAAATGTGTTCTTTGCTCAGATGGTTTGGAATCTGCATTTCACATTTTTATCAAATGTCCTTTTGTGCATCAAATGTGGCTCATTATTAAGAGACCTTGGAAATTTAAAGGTTTTCCTCCTTCTATTAAGTCTTGGTGGGACATTTGGAGATCTAAGGGCATCCACAATGGTGTTTTTCATTTTGTCAAAAATGTATGCTACAGTAATAGCAAATAACGACGAATACTGCAGTGGTTGTTTGCTATATTTTGTTTTTTTTTTTTAAATTGCGTGGGACGGTATAACATATACCGTCGCGCGTGAGACGGTATAACATATACCGTCTCTCTAGATTTAAAAAAAATTAAAAAATTTAATTGCTGATTCACTATTAAAATATATTAATTAAATAAAATAAATAATATCTTAATACCTAAACCTAATTAATTAACTAACTAAATATAATTAATAAACCTAAACCTACCACCACCTAACTAATCCCAGAATTCAAGGACGGGATAACATATCCCGTCCAAGAATTTTCTTTTTTTTTTTTTTCCGATCGGACGAATCGTGACCGTTCATTTTTAAAAATAAATTTTTAAAAAAAGGGAAAAATCCTGGGACGGGATAACATATCCCGTCCGATGTATGTTATCCCGTCTGACGAGATAAATTCTTTTTTTTTTCCGATCGGACGAATCTTGACCGTTCATTTTTTAAAAAAAATTAAAAAAAAAAAAAGGAAAACTCCTGGGACGGGATAACATATCCCGTCCGATGTATGTTATACCGTCTGAAGGGAAAAATTAATTTAATTAGGGAAGGACGATATATGTTATACCGTCTGACAGGTTTAAAATATATTAAAATCGGAGGGATGGTATATGTTATACCGTCCTTCATAATTTGGCAATTGCTATTTCGTTTCTCATATATGAGAAACAGATATAGCGAATTTGCCAAAAAAATGGCAAAATAGAAAACCGTTGCATACCATCGTTTGCTATAAAATGGCAATTTGCCAATTTTAACAAACCACTGTGGATGCTCTAAGAGGATTAAATCTTCTGTTAGATTGCAGTGGGATATAGTAATGATGGCTTCAATTTGGGTGATTTGGAAAGAGAGAAACCATCAAATTTTTCAAAAGAAAAAATATAATATTATTTTCATTATTGATTCTATATATTACTTCGCTTCTTTTTGGACAGATATTTTGCCTCCATAAAAAAAGGCTAAGGTGGACTTCAGTATTATTGTTGATGCTTTCAAGAGTTTCATTCCTCATGATACCCCTCATGTTGGTTCTAGCTCTGGTATCCAGGATGCTGTTCAAGATGACCACATTCATATTGTTCAGGTGGATGTTCAATCTCTGATCAACAATGTTATTAATGTTCTTGACAGTCAGCATGCTTCAGACAATGAGATCAATGTTGAGGACAATAATAATGTTGATGGTGCAAATCAGTACGATCCTATTTCTACAACTTTGGAGTCCATTTCTCATTTGTCCACCTTTCAACATGAGTATATTACTGTTGTCCTTCTTGTTCAGTCGAATCATTCTATGAGGCCAATGAGATAACAAGTGATGGTGAAGAAGTGGTGATTATTGACCCCTAGTTGAATGTCTTGTTTTCTATGTCAGATTATGGGTGTTTCTTTTGCTACTCTCTTACTTTCTAACACTTCGGTCTTTTTCGGTGCTTTCTTTTGAAGCACCAGTTGGATGTATGAACTGTCTTTTAGTTGGTTATAATATTTTCGCTGGAATCCATTATGGATTTAATCATTTTATAAATTAAAAAAAAATGATCATCTCCAACCACACTTGCTATCTCTCTTTTTTCCCAAAGTAGCGTGTTTACAGATAAAAATCTGCTCCAACGAACTTGCCAAAAAGGCTCATGCAAATGGATATCTGCGATTTTATTGTCACATCTGGCGAAGTTGGAAATATAACGAAACTCGCTAAACTTCCCTTCCGCTCTTTCTGCTCTTTCCAATCTGGGGATTTTAATGCAAAAGAGCACTTTTCGTTTTCGCGCTATTTCTGATCTGAGAACTTTAATGCAAAATATAGTCATTTATTTATAATAAAAAAATATTTTACAATTATTTAGTAAATAAAAATAAAAATATTTATGGCTAGCCAAAATAGTTAGCATGGTTAGATGTGGGACTTTTTCATTAGCCGATTTATCCAATTGTTTTCCATTTTGCCAAGTCTAGCGAGACAAAATGGCTAGTGTGTTTGGAGATGCTTTTAGCCAAAACTGCTAACAAGCAGGGCTAAAAAAAAACAACCTAGCATGATTAATGTGACAATTTTTGAGTTTATTTTGTGGCTGTTAAATTCAGAAATATATCAAAAGCATTTCTCCATCCAAAATTCATCTATCCTTTATATTTATCACAAGAGTTAAGAGGCTGGATTAAACTAGCACTCAGAAACTTAAAGTTGAAGGCAACAATACACATCAAGATATTGTTTAGAATGGCAACCAATAACAATAAAGCAATAAGAAGAATGCACCATACATAGAACAGATAGCAAATCAAGGATGAAACACTTTGAGAAAACGAAAATGACCTTTAACCATTATTGAAGGGTTCCTACTATAAGTTTCACATGAGGCGTGCATTAACTGTACACTTGTGAAGATGTTGCAAACTTTTTAATGACTAGAAAAGTAAAAGGATTAAAGAAGAATATTATGACCTGTACAAACTTCATTTGAGTAAAGATATTTATTTCCTCACCAGTATCCAATTTCTTCAAGACACCTGAATATTGTCAACAAATGGATGTCCGCATGTCAGTCACTTTTGCACAAATTAGTAACAGATACTTATAAGGTACTGAATACTTTTCCAAATTATATGATTGCTGATTCCTTTTTCATTGATCGGTCCAATCTTTGTATTTAAAATGTGTTAGGTACAAAAAGAATCAGAACCGAAGAAGGTAAAAAAATCATAAACAATACACAGGAAATCAAGATACCATGATATGAAATGTTAGGCAGTCAATGTAAAAGGTGAAACTCATGGATGAGAATTCAAGTGACAGGGCAACGTTGAAATGGGTTAAGTTGGGTACTGAGTAAGAGAGGGGAACATTCCTCCACCTCTTATCTTAAGCCAGCTTAAAGAACAATCAATTAGTTAATTAATTAATCAACCTAACTAATGATAACCTTTTAAACAAACGAGGAAAAGAATCCGCCTCAAACCTTGTGTTAACATCAAAGCTTCCCGATTCCATGAAACACCGCCCACAACACGTGTCAGCCTCTGAATGGCCGAATCAGTGAACCCCAATGGCCAATCCCTGCTTTCCTTCTCTATAAATACATGCCCAGTGTCTCTTCTCTCATTCACAGTACAAACCAGGAGAGAGAGAGATATTTCTTCTTAAAAATAGTAATCACATTCCTAGTTTTCTCCTATCTCATCATCACTATCAAAGTATGTCTCGCCTAGCTTTGAACACTGGCATCCTTACATCGATTAAGAGGTAATTAGTTGTAATTAGTATCATAGTATACGTAGTATCATTTGATGTTCTAATAGAATTCATACTTACAATTTTGTTATTTTATAGGACTTATTCAACAACAGCAACAGTTACAAGGATGGCAGCAGATTCTAAGGCGCCGGCTTCTTCAACCCCGAATGCCTCATCAACTTCTAAGACTTCAGCCTCATCTTCATGGGTTCCCGATCCAGTTACAGGGTACTACAGACCGAGTAACAAGGGGGCAGAAATTGACGCAGCGGAGATGAGGAACAGGGTGTTTTCCCAGTACAAGGCTCAGGAGTGAATTACTGAAGCATAGTTTCTTAGTTTTGAAACTGTTATACACTCTGGTCTGGAAATGCAAACTTTGGTATATGAGATTGTAATGAAACAGAAAATGGGTTTTGTATGCACCTACCCTGTTATTCAAAACAAATCCTATATTCTAGTAACTTAAAATACCACTCATTCTCCATTTTGTTCTTTCTTATCTTGCAGACATGTGATTGAGAAGATTTAAGTTGCAGTTTCTTTTTGTAGTAGTTGATGCTTTACTAATAATTATCATTAAAGAATTGGTAGAAATCATAATATCATGACAAGGATTGAACTCCCAAGATTAATCCAAGTGGTGATAAAGAACATAACCCAAAGGGAAGTTAAGCTATTCCACAATTATGACTAGGGGATACCCAAGAAATCTCGGCAAATGCATGCCTGATGTCCAGTTAGCAAGAAACGGTGTGACAGTTGGAAAATTTGGTCAAGATAGAGAGATTGCATTATGTGTCTCTTCTGCGAGGCCTATGAATGAGGGTGAACCACAACTTTGCGGGACTATGGAATTCTTCAACCACTATAAACAACTCGTTGTACCCCAGATCAAGTTATAACTTGTAACCACAGCATTAAACAAGGTATAGACAGTAGGATCCTGTTATTATGTTATCATCCAGCTCAAAAGTTTTAAGAAGGAAGAAAAAAGCTTAAGATATGTTTCCAGTTATGGTTCATGTTAAAATGGTTTAGGTGTTTAGGACACTTTAAAAGATAGGAAAGAAAACAAGAAAGCAAATACACTGAATGAGACTGTCAAATATGCTGACTCTACTGTTTATTCCATCCCATTGTAGCTCCTCTTATGGGGTTCCAGCTCATCTAATTTTAAATAGAGGGATATTATTGTCAGCAATGGTATTTGAATAATATATGTGTGTTCATAAAACCGTATTCAACTTTGATCTATCCAATCCGATACAAAGGACTATCTATCAGGTCTGCAAGTTTCATTAGACTAATAATTTTTGGTATGGCTGAAATACATTAATACAAGTATCGGCTTCCTAATTGGGTTAAGATCATGGTTTACCATTGAAGTTATATATTATTTTTAAATACGAAGTCTCATAATTCAAACATATCCAATAGATCGTGCACAGGGTCCCAATGCGAAAGGCCCAAATAATTATTTTTGGGCCCCTAATAACAATACAATTTTTTTACGCGCAAAATACGTGTCTATATTTACAAGGAAAATACAAATTTTGGGGCCCCTAAAATTGCAAATGATACGGGGTGTTAGGATTGTGTCTTGAATACTCGATGTTCCGATTAAAAGAAGGTAATATGAAGCACGGAGGTCGAAGCGTCGAAGCAAGTAGAAGGAGAAACAGCAACGGTAGGGTGCAGGCTAGTTGCGGTCGACCGGTCTTGGTGACAGTCGACCGCACCCCCTGACCGCGCCCCCCGACCGCTCATTGTACATGGATTGTCCGAGAGAGGTATGATCGACCGGTCTTGTTGGACGGTCGACCTACCGCGGCGCTGAATCTGTTTTGGACCCCGATTTGTTAGGTCGCTTTAGCCCAATCTTCAACCCCAAGTTAGATCATGCGGCTCCTATTCAGTTACTTCTTTTTCAGGTTTTATCGGACGGCTGAGGATCAAGATTAGACCTAGGTTTTCTCTCTATTTTTCTATCTATATTGTAAACTCCTCCAATATGAGAGGTAGTACTTCATAGATTCTTTTCTCCATTGCAAAGAGAGACTCGAGAGAGAAATAGTTCTTGGTGAGTGAGTTTAATTCTTTGTATTGAGTGAATCAATAACTCCTTGTAATCTCTTCTAGTTAAATATCAGATCTCCCTATATTTTTCCCCGGATTAAGCAAAAGCTAACCGGGATAAGTCATCGTTGTTGTATTTGTGCTAGTTTGGTGGATCTACTTGCTTACTCAATTTATTCGCATCGTCTACTTCGACTTCCTCATTGCTTTATTAGTTCTGCTGCGACAACGGGCGTTGGTTGACGCCCCAATCCAACAACTGGTATCAGAGCTTCAGGTTGCCAAGTTCCTTGGTTATATGACAGGCCACAGTATTTTGAAGATCAAGCAGTTCGATGGTAAGATCAACTTCAATCTTTAGAAGACTGACATGTATGATGTTCTTGTTCAAGAGCGGTTGCAGTCAGCAGTAAAGAAGAAGGAAAAGCCAACAGATATGAAGGATGACGTTTGGGTAGATATTCGTGAAAGAGCCATAAGTCTAATCCGACTATCCTTGGCGGACGAGGTCAAGTGTAGATTTCTTGTAGAAACTGATGCGGCGAGTTTGTGGAAAAAACTCATAGTTGACTCCTCTAGTTCGTCGTTATTAGATCGGATGCATTAAAAGAGAAAGTTGTTCCGTTTATCTATGAAGGAAGGTACCGATCTCCAAGATCACATTACAGAGTTCAATAAGATATTATCTGAACTTAAGGCGATCAACGCAGATGTGTGTGAGGAAGATAAAGCTTTCAACCTGATATATTCACTGCCAGATTCGTATGAGCCTTTGATCACGACCATGCTACACGGTAGATCTGCCAAGGAGAGTATTTCGGTAGATGGTGTAATCAAAGCATTGAAAGAAAATCAACTTAGGAAGGAGATCCATAAATCTTCATCGTCTATTCCTACAAGTTGTCTAGCGGTGGATGGTCCTTCAGGAGGAAGACAAAGTGCTTTGCAAAAGGATTCGATCCGTTGCCGATATTGTAAGAAACTAGGGCATATCAAGAAAGACTGTTGGAAATTACAGAATCAAGAGAGCGCCAAGAACGAGAGTTCAGCAGTTAATGTAGTTAGTGCCTTTGGTGCCTTTAATTCAGGTGGTTCGTGTCTTCTTATTTCAAATTCTTTAGAAGTGAATTCTAATTGGTTTCTTGACTCAAGGAGTTCTTCTCATATTTGCTCCAAGAGAGAGTTGTTTTCTACTTATAAGTCGACTACAGGGCATTGTGTGACAACGGGAACTGGGGAGATTTGTGAAGTAGTGGGTGAAGGGACAGTTGAGTTGAAGATGTCAAGTCTAAATATGTTCACTTTAAGGGATGTTTTGCATATTCCTCTGCTGAAACGGAATCTGATTTTCTTGGGAACTCTTGATGCACGGGGTTGCAGGTACACGGCTCGAGGTAGAGTTCTGTCTGTTTTTCAAGGTCGTCGTAAGGTGATTAGAGGTATGAGAATGGTTGGGCCAAGCCAAAATAATCTCTACAAGCTTTGGGAAATCTGGAATACTTGCGCAAGTGTTGCTTCCTTTTTCCGATATTCCCGCAAGTTCAGCTAGTTTGCCGCAACTAGATTCATCGAGACGAGACCACGACGTTCAAATATCGTCGAGAGGTGGAGAAAGCCTACGGGTAGGTGGAGTTCGTGCGGAGTTTGGCAACTTCGTGAGTACATCTATGGAGGTGTGCCTTTGAAGGGGCATACTGGATTTGGTGAGGTTAGGTAGAGATCAGTTCAACTGAAAGAAGAAGCTATTGTTCTAAGTTTTCTTTGCAAGTGAAATTTGTTAGAGTTTGGAGATAAGTAACACATCATGTGATGGCACTCGTATGCAATCCAAGGTAGAGTTTGTTAGGATTGTGTCTTGAATACTCGTTCCGATTAAAAGAAGGTAATATGAAGCATAAAGATCGAAGCGTCGAAGTGAGTAGAAGGAGAAACAACAACAGTAGGGTGCAGGCTAGTTGCGGCCGACCGGTCTTGGTGACAGTCGACCGCACCCCCCGACCGCGCCCCCCGACCGCTTGTTGTACATGGATTGTCCGAGAGAGGTACGGTCGACCGGTCTTGTTGGACGGTCGACCGACCGCGGTGCTGAATCTGTTTTTGGCCCCGATTTGTTAGGTCACTTTAGCCCAATCTTCAACTCCAAGTTAGATCGTGCGGCTCCTATTCAGTTTTTTTTTTTTTCAGGTTTTATCGGATGACTGAGGATCAAGATTAGACCTAGGTTTTCTCTCTAATCTTCTATCTATATATTGTAAACTTCTCCAATATGAGAGGTAATACTTCATAGATTCTTTTCTCCATTGCAAAGAGAGGCTCGAAAGAGAGAGAGTTTTTTGTGGGTGAGTTTAATTCCTTGTATCAAGTGGATCAGTAACTCCTTGTAATCTCTTCTAGTTGAATATCAGATCTCCCTATATTTTCCCCAGATTAAGTAAAAGCTAACCGGGATAAGTCATCGTTGTTGTATTTGTGTTAGTTTGGTAGATCTACTTGCTTGCTCAATTTATTCGCCTCGTCTACTTCGACTTCCTCATTGCTCTAATAAGTTCCGCTGCGACCAGAGGGCGTTTGTTGACGTCCTAATCTCAACGCGGGGCACCTACCTCAAGGTGGGGACCGGCCCTGATCTTGCAAATTAGATCATACAATGATAGTGATTTAATTTGCTTTTTAGCAATATTGAATACGTCATGTAAAGCAACATAAAAACAACTGCATAGGCTGGCCCATTAAATTGAACAATTCAAGCCTAATTTAAACATCATCTATATAATACTACTAATATATATATATATATATATATATATATATATATATATATATATATATATATATATTCAGGATATCAAGTTGGCGATATAAAGAATAACACTCCAATACGAAATGGACTGTACCGATCAAAATAATAGTCACCCAAAATTGTAAAATGTCAAACCTTGGTTTCCATCTCGGAATTGCTGATACTAGAGATTGAAAAGCCTTCTCCTCCCTTGAGCTGACAATATTTAGAGTTATCCAGACCAGAGATCAAACAAACCCTAAAGAATACAGAAATGAAGGAGTAAATTGATGATGTACGCAACAAAACAAACGATTCACTTGCAACTAATAATTATATTAGTAACTTACAAGGACAACCAGCAGACAGAGAGAATTCTTAATACATAGAAGATAAGGCCCCATAATTGTCACATAAGGGACAAGAATAAATAACACTAATGATATAATGGTTCATATGTTAAATGTATTGAACACAACGGATAAGAAATTTGAGAAAATAGAAACAGTGAACTCACCATTTAGTAGCTAGCTGTTGATAAGCTGAAATCTCTGGGATGATTCGTTTCTTCCAATTTATTAATGCATTTGGCAGGAAGCAGATCATATATTAAAAATAACGATAAACAAGGCCCCTTAAAAAAATAATTAAATCAAATAGAACTAAAGCTGGAGCAAAAACAAAAAAATTAATTCCCACTAGAACTCTGAGCCTGCAGAAAGTTCAAAACTACAGAACACGTCAACAAGATATAGCATGAACACCTTTGGCGGGTTAGGTTTCCACGTGACATTTCGTGAATATTTCATACTGGAGCTGGCATCAAACTTCTCCTTGATAGTAACGAAGGCTTAAGATTCCAATTATATGCAGTCTTGAATCTTCTTTTTCTTCTGCGAGTTTCAGCAATATTAGGACTGGCAATTTGATAGAAGAAGTGGCTTTGATACAAATTCGTTGAGAGGTTAGAATAATGCTAATTGTACTACAAAATCTATTCAACTTTTTACTTCAGGATACAATTATGTGCGGCCCATGTGCAGTAGTTGATTGTCGACCTTGCAGCCTCACATGAACACACATTATTGAATGTTGCAGTACAAAAATAAGTATAGCATTTGTAGCGTGTAGCCATACGCTATGGTTTAATATACCAAATCAATACTAATACTGGCTAATTCACTGCACTAGGAAGTCTGGCATGAATGAAAAAGAACACATTTAACATAAGCATACAAGGAAAACAACCACAAATTACACTTCTACTGCCACAAGAAAAATTGAAATTCTACTCAATAATATAGAATCTATTACAAATAAAACATTCAAAAAGGAAAAGGGTAACCTGACTACTTCAAATTGTCCCTGAGATGTTACAGAAATCAGGTTTAGGCCAAGCACTGATTATGAACCTAATAACACACCATATATGCCCTTCTCCAATTAAAATAGAGGCTCAGCTACAGAGCACAAAATTTATGAAGGAGATGACAAAATTCTGCAACTGTTTGCAACATCAACCATCGCTGAATCTAAAAGATCAACTCCACGAGATGGATATCATTCACAGGGCCAAGAGAACAAGATGTTCAAAAGGCACGGGAATAAGCTTGTTGTTCAAATTTACCAAAGCACATCATTTCAGGGATTTAACTGCGGTTCCACGTAAAGTTTACTTGGACAATATACCGCATCCGGATTTGTTCCACATTGTAGACGATGTATTCATTGTACAGCAAGCTACCCTGTAAAAAAAATACGATTTTAGTTCATGATCACCTCATTAAGGTTCTCATTTACTTTCAAGGTAGGACATTTATGAATAGTACTACATTATGCCGTGCTTGCTGTTGAGGTTTCCCAAGGGGAACAACTACACCATCTTCTAGAGACTGGGCTTCAGACATATCTGGTGCAGTCCCACCGACTCCTTTTGTACTGCAAAATAACAACATATAATAGTTGAAACAACATAGTTGACAAGGCAAGACTTGCTACCAACTATGATTGAGAAAAAATTTCTCCCCATGTTAACAGTAACAGTACCATAGTTGAGATCACACATTCCATAGATATTATGTTACACAAGTTTCTGATTATCTTTGATATCAAATCCCTCAACCCCCAACACAATTTGGGAGTTTTTGGAACATTGGCAGGGTGATTACACATGGAATCAGAGCCACCAAGTTGAAGTTGGATTATTAAAAATAAATTACTTTTGCATACAACTAAGGTTTCTGCACACAAACGGGCGCTCAACCTGTGTAGCCATTTCAGATGATAAATATAAATCCCACACCCTGACAACTAATTTGGAGTTTTGGTATAGTAGGTGGGTCCATCAAAACCATCGAACTTCTTATCTAGCCACTCAATCAAGCTATTCTACTTAAAGTGACTCACCATATATGACCCACCCCCATTACTTGAAGCATCTGGTTATTTTTCAAAATTGTAAACTAAATAAAATAGTTTCAAATATTAGGAAATTCATCAGTGGAAAGCAAACCTTAGTTTTCCATTTGGCAATTGATTGGCATGGTAATTTGCTGCTAAATGCTCAGCCATACTGCCTAGTGCAACCTGCAAAAGGAGTCAAAATCAATCAGGAAAATTTGTGCATGTGGAGACGATTAAGAAACAGAAAGTCAAACATGCAAACTTAATATATCATGAAGTTACAACCTCACATAAAAGAAGCACACCAGTTGAATTTTCGGCTGAGGCATAGCAATAGTTTGCACTCTTTGAGAACATATCAGCAAAATAAACTCCCTTTCCAAACATATAGCCTGTAGATGGTGCTTCTGGAGGAGCAATTCGCAACCCTATTTTTTCATGAGAATGAACCCCCCAAAAATACAAAGGTCATCAAAATTTCTATAAGGTAATAAGAATACAAGGATGCATATTTTCTCATTTTTTAGCATACCATTAAAATAAGTCATGTCAATGTAAAACTAAATATAATTATAATAATTTATTGGAAGAGATGTCTAAAGTCTAAACTAAAATATGCTAACTATGAAACAAAGTTGTAGACAGGAAGAAAAGTAAAATAACAACCTTGTGAAAGTATCCCAGCCCAATTTGATAGTCGAGAACCATGCCACAGAAGCATCCTATTTTTCACATTGGAGAACTGCATAGGTATGAGATCACACCAAGAACAAGTATTAAAGAAGCCTTAAAGATGCAGTTGCTATCTAATTATAAGGAAGATGAACATTTTACTGAATTTAAATGGATACAACATCATCGAATAAATGTCTCAACATAGTAATGGAAGTCAAATTATCAAAACACTTGCATCTGTAAAGCATGGTTGATTGTATAATTGTCTGAAAATTTTTCTCTTCAATTTAAAAGGTATCCTTCGATCGCACAATACTCCTGATGCATTTCCTCATTTAACCAGTCAGCTTTAATCCTATGGAATAATCTCCTCAATTTCCCCATCCCGGAGAATGATCAGTCCTAACTAACGAAATTGGTTATCGTCGTTTCCATAAATCTTGCTAAAGTTAAGAGTACATATATTCTATTTTAGGCCTACTAAAATGTGGATCTTCTTCTCTCTAATTTTGAAGCTATGTGTTCTATAGTTTCGTCCTGGGTTACATTATTCGCTAGTAACCCTCCCGAATTGCTATCTAGTTCGCGTGATCATGTTTAGAAGGTGTTCACTATCTAGATGATGCTTACTTGCACTAGACCCATACTGTTGGACTAGTAAGTTGGCACATGGAGGAGCCAAAGTCTACACATCTCAGAGCCATCAAACGAATTCTCCACTACATCAAATGTACCACTGATTATGGTTTGCATTATTCTCGTACTACTGATTTTCAACTTGTTGGATATTCAGATAACGATTTCGGCGGAGATAAGGATGATCGGAAGAGCACCACTAATTTTGTATTCTATTTGTATTCTATTTCACATTGACTTTTAACTGATTTCTCACCTTTTTGAAACGCTCGCGTTCTCCCTCCCTGGATACCTTCAAAATCTGTTCAATATTAACTGTATAATCTGAATGTGTTTTTGCATGGGTGTTCTTCACATATTTCTCAATCTGGAAACAAGAAAATTAAGTCAACTTTAGTTTATACTCCTGAGAAAATAGCAATACATTTGGTACTACTAGTTACGTATTCAGAAGGTAAAATTCTTTTTTTTTGATGGAAACGGATAGAGTCTTTCGACTCCAGCCACATCAGAGATAATATATATAAAAATAATAAACGTAATGTACAGAGAAAGATTTTACAAGAGGTAAAACCCAATCAAAGCGCTAAAAGAAATAAGACATCGCGGAAATAGAATAAAGTACAAACGCACATTCAACAGAAAAAGAAAAGAGCAGCCTGGCGCAGAACCATCAGCTGCGCGAAAATGAGAGACGGACTGAAGCTCTTAAGGAGGGAGATGCCCGCGCATGGCTACTCCAGGATGGCTGCTGGAAGTGAAAAAGCTCCAGAAGAGATCGCTCACAGAACGACGAACACCAAAGTCTCTCTCCGAGCCAACACAGGAGAAACAGATCTGGTGCAACCACAGCGAAGAAACAACATCTCCAGAACAGACGCGCCCAGGACGAAGCACAAGAGCCGCAACCCCAGGCAAATAGGGAACAAAAGGTGGCCAAAAACAATCAAGCCACCAAGATAAATGGCAACCACCTGCGTGAGGCCACACTCATCGAACGCTGGAACCACAGCGAGAAACACATCGCTGAAACCAAAACCGCAGAACAGACGACGAAGCCATACTAATTAGCAATAGTAGAAAAGCATGCGACCGATACAGCAAAGAAAGGGAAAGCTGTAAGATGCAACATGAGCAGCCGCTACAATGTGCAAAAGAGCGAGAACATGCCATGCCAATATGCAACCATAGCAAACAGACATAATCCAACCAATACAGCCAGCCTGATGACAGGCTACAAAATACCTCTAGTTCATCAGACCAGAGGGGAAAGAAAGTTCACCACTTCCCAGAAATACAGGAAATAATAGAGCAGCACAGTGCTAAAGCATAAAGCAAAAAACAAACAGGGCTGCAACCCTGAAAATGCCAAACAGAAGTAACCATGTAAGAGTTTAGGCAAGAAAGCAGATAAGCCGAGGCAAGCCTGCAAGATAGACAAAGAAAAGAAGCATCGCATTAACACAAAAGAGAAAATAGGAAGAAAGAGTGGACAATAAAATAATGCAAACTAAGGCGTTAAAGCATTTAAATTATTAAGACATCGGAGAGCTTCAGACAAAGTTAGTTGATCCAAAGGTATACTGCCTTTATACGAAGAGCCAGAGCTCCAAAGATTGAATAAAGTTAAAAAACTGTCAATAATAGTCGAAGAAGAGGAACAGCGATGCTCAAACAAACGCTGATTCCTTTCTTTCCAAATAATCCAAATAATAATTTGGATAGATAATAGCCAAGCATGAATGAGCTTAGGGTTCGAGGGAGGAAAAGACCAAACCTCATCAAGAGATAAGGGTGTAGAAGATGTGGTCCACGCGAGAGTGCAAATCTTCCACAATAGAAGAGATATAGGGCAATGTACAAAGAGGTGATTAGCGTCCTCTGGGTGAGCAGTACAGAGCGGACAAAGTTGACCCAAAGCTAAGTGCCTTCTGTTAAGGACATCGACAGTAAGTAGTTTGCCATGGAAAGCCAACCAAAAGTTGATTTTCACTTTAAGCGGAGCTGCAGTATCCCAAATGCGGTGCGCAATAGGAGATATAGACCCCCTGAAATTGAGAAAGTTGTAGAATGATTTGACAGAAAAGGTACCCGAGGCGGTCCAACGCCAAACAATCCCCTCTAAAGGAGACCAAACAAAGTCGTCGAGTAGAGAGATGAGTTCGGAAAGGGATTGTAATAAAGGAGGGGGTAAGACGGAAATGAAATTTATACACCAATTACGCGAACCGTTAACAAGAGTAAAAGACTCTGCTACCGTCGCCAAAGGGTCGGAGGCTAAATGGAATAAGGAGGGAAAACTAGACGATAGTTTAATGTTGCCAATCCACAGATCAGACCAAAATTTAACTCTCGATCCATCTGCACAGGAGCGAAAGATACTACAATGGAACGGAGCTGAGGCTTTCCATATACCTTTCCAAAAAGGAGAGGCGAGACGGGGAGCAGGGACCTCAAAATCCCACCATCGACGATCACGATAGCAATAATCTTTGATGCAATGAGTCCAGGGGAGATGATCACGATGGTGGAAATTCCAAATCCATTTGCCCAAGAGAGCGATGTTGTGATCTCTGAGATTCAGAACACCTAGCCCCCCTTCCGCCTTGGAAGTACAAATCATCTTCCAATTACAAAGATGGGAGCCAGGTTTAAAGGAAGAAGAGCCTGACCAAAAAAAATTGCTTCTAATTTGATCAATCCTTTTAATCACCCAAGCAGGAAGGTAGAAGAACGACATATAATACAGAGGCATGGCAGATAAAACCGAATTAACAAGTATTAATCTACCACCTCTAGATAGCCGATTGCCAGACCACACACTAAGTCTGGATTCCACTTTATCAATCAAAGGGAACCAGTCGGCTCTATGTAATTTACCCCATCTAAGGGGAATGCCCAAATAAGTGATCGGGAAAGTCGCAGCCGGGCAATTAAAAAAGGAACCAATTTCTTCCTGGCGGTTGGGTGAACCACCCAACCAGAGGACGGATGATTTTTGAAAATTGATCGACAAACCCGAAGCGGATTCAAAACAGTAAAGGAGAAGTTTGAGGTTCCTAAGAGAATGGGCGTTCGGCTTAATGAATATGATGGTGTCATCGGCATACTGTAAATTAAGAACCCCTTCAAAATGGGGGGAGCGTCCCAGACCTTCAATCATCTGCGCGCCCCTAGCGTGATTAAGAAGCCTACTAAAAACATCGGCTACAAGGGCAAAAAGAAGGGAAGAAAGGGGGTCACCCTGACGAAGCCCACATCTAATTTTGAATTTGTGGCCTTCTGAGCCGTTAATAAATAAAGAAGATGTTCCGGAGAACAAACTAGATTTAACCCAAGAAATCCATTTGGGGCCGAATCCACGGAAAGAAAGAATGTCTAGAAGGAAATCCCAACTCACATTGTCATACGCTTTTTGAAAGTCGAGTTTAAGGAGGATACCCTCGGAATTAGTTCTATGACAATGCGAGATGATCTCTTGCGCCGATGCCACGCTATCAAGAATGAATCGGTCCTTAATGAAACCTGATTGAGCAGAGTCAATCAAAGGAGGGATGCATTCCCCCAGTCTCGTAGAAAGGACTTTCATCGCAATTTTGAAAGTGGTATTGATAAGACTAATGGGTCTGAATTGAGACGTAAGGTGCGCACCCATCATCTTGGGGATAAGCACAATATGCGCGTAGTTAATACGATCAAAAGAGAAGTTACCAGAGTGAAGATCTTGGAACATAGTAAAAAGGTCATCCTTAAGAAATTCCCAAAAAGTTTGAAAGAAAAAGGCCGGGAAACCGTCTGGCCCTGGAGCGGAATCGCTTTTCAGTGCAAAAACAGCGGTTTTAATTTCTTCCAAAGAGAAAGGAGCCTCTAGAATAGAAAGATCATGGGAGGGAGAACCGAAAAGATTGGGCCAATCAAGAGAGATTGATCGGTGTTTGGGGAGCCCTAAGAGATTCTTGTACAGAAGGTAAAATTCAGGTACACACTTTTGACACGTAAGTATTGAGGGTAAAAAAAGATATATAAAAAAGATTAAAACTTCAATCTTTCATTTTTGTATGAAGTAAAACCTTGCATTACTAAATATATCCATTCTATCTCGACTACTTTGCCTTAACATCAACAAAGGGAACCAAAAATCTGACAAGGTAATGTATAGTAGAAAAGCATTACCAAAGAAAAATCCTTGGAGTTGATGTCAACTGGTGTTAATTCACAGTGAAGTTGCTGGTAACGAGCGCACAATGGATCATCCTACAAAATTGAAAGTAGCTTAAGTAATAAATAAGGTTGTGATGTATGCATTAAGGACATGTACAAGTTCAAATATAAACTAACCAAAGAAAAGAACATGATAATTTATGCTACAACTCTAAAAGAGGAAATAATAGTAATGAAGAAAAGCAATTCACAGTTATTCTACAACCGAGCTTAACATTGTGATCTGTAAGCTACTGTTAATTCTGTAAGAAGATTTGCTACTATAGTTACAGCTTGATGAAGGGTATTTGGCAACATGTCTCCAAATGATGTTAAAAAATCCAAAACAATTCCATGGGTACACAAAATAAGTTAATGATTGCATTCGCTGACAAGCAGCAAGTAAGACGAGGGAAAAGGAATCGAGCAAACATTGCATATGCAAAAGAAACATTTATACTACTTTAAATACAACAACAATGCCTTTTTCCCAACTAGTTGGGGTCGGCATTTATACTACTTTATATAATAATTAAAAAGTTAACACCGCAAAATGTAAAAACTACTTAGATTTTCCCCGTATGATATGCTATGTTAACCTATTTGATTTTTCAGTTACCAGAAACATAAAAGAAGAAAAAAACTTATCCATGAGCAACCATGCACTGTCACTTAGTAATACTAACTATAACTGCCAATAATCAGGAAATGAAATTTATAAAAAGCCTGCAACCAAGGTGTTCACACTGAATCTTACCCCCAATGCAGCATCATCTGTCAGAAGCTTGGTTGCAATCTCGACTTCACTTAGTGCTGAAACCTTCAACATAGTAACAAAGAGGTAGAAATTAGAATGGGCCAGTTGAGTTACTGAGTGTGAGTTAGAAACAAATAAGCAATAATAAATAAATAAATAAATAATCAAATAATAATACAACTTTGATAAATGACCATCCCTTCACATATGGCAGTTTTTAACTTTCAACAAATAATGGTAAATTACAGAGAAGAAAAAAGAATCACCAGTTCCAGCTTGCGTTTTAATTCAGAAGGAGTATCAATGACGAATTCTCCTACGATACCACAATCAATTGAGAAGATCAGTTTTAACTGGAGAAAATAAAGACGAAAATCTTCACAAGATCATTACACAAAAAATTAAGTATAACAAAATTCGGGTACATACGCATATTTTTGAATCCAAAGTCATGGGGGATTACAGAGTAGAATTCTCTGCAAAAATGCAATTGACAAATCAAAAGGGAGAGGTTAAAGAAAGAAGAATTGCAGTTAAAACAATGTAACTAGGTAAAAAAGCATCAGATTGAGAAACATTCACCTTGTACAAAAACATAAGAAGTGGTTACATTTTTGTTGCATTAAGAAGTGGTTAATTTTGTGTTGCTGGAAAGCAAGTAAGTTTTACCAGTTACATCCTTCATTTAAATGCTATTATGACTAATCTGATGCATTAGGTTCCTCTTACCATTAAGTCTAAGGTCAAGCATCTGATACTTGTATTGAACATTGCATATGCCTATGGAACTATCCAGTGACTATTTGTACTGAAAATAATTGTTGTTCATATTCTTAGGAATAAAAAGAGTTCTATAATTGGAAAAAAGAGAGCATATGCATTGGAAACTATTTGGAGATTACCACATTTAACATATTCTCTAGGCCAGTAACCTTCACATTTTTCAGAGTTAAGTAGTAATTATTCCACAGGCTAGAGTTAACTAAAGAATATATAATATCATAGTAGAAATAATAATTGAGTATATTCATTAGCAGTGTGTGCAGTAAACCTCCAGCAAGTCTCCAGAAACAGATACTTGAAGAATGAGATGATTTGAGAGACATTAATAAAGAACATTTGTTTAAATTGAATAACTAAATATGTGCTTACCCACTTAATAGCTCAAGTGCTTCCCTCCTGTCAGGTCGTGAAATAACATCAGAAATTCTCCTCAAAATATCATAGCCCTGTGAGTAATTTAATGACCAGGACAGCTACAATCAGAAAAGGCATTGAAGCTGAAAAGACCGCTAGTGTCAAAGTCAAGAAACTATGAAAATTAGCTGTAGCTTGCAACAATGGCAGCCTATAATGATTAGTAAGGGTAATTTAAGAATGTGACCCTGAAGCACTGCATTGCAGACACTAAGCTGAGGTAATAACAGGTGAGCAAGAGTGGATTAGGGCTCCAAATATGCCACATAATCCCTAGAATGTGGTGCAAATAGGCATAAGAATGTTACAGGGGAGAAAGGGAGAGATAAGCTTGTATAGGAGCATAAGAGTAGGTAAGCAACATATAATTAAAATAATGGTTAAGCTAGGGTACGTGGACGTCATGGATAATGAGTTAAAGATTGATACTCCCTCAGTTTCAAAATATAAGTCGTTCTAGCATTTTTTTTGTTACAAAATATAAGTCACTTTAGGTTTACGAGGCAAATGTTTTGTCATTCTTCAATGTCCATTTAGTATTTTTTTATGAGATTTCCAATTTTACCCTTATCTTTTTTATAAAAGGAGTAATACTAAAATTATAGAGGGCAAATTGAACAATTTATAATTGATAGCTCATTTGTGTGCTTCAAAAACTAAGAATGTTAGTACTTTTTGTCAATCCTAGGTTTTTCTTAATAGGCGTGTAGAAACCTAGAATGACTTATATTTTGAAATGGAGGGAGTATATTATGGTGCCCCATATACAACAACAACAAAGCCATTACCCCAAAATGTTGGGGTTGGCTATGAATCCTTCTCCTCCACTCAACTCTATTGAAGGCCACCTCCTTCGTGAAATTAACACTTTTCAAATCACTATAACAGCTTTAACCAAAGTTTGTTTGGGTCTACCCTGAATCCTTTTAGCTCTCCTGACTAACCATCCAATCAGTTTTCCTAACTAGGGCAGTTATCAGTCTTAAGTTATGTGTTCAAAGACTCCAAACCACTTCACTCAGTTCTCCCACATTCAATTCTCACTTGGGGCAACCTGCACTCTCTTTTGTATGTCATTCATTTCCACTAATCCATCACTAATCCATCTTAGCATCCTCTTTTTGGCTACACTCATATTATTCTTTGAAAATGTTGTTTCTTAACCACCCAACACTTTGATATATGGTTCCTTACATATCAAAAGTATATATATGTATATAATTTGAATGAGAAATTTAGAAATTTATATTTGCACATGAGCCAAACCTTCAGAATTGTTGATTTGCTTAGCTTGCCAAGTGGCAACTTATTAGCATCGTATCCTGGATGAAGAATAAAATAAAAAAACAAAACGTTAGGAACAGTCTAAACCTAGTGAAACAAGTTGAAATTCTAATAACAAGTCAAGGACAGTATTTATCATAAACTTAAAAAAAGAGGGCGAGTTCTGACGATTAAAGATATTGGTTGACCTACAACCTGCATTATTAACATTTAGAACACTACTTCATGTTTTGTGGAACATGATGGATGACCAACAAAATCAAAATATACATAAGCTATTCCACCAATGCAGAATCATCTCCATGAATCACCTCTCATGTTCTTCCAGAACTATGAAGTTTGTGGATGAAAGACTTCACAAAGAAATGTGGATGTCTAATGAAAAAGTGGAGATTGCATAATTAACATCTACGCTCATAGGTGCCACTTGATCTTAACTTTTGCTTATCGTGATATGTGCATCATTATGACAAGCTATAACCTTCTGAGGTAACATAAGCAACTAAAGTCATATTCTCTGCCACTGAGTGCAGGTGAAAATTTGTTTCCTTCTGAAATCAATTTAAAGCAACAAAGTTGGAACTCTGTATGTGGAAAAAGTATGTATATAGAACACTGGCTTACCTATCTCCAACATTTGTTGCTTCATCATACTGATATCACAAATTAGTGATATAAATTTGGCAATGCGAGGTTCAAGCTTTGTCTCTCGTTGTTGAGTACCAAGGGAGACATCAATCTTCTTTTGGTCCTGATTTATTAAGTTCAATATAAGAAAATTTTATAAAGTTCAATTTAAGAAAACTAAGATGGAAAGAAAAAAATTACCGACTTGTAAAAATTTTAAGACCTTCAAAACAGTTCATTTCGGGTGGGAATAAACTGCGAACTGATTATGATGAGGACATCGGTTTTGTTTTGTTTTATTTTGAGATTTACCTCTATGTAGTAGTTTTGCAATTTGCACCCTTTATTTTATGCATTAGAATATTTTGCAGATTTTTATTGAGATTTGTTTTGAGCCTATATATAGACCTTGAGAATAATGAGAAAGTATGTTATTATTGATTAAAAAATTTACTGTGTTGAATTATTGCTTTGCATTATTTTCTTGTGTGTGATACCATAAGAAATTATTAGGGTTTGTGAAAAATCCTAAGAAATTATTTGGGTTTGTGAGAAATCCTAAGAAATTATTTGGGTTTGTGAGAAATCCTAAGAAATTATTAGGGTTTGTAAGAAGCTCTAAATACACCCCAAATTCCCAATTAATCAAAACCCTAATACCCTCTCTGCATTCTTTACTTGTGTGTGTGATACCATAAGAAATTATTAGGATTTGTGAGAAATTCTACGAAAATATTTGTGAGAAGCTCTAATTACACCCCAAATTCCCAATTAATCAAAACCCTAATACCCTCTCTCTGCTTCTTCTTCCTCTTTTTCCTTCCCGAAACCCAAACCCAACAACCCCCACCAAAGCCCCGACCTTTCTCGTCCTCCTCCACCCGTCGACTCCCTCGCCGTTGTCGAAACCCCCCCCCAAGCACTGCACCACCTCTGAAACCCTACCAAATCCCTCTCTCTCCTCTTCACCCCGACGAGCACCCTACCTCCTCGATCCCCAGCAATCCCTAACCATAATCGATCCCGACATCCCCCCCCCCCCAAATCCACTTCAAATATGAACCATAATCCCCAAATCCACTTCAAATCCAAACCCTAAACCCCAAATCCACTCAAACCCGAAACCCTCATTCCCAAATTCAATTCAAATTTGAGACCCAAATTCTTACATGAAGAAGATGATTCTTGGAGGAGTACCACGCCGTTAACGCGACGATAAGCATACTATTCCTCTCCATTGCGACACAGTCCTCAAATTTTGGTAACTTCTTTCCATTCTCATTTATTTATGTAACTGTCTATTTGATTTATCTGTCATCCACAAATATTGAGAGTGTGTGCTTCTACTTGCTAATTAGAGTACAAATCTTTATTGCATATCTTATATGCTAAGAACGATTAAGTATTATTGTTGATTGATATGATTGAATCTTTAATTGAGTTTGTTAAACTATTTCATATTTTGAAAATCCGTCAAACCAATTAGTAGTTTAATTTCTAACTTAATCTGTATTACATGTTGGTAAACTTAATCTTTTAATATTCTTGAAAATTCTCTGTCTAGGGTTATGTTTACATAGATTATTTTTAAAATATAAAATATAACTATAGAGCGCAACACCTACTGTTTCCTTTTCAGCTTCATCATAGTCCTTTTCCAACCAAGTATAGCACCCCCTTTGGAGAATAAAATTTTTGCGATTTGACCATTTATTTTTTGTCTTATCAAAGAACTTCATCTGAAATTCTTGTACTGCTCTGTTTCTTGAAGTGTATGGACCATGCAATTTATCTTGACCTCTTACTCCAACTCTACCCCATCTGTTGTAAACGAAGAATTTCCCACCTACATCAGATTCTGCAAGAAAGAGATCAATTTTTCAAAAGCTAAATCAATCAAGCAGTGCAGAAGCATAGCTAACAGATACAATATTTAATTCAACATGGAAACATACATTAAAACTCGAAATCTAACTCCAAATAAACTTTACTTGTTCTGCATTATTAGATAGAACTTTCATCATCCAGAAATAATAATAAATTTTTAAAAAGTAAAAATTATATATATATATATATATATATATATATATATAGAGAGAGAGAGAGAGAGAGACCCAATTCCAGTATCATTTACATTTACAAAATACATACAAAATGCTAACAATTCTGATGAAAGGAGGAGCAATTTGGAGCTGCGATTGGGGAGGTCGGGGCTAGGGTTTCGTTGTGGTTTGAAGGGGATTTGGAGAAAGGAGGAGTGATTTGGAGGAGCTAGGGTTCTAGAGTTTCAGGAGCTTCAAAGAGATGTCGAAATTTGGAAGAATAAGTGGGGGAGATGGGGAGCTATGGTTCGTCGGAATTTGAAGCTCGACAACCGTTCACATTCATCTACACATCTAAATTTGTCTAAATATGTAAAACCAAATAATTTGAAATTCATTTGCCCATTCATTGAAGTGTTACAAAATTGTATGGCTGAAAAATATTGTTTTATAGTCACATGATGGATAGGCAAATGAATTTTAAATAATTTGATTTTACATATTTAGACTAATTTAGATGTGTAGATCAATGTGAACGGTTCAGATCATCAATACGAAGGTGGGAAGGCCGAGTGCACACAGAGGCCTAGTGTACATATACAACGGAAGGGGACTCTATATATATATATATATATATATATATATACTAGATTTGCCCATGGGCACGTGCCTACAGCACGTCTTCAGAACGATACAGCATATGAAGCTTTGTAAACAGTAAATCAACAATTATGTACCTCAAGTTTGAATAGTATGACAATAATTAGTTGTAAATAAAAGTCCATGTTTCCATGTGTGTGTGTGTGTGTGTGTGTGTGTGTGTGTATATATATATATATAGCGAGGGAGAGAGAGAAACAAGTAAATAAATATAGGAGTGTTTTGGGGGATTTGAATTTGAGTTTTGGGGGAAAACTTTTTTGGGGGGGGGGGAGGGAATGTGTTTTGTGAGGTTAGATCTGGGGCTTTGATTTTGGGGGGATTGAAGGAGAGCCACTTGATAGCTTTCTTTGTGTTTTATTATATAGATAAAAAGAGAGAGAGAGAGAGAGAAGAACTAGCTAACAGATACAATATTTAATTCAAAACTCAACATTGAAACATACATTAAAACTCAAAATCTTACTCCAAATGGACTTTACTTGCTCTGCATTTTTTGATAGAATTTTCATTATCCAGTAATAATAATAATTATTATTATTATTATTATATATATAGGGCCCCCTTCGGTTGAGAACTAATTTGGTGAGAACTCCGTGAGAACTCACGGAGTATATATATATATATATATATGAGCATGATCAAGTGAGAACTCTTTTGGTGAGAACCATGTGAGAACTTTAGTTTGGGACATTAGTTGAAAGATCCGAATCGTTCATGTTAATCTACATGACTAAATTAGTCTATGAATGAGAAATCAAGTTGTTTGAGATTCGTTTGCCCATGCATTGAAATGTTACAGATTGTATGGCTGAAATTTTTTTATAATGACATGATGCATGGACAAATAAATTTCAAATGACTTGACTTTATATTCTAGACTAATTTGGTCATGTTAAACAATGTGAACGGTTCGGATCATCCATAGGATGGATAGGCGTGTAGTTCTCACAAAGCTTATCGTGAGAACCGTTCTCACGAGATCGCTACCCATATATATATACATATATATATATATATATATATACATATATATATATATATAAGAAATGCTCCATTGCAAACGGGTCCCGTGCAAACGGGTATGCAAACCACTCACTTATAAACCTAAGCCGTTGTTGGAACAACGACTTCAGTGTTAACATACCTGAAGTCGTTGTTCCCAACAACGGCTTCAGTGTTAATATAACCTAAACCGTTGTTGGGTGGTTTGCAATGGAGCATTCCTCTCTCTCTCTCTCTCTCTCTCTCTCTCTCTCTCTCTCTATATATATATATATATATATAAAGAGAGACAGAGAGAGGGAGAAAGAGAAGAACTAGCAAAGTAGTCATTATTCTATTTAAATAGAAGGCAAAACAGACCTAAGGCTTGGATCACAAAAAATTTGTTATTGTTTTGTCCAACATTCGTCTGATTTAGAATGGCATCATAAATCTCCTTATCCTGAAAAAATATTAACCACAATGAAATGAGGACATGTATAATATGAAAATAACCATAATAATCCTCACTTGTAAGTTATAAAATATAATATTATTTGCTAGCGGTTGAAAGAAATAATTTTAGCTCAGTAAAGGATATATGAAATTAGTATGTATAGCATAACAAAATATCTAGCAAACAATAACAGAATTAATCAATTAAATATTTGAATAATAAACAATTGCTAGCAGGCCTCTTAGTGGTGCATCATTTTTGACAATCAATACAGCACACATGTTGTGACAAGAGTGTGAAAGCAAATTCAGGGTTTAATTACAGTGTGAGAAATTAATGTTGAGACTAATTGATGAGGACATCGGTTCAAGACGTTTCGGACATTTCTATCAGCGCAGACATCGTCTAGGACAGCTGCTTCATTAGTTTAGTATTTTATTCAGTACTCATTTGTTTTTTGGCAATTATAGCCATATGTAGTAGTTTTACGATTTGCATCCTTTCTTTTATGCATTAAAATATTTTTTAGATTTGTATCAAAATTTGTTTTGAGCCTATATAGGCTTTGAGAATAATGAGAAGTATGTTATTCCTTATTAAAAAAATATTGTGTTAAGTTTTTGCTCTTCATCTTATTTTTGTGTGAGACAATTGAGATACAATTTTAGAGTTTGTGATAAACTCTAAAGCTACCCCCAAATTCCCAAATTAAAATCTCAAATCCTAATCCCCAAATTACTTAACACCCTAAACCTCTCTCTCCTTCTTCTTCCTCTCTCTTCATTACCGAAACCCATCTCTGAACCCTCTCCTCTTCCGCAACACCTCGCGACCTCCATCGGAATCACCGCCCTCCATCATCTTCATCCTACTGATCCTCGCAGCCTCTCCCCCGAGTTCCTCATCCCCGCTGCCTTTCCCCAAGAAGCAACCTCGCCTCCAGCTTCGACAACCCACGCCTGCATCAACCCAGTCGCCCCTTCCGTCGACTACGGCCTCCCCGTCATCCTCCACTGCTGATGACCACCGCCGAAACCCTGCAGCCACATCCTGCAACTCCGCTGCTCCTCTTCCGCAATTACACACAACCTGCAACCCCGATAAACTCTTTCCTCTTCTCAAATATTTGTGTTACTGCTTTATCATCTCTATAATATTATTAGATTTATCGGTTATCCACAAATATTGAGAGTGTGTGCTTCTACTTGCCAATTAGAGTACAAATCATTATTGCAATTTTTACTTGCTAAGAACATTTAGGTATATAATTATTGATTGTTAGAACTGAATCGTTAATTGGGCTTGTTAAAGTTAATTCAATTCTTGAAAATCCATCGAACCAATTACTATTTTAATTTCTAACTTGATCCACATTACATGTTGGTAAACTTAATCTTGTAATATTCTTGGAAATTTTCTACTTAGGTTAAATTTACATCACTAATACCATGGTAACAGTAAAACGAAAAGAAATATTCAAAAAATTAGTAATAAAACATTCAAACGAGATTTTTCCTCAAGTCTAATGTTTATATAGGCACATTAAAAACATCAGCTACTAATTATCTTTTGATTAGTAGATGACAATTCAGTTCATGTATTCACCCAAATTGCGAGTTAAGATGTACCAGAGGATGAATTGGATTAAACATATCACTTATTTGAGATGCAAAGAATCTGATTAAATAATTACAAAAAATCAAACTCAAGAAAAACAATCCCCATAAACATCATAGTAGAAGTGTAAAATGCGTAGCCTGCAGACAGGGATGTGTGTAAGCACTAACAGTATATTTTCATTACTTGTTTGAGAAATTGGGTAAGGGTAAGGGTAAAAGGATTTTAAAATTTTAATGTGAAGTTTGTAATCAGACTCTATCTACTTTAATTTGCATAGATCATAGAAAATTATTCAACAGCATTAGTCACTCCAATGTGACGATAAAAGTAAAAATAAAATACATTCAGAAAAAATCAAAATTGGACTTCTACTCACCGACTGCAACACATGGAAGCTTGCCTTTACATGATCTGGGAGCCACGGGTCCAAGACAATGCCACCTTTCTTGGTAGCAGTAACCAATTTCTCCTCCTCCTTGTATTCTTCAACAACTTTGTCTAGGAGAAAGATCAATTCGGAAACAAAGTATCAAGGGAGGGGTTTCAATTTCATAATAATTATTATAACATCATCCAAACATAATATGCAAGATGATGAGTATGTGGTTCTACGGCGTGGACCGTGGTAATCTTTACTATTATAACTAGAGGTTTGGGTTGAAGGTGTGGCTTCACCGTCACGTCTTTTGCTCATTCACATTTCCTTCAAAGTGCTATTATTTAACTTTTGTCTGCAAGACTGCAATACTAATTTGTACAACATTGGAAATTAAAAATAAGCATTATGCATATAGAAAATAAATAAGGATCTTAAACTAGCGCTACTAAGGAAAAGTCAAAAACATTATTTGCTAATAATCTAGTACAAATAAAAACACTGATGTATATATCTAACCCTTTATTTTACGGCAATTTTTCCTGCATGGCACTTTTTGAAAAATATTTACCCGGATTGACCTCCCACAAGTTTTGTTTCCTGAATCGACCTCTGACATGCCACAGTCGATTCAATGCTTGGACAACTAAAGGAAAACCAGCATTTCAAAACACTGTATCCACATTTTTGAAATCCGGAAGTAATTCTTAAAAAGAAAACGTATTGAAAATTTCAACCGAAACTGATTTTTCGTGCACCAAGTCCGGACTTCAGAAAATAGGTTTTCTATATAAATAGCCCTGGTCCTAGAATTTTGAGAAAATGATCACGGTGAAAGTTGACAAGAGTGAGATCAGGCTTATTAACACCAATCCGGAATTCGGAAAGTATGTTTCCTATATAAACGAGTGTTTAAATAATTGGCAAGCTTTTTGTCTCAGGAGTTCAATTGTATAGATGAACCTGGACTCCAAAAGAACGGATCCAGTGTTTCAAAAAGCGGCTTCTTCTTTAGTTGTCCAAGTTGGCGTTGAATCAACTTAGACATGCTAAGTGGCATACCAAAGGTCGATTCAGGCACACACAAAAAAAATTGTGGGAGGTCAATTCGAGTAAATATTTTTAAAGAAGTGTCATTCTAAAAAAAATTGCCCTGCATATTATTACGTCTATCCTATTATAATGTGAGAAGAGAGTGTATGGTTGAACATGTAATGTACATGCCTTTACGCGAACTGAAAATTGATACTAATAACTATGCCTGACAGAATAAATGAGGCTTCCACTGACTAATACAATAATAAATAATTAAGATATAATCACACCACATGCACTGCACATGCTAAAATCTGGTTACAACTAATAGTTGGGATCTAGTTGGTGATCGTGGACTTTATACATTAGATTCTAGAATGATGCTTGTTTCATAGGAAAGATGATGGATTTGCTTTTCCTACCTTACCACATCATCATTCTTAACAATTTTATTTTCTATATTAAATAATTAGTTTCTTTGAGAAGAATATAAATTGGTAAAAGCAATGAACCTCATCAAAAATGGCACACAAAAAAACCAATTTGCTTGGAAGCTCTCTTTCCCTCTCAATCACCTTCCATTTTTCTTCTCTCTCATTCGTATATCCATACCAAAAAACACAAAATGCAAAATCATTCTCCCATCATAAATCTAGGATCATTCAATTGCAAACAAACAACAACAACAAAACACAGAAAACCAATTCCTTAGTTATACATTATTCATCCACCCCACCTGCTTGCTATCTCTATTCCTCCATCCACCCTCATCAAAAATCACAAAAAATCACCCATCAAAATAACAACCAACACCCCCGATCAACTAAGGCTTTGTTTCATCATATTGCTTTTGGAATGTACTTTTGGGTCTAAAAGCTCTTGTGGGCTCAAAATAGGCGTTTGGCAAACTTTAAGTAAAAGTGTATTTAATCAAAGGTACTTTTTCCCTAAAACTACTACTTTTAGCATTTTTATCAAGAGTAATGCTACATCCACTACCAATTTCACTACATTTCTCTTTACTACCTTAGGTGGCACACTCTAATAAGTAAGAGAAGATAGAGTATGTGGGGGAACTCTCCAATAGGAGTATGCCACCTAAGGTCCAGAAGAGAATGATAGTGAAATTGATAGTGACTGAAGCATTACTCTTTTATCAAAGCACCTCAAATGGTGAGATTAGCTTTTCGAAAATTGCTTTTGTTTACCATAAAAAATTTGAAGTTAATTAATCTTTCTAACAGTACTTTTGGTACCAGCCAACACTTTTCAAGGAAATAACTTTTCGTTCACAGCAACACCAAACATAGCCCAAAACTGTAAAACAAAAACACGTGCATTATGCATAATAAAAACCATACCACCAAGAATCTGAACTTCCTCAGACCCCCTCGCCCTCTTCCTGCCCTTCCCCGCACCGCTCTCCGCCGGATCCGAAACCGAAACCCCTTTCTCCTTCATCTTCTCCTCTAACATCGCCGATCCCAGCCTGCTCACCTGAACACAGAACGATATTCCAGATTTTAGAGAGAGAAAGAGCGATTTCTAGAGAGAGACAAAGCGGTTGATTGATTGATTGATTACCAGAGCAGGTCTTGGCCCGGTGGTGTCGAGACCACGGAGAGCGAGCTGAGATCGGAGGTCGTCGACATTGAGCTTCGACGCCATTGTTAACTCGATCGAGTTCTTGAAAGAAGAGGGAGGGAGGTTTGTGTTTATATAGGGGAAATTTTGGGGGGAATTTAAATGATTAATTGAATATCTTCTCGAGGAAGGAGAGGAGTGGTATTTTACTAGTTGGCCCCTTAGATTATCATTATTTGCGCTATTTATTTTTTTATTAGTAAATGTTGGTGAAAGTTTCTGGATTTTTTTTTAATTTATGTTTTTTTCGAAACTCTTTGCAAAAAGATGACAGTTGTCAAATTAATTACGTTCGGGAACTCAACAACTAAACTCGTCGCTCCCAACGACGAGTTTAGTTGTTTCATGCTCGTCGTTAGGACACGACGAGTTCAGTTCTAATTTTTTTGAGAAACTCGCGTTCCCAACGGCGAGTTTAGTTCAAAATTTTTAAACAAGACTCGTTGTTCCCAACGACGAGCTTATTTGTACTAGACTCGTTGTTGGAAACGGTGACTGTACACTTTTTTGAGATTTCGCAGAGTGAAAACTGTCACGCCCCGCTTCTCATTATACGAAAACACGGGTGCGTAACTGAGACCCAGTGAATAATATAAGTATATCAACTCATAACATCCATAAGCTATACAATACCGGTAAGCTCAACAATACAATAATATCAATTACATGAACAATAATAACATGAATAATCAATATCTGAGATAGAAGAACTTACAGAATAGTCCAAGAATATGCAATACAATAACAGTACGTCAAGATCCTTCAGTATTCTATCATCTGTACCTGTATAAACATTAACTCAAAAGAAAGAGTAAGGGTACCCATTAGAGCAAGCTACAGGCCGCAAGTAGTGGCAAGCAGTTAAACAATAAAATGACGATATATCAAGGACAAGAAATTTGAACGATATCAGAGTCAATAAATAACAGGAGAAAACATGATCAAGAAAGCAAGGGTCGGTAAACAATAGGCGATAATGCAATGAACGATAAACATTAAGCAATTATGCAATGAACGATAAACATTAAGCAATTATGTAATGATCGATAATCAATATTGAATAATCAATGATCGATAAACAATAGACAATGATCAAAATACAAGTGTCTATGCTCAGTGTCAATCTTATGTCTATCAGTCATTTATTAATCTATCTAATGCACGCAATCATGCGTCTCATACTACAGGTTCGGGTGCATACAATCAAGTGAATGTTTCGACTATAGTGGTGAATCTTATAGGTTCATGTACTTGGCAACAATATTTAATAAATAGTAATCAGTAACTGTACAGTACACGATAGTTGGGATACTATAGTCAGTAATCCGCATTCAATCGATAAAACAATAATCAATATCAGTAATCAGTACAGGAAACACATGCCCCTCCTCCGAGTACAGTCTCCTATAATACCCACTACTAAGTCGTTTTCCTTTTTACCCCGGCTTGTCATTATTTATTACAATGAATCATGCATATGCAATCGATAGAACGGTGTCAAGAAACGGTAACGAGGAGGTATCAATGACTGTACAATGAACAGTATGTTGTGCACTTCATTAGATGCAAAGTTTAAACACATCTACATTTAAAAGTATGAAAAGTACAATTCTGGATAGCGAAATGTTGTTGTACAAAACTAACTTTCTCGTTGCTACGGGAAATCAAATATGGTTCCGTCAAAAATTCTAGAAACTGGACTCCCTGACAGTTCCAACGCATATTCACACGATGCATTCTGACTACTAACTATGTCTACTAGTTGATTCTTTATGAGTCTACTGTTCAGGCATCAACTCAGTATTAAGTTATTATATGTATAATCCAACTATAATTAAAATTCTTACAACAATTATAATTTAGTTCTTGAAAGTGTTCATTAACATTCCTGTAATTTTTAGATCTTAACTCTTACGTTAACCTACTGTTTCAATTAGTTGAACCTGACAATGTAACTATAAAACAATGAATCTTGAATTACGACAATACAGTGGTAGAATCTAAATATTTTACAATGTATAAGTCGAACTGAGAATCCGTCTCTAGAAACTAAACGCGGTGTGCTACAATCTCTATTTAATAAGTTCTGGATAATATCATCAGCAACTTGGTCGAATTCTCACTCCAATTTAGAGCAAACAGCAAGCCAGAACATACATGTTGGTTTTAACGATTTTCCTTTGCAAGCGTATAGTTTTATGGTTAAAATTGAGCATACACCCACATCTAGAAACCAGTATGGTTTCTAATATTAACATGACGAACATTAGCATTTCAACGATTGAACTACGAATATTAACATATAATCATATGCAAATACAATTCATTCGATCACTCTTTCTTTTATAATTTCAGGCTTCTAGTTTGTGTTTGTGTAACACATGCATATATAAATGGGTTCCTATGTGTTTCTATGATTTTTTGGTTGATGAAAGTCTAATGAAGCGATGAACGATGTATAGATTTGAATTTAAACAATGTACGACAATAACGAGTATATTAATAACATGGATACAAAGATGAGACTATTTGCGGAGATCAAGGAGATGCTTTCACAAGAATAAAAAGATTGTACAAGTGATGCTGCTTGTAGTGCGACGATTACCAATGTGATGGATGGGGGACGAAGCAAGGCATGTGACACCTGGCAACGTACAACAAACGCAGCGAAAGTGAAATCTGAGAACTGCATCGAGACTTCGGTATGGTGATGCTGCTAATAGGAGTGTAGCAAGAGGATGGAGTTTGAATCATCGGTGGTGAGTGGTTGCTGGCATAAGGGTCGATGGCTGCGTGTTGTCGATGGTGGTGTTGGTCAGTCGGCGAGGTGATCGGAGAGGGACGGCGACGACGTGGATGAAGGTGTTTGGCAATGGAGAAGCTTTGAAAATGGTGGGAGTTCGGTTTGTGGCGGTCGGTGGTGGCAGCAACGGGGAGGTAGTGAGTGGAGCTTCGGGTGCCACTGTGGTCGGGAGCGCTCGAGGTGCATTGCGGTAAGTGGCGTGGCCTTGATCGGAGAGAGGGCAGCGGTTTGAGGACTTCAGCGATGGCGACAGAAGGTGCGGCAATGCGGCAGTCAGCGGTGATCCTGGAGCAACAGCGGGGGTGTCGACAGTGATGAAAAGACAAGCGGTGGTTGTGGTGGAGTGCGGTGGTGAGCGACGAGGCACGCACGAGAGATGGTTGAAGGTGGTTGGTGTTCGGTGGCTGTCAATGGAGTTCCAAGGGGGTCGAGATTGCTGGCAGAGTTCGTTTGCGTCGACGTGGAAGTGGTATGGCGGTGGTGAAGAACGCCAGCAAGAGGTGGAGAGGATGGACGGTCGGGTGGTGAGTGGCAGTGCTCGGGGAAGATGAAGTGCAATACCCCAGATTTGCAGCGAACAGTCGACTGGTCGATTGTTCAGTCGACTGGTGATAGTATATAATTTGTCTTCTAAAAATATTAAAAATTGTCTGAGTATTGGGACGGGGCGTTACATGAAGGCAGGGATACGGTGGAGAGGATGGTCGGCACTTAGTGGTCGGCAGGTCGTGCAATGGCGGGGCTTGCGGTTGTCGTGCGGTGGTGATGCACGACAGCAGCAACAGTCGGTGGTTACGTGTTGCAACGCATGTGTAAGAGGAGGTGGTGGCGGCTCGGTGCAGTGGTGGATGGTGTTCGCAGTGGTGGTGATAGGTTCCCGGGGTTGGCGGTGAGAAGGCGAGGTTGACGATGGAAATGAAGGGGTGTGTGGGTTTCAGATTCCTCAGGGAAGAAGAAGGGGATAATATAATAAATCTATATAATAAAACACAAAGATAGCTATCAAGTGGCTCTCCTTCAATCTCTTCAAAATCTAAGGCCCAAATCTAATCTCACAAAACACCCCCCCCCCCCCAAAAAAAAGTTTTCCTCCAAAACTCAAATTCAAATCCCCCCCCCCCAAAAAAAACAACTCCTTTATTTATTTAAATTTTCTCTCTCTTTCTCTCTCTCTGTGTGTGTGTATATATATATACTTATAAAAATATGGACTTTTATTTACAACTAATTATTGTCATACTATTCAAACTTGAGCTATGTAATTGTTGATTTACTGTTTACAAGGCTTTTTATATGCTGTATCGTTCTGAAGACGTGCCACAGGCACGTGCCCACGGGCAAATCTGTAACAACCCGAATTCCAAATAAGAATGAATTCGAGATTCCACGGGATCTTTACTTCACTTCGTACAATTTTACAAGAAATTTAAAACTTTTTCAATAACAATACATCAGAGTTCATTTACACTTTGTTTACACAGCGGAATAATAAAAGATTACAACATGGAAACAAAATATAATTTGTACAACATGAGTCAATGATTGCATCAAAATATCTTCATAGCAAAGTCCATTACCTGCATATCAACCTATGGGCACGTCAGTCACTTACAACTGACGAAATTGTTATACTCGGCTATCCTCTCTATGTCGTACATATAACGATCTCATTACTTTAATAAAAATTACAATAATTGAACGAATAAAGTGTTAAATTGTGACTATGCTAAACATGTAAGTGTATGTCATGCCTTAATGCCTAATACACACAATTTTATACTGTGTTAGTAGTAAGATAAAAAAAATATAAAAGGATATTATTTGTAAATCTCTACTATTTTAATGGGAGAGTTGGAGTTGTAAACAAACAAATCCTAATTTTGTAACTGAACAAACCCATGCAAATCACGTTAATGTTAAAATCCAGCAAAAAATTAGAAGGAAAAAAAAAACCTAATTCTCCACTATACTCCTCTCCCTCTCTTTTGCAACACCCTCCTGTCTAAACCCAAAAACTATAAATCTCCCCTACTCATCTCCTTCCCATCTATTCATCTCCCTTTCTCCCCTAACTCGGCCGCTCTCCAGCGATGCCCAACGCGCCGCCACAAAATTGTCACCAGCGACGCCCCCTCAACCTGCTGATTTCCCGCCGCCCTTCCTTCATTGCCAGTGAAGCCCCCTCGACCTGCCGATTTCCCGCCGCAACTCGGTCGCTCTCCAGCGTCGCCAAACGCGCCGTCGCGACACCGTTGCAAGCGACGCCCCCTCGACCTACCGATTTCCCGCCGCCCTTCCTTCAAACATAGGCCCTAAAATCGAGGTACACAATTCAATAAATTGCAGAACTTTAAAACCCCGAGTATTCTTCATTACGATGATACTTTTATTGATTTGGATTTTTTATGAATGAATGATTGAAGAATTTAGGTAATGTGTGTAATGGATTGTGGTTGATTTTTTATTAATCCCTCTATTTTGTACAAAAGTTTGGATCTTGATTAGTTATTATGTCGGATATTTAGAGCAGGTTGAAAATGATAGGATTTTGTATTGAATTTGGTATTTGATGAAGAAATTATTGAAAATTTGGGATCATGTCAAGAATGTGGTATGATCAATTGTGTTATTGCCTTTCTTTTGGGATGTTTAAATGTAGTAATGTTTTCTTCATGATAATAGGTGTAGGGAGAAAATTGGCAAATATTTAGGTGTGTTAATAAGAATCTGAGAGTGCCAGTTTGGAACGGAGACTCAGAAAATTGGAGGGAAGTTTTTGAGATACTTCTATGGAGAGTGACTAAGATTTTCGTTGAATTGGATATTTGATGAAGAAATGATTTAAAGATTTAGATTATGTGTGGAATGTTTATGGTTAATTGTCTGTTAACGACTCTATTTTGGAAAAATATTTTAATTTTCGATAGTTTTTAGTTTGGATATTTGGTGCTGGTGGAAAAAGATACGCATTTTATTGAATTGGATATTTGATGAAGAAATGATTGAAGAATTTAGATAATCTCTACTATTTTAATGGGAGAGTTGGGGTTGTAAACCAACAAACCCTAATTTTGTAACTGAGCAAACCCGTGCAAATCACGTTAATGTTAAAATCCAGCAAAAAATAGAAAAAAAAACCTAAATCTTCACTATATATTTGCTGCTATTGTGCCTGCTCTCATGGTTGCAACTCTTTACTTTTTCGACCATAGCGTTGCTTCACAAATGGCTCAACAAGGAGAGTTCAATCTGAAAAAACCTTCTACTTATCACTACGACATTTTGACCCTTGCAATCATGGAATATAAACTGTTCTACTTCAACTATCGATAAGTTATGACAAATGAACAAGTGTGATCATTCATACCGGGTATTTCTAATTACAGGTTTTGATTTGTGGGTTACTTGGAATCCCTCCTTCAAATGGGGTTCTCCCTCAATCTCCCATGCACACCAAGAGCCTTGTTGTTCTTAAGAAGAATGTGAGTATACTGAGGTTATACTTCTTCAACATTGTTGTCTTGGACCATCATACGTTATTTGGTTTCAATTATTTTTTTTTTAATTATAGAAAATTGCTTTAACAGCTGATAAGGAAGAAAATGGTGAAGACTGCCAAGGAGGGCATAAAGCTCCAAAACTCGAAGTCAGAGATATATGGCAACATGCATGATGTGTTCATGCAAATGGATGACAACCCTGCTGACCCATTGACCCCCAAAACTAAGGTTTGCTTCTTACAACTTATTATACATTATCAACCAATATAATGGTTAACGAGTAGCGAACCTTTTTCTTTTTTGGCAGTCTGCGATCGTAGGGAAAGTGCTTAAGGAAATGAAGGAGGCAGTGATGGGAGATGAAATCGGTGGGGAACTTAAAACCCCTTTTGATCCTGACAAGCACATTGATGCCCATTTACCCGTTAGGGTGAATGAGCAGAGAGTCTCCAATCTTTTCCAGTCAATCTTGGTTGGTGTTTGACTTTATATATTGAGCTAAGTATGTTGTTCATATTTATTCAGTCCTTGGTTTAAAATCATTCATATGAATCGACCAAAGAATAGTGGTAACATAATAATTTTGATTTTTCTCCTTTATGTATTGGTGAAGTTAGATTCTATAATCATTCACACTTATTCTATTATTGAAGCCTGCTATTTTACAAGTTAAATGTTTTACTATTTTTTTTTATACGATATATAAATTCATTTAATTTAATGACTAAACTATTTTATAAACGTACATTGCACGTGCATTATACTAGTTGTTTATAGACGTCATGTGGTGTCATGAGGTTACACTATTAATTTGGAAAGGGAGGAACCTAAGTGCAAAAGAATTCCTAGAAGGGGGTGGTATTGATAATTTTCCTTAGATTTTTCGACCATGCTCATGCACTACCATAAAGAGATAAATAGGATTATTTTATTAGGCTTGGTGACTAAAGGAATTGATGGTGGGTTAGGTTTATAAATAGGATTACGTTTTTAAATCTTGGTGGCTAAGGAATTGAAGGCTAGTTAGGTTTATATATAGAAAGCAGGTTTAAGATGTTAATGATTTTATATAGAATCACTAGATTTGCCCGTGGGCACGTGCCTACGGCACGTCTTCGGAACGATACAACACACGAAAAGTCCTGTAAACAGTAAAACAACAATTATGTAGTTCAAGTTTGAATAGTATGACAATAATTAGTTGTAAATAAAAGTTCATGTTTCTATTAGTATATGTTGAAAAATAATTATAAATGAGAGTGTAAAATCCAACTTCTTAGAATTTTTAAGGATGGAAAATGATGAAATTTAACTATTGAAGAGATAATTGCTATTTTCAATATAATATGTGCAATAAAAAAACATAAAAATTCTGAAAATTTTACAAACCTAAAATCTAAATTTTTAAGTAATAAAGAAAGAATGGGAGAGAGAGAGAGAAAGAGAAAAATATGAAAAAATGAAGGGAGGAGAGAAGAGAGAAGAGAGAGATAGTAATAAAGTAATGAGTTTTTTTTTGTTTTTTTTTTTTTTTTGGGGGGGGGGGGGGGCGAATTTAATTTTGGAGTTTGAAATTTTGGGCGGGAAAATATGTTTTGGGAGAATCAATCAAGACCATTGGTTTTAGGGGAGATTGAATGAGAGCCACTTGATAGCTTTCTTTGTAATTTATTATATAGATGTGAATTTTACATAGTGAACCTGGATTTGAAGCGAGCTAAAGAGAATAACTAGGATTTTATACGTGAGTCATTATAGCATCCACAGTAGTTTGCTATATTTGCCAATTTTTCATTTTTTGAGAAACAAGATGCTGCAGTCGTTTACTATTTTGCCATATTTTGGCAAAATGGTTACAGTCGCTTCTTATTTTTTAGAAACGAAATTGCGATAATCGAATTATAAGAGACGATACAAATTGTCTCGTCCTAATTTTTTTTTTAATTACGTCGGACGATACAAGTTGTCTCGTCCCAATTATTAATATTTTTTTAATCACGTCGGACGATATAACATGTATCGTCCCAATTTATTTATTTATTTATTTATTTTGATCGGACGGTCTGGATGAAGAGAAGAAAAAAAAATCAAACAAAAAAAATCAAAAATACCCTCGGACGAGACAATTTGTCCCGTCCCTATTTTCAGGGCAATTAGATTCGGGTCAAAAAGTTAGTTTAGGTAGTTAAATATAGGTTTAAGTTATATTTTATTATATAATTTATTTAATTAAACTATTTTAATCTCTAATCACTAATTAATTAACCGTAAAAAAAAAATCACCGACGAAACAACATGTCTCGCCCGTATCAAATTTTAGCAAAATTATAGAAAACAACGACTGCAGACGATTTCAGTATTTGCTATTACTGTAGCTACCATATTCTCAAATATGAGAAACACCATTGTGGATGCTCTTATTGGTTCTATTCATGCTTTTGTTACATACTTGCATGTTTTTGCATATGCTTAAAAGATTATTGATATAGGATAAATTACGCCGCATCAATCAGAGCCCTCCGATCCCCTCTGGATCCTCCTCCTTGTGATCATCAGGCCAGCTACAGCTTAATGGGCCTTAGCCAGCTCAGGCCCATGGGTAAACGGGTCCAACCCGGCCCACCAGGGCTCCAGACCCATTTACCCCCCTGCCTATAAATACTCCACCCCCTCCTCACAGAAAAAAGGTAATCAATCTTTCCCCTCTCAAAACCCTAGTTACTGTTACTCTTCAGTGACTGACTAAACCGTCGAAGGGCCTGCCACCGGGACTTCTCCCGATGTCCCTAGGTCGTGTGCAGGTACAGAAGACCCCGCCGAGCCGAGCTCCTGGATCCGAGCCGAGCACCCGTCCTCCCATCCGAGCCTCCTCACACTCCTTCTCCGAGCCGCCCTCGCTACCCGGGGTCGGACCGATGCAGTACTGCGTAGGGACTTCCACCATACAAATTGAGAGAACTCACACCTGTTGCCCCCACACCCCAAAAACAAACCGCATCAGGTTGGCGCCGTCTGTGGGAAACCTTACCTCCTCAGTACTATCGTCCTTCCGCACCCCACCAGGGTCTTCACCTCCGGTCCGAGCTCATCCATGGCTCCCAAGGCCCGAAGGGCGGTCACCTCAGCACGACATCCGGACTCCCTACAGCATGGTCGCCCGAATGACCAGGGTTTCAACCAACCCCGGGCAAATGGCGCGGCCCAACCTTCGATCGCGCCAGATTTGCATCGTGTCATCTCTGACAGGCAGGCTAGTCGGACGAGGGGAGGGGCCGCTTCCAACTCGGCCTCGAACCATCGCCGACAACCTTCCCAGGCGCACAATCCCCCGCAGAACCCGGGAGGACAAACCCCCGTCACAAGGGTCGAATTCCAGAACTTCTGGGAGGAGATCCTTCAAGCCATACGTGACGGTCCGGCTACCGAGGTCTACCACAGTTCCGCCCACAGGTCAGCAACGGGAGTCGGTGAGTCCTGCGGTTCTACTCGTCCCCCGGAAGCGGTGGACCCTGTCCTTCGTCGATTGGAAGAAATGCATAACCACCTCGCCCATCTCGACGAGGGCGGACCAATCCAGGGTCGCGGTCATCGACCGACCGGACCCCCTTTCTCCCCCCAGATCCTTGAAGCCGAGATTCATTGAAACTTCAGACCGCCTCAATTCGAGACCTATAATGGCAAGGGTGATCCATCTGATCACATGGAGGGGTTTAAAACCCTCATGATGATTCACAGTGCTGTGGATCCCCTCCTCTGTCGTGCGTTCCCTGCTACCCTCTGGGGCCCGGATCGGGAGTGGTTCTCCAAAATTGCCCCCGGCTCGCTCTTCTCCTTCGAGCAGTTGGAGACGGATTTCCTTGCCCACTTCGTGACGAGCAGGAAGGTCGAGAAGACGAGCTCTTCCTTACTGGACCTCAAACAGAAGGATGGGGAATCCCTCCGAGTGTTCGTTCGGAGGTTCACCTCGGAGGCAAGGTCGGTTTCCTCCCTCGATGCGGGGGTGGCTTCCGCTGCCTTCCGACACAACGTCCGCCACGCCCAGCTCAAGGTGTCTTTGGCAAAAAAGCCGCCCTTGGACTTCCAGACCTACTCAATAGGATCGAAAAGTATATCCGGTCCGAGGAGGCCCTCAATCCTGAGAGCTCAAAAGAAGTCGCTACCAGGGGGAAGCGCAAGGACGATGATGCCGAGCCCTTCAAAAGGCCCGGGAAAGAGGCGACTGGCCCCAAAAGGGTTCCCCCGGTCCCTCGATTTAAAAGATATACACCTCTGACTCAGAACGTCTCGGCAATCTTAATGGAAATCAAGGACAAAGGGGTTGTCCGGTTCCCTCCTCGACTGCCGAACAATGGCAAGAAGCGAGACCAGAAGTTCTACTGTCATTTCCACCGAGACACCGGGCATGATACAGATCACTACCGGGCCCTCAAAGATGAGATCGAAGCCCTTATCCAGCGAGGGTACCTAAAGGAGTTCACCCGGGTCAACCACAGAGACCGAAGTGAGCCGAGGAGCCCAGGGCGTTCGCCTCCCGCTCGGATGAACGGTCAACGACCTGATCAAAATCCGAAGCCCGAAGAAACTGGTGGACACGCCATCCTACACTGCGTCCACGGTGGACCCATGGGGGGGAATCTAAGACTTCTCGAGAAGATTTTATCTCAACTCCATTCTTGACCATTCCTCCCCTCGGATTCAGCAGCGGGCGGTCTCCTTCTCGGGAGAAGACCTCGAAGGCATCCGGCTTCCACACTGCGATGCCCTTATCATCAGCCTCGACATGGACAACTTCCAGGTTCGCCGAATCCTGGTAGACAATGGCAGCTCGTTCAACATTCTTTTCTTAGAAGCATTTGAGAACCTCAAGCTTCCCCGTGAAAAGCTAAAGCCGGCCGGTTACACCCTTCACGGATTTTCTAGCGTCCCGGTGCAGATCGAGGGGATCGTAACACTAGACGTGATCATCGGAATGGCCCCCGTCCTTCGAACCGAGTCGATGGACTTTATTGTTGTCAACGTCAAGGCCACCTACAACGCCATACTCGGCTGACCCGGGCTCTGTTCGCTTCAGGCCGTCCCCTCCGCCTATCACCTAAAACTGAAATTTCCGACTGACGTCGGGGTTGGGGTCGTTCGGGGCAACCAGGAATCAGCACGCTCGTGCTACATGACCGCGGTCGAGGGCGGCGTGTTCCCCCTCGATGCAGTCGAGCTCCCACATGAAGAAAGCGATCCCGAATCAGAACCCGCGAATGAATTGGAGGAAGTCTCCTTCGGAGCCGAGGACAAGTCCAAATGGTTCCCTGTTAGCCGAACCCTGTCTCCCGAGCTGAAGCCGGATCTGATCAACTGCGTCCGCCGAAATGTCAACCTCTTCGCCTGGACACCGTCTGATATGCCCGGGATTTTCAAAGACATAATCATGCATCGACTAAGCATCGTCCCCGGCTCCAAACAAGTACAATAGAAGCACCGCAAGTTTCCCCCAGAAAGGCAACATGCAGTAAAAGCAGAGGTAGATAAGTTGTTATCTGCCCGATTCATTCAAGAAGTCAGCTACCCCGAGTGGTTGGCTAATGTTGTAATGGTGAAGAAGGCTAGCGGCACTTGGAGGATCTGTATTGACTTCACTGACCTCAACTAAGCGTGCCCCAAAGATACTTTTCCCCTCCCCAGCATAGTCGCTCTGATCGACGCGACATCGGGTCATGAGCTCCTAACTTTTATGGACGCCTTCTCGGATTATAATCAGATCCAGATGTTCCCTCCGGACATCGCCAAGATGTCCTTCGTCACCGACCAAGACCTATACTGCTACTGGGTCATGCCCTTCGGGCTCAAGAACGTCAGGGCCACCTACCAGAGGCTCGTCAACCGAGTCTTCAAGAATCAGATCGATCAGAACATGGAGGTCTACGTCGATGATATGCTCGTCAAGAGCCGGCGATTGAAGGACCATGTTGCCGACCTCGAGGAAGCCTTCGGCGTCCTTCGGTATCACAACATGAGGCTCAACCCCGCCAAGTGCGCCTTCGACATCTCGTCCGGGAAATTCTTAGGGTTCGTTGTGAGCCGACGCGGCATAGAGGCCAATCCAGAGAAGATCCAGGCCATCATCGACATGGCACCGCCCCGGAACGTCAAAGAAGTTCATGGGTAGACTGGCAGCCATCGGCCGTTTCCTCTCTAAATCCGGAGAGAAGTCCCTCTCGTTCTTCAAAGTCCTCCGCGGGACAAAAGGATTCGAATGGAGCGAGCCACAGCAACAAACATTTGACCAGCTGAAGTCCTACCTCGCCAATCCCCCACTCCTAAGTAGGCCCGAACTCGGCGAACCCCTCTTCCTCTACCTCTTGGCCTCGAAAGCACGCTCAGTGTCGGGCTCGTCCGAGAAGAAGACGGTGTTCAAAAACCCATGTGCTATGTAAGCAAGGTTCTGCTCTCAGCTAAGACCAGATATGCGAAGATGGAGAAGATGGCCTATGCCCTGATAACAGCAGCCCGTAAGCTCCGAACCTACTTCCAGGCTCACTCCAGTCAGGTCCTCAAGAACCAGCCCCTAAAGATCGTCCTCCACAAGACGGAGAGCTCCGACCGCCTGGTCAAGTGGTCGATCGAGATGAGCCAATACGACATCAGCTATCAGGCCAGGACGGCGATCAAGGGGCAGGCACTCGCCGAATTCATCACAGAGTGCACCATTTCCGAACCATCTGTCATCTCGAAAACTGACCCAATATGGGAGGTCTATATCGACGATTCGTCTTGCGAAGGGGGGAATGGAGTAGGCGTCATCTTAAAGGGCCCCGATAATTTCATCCTCCAGTATTTCCTCCGGCTAAGCTTCCTGACTTCAAACAACGAAGCGGAGTACGAACCTAAGCCCCTTATGTAAACCGCGCCAAGCCTCGATACCGTATGGCAAACTCGAGCACAAGGGTAGCTTCCTTAAGCTAAGGCAATGGGGCCCAGCGCTCTCCACCGACCCACAAGCCTCGAAGTCGTATGGCAAACTCGAGCACAATGGTAGCTCTCTCAAGCTAAGGCAACGGGGCTCAGCGCTCTTCGCCAACCCACAAGCCTCGATGCCGTATGGCGAACTCAAGCACAAGGGTAGCTTCCTCAAGCTAAGGCAACGGGGCCCAGCGCTCTCTACCAACCCACAAGCTTCGACGCCGTATGGCGAACTCGAGCACAAGGGTAGCTTTCTCATGCTAAGGCAATGGGGCCCAGCGCTCCCCGCCAACCCACAAGCCTCGACGCCGTATGGCGAACTCGAGCACAAGGGTGACTTTCTCAAGCTAAGGCAACGGGGCCCAGCACTCTTCGCCGACCCACAAGTCTTGACATCGTATGGCGAACTCGAGCACAAGGGTGGCTTTCTCAAGCTAAGGCAATGGGGCACAATGCTTTCCGCCGACCCACAAGCCTCGACGCCGTATGGCGAACTCGAACACAAGGGTAGCTTTCTCAAGCTAAGGGATTGGTGCCCAGTGCTCTCCGCCGACCCACAAGCCTCGATGCCGTACGGCGAACTCGAGCACAAGAGTAGCTTTCTTAAGCTAAGGCAATAGGTCCCAACGCTCTCCGCCAACCCACAAGCCTCGATGCCGTATGGTGAACTCGAGCACAAGGGCAGCTATCTCAAGCTAAGGCAATGGGGCCCAGTGCTCTCCGCCAACCTACAAGCCTCGACGTCGTATGGCGAACTCGAGCACAAGGGTAGCTTTCTCAAGCTAAGGCAACGGGACCCAGCGCTCTCTGCCAACCCACAAGTCTAGACGCCGTATGGCAAACTCGAGCACAAGGGTAGCTTTCTCAAGCTAAGGCAATGGGGCCCAGTGCTCTCCGCCGACCCACAAGCCTCGACGCCGTATGGCGAACTCGAGCACAAGGGTAGCTTTCTCAAGCTAAGGCAATGGGGCACAACACTCACCGCCAACCCACAAGCCTCGACGCCGTATGGCGAACTCGAGCACAATGGTAGCTTTCTCAAGCTAAGGCAACGGGGCCCAGCGCTCTTCGCCAAACCTCGATGTCGTATGGCGAACTCGAGCACAAGGGTAGCTTTCTCAAGCTAAGGGAATGGGGCCCAGTGCTTTCCGCCGACCCACAAGCCTCGACGCCATATGGCGAACTCGAGCACAAGGGTAGCTTTCTGAAGCTAAGGCAATGGGGCCCAGTTCTCTCCGCTGACCCACAAGCCTCGACGTTGTATGGCGAACTCGAACACAAGGGTAGCTTTCTCAAGTTAAGGCAATGGGGCCCAGTGCTCTCCGCCAACCCACAAACCTCGACGCCGTATGGCGAACTCGAGCATAAGGGTAGCTTTTTCAAGCTAAGGCAACGAGGCCCAGCACTCTCCGCCGACCCACAAGCCTCGACGCCGTATGGCGAACTCGAGAACAAGGCTAGCTTTCTCAAGCTAAGGCAACAGGGCCCAGCACTCTCCGCCGACCCACAAGCCTCGACGTCGTATGGCGAACTCGAGCACAATGGTAGCTTTCTCAAGCTAAGGCAATGGGGTCCAGCATTTTCTGCCAACCCACAAGCCTCGACGCCGTATAGCGAACTCGAGCACAACGGTAGCTTTCTCAAGCTAAGGCAATGGAGCCCAGCGCTCTCTGCCAACCCACAAGCCACGATGCCGTATGGCGAACTCGTTCACAATAGTAGCTTTCTCAAGCTAAGGCAACCTCGTCCGGCAACCTCCCTCTTCCGACTCCGCCGTCCCCCTCGCTCGGTGCCTTGTGCTCTGGGGTCTTCGGCAGCCCCTCGACCTCCACGTCATAGTCATAGTGCGACACGTCCAAGGTCGGGAAGAAGTGCTTGACATGGTCCATCGCCTTGGCGTATACCTCGTTCTGCGCATCGATGACCAAATCTTGGGACTTCGTCATTAGCGCCGCCTTCTTGGCCTCAAACCCTTTATTCAGCGCCGCTTCCCTCTTGAGCGCGTCGGCGGCCATCGAGGCCAGGTCGGCCGTCAGAGCCTGCTCCCGTTTCATCGAGGCTTCCAAGTTGGTCTTTAGATCGACCATCTCGTGCTTGTAGCGATTGGTCTGGCTCCTCTCATACTTCAGCTCCATCTCATGAAGCCGCCTTACCTGGTTCCCTGACATACAGGCCTGCAGCCGAGGTCAAGACACTTGGGTAAAAATAACGTTCTTATAAATCAATAAGACCGAAGGCCTCGGAAATTACCTGAACACTGGCCTGAGCCCACCTCATGTAGGCCGCCTCGGAGGTGTCGGCCCCCATACTCTGCCGATCTCGGGGCATGGCCATCTTGTCCACGAACTCCACGGAGACTTGGGCCTCAGTTAGTGAGTCCCCCTGGCGAATGGACATGTCTGGGGACCATGGTCACAGTCCCTCCTCCCCGACCATGGCTTCGGCATCGGCAGGGAGAGGCGGGAGGCGACTCTGCGAGACCTCCAACACTTTCGAGGCCCCCTTACTCTGCATGAGGGCGACCTCCTTCGATTGGCTCGGCCTCTGTTTCTTCATCTTCGGCTCGAAAGGAGCCTCAGAGGTCGCTCGCGAGAGAGCCGCCGCTTGCTTCCCCTCCTCGGCCTGCTCTGCCTTCTCCCTCTTCAGGGCCAGCCTCCTCACCTTGATAGCATCGGGATCCATCTCTGCAAAGAAACCCATTAACACGCGATGAGCACAAAAGAGAAACACAGAAATAAATATGAACAAAAAACATACGGGGCAGGGCGGGGCTCAATCCGACTCGGATCAAGTGACTCTCCGCCACTTTTGGCCAACAGATATTGTGGCTCTTCCGGAGGCGCTCCACAAAGTTCCACTCCTCGGCCGAGAGATCTCCCTTCTTTGGCCCCTTGAAGTTCGGCTTGTAGAAACTCCACTTCGTCGGAATGTCCCACTAGTCCTCGTTGTAATATCCCGAATTTCATTTTAATAAAAATATTATTTTTTTCACGTGTTGTGCACGTGCAAATTTCATGTGTATTTTACTTATTTATTTTATATGAATTCTTATTTTAGTATGAACAATTATTTTCCTTTATTTTCTTTAAAAGCTTATTTTCTAAAATCCTAAAACACTAATTAATTGTTTTAGCCCACTTTAATTAATTATTAATTTGTTATTTTGGCCCACAAGCCTAAGCTCACTATTTATAAAGCCCACAAATTTAATAAATCAATTAAATGGTCACACTTGTCATGTAGAGACAAATAGTGAATATTTTGATTAATTAAATTGTACAACTTTTAATTATGGGTACTAGGTGGCACGTGCATGCACGTAGTGTGCAATGCACACCAATTTGGGGCCGGTTTGTGCATAGGAGTGGGTGAGTGTGCATAGGTGGTTACTTGGTGTGTGGGTAGTTCCTATAACTCCTACTCCTATCCTAGCCCTCCATTCTACAACTATCCAATCAATCCTAGCCCTCCAATCTACTTCAAAATTAGTATAAATACCCCTCTCGTTTATTTGTATTTTACACTAGTAATCTATTTCAAAGAAGAGAACAAATTATATAAGAGATATATAGTGTGAGTGTGAGAGTGTGTGTTCCCTTTGGAGGCCGGCCACCATTACCCCAATTTGAAGCTTTCGATTTTGGCAAGGAGCAAGGAGAAGAAGTTCGTGCATTGCAATCTAGGAGGAGAAGGCACTCGCTCGCAATCTAGGAAGCTTTAGGAGATTTCTCATTGGTTTTCTTCAAACAGTGGGTGTTTCTCATAACTTCTAGAGTAGAAATCATGCTAGGTACTTAAATTGAATGATTATTACGAGTTACTAGTTGAAATAAAATGCATGCATGCCTAATTAGAAAAGGATTGTTAAATGTGTGTTGATTGATTAAAAATGCTAGTGTGTTAAAGTTAAATTGATTGAATGATCGTTAATAGATGTAATGAAATCTCTCATGCTATATACATCATGTGAAAACTTGAATGAATGAAAAAGAATGTTCCTTTGCATACAAATGTATCATGTGTAGATTAATTGGTGAAAATTGGAAGTTGCTCACTTATAAAATTGATTTTTGTGGTTTCTAAAAATATCTTAGTTATCACTATATAAGCAAACATCATTGTGGTGAATTATGTGTAAGAAACCATTTTTTGGTTATGAACAAATGTGTATTGTTTTTCAAATATTGAAGTGAAGTTTATAAAATGCAAACTAAGGCTAAATACATGTTTTAAAGAGCGAAAAATAGCTTTGAGATTACTGGCGATTGTTAAATTAAATGTATGTTTATTCTGGACATTTTTGTTTTCAAAAGAGAAGAAAAAGAACTAAAGACATTTTTGAGAAATTGAAAAACTCAGTAGCACAGTCGACCGATCATGTCGAAACAGTCGACTGGTCTGAGAAAATAAAAATTTTATAGTTCAAATCTTTTTCGGCACAGTCGACCGACTATTGTAACAGTCGACTGCCCCGAACGTTTTATTTTTTAAGTTTAAAAATCATGGCGGAACAACCGACTGGCCATATGAGACAGTCGACTTCTCTGATCATTCTCGAGCTTTAGAACCTTGCAGAACATCCGACTGGTCAGGGTTATCAGTCGACTGTCCTGAAGTTTCAAATAATATCTATTTTTTTGGGAGAAAATCTCTATAACCTGAGACTTTGTATAAGTGAGACTGTTTTACAAAAGGAACACTTTTTATTTGTTAACTTAAATTGTTTCTTTAAGGAAATCGAATGGATTGTTTAAGAAGTTTTAATTTTGAGATTTTTGGTAATGAGAAAATAGAAAGGCATTTGTGAAGCTAATTGAAAATGCGAATTGTAGAACTAGAATTGGAGTGGATTGAAATAGAATTTTGTGAACTTATAAACTAGTGAATGTGACATGTTTGATGAATTTCAGTTTTTCAAGTATTCATGCATTGATATTATTAATTGTGATGAATTATGAAAGATGTGAATACATGAGTATTATGCCATTGAAACATTAATTGTGATTAATCATGAAAAGATCTTATGAATATGACATTGTAATTATGAGTTGAAATTGAGAATTAGGGTATAGCCAAGCCTTATACCGGTAATGAAAGAATTGTGAAATGATATTTTAAAATGAGAAAGACCAAGGTTGGTCATGTGAAATTGAATGAATAAGACCGGTATAATGGAAGTGCTACATTCTAAGAGATTGATTTTATTCATGATTCAATTAAACTAAGGATTAGATTTATAGTGAAGATGTGATGAAAGTAAGAGAAAAACATTGAGTATGAGAGCCATTGGATTGGCGGCGTGAGAGTATTCACAGGATGTCCCATGATGAGTCATGATAGAGCGTGGATACTGCTCCAGAGTACCGTCCCGGTGGCGACGCTCGTGGGGTGTTTGACGACTGCGGGTGGTGTCATGTCTATGGTAGGAGCTGAATTACCACAGGATGCCTGCATGATGAGTCATGTGTTGGTGCGTTGGGATTCCCTCCAGGGCGCCTAGACATGAGTTCGTAGGTCAGAAAATATCTAGGATACTTACCGTAATTACAGTAGCAGATTAAGTCATGGCGAGAGATTGAACCCTACAAGAAAAAGAACGATTAAGGGCTTGCCCTCAGACCTATGTAGTATGGGCTGCATAGACTCTGAACAAGTGCGCATTAGTGTCATATAATATAAAGAATTGCATTAAGGATTAAGTGCACATTCACAACACGACATCAATAGGATAGTCCCTTTAGCTCTGTTTGTGACAAGTTTGTGGTTTGTTAAGAAATGAGAATCGTTATACTGTTTCCGGCATAGAGAGGATGGCCGTGTATAATATTTCGTCAGTTGAATGAACTGACGTGCCCACAGTTTTATATGCAAGGTAAAGATGCTTGACAATTGAAGTATACATGCTGCGCAAGATTGATTTAAATGTTGTTTCATGTAAATTTATTGTAATATTGTTTCCACTGTGATAATGTACAAGTGTAATTGTAACTCTGATAAAAGAAAAGTTTTTATTTCCTAGTAAAATTGTACGAAAGAAGTGTAAAGATCCTGTGGAACTTGAATTCAGTTGTGTTTTGGAATTCGGGGTGTTACAGAGTGGTATCAGAGCCACGCTTCACACTAGTACAAATTTATAAGGAACGACACCCTAGAAGTGGACATTAGAGTGTGTGTTGAGTCTAGAGATTTAAATGTAAGTCACTTACATTTGTGTTGCTCTATGATTTATGCTTTTCTTCCTCTCTATCTTTAAGATGGCAGACCACTTCGACCCAGCTGGAGATGATCATTGGCATATTATTGAGGAAGATTACTACCCCGGGCAAGCTGATTCAGATGAGGAAGAACCCGAAGAAGTGGAAGAGAAATGGCCTGAGTCCCGAGAGATCACCCCACCTCCAGATTCATCTGATGATTCTTCTGATGAGGAAGAACTAGTTCCGAATAGTCTTGTTGTGTCTCTTCAGAGGCAGGTTGAGACTCTGCGGAAGAGAGTCGGACTATTGGAGGCTCAGTTGGCAAAGCGCAAGGATGATTTTGCAGTCCTCAGTCATCGTGTGTGGGAACTCGAGAAGAGGAAAAACATGACCGATGTACTGAAGGAGGAAGTGGAGGAACTACGGGGAGAGCTTCGTGAAGCGAAGAGAAACCGTAGGAGTTAGACCATTCCACCTTCTTACTGCTTTCATTTTGATGTCAGATATGTTTTGAATTCCATTGTATAAAGTTTGAAATTCAATGAAATGGAAAGTTGATTTAAAATTCATGTCTTATACTTCGAATTTAATGGATCTTTTGCATCAGAACATGGCTAGAAGAGGAGCTAGAAATGGTAAAGGTTTGGACTTGGAAACGGAACTAGCGAGGGTCTATCAGACACTCAATGCCGTTGCCATGAATCAGAACCAGGGAAGGGGGCTTGCGAATCCAGTACCTGAGGCAATCAAACTCGTGGAATCATTCAAGTGGATGAAACCGTCAGTGTTTGAGGGGAAGTCAGACCCTGACGCGGCTGACAATTGGATCCGTCAGGTAGAGACTATCTTCGAAGTCCTGGAGACCCCTAAAGGCAGCAAAGTGAAGTTGGCAACTCTGCAACTCGAGAAAGATGCGGCTGTGTGGTGGCAGTCGATGAAGCGGACGATGGGAGGCTTGATTCTTGGCTGGGAGGAATTTTTGGAGGAATTCCGCAGTTATTATTTTCCCTCAGACGTCCAGAAGAAGAAGGCTATGGAGTTTCTGTCGCTGCAGCAAGGTGGCATGTCGGTTAGGAAGTATGAGACCAAATTCACTCAGCTCTCAAGGTATGCTCCCGAATTGGTGATGGATGAGGCAAAGAAGACTCGTAAGTTCGAGCATGGGTTGAGACCGAGCTTGAGGTCCAGGATGATACCCCTCGGTATCAGGAGGTTTGACAAGCTGGTCAAACGAGCGGCAGCCACGGAGGCGGACATGGAGCAGTTCCAAGTTGTTCAGAATAGGAGGAACAACTAGAATGCGGGGAAGAGGCCCACAGTTGCTGGGAGTGCCAGGGGACATCCACCGTCTCAAAGGTTCAAGCCTACGGGTGCGAACGCTATTCAAGTGGCAGGAAGACCCGGGAATACTTGGGTGAGACCTCTAGTGACTTGTTTTAAGTGTGGAGAGACAGGCCACTACAAGTCTCATTGCCCCAAACTGCAGGATGTTGTCCGTAATGGACCAACCCAGCAGACCGGGAAGAAGTCGTACCAGCAAGGGCGAGTATTTGCCTTGACTGAAGCTGATGCTGATGAGGTGGATCATGTCATCACTGGTACGAAGGCGGATGTTTAGAGGTTTATGTTGCTTCTTTTCCCGTTTATTTAGTGAACTGTTACGTAATGAGTGTGTATTATGTAATAGGAGAACTTTATTTGAATGAAAAGAAAGCTGTTGTTTTGTTCGATACTGGGTCCTCTCATACTTTTGTGTCACCTAAATTTGCTAAAGTGTTGGGAGTCGAACCAAAGATTTGTTCAGGCAAGATTTTAGCGGTAGCTACTCCGTCAGGGGAGACTCTAACCACTTATCAGTACTATGCTGACTACGAGATCGTGATTGGGGATCGAATTTTCGGGATCGATCTGATCGAGCTGAATGTTTTAGGAGTCGATGTTATCATTGGCATTGATTGGATGTCGGTGTACAGTGCAAACATCGAGTGCAAGACCAAGACAGTAACAGTGAAGGCTCCAGGTGGACCTGAAGTCACTTTCCAAGGGAAGAGAAGATGTCCAGATTTGGTTGCTGCTATCAGTCAGAGGAGAGAGATTCCTACAGAGGTGCAGCAGATTACTGTGGTTCGGGATTATCCGATTGTGTTCTTGGAAGATTTGCCTGGGTTACCCCCGCAGCGTGATGTGGAGTTCAGCATCACTATTCAGCCAGGGAGTGCACCTATTTCCAAGGCACCGTATAGGATGGCACCTGTGGAACAGGATGAGATCAAACGGCAAATTGAGGAACTGTTGGAGAAAGATTTTATTCAACCGAGTGCGTCACCTTGGGGAGCGCCGGTGCTTTTGGTAAAGAAGAAGGATGGTTCGATGAGGATGTGCATCGATTACCGAGAGCTGAATAAGGTCACTGTTCAGAATAAATATCCGATTCCACGAATTGATGACTTGTTCGATCGTCTACAAGGAGCAGCTGTTTTCTCCAAAATAGATATTCGATCGGGATATCATCAAGTTCGAGTGAAAGCTGAAGACGTGCATAAGACTGCATTCAGAACTCGATACGGGCATTACGAATTCTTAGTTATGCCGTTTGGAGTGACGAATGCGCCTGCAATCTTCATGGACATGATGAACAGAGTTCTGAGACCATTCATTGATTCTTTCGTCGTGGTGTTTATCGACGATATCCTTGTGTACTCCAAGTCGGAGGAGGAGCACACGGAGCTTCTGGCAGTAGTTTTGAGGAAGCTTCAGGAGCATGAGTTGTATGCCAAGTTGTCCAAGTGCGATTTCTGAAAATCTGAAGTGGCATTCCTAGGTCACATCCTTTTTAATGAGGGAGTGGCAACTGATCCTCAGAAGATAGAGGCAGTAAGAGATTGGGCAAGGCCTATTACAGTGAAGGAAGTCAGGAGTTTTTGACTGGATATTACAGGAGATTTATTCAGGGCTACGCTCAGATAGCTGTGCCGCTCACTGGTCTGACCAAGAAGAATGTGAACCTCAAGTGGACCGAGCAGTGCGAAGCAAGATTTCAGGAGTTGAAAGAGAGGCTGACTACTGCGCCCATTTTGGTTTTGCCTAGAGCAGGTGTTGAATATAATGTCTACAGCGATGCTTCACTTCGTGGGCTTGGGTGTGTCTTAATGCAAGAAGAAAAAGTAATCGCTTATGGGTCTAGGAAACTAAAACCGCATGAGAAGAATTATCCGACTCATGATCTGGAATTGGCTGCGATTATCTTCGCCTTAAAGCAATGGAGACATTATGTGTATGGTGAGAAGCTGAACATGTACACAGACCATAAAAGCTTGAAGTACATCTATCAGCAGAAGGATCTGAACCTGAGGCAAAGGAGATGGCTGAAGGTACTTGAGGACATTCGTCCGGAAATTAAGTATCATCCTGGGAAGGCTAATGTTGTTGCTGATGCACTTAGCCGCAAGAGCAGTCTGGCGAGTTTGATTACAACTCAGAGGCAGTTGGCAGAGGAGTTGGATCGGGCTGGTATTGAAGTTGTTCTGCAAGGCTTGGGATCATCTTTAGCTCAGTTGAGGCTTCAACCGACACTGAACGAAAGGATTATTGCAAGTCAGAAGGAAGATGCAGAGATTTAGAAGATGAAGGAGCAGGTTGGTGCTGGCAAGTTGCCCGGATTTCAAATCAGGGATGAAGTGTTGTGGTTTGGAGAGAGGCTGTGTGTTCCGCATCAGTCGGACTTAAAAGAAAGTATTCTTCAGGAGGCACATGCTACTCTTTTGTTTGTACATCCTGGGAGTACCAAGATGTATAAGGATATTAAGCAGCATTTCTGGTGGTCAGGTTTGAAGCGGGATGTGGCTGAATTTGTGTCGAGGTGTGAGGTTTGTCAACAAGTCAAAGCCGGGATTCAGAAACCTGGAGGTCTATTGCAACCGTTACCTATTCCGGAATGGAAGTGGGATAACATCAGTATGGATTTCATCACGGGTTTGCTCAAAAGTCCTAAGGGCAATGATGCAATTTGGGTTATAGTCGATCGACCAACCAAGTCCGCTCATTTCTTGGCGATGAAACTCACTGCTTCGATGGACAAGTTGGCTGAGATGTATGTTGGTGAGATCGTCAGGTTTCATGGTGTTCCGTTGACCATTGTGTCTGATCGAGATGCAGGATTTACTTTGCATTTCTGGAGGAGTCTTCAGACAGCTTTGGGTACCAAGACAGATTTTAGCACTGCTTTTCATCCCCAGACCGATGGGCAGACCGAGAAAGTCAACTGTATTCTTGAGGATATGCTTCGGTGTTGTGTACTAGACTTTGGGGGCAGTTGGGAAAGGCATTTACCTTTGGTGGAATTTGCCTACAACAATAGTTTTCAGACTAGCATTGGGATGGTGCCGTAAAAAACTCTGTATAGCAGGAAGTGCAGGATGCCTGTCTGTTGGTTCGAAGTTGGGGAACGTCAGATGTTTGGACCTGAGATTGTGCAGCAGACCTCTGAAAAGATTGATCTGATCAGGAAGAGGTTGGTGGAAGCTCAGAGTAGGCAGAAGATCTATGCAGACAACCGGAGAAGGGACTTTGAGTTTGAGGTTGGTGACTTTGTCTTTCTGAAGGTATCGCCCAGCAAAGGCGTGATCCGATTCGGCAAAGGTGGGAAGTTAGCCCCGAGGTTTATAGGCCCAAATAAGATATTGAAAAGGATCGGGAAAACTGCTTACCGGCTTGAGTTACCGGAAGAGTTGTCTCAGGTGCACAATGTCTTTCATGTGTCTATGCTGAGAGGTTACATTCCAGATCCGAGTCATCATTTACCCGAAATGCCAGAGGGTTTGCAGTTGGATCTGAGTTACATTGAGCTCCTAGTTGAGATTGTTGATTGTCGGGAGAAAGTCTTGAGGAATAAGACGATACCGATGGTCAATGTAGTCTAGAGAAACCAGTTAGTTGAAGAGGCTACTTGGGAATCTGAGGAGAGGATGATGAAGGATCATCCTGAGCTTTTTGCTTGATTTGTAATTTTTTTTCCTCTTTTCTTTGTTGTGAGTGTTTTGTTTCTCGCTCTTTAATTGTAGTTCCGGGGACGGAACTATTCTAAGAAGGGAGTGTTGTAATATCCCGAATTTCATTTTAATAAAAATATTATTTTTTCACGTGTTGTGCACGTGCAAATTTCATGTGTATTTTATTTATTTATTTTATATGAATTCTCATTTTAGTATGAACAATTATTTTCTTTGATTTTATCTAAAAGCTTATTTTCTAAAAGCCTAAAACACCAATTAATTGTTTTAGCCCACTTTAATTAATTATTAATTTGTTGTTTTGACCCACAAGCCTAAGCCCACTATTTATAAAGCCCACAAATTTAATAAATCAATTAAATGGTCACACTTGTTATGTATAGACAAATAGTAAACATTTTGATTAATTAAATTGTACAACTTTTAATTATGGGTACTAGGTGGCACGTGCATGAACGTAGTGTGCAATGCACACCAATTTGGGGCCGGTTTGTGCATAGGAGTGGGTGAGTGTGCATGGGTGGTTACTTGGTGTGTGGGTAGTTGCTATAACTCCTACTCCTATCCTAGCCCTCCATTCTACAACTATCCAATCAATCCTAGCCCTCCAATCTACTTCAAAATTAGTATAAATACCCCTCCCATTTATTTGTATTTTACACTAGTAATCTATTTGAAAGAAGAGAACAAATTATATAAGAGATATATAGTGTGAGTGTGAGAGTGTGTGTTCCCTTTGGAGGCCGGCCACCATTACCCTAATTTGAAGCTTTCGGTTTTGGCAAGGAGCAAGGAGGAGAAGTTCGTGCAATGCAATCTAGGAGGAGAAGTTCGTGCATTGCAATCTAGGAGGAGAATGCACTCGCTCGCAATCTAGGAAGCTCTAGGAGATTTCTCATTGGTTTTCTTCAAACGGTGGGTGTTTCTCATGACTTCTAGAGTAGAAATCATGCTAGGGACTGAAATTGAATGATTATTATGAGTTACTAGTTGAAATAAAATGCATGCGTGCCTAATTAGAAAAAGATTGTTAAATGTGTGTTGATTGATTAAAAATGCTAGTGTGTTAAAGTTAAATTGATTGAATGATCGTTAATAGATGTAATGAAATCTCTCATGCTATATACATCATGTGAAAACTTGAATAAATGAAAAAGAATGTTCCTTTGCATACAAATGTATCATGTGTAGATTAATTGGTGAAAATTGGAAGTTGCTCACTTATAAAATTGACTTTTGTGGTTTCTAAAAATATCTTAGTTATCACTATATAAGCAAACATCATTGTGGTGAATTATGTGTAAGAAACCATTTTTTGGTTATGAACAAATGTGTATTGTTTTTCAAATGTCGAAGTGAAGTTTATAAAATGCAAACTAAGGCTAAATACATGTTTTAAAGAGCGAAAAATAGCTTTGAGATTACTGGCGATTGTTAAATTAAATGTATGTTTATTCTAGACATTTTTGTTTTCAAAAGAGAAGGAAAAGAACTAAAGACATTTTTGAGAAATTGAAAAACTCAGTAGCACAGTCGACCGATCATGTTGAAACAGTCGACTGGTTTGAGAAAATAAAAATTTTATAGTTCAAATCTTTTTCGGCATAGTCGACCGACTATTGTAACAGTTGACTGCCCCGAACGTTTTATTTTTTAAGTTTAAAAATCATGGCGGAACAGCCGACTGGCCATATGAGACAGTCGACTTCTCTGATCATTCTCGAGCGTTAGAACCTTGCAGAACAGCCGACTGGTCAGGGTTATCAGTCGACTGTCCTGAAGTTTCAAATAATATCTAATTTTTTTTGGGAGAAAATCTCTATAACCTGAGGCTTTGTATAAGTGAGACTGTTTTACAAAATGAACACTTTTTATTTGTCAACTTAAATTGTTTCTTTAAGGAAATCGAATGGATTGTTTAAGAAGTTTTAATTTTGAGATTTTTGGTAATGAGAAAATAGAAATGCATTTGTGAAGCTAATTGAAAATGCGAATTGTAGAACTGGAATTGGAGTGGATTGAAATAGAATTTTGTGAACTTATAAACTAGTGAATGAGACATGTTTGATGAATTTCAGTTTTTCAAGTATCCATGCATTGAATTATGAAAGATGTGAATACATGAGTATTATGCCATTGAAACATGAATTGTGATTAATCATGAAAAGATCTTATGAATATGACATTGTAATTATGAGTTGAAATTGAGAATTAGGGTATAGCCAAGCCTTATACCGGCAATGAAAGAATTGTGAAATGATATTTTGAAATGAGAAAGACCAAGGTTGGTTATGTGAAATTGAATGAATAAAACCGGTATAGTGGAAGTGCTACATTGTAAGAGATTGATTTTATTCATGATTCAATTAAACTAAGGATTAGATTCATAGTGAAGATGTGATGAAAGTAAGAGAAAAACATTGAGTATGAGGGCCATTGCATTGACGGCGTGAGAGTATTCACAAGATGTCCCATGATGAGTCATGATAGGGCGTGGATATTGCTCCAGAGTACCGTCCCGGTGGCGACACTCATGGGGTGTTTGACGACTGCGGGTGGTGTCATGTCTATGGTAGGAGCTGAATTACCACAGGATGCCTGCATGATGAGTCATGTGTTAGTGCGTTGGGATTCTCTCCAGGGCGCCTAGACATGAGTTCGTAGGTCAGAAAACATCTAGGATACTTACCGTAATTACAGTAGTAGATTAAGTCATGGCGAGGGATTGAACCCTACAAGAAGAAGAACGATTAAGGGCTTGCCCTCGAACCTATGTAGTATGGGCTGCATAGACTCTGAACAAGTGCGCATTAGTATCATATAATATAAAGAATTGCATTAAGGATTAAGTGCACATTCACAACACGACATCAATAGGGTAGTCCCTTTAGCTCTGTTTGTGACAAGTTTGTGGTTTGTTAAGAAATAAGAATCGTTATACTATTTTCGGCATAGAGAGGATGGCCGTGTATAATATTTCGTCAGTTAAATGAACTGACGTGCCCACAGTTTTATATGCAGGGTGAAGATGCTTGACAATTAAAGTATACATGCTACGTAAGATTGATTTAAATGTTGTTTCTTGTAAATTTATTGTAATATTGTTTCCGCTGTGATAATGTACAAGTGTAATTGTAACTCTGATAAAAGAAAAGTTTTTATTTCCTTGTAAAATTGTACGAAAGAAGAGTAAAGATCCTGTGGAACTCGAATTTAGTTGTGTTTTGGAATTCGGGGTGTTACACTCGTTACTTCGAAATACTTTCTCTTCCACTCCTTTATTGAGTCGGGATGTCCGTGCATAACCTTGCATCCGCTTCGAGGCGACACATAGTATATTCCCTCGAACTCGCCGAACGAGCTGAACCCCAGCATAGCTCGGAACACACTCAACCGCAGCGGTACCTTCTGCTTCGAACACAGCAATATAAAGCTCACCATCTGCTTCCAGAAGTTCGGTCCAAACTGCATTGGGCATAGCGAGGACCAGTTGAGAACCTCCCGGATGAAGGGGTGGATTGGCAGCCTCAGCCCCGAGGAGAATGCATCCGCAGGGAAGATACAGTACCACGGTGCTAGTGGGTCAGTCGGCCGAAGACCGACGCTCGGAACCATCAGCTCGTACTCCCTGCCAATGAAAAAACTCGCCCAAATGACCGGGAGATCCTCCCCCTTCAAGATCGTGGGGGTACTATCCATCTTGACCCTCACCCGGCTCGGCAACAAAGGCTGCACCCCATAGAGTACCTTATCCCCTATGTTGTCCGGATAATTCCTGACCGATCAAGGTTGTGGCAAAAACGGCACCCCCAGATTCTGAGGCGTAATCGTCCTATCGGGGCTGCTTGGGAGGGTCACCCTCACTCTCTTCTTCCGAACCTGGCGAGCCTTCTCGGGCGACGGGGTCACCAATGGCTCGAGAGCAGAGGCCTTCTGGAGGGAGTCCGTCCCCCCGACCTGACCACCCTCGGCCTCATCCTATCCTTCCTTCTTTCATCGTCCTCTTCACCCTCGTCCTCGGCAACCTCCTCGTCCGAGCTACTACTGTCCACGACGAAGGGTTTGCGAGTCCGCAGAGGCTGCACAACTAACACCTCTTCTGGCTCGTCCCACGAGGTTGAAGCTTTCGGGGCAACCGAAGAGGTGGTGGAATCCGTTAACCCTGTGTGAACGTAGCTGTCGAAGGTAGAAGTGAAGGAACCGGACTGAGCCCTAGACATGACTAAAAGAACTAACCTGTGATTTGGTCGGAAAAGTGGCCGAAAAACTGGTCGACGGTGACGGAAAGTGCTAGAGAGAGAAGCTTTGAATCCTAGTGAGAGAAAGCGAAAGTAAGAAATGAGAAGGGGGGGCGTGTATATATAGAGGAATGGGACTCCTCATTTTTCGTGAGAGTCAGTTACGGTAACTACCTCGATTCTCGCGAAAACCGTGACTGTTACTCGATTCTCGCGAAAAACGGTTCGCCTAATGGCTATGGGAATCTCCGAGCCACTCGTCCATCTGACCCCCTACAGCCTTGACAGTCGACCTGCATCTCAAGCACAGGGATAGCTTCAACAGGCCAAGTCACTCGGCCTCGCTCGTCCTTCTGACCCCCTACAACCTCGACGGTTGACCTGCATCTCGAGCACAGGGGTAGCTTCAACAGGCCAACTCCCTTGGCCTCGCTCGTCCTTCCGACCCCCTGCAGCCTCGACGGTCGACCTGCATCTCGAGCACAGGGGTAGCTTCAACAAGTCAACTCCCTTGGCCTCGCTCGTCTTTCTGACCCCCTACAAGCCTCGACGGCCGACCGACATCTCGAGCACAGGGGTAGCTTCAACAGGCCAAGTCCTTTGGCCTCGTTCGTCTTCCGAGCCTCTACAAGCCTCGACGGCCGACCTGCATCTCGAGCACAGTGGTAGCTTCAACAGGCCAAGTTCTTTGGCCTCGCTCGTCCTTCCAACCCCCTACAGCCTCGACGGTCGGCCTGCATCTCGAGCACAAGGGTAACTTCAACAGGCCAACTCCCTTGGCCTCGCTCATCCTTCCGACCCCCTACAAGCCTCGACAGTCGATCTACATCTCGAGCACAGGGGTAGCTTCAACAGGTTAAGTCCTTTGGCCTCGCTCGTCCTTCCGACCCCCTAACGCCTCGACGGTCGACCTGCATCTCGAGCACAGGGGTAGCTTCAACAAGCCAAGTCCTTTGGCCTCGCTTGTCCTTCTGACCCCCTGCAGCCTCGACAGTCGACCTGCATCTCAAGCACATGGGTAGCTTCAACAGGCCAACTCCCATGGCCTCACTTGTCCTTCTGACCCCCTACAAGCCTCGATGGCCGACCAACATCTCGAGCACAGGGGCAGCTTCAACAGGCCAAGTCTTTTGGCCCGCTCGTCCTTCCGACCCCCTTTTCTAAATGATGATGTCTACAAATGTATATGTATATATATACATATATATATGGGAAATGCTTCATTGAAAACGGGTTTGTTTTCACGTGTTGGAAAACACCAATATGAGCCGTTGGATCACTTTTGATCGTGATCAGCAGCTCAGGTCGCCTCCGCCCATCACCCTATATCACTTAAGTGGCGGAGGGTTATTTTGGGAATTTCATCCCAAACAACTCTTCGCCTGATTCGCTCTGATAAAATGAATATAACCTAGGCCGTTGTTGGGAACAACGGCGCCTAGGTTATAAAAATTTGAAATATAGGCCATTGTTTGGAACAACGGCCTTGTTTTAAATTTTTATAACCTAGGCCATTATTCCCAACAATGGCCTAGATTAAAAAATTTTACTGAAATTTTATTGAAATTTTATAACCTGGGCCGTTGTTGGGAACAACGGCCTAGGTTATAAAAATTTAAAACAAGGCCGTTGTTCCAAACAACGGCCTATAATTCAAATTTTTATAACCTAGGCCGTTGTTCCCCAACAACGGCCTAGGTTATATCAATTTTTTTAAAATCTGTTCAGCAAAGAGTTATTTGGGACGAAATTCCCAAAATAACCCTCCGCTGATCAATTGAAACGGGTTATGGGGAGCTCGATCTGAGCCGCTGATCACGATCATGAGCGATCCAACGGCTCAGATTGGTGTTTTCCAACCCGTGAAAACTAGACCCGTTTTCAATGGAGCATTTCCCTATATATATATAGGGAAATGCTCAGTTGAAAACGCAAATGTTATGAAAACCCGTGAAAACAACCTAGGCCATTGTTGGAAACAACGGCCTAGGTTAGGTTATACCTAGGCCGTTGTTTCCAACAACGGTCTAGGGAATTTTCCACGTTTTCACAGACATTTGCGTTGTCAATGGAGCATTTTAGCATTTTCCATATATATATATATATATATATATATATATATATATATATCTCACAAACTCCATCATTATAATATTAGAGATGTATATATATATAGCGACACACATACAGCCTAGCTCATACTCCTATACTCTATATACATCTCCACCTCACTATAATTTTTCTTTCTTCTTCTCCTTCATTTTTCCGCCAGAGCTCCATACCCAACACCTCGCCGTCAACCAAAGCACCACCACTGCCTCCGACATGCTTCCCCGTCAACAGCTCCACCCACACTCTCATTCACCACCACCGATCACCTCACTGCCACCACCATTGCCTCCACCCCGCCATCTCCATCACCACAACCCACTATTTCGATCCTTACCTCGCCACCAACACCCGAAGCTCACCCTGCCACCCTCCTCCACCTCCAAAAAATAATGTAGTCTACCAAGGTCTTTCATATGGAACTGCTGATGAAGGTATTTCTGGGTGGATGTAATGCCCGCGGAGTCATCCCCAGTAATGATCATATCGTCAACATAGAGTAGTAGAAGTACCATACCCTGTGGTGATGACTGTATAAACATAGAATGGTCCTGAGAACTCTGACTAAAACCAGCCTTGGTGATGACAAGCCGAAAACACTCAAACCAGACTCGAGGGGCCTGCTTCAAATCATATATAGCCCGACGCAATCGACAAACATGACGAGGAGGAGTAGGGAGACCAGAAGGAGGATCCATATAAACAACCTCAGATAAGGTACCATGAAGAAAAGCGTTCTTTACGTCCATCTGATATAACGTCCGTTGGCGGATGGCTACAACAGCAAGAAGAGTGCGAACAATAGTCATATGTGCAACGGGAGCAAAGGTTTCATCATAATCAATGCCATACTCCTGAGTAAATCCTCTAGCTACTAGACGAGCCTTGTGCCGCTCAATAGATCCATCAGATTGATATTTGACTTTGAAGATCCACTTGCAGCTAATAATCTGAACGCCCTCTGGTAGAGGAACAACATCCCAAGTGCCAGTCTGATCAAATGTACTGAATTTCTCTGCAATAGCTTTCATCCATTCAGGATATTGAATTGCGTCTTGATAGGTTATGGGCTCACGTATAGAGTGTATAGCAGTGAGATATGCATGAAACTCTGGTGAGTAGGAAGCTAAGGTGGCAAAACCAAACTGGTTAGAAGAACCAGTGGCATCAGGTGTATAAGGTGCCGGAGAAATACCAGAAGTGAAACGGGTAAACTGACGAAGAGTTGGTGGACTAACAGGGTGTGGGGGTGAGGACGGTGGAGTAGGTGCATATGTCGGTGGGGAAGTAGGTGAGATGGGTGTTGGCTGCTATGGGGATGCAGGTGGTGTTTCGGTAGGGGGAACAGCAGGTGTAAGGACTGCAGGAGATGTGAATGGAGCCAGAGGAGTGGGATCAGAAGGAATGCGGGAAGATGAAGTTGGGTGGCTAGCAACAACTGGGGAATCGAGAAACCTAGTATCCTCGGGGGGAGTCAGGTAGTAAGAGGAGTCTTCCACAAAGGATACATGTCGAGAAATACGGACACGACCCGCTGATGGATCAAAACAACGATAATCTTTGTGTTCGGAACTAAGACGCACTTAGCAGCACGAATGGAGAGCTTCATGTGCTTAGTAAGAGGGAGAATGACGTAATAGGTGTAACCAAAGGTATGGAGCATACTGTAGTCGGAAGGTGAGTGATAAAGAGCCTCAAAAGGCATCGTACCAGCTAGGGCAGACGAGGGAGTAATGTTAATGAGACTAACAGAGGTCATGATAGTTTCAACCCAAAAAGAACGATGAGCGGAAGAGGAGAGTAAAAGAGCGCGAGTCGTCTCAAGGATGTGACGATGCTTGCGTTCAGCTACACCATTCTACTCATGTGTGTGAGGGCATGATTGTTGAAAAGGGTGCCGTGAGACTGAAAGATCGATCTCATAGTGGTGGAAGTGTACTCACGGGCACCGTCCGATCGAAAATTCTTAATGCGCACACTGAACTGAGTGTGAATCATAGTTGTAAAGAACCGGTAAATATCAGGTATGTCAGATCGCTGGCGCATAAGAAAAACTCATGTATGTCTAGTGAAGTCATCGATGAAGGCAACATAATAGAAATAGTCTTTCCACGAAGGTACAGAAGAGGGTCCCCATATGTCAGAATGAACAAGTTGAAAATGATGAGTGGTTTCAGAAGTTCTTTTATGACTAAAGGGTAGTGCAATGTGTTTTGCCAAATGACAACCCTGACAATCAGATAAATATTTCAGAGTGAAAGAACCAAGGGCACCACTGCGAGCTATAGTCTGGAGTCGAGATGCGCTAATATGACCTAAACGTCTGTGCCACAGATCAGCATCAGAAGAAATAATACTGCCAAAACTAGAAGGAGAGTGATGTGCACGAAGAAAATCTAGATAATATAGATGATCCTAACGACTAGCACGCCCAAACTCCTCACCGATGGAGGAATCAGTAATAGAACAACCTAAAGAGTCAAAAGTAACGACAAGACCACTATCGCACAACGCACTAATAGAAATAAGGTTTATTGATAAATGAGGAACATAAAGAACATATGGTAATGTAAGAGTGGGAGAGCCATCAGCTGTGTGTAGAGATGGAGAGTGAGAGGAAAGTGTTGTGCAAGTGGTGAACAGTGTCTAATTACTAGTGAGATGATGTGATGCACCAGAGTCTAAAATCCAGAACGAATTCATATCGGAAGTGGTAGAAAGTGCAGGAGCAGAGGAGCCAGCATTGATAGACTGACCCATGAGCTATAGTTCGAGCTGAGTGAGGCGTTGCTGAAGATTAGCCCAATCAGTAGGAGACATTAAGGCTAGAGTGACGGGCATGGTCGAGGATGTGAGGAAAGAAGCACTGCGAGGAGAAATAAGACTAGCGCTGCTGTGACTGAGAGCACAATGTGGAGGGAGATGCTGCTGGTGTCTGGATCGGGGTAGGGAGTAGGGCGGTGCTACCGGTGGAGGAAGTAGAGATGGGGTAGGGTGAGGAATAATATTGGGAGAAGGTAGGAGGCCGGAGGCAGACTGCACATGGTGGTGCTGCTGTTTGAATCTGGAGGAGGAACGAGAGGCGGTTGCAGCGGGAAAGTCGGTAGAGGCGAAAATATGTGGAAGAGACTGAGATTCCATCCAGTGGTGGTAGTAGTACCTGTAATTTATTATTATTGTTTTTTTTTTCTTCGATTTTTTTTTTTGTATTTTTGTATTTTTTTTTGTTTTTTTTTTTGATTTTTTTTACACGAAAAAAATGGGTTTGTGGGTTTAGAGTTAGGAGATATAGGATATGGGGTTCGGGTAAAAAAAAGGGTTTCGGGTTATGGGTAGTAGAAGGAAAAAAAAAAGAAATTAAGGTTATGGAGGGGGGGGGATGGGGGATTTGAAGATTGGAGGAGATCGGGGCGGACGGGGTAGGGGGAGAGGGGAGGAAGGGCGGTCGTCGAGGAGGCAGATGGAGGTGGATTGAGGGTCGTGGAGCGGGTGGGGGATGTGGATTCGATAAGGGTTTGTGCGGGATTTGGAGGGGACGCGGGAGAGAGTGACGATGAGGTAGAGGAAGTCGTCGGCTTCGAAAAGCTGCGCCTTTTGGTGCTTGGGTTGGGATTTGGTGTGCTTGAGGATAGCACGGATTGCGAGGAGAAGAGAGTTGCGAAAGAAGTCAGCTTCGAGCGATTTGAAGATGCTGTCGAAGGGAGCTTTAGGGGATTTGAAGATGCTGACGAAGGGAGGACGACGAACATGATTTTTTTTTTAATTTTTGGATGTTGGAATTTTAGGGTTTGATGGAGAAATTCAAGAGAGGAAAACTTTGTATAACTGGCTCTGATACCATGTTAAGATAAATCAAAGAGATGAAAACAATACTGAATATTGAATTGAGAAATAACTGAGTACAATATCTCCTATATATAGGAGTGAACCAAATGCAAAATTAGCCCAATACCCAATATGGGACTATAATATATATATATATATATATATATATATATATATATATATATATATATATATATATATATATATATATATATATACAGAGAGAGAGAAAGGGATATGAGCAACTTGCTCATTTAATAAATGAGCAATTGATAAGATGGCATGCATGTGATACATTGAGTATCTAACCACTTTTAGGATTTTCCAATCACATGCATGTCACCTCATTACTTGCTCATTTACTAAATGAGCAAATTGCTCATACCCCTTTATATATATACAGCTTGGAGGGAGAGCAAGGGACGGATTCGGTGGAGGGAGAGGAAGAGACGGTTTCGATTTTTGAGGTAGCGCGGATTCGATGGAGGGAGAGGAAGAGACGATTTCAATTTTGAGGGAACATAATTTTATAGAGAATTTGAAGTAAATGTGAAGTGAAAATTACAGAATTAACCTTATATTTTTTTTTAGCTTTTTATGTATATTGGGGCATGATAGTAAAAAGTCGCCAAAATTGAGCTTTGCTTAATAATAGTATAGATTTTTGCAGATGCGGAAGTGATAAATTGCAGGATTTTACAGTTCGATTCGAAGAGATCCAAGTATTGATATTTCATTAAAGGTTGTATAATATAATTGGGAAATTTTGTAAAGTGAAATTGTTGTATAATAATATTTAATGGTTTTAAAAGCTGTGTGTATTGTATTGGATGAAAAGGATAATAATGGTCCAAGTTTATATCTATATTTATATTTCGGGCTCGGGTGTTACACTTACTGTTTCAAACCATTGCTGCTTTCACTTTTGTTTCTGTATCTTCATACACAATAACAATTTCTTACAAAATTTTATTAAAAACCTAAGTTTACCCGTAGGCACGTCTTCTGAACGATGCAATATAAAAAAAAATACTATAAACAATAAAATATATGCAATCCTATTTGACTAACAAATCACATAAGTTAACATTTATATGCAATATCATCTGGTTAGTAACTACACCATAAGTTATAAAAAATAATTAGATTGTCGTAAAATAATTACATACTAAAACAATTAGGGATGGTTTGGTTGGTTGTAAAAAAAAAATGAAGGGAGGGAAAAACGCTGTAGCGAAAGCAATTCCTTGGATTTGATTTCTTAAAAGTAGCTTTGGTTGAATATAGGTTTACTGTAGCAATAATTAAATGTTAGCTTTGTTTTGATTATAGTAATACTGTAGTGAAAGTAATTTATTTATTATTAATTTTTTTTACATGAAATTAATCTAAAATTAGGGATTAATTAATTTTATTTAAGCTTAATCTCTAATGTTTTGGATGAGTTAATTAAGCTTAATTAGATTGAAACTAATTAACTTTTAATCCCTAAATTTTAATTAATTAAGAAAAAACTAATTAAACCACAACAATTATAGCTTTTCTTAATTAAGATTAGTGTGATTTTAATTAGTCTTTTCTTAATTAATTAAAAGTAGAAATTAAAGGTTAATTAATTTCAAAACCTAAACAAATATCAACTACTTCACACAACATAAAGTATAAATCTGAACAGTAACGGACGGAAAAATATCTTTTGAGAGCATAACTCTTGACCGATGATTTCCATCGAAAGCCACTTGATATCTTTCTTTGAAATTGCCTTATGTTTTATTATATAGATAAGAAGGCATATATGTCCACATCATCATGGTTCATAGTTCAGTTGAGGCACCAACAACCAATGTACAAAACCAGAAAAAATTATCAAATACCAGATTATTAGCAGGTAAAGATGGGCATAACATAAAATAATTAAGAACATAGTATCATAATAGCTAAGGAAGATTCATGTTACTACGCAAAACTTTGGGAGTGATAGATGCAATTCACCCAATATTCATATGATACCAATGTACATGCAAAAATATACTATAATTTTTTAATTTTTTTTTTTTTTAAATTTAGGAATGTAATATATAAGTTCATAGTTCATAATCAAGCATATACTATATGCATTATATGTGAAATAAACAATTCGATGACCAGAAACTGAAACAATTCAATCAGGTACCAGCTATCTACATGGCAATAAATTGTCATAGAAACCTGATAGCTGCCGAATGTGATGTAACCTCGATCGTCACCACGAACAAGATCATGACATGCTGCAATGAATTTATCCATTGAAAAGAAAATAGGCATAGTAACAATTAACTTATCATATCTAGTTAGAAATCTGTTATCAAGCCAGCTTTTGGATTGAAACTATTAACAAAATCCTGGCCTGTTTCAAAATTTACTTAAAAGGGCTTACCATCGGCGGCACCATTCACGATCACGACAGAAGAGAGTAAGCCTGGCATGATGGATAAAAACCACTTAGCCTAGCCAGGGAAACTTGCCTATGAACCTGCATAGATCACCAAAGTACATGAACTACAGAGGTGATTGGCAAGTCATCCCTGGCTAACAAAGATAGGCTCTTATCTTCATGTAAGGCCTCTCCCTCTCTCTAGTTTATGCCGATGTTTTAGCTCTTGCTTCATGTGTGCCACTATTTATAGGCCTAAGCAAATCCCAAAATCAAGTTGCAGCATCACTGACTTTGATACAAGTATCAAAGAATTTATTCTCATGGTCTAAAGAAATCAACCTAGCTCGAGGATAAAGATGAAGGAACTAGACCACTTCTCCTTTGGCATAATCAAATACGACTTCTGAGTCAATTAAAGGTCATCATTTCTATAACAAAATGATATCCATTTTGGTTGTGCCTTCTGGTTTTGGTCCTACAAAAAGCAACACTGTGATTCTAATTTCTATTTATAACAATTCTACAATATTCCTACTAATCAACTGCACTGAGGGGATAGCCATTGATTTACTGGATTCCCATCAATTTCAGATATTTCCGTTGATAAGATGAGACTAGCTCCATGTTGGAATATTGTCTTTTCTCTTCTAAAACTCGGATCTTTGTAGCCAAACAATATATGGACACCGAAAGAACACTCCCAAGAGTTCTAAACTATTTATACACGATATCCAATATAGACAATAGTATCGAGGGCCAATTCTTCAAAGGAAACTATTACCAAATACAAACCACTGATGAAACTAAGGTAATATCCACATAAGGCACATCTTTTCCACAAGAGAACAACATATCCTTAATCCTTCATTCTAAATCCTTGGCATCGGAAACATAAATCCCTTTTTCTCCATTCGTTTTTATATCATTATTAGCAACAGTCATCCTTCTTCATTTTCTCAATCCAAGCATATCTCAGTCTAACCCAAGTCATCTTCGCTCCATTAAACTATAATCCTATCATTATTCGTGATTATATCAGCGTCACTGCACATTTCCCTACCATCTCAGTCAGTTCTCCCTTGTTTAAGATCACCATTCACAGCCTTTGCTTATTTAAGGGCGCTTTATGCGAACTTTTAAATTTACAGTAAAATACTGCATTTGAGGTTGCTTTTTATAGACCGAGCAATGACTTGGATGGTATTAGGATGGAGGAAAAAATTGTGGCTAGGTTGAGACCCTGGGCGATGCATAGAGATCTCTAAAACTCAAAAAGATTGCTTTCCATAGATATCTACTTATAAACTTTTAGTGTTAACCTATTTTTAAAAATCTTATTACTTTTGCACTTTCTGTAATATTTCTCTTCGGTATGATTTTCTATATTTGTTTCATTATGTTTCGTTTTTGCATAAAGTTTTTATCCTACATAGTCTTGGTGATTTTTGTAGCTCAAGTTAGGTAAAGCTATGCCATATCTTCCTTCTCCACTCCACTTTCCACAACTCTAACTTTTGTATCAAGTCATATTAAAGAATCAAATTAAAACAAAACCAACAACTTCCAAATCTTTGGGATCGTACACATGAACCCTTTTTCTTCCTTTCAGCTCGTTAAGGGTCATTTTTTCGTGAAATAGATATCTGCATATCCTTCTTAGCGATCCCAATCAAGGCATATTAAGGTCTCCCTCTAGTCTTTTCTGCATTAGCTACAACCCTATCATTCTTCCCAGCTGTTGGTGTCCTTGGCCTTCATTGCACATGCACAACCCAACATAACCCATCTTCCTAATTTTATCCACAATTGGAGTTATCAAACTTAATTTCTTTTTTGAAATGAAGTCATTTCGTATCTTTCAATGTTTTATCACTTATCTACCTCAAACTATGTTCCTTTTGATTCCATGTTATTTCTTAATTGCACAACATTCAAAACCATTGAGTATAACCCGTCAAATTGTCAAGTACCAATCTTTAATCTATCGATCTTAGATTATTCACAAAGCAAAGAAATTAGATCGATGAACAAATTGTCCGTATTAGGGTAAACAAAGAATTAGATATATACATGACAAAACACACAGATTTAAAATGTATAGTACGGAAGGGAAAACAAGATGCAATGATGACTCACGGTGAATACTGAAAAAGTGAAAAGTTTGAAGCCCGTAGAGATTGAATACATGGTGAACCCTAGAATTGGGAATGAAGTGAAACCACATAGGGGATTTACCACACATTATGGACATAGTTCTAAAAAATGGTAAAAACCTTGTTTAAATGGTCCTTTTAAATAAATTTTGAGTCTACCATTCCGTTTATGGGGAAAACGGTGGTTGAAAACATGTGCCTCCGTTTTTGTTTTAAAATGGGTTTAAATGGGTTAATCGGCCACTAAATGGGTTTGGATTTAAACAGGTTTTTAAATAAATACATTTTTGGAATTGGATTTTAAATTTTTATCAAATAATGATATTAAAACCAAGATCATTAGAGCATCCACAGTCGTTAGACATTTATCCATTTTATGCATATTTTGGCAAAAAAATCCCCTGCAGTCATTAGGCATTTGGCCATTTTTTGCTTTTTTCACTGCAGTAAAAAGGCAAATATGCATATGGATATAGCAATATGCATATTATAAGAGAAGAAACATCATGTTTCGTCTGTAATTTTTTAATATCATCATGTTTCGTCCGTAATATTTTATTTTATTTTTTTTTGGGATCGGATGTTTCGTCCGATGAAATCCCGAATTTTAAAAAAAAAATCTTTAGCTCTTAATTTAGTTAGTTCATTAGTTTAGTTAGTATTTTAATTAAACTTTTAGTTAAATAATTAGTTAATTAATAACATAATTAAAAACTTAATTAACCAAAAAAGCACTGGTACGAAGCATGATGTTTCGTCCCTCATGTGGGTCCCATGCGAAAAAAATATTTTTTTTAAAAAAAACCTTTAAAAATTCCGAAAAATCCAAAAAAAAGGCGGACGAAACATGTTTCATCCGTCTACAAGATTGCTATATTTTGCCTTTTTCCCACTGCAGTGAAATACCGAAATGCTATTTCCAAAATGCATATATGCATATTTTACCTACAACGACTGTTGATGCTCTTACCTAAATAACAAAACCGATTTGTTACCCTTTGCAAGTTTCCTTAATTTTACAATGAACTTATCAAATTTATTTTTATTTGTGCATATGAAATGTCATGTGATGAACGCTTTAATATTCGACATTTTCCATAAAATTTTCTCCTATATTTCTGGATATTTATATATATTTCTTCATGTTTCCTATTTATAAAATATTTTAGTATTAAAAATAGAAAACCCATTTTTTCTCGTTTAAACGGGAGAAAAAAATGAACAGTGCCCAACCGTTTTGATCCCGTTTCCTTTTTTATAACTTTGATTACGGATTGTTCAAGAAGACTCTAAAAGATTGTAGAAGACGATATTGGACTGTGAGCTGGAGAGACAATGAAGGGGAGTTCAGTCGAAGACGTAAGGCGCAACGCAATTTCACTACCCATAAAAAGCCTGAGGCGCAAGGAGCAATTTGAGGCGTAAGCCTCAATTAACCGAGGCTCATTATTACTTTTGGAGGTTTTTTAAATTTATAAATAAGAATATATAAACAATATAACATCATAGCAACAAAATATATCATACAATGGCCAAGATGACTGTGTAAGTTATCATTTTTGTAAAACTACAATGTGTTCCTCTGTAATGTATAACTACAATGTGTTTCTTGCCCCAAAGACGAAGTGATACAATGTGTCCCTCTGCAAAACTACAATAATATTATGTTTACCTTGAATTCATAGTTTCATATAGTAATGAGCATACAGTATTACAGTAATGAAGATACTTACCATACAACATACAATATTAGAGTATTACAGTAATGAGCATACAGTAAAATTACACTAGTATCAAATTAAATATTGCTGTAATGAGCATATAATATTACAGTATTACAGTCTTAGTAAATAATAAGGTATTTTAAAATATTACAACAATAACATAAAGTTAGCCGACCATAAAATTTGGTCATGCTCTATAATGAAATATGATGCAACTTTTTGAATAAGGCACGATTTCATTATTATAGTAAATTATGGAATGAACTAGCTTCACAATTTTGTTTCGAAGTAACTTGCAAAAACATCATAAGCAAAGATAGACGAAAACCCAAGAAAGAAAACATAAAAGTGTAAAATCAGAAAGGAAACAAACCAGAATAGGACTGGAGAGTCTGGAGACTGAGTAAAAAGGTTGTCGGCGCAGTCGATCTACTTTCGTTGTAGCCGCTGATCTGCTGTATGTTGTCGTGTCGAGCTGCTTCGCTGTCGTCGCCAATGTTGTTGAGAGGGGGAGGAGATTGATGAGGATGAGTGCAGATTGAGGAGTTGGAGAGGTAGAGATTGGGGTTAGAGTTAGAAATTGGGGATGAAAGAGAATTGGGGAAGTTACGAGATATGAGAATGGTTGAAGATGGGTCGGGTTGTGAAGACTGGGTCAGGTCAGGTCGGGTCTGTTATGTTAAGGCGCGTTTTTTGCTTGAGGCGCAAGCTTCGAGCCTTGGCTAAGGCGCGTCCAGGCGCAAGCCTGAGTGAAGCTTCGAACAAAGGGGGAGCCTTAACTGAGGCTTGAGGCTCAAACTGTTGTTAAGCCTGAGCCTTGAGCCTGAGGCTGAGCCTGAGGCGAGCCTTCGACTACACTGTTTTGATAGAGATGACGTGCATAAACTTTTTTTCTAATTAGGTTCTTGACCACATCCAGGTTTGGACGCGAACTACCCTAGCCGCTTCAACCCAATGTAGACCAGGTGATTGTGTGAATTGGGTCCGGTTATGGTTAGGGCTGTAACATGAAAAGGGTTGGTTAAGATGTCTTATCATGTATAGGTTGGATGTTGTCCATCGTAATTATTAAATCTGGAGGTTAAAATTCATACTTCTAAAACAACAAGTTTGGTCCTAAAAATCCTCTCAAGGAACTTCCATCAAATTGAATTTGATTATGGTAAAAGTATACCGATGTCTTGGTGGGTAGGGATAATTTGTGTACAGACTCGGATGGTTCCTGGCAAAGGCAGGTTGGTTGGATCTCATTTTATCTCCAGTAAAATTGTTATTTTTATGAAACTTGATTGGGGATCCCAATCAATTTTCACAAGAGCTACCTTCTAACATAAGGTAAATGTTAAGTTTTCGTCTAAATACACTTGCCCCTAACCCAAAATGTCACACATCTTCAACTGCAGTACAACAACTACCAACACTGTACAAATGAGATAAGTAGAGTTCGAAATATACTTCTATCTAAAATAAATGGTGGCAAAGAATCACATTCTTATCCATTAATGATAAAATAGTAAAATAAATATAGAACGCATACAATTAGTACAACAAAGAATTCACATTTCGAACATACACTGTAAACAAAGAAAGGAAATAAAGCTGGGAACATTCACATAGTTACAGAATCTACTAGCCAAAATCTTGCCTTCACATCATTCTCATCTATCATGTCATACACCGTCCCTGCTCACATTGCTCATTAGTTATGTTCTAAATTCATCATATCCACTGAGCTCTGTCGAGAACTTCTTCTTCAAGAAAAAGTTGTAACCTTAGGTTGGCTGAAAAGGGCTTTATTAGTGGGATACGGTGACAAAAGCCACAGGTCCATCTCTCAACCTTGAAACAAGATTCTCAAGCTTGTTTTAACAGATTAGAGTAGTTGCTGAGTTCTAATTTCTTTTCTGGCTAACATGTTAGTTGGCATCCCCTACTTTTACTATGACACATACACTCAATGTAATGAACAGAGTAAATGTATAATATGGATATATCAGCAACTTTGATTCTATTGTCTTTAAAAAACATTTATTCATGTAAGAAAATAACAAATTTGTTGGATTCTCATGGTACAGAAATGGGGGCTTCTTTTCTCTTCTGACAAATACAAAATTGCTTGGATAGTTGGCTCCATATTTGAAAATACAGATCTAGATGCAGATGCAAATCAGATTTTTGTTTTTGAAATGATGATTGAACCCATTTACATTTACAATCTTAGATCAATTTTCTCCTATAGATGGTTATATATCTAGTTACTCTAATATTCATTCAGATATTGTAGGTAGTTCTAAACATTCCATATCTGAATCCGTATTTTACACGAACAGACAATATCCGTATTGGTAAAAAATACAGATATAGAATTGGGTTGATTCAGATTATCCAAATTCATTTGTACCTCCTACATAATATCGGTCTACTTCACAATTTACCAGAAGTCTTACCTCTATCACCATTGACAATTATACCAAAGAGGCATAAGCCTAGCATGCTAGATAAAAGCCACTTAGCATAGCCAAGGATAACTTGCCAATGAGCCACATAGATCACTTGGAAGTTTCTAGCATGGGTTAATCTCAAACCACCATGTACATGAACTAGTAAGAGGTTATTGGCAAGTCATCCTTGGCTGACAAAGATAGGCTCATATCTTCATGTAAGACCTGTCTCTTGTGTCGATGTTTTGGATATTGTTTCATATATACCACTATTTATAGGACAAGAAATCTCAAACCCAAAGTTACAACATCCACTGACTTCTTTACAGATACCAAGGAATTTTTTCTCTGGTCTAAAGAGATCAATCAAGATTGAGGATAAAGATTATGAAACTACACAACTTCTCCCCTAGCAATTAGTATAATCAAATTTGACTTCTGAGATATATTAAAGTTCATGATCTCTACAGCATTATGATACCTACACGAAGTGTACTGAATCATTTTTTTCGAATAGACATGGATTATTCGAAAACCCCACATTGATCATATTCTCTAGCCCCTAGAGTACAGTCAGTGGCAGTAACCACTAAACAAATACTTTTATTCTCATTATATTTGGTATGGCATTTTTTGTCCTATAAAGAAACAAGATTGTGATCCTACACATTGACATCCATACAGATACAGAGGAATTTTATTTTCTGGTCTAAAGAGATCAATCAAGCTTAAGGATAAAGATAACCACTAAACAAGTACTTTTATTCTCATTATATTTGGTTTGGCATTTTTTGTCCAATAAAGAAACAAGATTGTGATCCTACACATTGACTTCCATACAGATACAGAGGAATTTTATTTTCTGGTCTAAAGAGATCAATCAAGCTTAAGGATAAAGATGCTGAAACTACACTACTTCTCCATTAGCAATTGGCATAATCAAATTTGACTTCCAAGGCATATTAAAGGTCATGATTTCTACAGAATTATGATATCTAAATGTAGTGTATTGAATCTATAGACATGGATTATTCGAATACACCACATTGATCATATTCTCCTGGAGTATAGTCAGCGGCAGCAACCACTAAACGAGTATTTTTATTCTAATACAAATTGCTTTTGACCTGGGATTTTATAAAGAAACAAGAATGTGATCCTACGCTTCTCTTTATATCAATATTCCCACTCATCAATTTTGCACTGAGGGACTAAACGAGCATAACAAAATAGTACTTATAATTTCTCAATTTATTCAAGTTGAAACACCATGCATGATATATGGGCAGCCATTGACCTATATGATTCCCGTCAATGTTAGATCTTTCGGGAGTTCTGATAGACTAACTGCATGTTTTTTACTATTATCTTCTCTCTTCCACAATATTCATCGTGCACCAAAACAATTAACTATAGAGTTCTAGCCTTTTGAGATAGAATTTGTAATATACAATTAACGTATAGAGGACAACAACTTCTACAGGAATCTGCTACAAATAATCAATGAAACAACGATCTTATACGCATAAGATACATCTCATAGTGAATACACTTAAATCAAAATACTAAAGAAAATTAATAATCCTTTCATAACAACAACAATAAGAACGACATATTCTAAATCTCAAATCTTTGGGGTCGGCCACATGAATCTTTTTTCTACATTCACCCTACATTAAAAAAACTCCGACATTCATAACCTTCTTAGGACCTGTTTGGATACGGAGGTTAGTGGAGGTGACTTGTCTACCTGTAATAATCTAAATTTTGATCATTTTGGATTATATTTTGGAGGTACGCTACCTTTATCTTTTTCACCACGGAGTACTGAAAAGCATAGGTTATGGTAGGCATCTAAACTCCAATCCAACCAAATTTAACTTTTAAGCCAAAATGGAGGTACGGGTATTCAACCTATGGGTTGCATTCCTCTACCTTCAATTAAAAATTACCTATAGATGTTTGTATCTAAACATGAGAACCTTAACTGTCTCAAACCAATCCTGTCTAGGTCTAACCCGATAATTCTTTGCTCCGTCAAACTACAATCCATTCACCTTCACACAACCTCATCGCACATTCCCATATCGTTTCAATCAGTTCCCCTGGTTCTACACTTTTACTACATTTTTCTATCAAGTCTAAGAACACCACCCATCAATAAGGCCTCTACGACCAAATCATTAAGGTCAACAACATGAGCCATTTCCTTACTATATCCTTCTTAACTATCTCAATCCCGGTCCGTTAACACCTGCGTATCGGTCTTCGCTCTTCTCTGCCATTTGATCGCCACAAAATACATCCCATACTTAGTTTCTTTCACCCATTTCCGTTAATTACCCAAAATTCTACACTAAGAAGCACATACAATCTAATAAGAAAGCATTGCAAAGTTTAATTAATTTATCTAAGATTTAAAAGCTATTTTAAAGTAGACATCGTAATAAAACTAATAACAAAATATTCACCATCTAATGTTAAAAAAAAATGAAATTTTGGCCCCAAATAAATTGAATGAAGGCTTACCAGGTATTTTGGATTGTTCGAGAAGGTTCTAGAAGGTTTCAGACGGCCGCGGCCGGCGTGTCGGAGAGGCGAAGGAGGTGGTGGTGGTGGTGGTGGTGGTGAGGGTTTAGAGAGAGACGAGAGAAAGTGCATTAAATTATTATTTTTATTCGGGTTTCCTTTATCGAAGTCGGGTCGAGTTATGGTTTATGCTGGAAGGAATCGGATCCGGGTACAGTTTTTGGGAGTATTGTAAGGTCTGCCTCCATTACTGCTTTGAGATTTATGTCACATCTTCGAAATAATAATGAATAGTTAGATCATGTTCATGAGGCTATAAATTTTAACTATTTTGCACTTTTTTGTTGCAACAGGCCGAGCAGTGGCGGAGCCAGGCGAATCAAAATGGGGGTTCCAAATTTTTTTTCCCCTCGGCATTGACATAATTGAGCCTTTAATAAGAGGTGGATTAGACTTGGGGGTCCCAAATTTTTTTAAACTGGGGGGCCAAATAAAAATTTTGGTCTATATTAGAGGGTTTTACAAAATTTTTGGGGTCCCAAATGTCCCCCCTCCTCCCTTCCTCCCTCCGCCCGCCGAGAGCACTACTATAGCAACAAATTATTTATAGATCATACAGAGGAACTATAATTTCTTTTAAGAGACTGTTCAGAGAAAACAAAACAAAACAAAACACATTCTGATCTATTGAACAGAAAATAATATACATTCATGGGGCATTTACATTTTGAACTTTATAACCTGATTTTGTAAGACAAAAAAATTAAGTCGGAAAGATTTTTGTGACGACCGTTCAGCTTGTCATGATCTTGCCTTGCCCCAGCACTCACCTTTGCCTTCGTCATTGGTCATCCTTCTTCACGTTGTTCCTAGGTGACGTCAAACGAGCACTGGCCGCAACAGCAAGGAACTATGACCAACAGAGTCAGACACAGAGCGTCATACTTCTTTTTTCTTGTGATGGTTGAGGAGTTTCTTTATCTAAGGGTCAGACATCCAACTTTTTCATTAAGCTTGTCTAATGTTTCTGCATACTTAATGCAAACCCTAAAACTAAAAAAGTTACAAAAATTTTATATCACGAACCAAACCGCGAGAAATATATGCTATTTTCTCGATTAGGCATAAATTTAGTCATACTTCCGCTCATATTTTCAAAGAAAGCATATATGTCAACGGTGTTGTGGTCAACAATGTCAGGAAAGAAATAATAAACCTAGCATGAGGGATAAGAGCCACTTAGCATAGCCAAAGAAAGACTTGCCTATAAAGCAACTAGGGGAGCTCCCACAATCTACATGCATAGGCAAGTCATCCTTGGCTACCAAAGTAAGGCTCTCATCTTCATGTAAGGCAATACATCTCATGGTTCAAATGCTCAACCTCTACTACCATATGATATGCCACTATATATAAGCACAATTTCAATTAAGGAATATATTCTCACTATCTAAAGAGAGATCAATTAATCAAGCTTTATGAGCATTATGATGTGTCTTCTGAGCTCAATCAAAGGCCATGGTGGACAGTAGAAGAAGGTAAGCTTTTATCAACACATACATGCATAAATGTCAGCAACCTTATCATCCACATCCTCACATATTCTCAAGCTCTAACCACTAAGCTAAAGTTTTGGTTCTCTGCAATCTTTCATCTTTCAGATTCAAAGGATGGCAATTTGTCGGTCTTGTTATCCTTTCAGGCTCCTTCACAATAAGGTCAACTACGGAACACAACACAAATCTCGGCAAGAAAAAGATAATACGGAATCACATAGCACCTTTTAATACATGCCGGAAAAAAACTATAGAAAGCATGTCATGGTTCCAATTTGATCAGTTAGGGTCCACATTGCAGGTAAACATCTTGAAGTCTTCATGTAGAAATGCATTAAACTCAGACAAAAAACCGAAAAATGTTTCACTTTAGTATCGATATTATTTCAGTTTGTAATATCATCAATGAACTTTCCTGTTAGAAGATAGAAAACCTCTAGCGAGACCAGGGTCGCATCATATAAAATCGATGAGATAAACATTACCGCCCAAAGAAATTAACACAAACCATCATGAACAGACCAAAGTTCATATCAACATTACTGTACACATCATTTCTGCAGTGAAGTAAATTGTAATAACCAGTCAAAAAAAAATTCCAACGTATTGACAGAGCATACAGATGCTTACTCCCCGTATGAAGACGAACATATGGGCCTCCCGCAACAACAAAAAGAAAAGCTGAATATTTCTAACTATACAGATAAAGTTAGAGACTAAACTAAATGAAAGGTTAGTGAAAAGAATTCATGTAGGTTTGTTCCTGCCTGCATCAGTTGTGTATATCAAGAAGAGATATCTCTCTGCCCAGTGATTGTGGTATAAACTCTATCTCTGAAGAAATTTGCGTTTTAAAAAATAGGGAAAAAATGGGAGAAGAAAATTTTCCGTGTCCTATCAGTTATTAATCATCTGGGTCCATCTCTTCATCTTCGACTGAAGGATTAGCATGTTCTACCTGTCCCCTCGAATCCGAATTGACCCTGACTTCTTCAATGGACTCATCACTACCTTCATTATCTTCATCCATTGGACCACCGGATTTTAAAACCTTCTCGAGGCTTTCGACCATCCAGTAAGGGCATTTATCCTCAGGCCCATGGAGTATATTCCCATCACTGTCCTTCAGAGGGTTCGTGATAACAGGAACTTTAGATGTTGTGCAGGAACATTCGGGTAACGGGTGAGAGAGGAAAGACAAAGGTTTTGAGCGAAAAGCTGATGATATGATGCCGTCAATGCCCAGGCTGCTGTTAAGATGATTTCTAATTGCAGCAGTCCAATTAAGGCTTGGATGGTAGCGGTGGTCACCATTAGTGTTGAAGAACTCAGCAATGGCTTTTCTGGAAGGAACATGTAACAAAATGTCATTATTAGAAACCATATGATGACTCCAAAAGGAGTGTTAAGCCAAACTCTTCCAGGCTATATATATATATATGGTAAAAGGGATATGAGCAACTTGCTTATTTAGTAAATGAGCAATTGATCATGTGACATGCATGTGATGCATTGGACAACTAACTCTTTTAAGGCTTTTCCAATCACATGTATGCCACATCATAAATTGCTTATTTGCTAAATGAGCAAGTTGCTCATACCCCTTTTTTCCATATATATATATATATATATATATATATATATATATATAGAGAGAGAGAGAGAGAGAGAGAGAGAGAGAGTGTAATATTCTGTTGTGCACTAGGCCACTCGGCTTTCCCGCCTTCGTATCGACGATCCGAACTGTTCACATTGATCAAGCATCTAAATTAGTCTAAATATGTAAAATCAAATCATTTGAAATTCATTTTCCCATCCATTGAAGTGTTACAAAATTGTATGGCTGAGAATCGTTGTTTTTTATAGTCACATGATGGATGGGCAAATAAATTTCAAATAATTTGATTTTACATATTTAAACTAATTTGGACGTATAGATCAATGTGAACGGTTCGGATCGTCGATACGAAGGCGGGAAGGCCGATGCACACGGAGGCCTAGTGCATAACGGGACATCTCTTTCCCCTCAGAAATTTAGATTTCATATTTCAGGATTGTAAATTTCTGGATTTTTCAAATTTTTTATGCTTTACTGATTTTTCAGATTTTTTTCAGATTTTCAGATTTCAGGTTCTATATATATGCGTTGACTGGAGCTTGGATGACTATCCGTATTATCTATATAATAAAACACAAAGAAAGCTATCAAGTGGTTCTCCTTCAATCCCTCAAAAATTGAAGGCCCAGATCTAACCTCACAAAACATATTTTCCCCCCAAAAGTTTTCCTCCAAAACTCAAATTCAAATTCCCCACCCAAAACAACTCCTATATTTATTTAATTATTATTTTTTTCTCTCTCTCCCCCTCCCTCTTCTATTCAAAAAATTAAGAAAATAAAAATTTTAATTTTTTTTCAAAAAATAAAAAATTTAAAACTAAAAAAATTACAAATTTAAAAACTTTTAAAAAAGTTCAAAAAAGTCAAAAAAATCATATAATATGTTTTTTGCTAAACCCCCAAAAGTTTCTCATATAATATGTTTGCTACTTCAATTAATTTGCTCGACCTCCAAAAATTTTTATATGATCAAATAAGGTGCACCGTTTTGAAGACGTGCCGTAGGCGTCAACGGGCAAACCTAGTATATATATATATATAGGGCAATGCTCCATTGCAAACGGGTCTCGTGAAAGCGGGTACGAAAACCACTGAAGCCGTTGTTGGAAACAACGACTTCAGTGGTTTGCAATGGAGCATTCCTCATATATATATATATATATATATATATACACACACACACAGAATAAAAAATTAGAGATACCTATGTGATTGTTTTGCGACATTCTAATTGTTTTTATAACTTATCGCGAAGTTTCTAGCCCGGTGGTATTGCACATAAATGTTGATACCAATGTAATTTGTTAGCCAAACATGATTGCATATATTTTACTGTTTATATGCTGCATCGTTCCGAAGACGTGCCATAGGCACGTGCCCACGGGCAAATCTAGTGTATATATATATATCTCAATCACCAATTCACCATATGTGTTGTTTCACTTTCCCTGTGAATGACAGAAGACATGCTTTGCTCGGTAATGGTGTCAATTCCCTGTGAGATAACTTATCAGAATATTTTTCTTTAGTTCTTTACTATTATTATATTTGAACAAGGCCAGTAAGATACACACATACCCCTAGATGGGTGCAAGCGTGAACACCCAACTTCTTGCTCAATAGCTAGAAACGACACTGCTAGATCCTAGTGGCAGTTGCAAATTACTGCTTCGAATTGGTATAATAAGCATATAAATTCTTGGTGTCTACTAATTCCACAGTTTCCGTGTGAGACTGAGTGCGTGCCACCATTCCACTAAGTGAGGCAAACATATTTCATACTATTAAATTTGTGTGAACGTGCTTTTCTCCTCCCTATGCGTGCTTGGAACTAGTAGAAAGAAGCATGAGAAGGTAAACATTTACAGTGCACGTGCACAGATATCCTAAAAATTATTCAAGCTGCCATGTTTAAAATGTAAGAGTAAGAAAAACAACCATATTCATGTTGACAGCTTAACATCTGGTGAAAGATCAGTTAACTTTTTTAGAAAACCATCTGAGGTCTGCATTGCTGTTAATGTAACAAAGAAAAACAATTAAATCTTCTGTTTTTTTATGGTGGAAAAAAATTTCTTTTATTTCCTGATATCTATACTTTGTTTTTTAAGCAAACACACACAAATAAGAGTTATCTGAATCTTCAATTCTAACTGTTTTTGAACTTTGAATGTGAATTTATTAATGAGAATGTACACTTACATGAAATCTTACTAATGATGCAAGCGGGAATCGAACTCCCGACCTCTCGCTCACTAGCGAATAGGCCAGACCTAGTGGCACTTGCAAATTTCCTATCTCTTGAATTTACAATGAAAACTACTATATAGGAATAACTTCTATGTAGTCAGAAAAAATTCTTGTCCCAGCTTGGGCCAGTTATAAATAAGAATAAACTCCATATTGAAATAAGTTATAAATTTTCTAGGTCTCGTCTAAAAGAACTTGCCTCCTCATAGTAATAATAATATATATATTGCAAAAAATATATATGCTATGTTACATTAAAGATTTAAGATGAAATAAATTATTTATCTAATGCTGTTTGGGGCAATGATTTACTCTTTAGGGTTGTTACCCACAACCCACATCTTTGAACTTGCGGGTATGTAATAACTCGCCAGAATGGACACCCTGTCGAAGCCAAAATATTTTATAGCTTCTCAAGCATGTTTAGAGCTTCTTGGCAAGGAACTTTCTGTATTTCCGTACTATCATCCTCAGGATTATCTCCTTCGTCTTCTTGTCTAATTGCAGCAACGATTTCTTCTTCAGTTAAAGCATACATGACTTGTTGCTCATTTGGATGATTGAGGAAGACATAAATATCCATTCGATTAGTGTAATGAAGTTGTCGAATCTGATCACTCAATTATGCAATGACTCATCAAGGACACTTATCTTTACTAGTTCCAAGACACGATCTTCTATCCGTTCAAAAGTAGGCGATTAAATCATTGACGATAATAACCTTTGAAATTTCTAATGATGCCTGCATCACACGGCTGGATTTTGGAAGTGCTATTTGGTGGTAAGAACTGAACAGTTGTGTGATGAAGTGGGGAGAGTTCTCCCTTGTGCCATGTGCAGTACAATTATCCATGATAAGCAAGACATTTCTATCCAAACGGTAATCAAACCACTTAAGCCATTCCATAAAAAACAAAGATGTCATCCATGCATTTGAATTCGCTTGATACTTATAGTTGAGATTATAACGGTCAACATTCTTAAAGCATCTTTGATTAAGAAACTTACCGATGACCCAAAGCATTAGAGCCATCGCCATTGCAACAAAAAACAATTGTAATCCTCTCTTTATTTTGCTTTCGACCCTCCAACTGCTTTCTTGCAGGGAGTTATCGGCTTGCATTTGATAAACTAAGCCAGTTTCAACTATATAAATGTCCTTCCAAGCCCATTTGTTTAATTCCTCTCTTATTGATGGCAAACTAGCCGCAATTTTGTCCATATCAATTTAACCACACTCCCCAAAACGACAGAAGGAATGAATTGCATGTCGTTGCTTGAACTTTTCCAACAATCCATTTGAAATTTCAAATGAGGTAGCTTCAGGATAGAGTTGCCTTAGGAAAATATTTTCCTTATCTTTTAGCAATTCACCACTCATATTGACATGCTCTTGATGGCATACAAACCACTCATACAGGGCAAGACTCCATTGCTAGGTACTTTACCATCTTTGAACGTTTCGCAATTGGGTTCAACAATACTTCTTTAAGGAAGGCAACTGATTGTTTGAGTGTCTTAGATATTGCTGCTTGTGATACCTTAAGGCCATGAGTATCATCAAACCACTCACAATATCTTTTTGCTTCCAGTCGGGGTTTGATTCTTTCATTTTGCACAACTCGACACAAATATTTTCGGTGTATTAACTTTGGGTGGCATGGTTGATTTGCTCGAGGAAGAAGGAAATATGTCACTTGAATTGGTTGAGGATTGCATGGGTTGTGGTAGACAATGTACTTATAGAATTTATAATGAGCGAAAAACATTAAAGAAAACGCAAAATTTTATATTTTTAAAATAACTTTGCATATTCTCAACACTACATAGATACATGTACTAGTTTTTTGAAACTATGTCTATCTATTTTACCAATGTCTATACTTTGGATTTGACATGATCCATTAATTAATTATTAATGTAGTGCACACTTTACCACTATACCACTTGCACTATAACTACGTCAAAATAATAATTTTTGTAACAACACCTCTATTAAGTTATAACCTCATTGTAATAGAATTAGTTTGGTCCCAACATTATGACTATAGAGACGTTAACTGTATATAATTAGCCACACCCACTTGCACTTATATAGTGGATATCTGATGAGGATATCAAATCTGTTTTATTTTATTTTGAGATTTGAGAGATTTGTTTCAGATTTGAGAGATTTGTTTTAGATTTCTTGGAGATTTATTTTGGATTTGTTTTGAGCCTATATATAGGTCTTGAGAATAATGAGAAAATATGATATTCTTGATTAACAAAATTATTGTGTTGAATTATTGCTTTTCATCCCTCTTTTTTGTGTGAGACAACTGACAAAATTATTCGGGTTTGTGAGAAGTCCTAATAAAATTTTAGGGTTTGTGAATTGTGATAAACTCTAAAACTGCATTCAAATCCCCAAATTAAAAGAAAAAAAAATCTCAAAACCCTAATCCCCAAAGCCAACTCAAAGTCAATCCTAACTCCTTCTCCTTCTTCCTCTTGCATCCCGAAAACCTAGCTCCTCGACGTCGTCTTCCCCGTTCGCCCCTCCACCGACCCTCCTTCACCACCCTCGTCGCCCTCATCGCCCTCGCTTCCACCTTCAACTACCCAACCTCCGACAACCCTCATTGACCAACCCGCACCCTCACTGTTTCCCCGTAGTCTTCCCCTGCTCGTCACCACCTCCTCGCCCCCCACCGCGACCCAACTCCTCATCCAAACCCCGACCTCATCTCCTTCCCTCCTTCCCCTCGTCGACGTCTCTTCCCGACCGCGACCACCCCTTCACCTCCGCCGTTGCCTTCCACTGCCGACGACCACCGCCATCAACCGCCGAAGCCCTGCAGCCGCATCTTGCTATCCAGCTGCTCCTCTTCCGCAATTACACACAGTCTACAACTCCGGTAAACTCTTTCCTCTTCTCAAACATTTGTGTTACCGCTTTATCATCTCTATAATATTATTTGATTTATCCGTTGCCTACAAATATTGAAAGAGTGTGTTCTACTAGCCTATTAGTATACAAATCTTTATTGAATATCTTACATGCTAAGAACGATTAAGTATTATTGTTGATTGATAGAACTGAACTTTTAATTGGGCTTGTTAAACTATTCACATCTTGAAAATCCATCAAACCAATTAATAGTTATAATTTCTAACTTAATCTACATTACGTGTTGGTAAATTTAATCCTTTAAAATTCTTGAAAATTCTCAATTTAGGGTTAAGTTTACATCAATATCTCATTGTCATATGTTTGTTTTGACCCTCTCTCTCTGTGGACTCTCTTTTCTTTAAGAAATTAAACTTTATTTAATAAAACGATAACTTTCTGTTTCCTCGAGTTAATTGGCTTATTCAGAATTAATTCCAAAAAATCAAATGGCTCTTTTGTATGGTTATGGATGTACTTACAAGCTGTTTTTTTTAGAACAAACGAGCTGATGTTTCAGTACAAGCATCTAAACCTTATATAAACTAAAACTGTTGGGTGACAAATAATAATATATCAAACCTCCGACCTCCTACATAAGAGTGGGAAGCCTGGTCATCGGTCTATTGTCAATTTTATGTTGAGGATGAACAAATATTGGAATCATGGTTCCAATCAAAATAACATCAAAATCAATAATGTTAAAGAAACAAATGAATAACTATTTTGGAAGCACCAGATTCAACAAGAAATCCAAAGAGCATTAGCAGAACGAACCAGTTCTTCGTAGGAATTGTAAATATGAAGATAATCTGAAAATGTTAACTCTCGTTCTTTTGACATTTCATTATAAGATGTATAAACTATAACAATTGATTAATAAAATGCAGGTCAAACCATGAAAACGAGTCTGAAAAAGAAGTTCAAGGCACCAGGTAGTGAAGCACCAAACTAAAATTGCCAATGATAACATAAAGAAAATGGAAGTGGAAGCAATGGCATATAAATTACCTATCAGGGCGATAAGTCATCCTAGAGGCTGCTTGGTACAGCCGATGCCCCATGACCAAGCTTGCGAAATCGGGCCACCTGCTCCCATCACTATGAAATCCTGGGAAGAATACATCGGCCTCAACAGAAACGTAATAATCCAGGGCATCCCATAGCAACCGATGTGCTTGCTCTCTTAGATCAGTTGGTGATGGGTCTGGCTCTTTGTCACTGTCTGCCACCCAACCATACCAACCTCGATGCTCGTGAGGATAGAAGAGCCTTGCTGGAGGTGGAGGAAGAGGTCTTGGACGAGGTTCGGCTTTCTTCCGTTCTTCCAAAAGGTTATCTTTGTTTTTAACTGGCGATGACTGAGTGAGATTTGCGGGAAGAGGGTATTCTGGTCCAATTAAGTTGGAAAACTCTTTCTTGCTGCATAAAGATGTTCGGTCGACTAAGTTGGTGAACATTGCACGTAATGGTACGACTACCCTTTGTCCACCAAATATTTCGGAACCAGCCAAGTATATTATTGTGTTTTGAGGATAGCCCATTGTCCTGAGGAGAAGCCCTACCTGAGTACCACAAGGGTATGTCAGATTGTCAGTTAAAAATTACATTCAACTTGCGAAGCAGAAAAACACTTATCCTAGATTGGAATGATTTTCCATCCTGCTATGTTGAGATTCTATTACGAGTTCCACAGTAAACTTACTAAAGGTGTTTTTATGTTTAATATAAGTAATTTTTCCCTCTAAGAGCATCTGTAGTCGTAAGACTCAAAATTTCCTATATTTGGCTTTAGAAATAGGAATTTTGGGTTGGGCTTGTAGTCGTTAAAACCCAAAATTTGATCCAACGGTGGATGATCGTTTTAATTTTGAACCTCAGCCGTTGTTTTTAAAATATATAAAAAATCAGTCCAAAAAAATTATAAAAAAATTTGTACGCATGCAAACACATAAAATACCTATAGGCCCATTCCATCTCATCCCTTGATCAAACCAATCTCAAATTAACTTTATACGCATAAATAATCCTATAGGCTCTATTCCGTAGAAATTAAAATGTCAAAATAGGGGGGAAAGTTTTTTATTCCTATATTTGAGAATTTCCTATATCTTCTCTCAAATATAGACAAGCTATAGTTCCTTATTTCCCAAAATTTGGAAATATAGGGAACGACTACAGCGTCTCGTTCCCTATATTTTCCAAATTTTGGAAATATAGGAAACGACTACAGATGCTCTAACGAGCTTAAATTAAAAAGCTTTTTCTTCACAACAATTTTAAGCGCAACACTTTATGTTCACAGAAATACCAACATCTAATAAGCAAAGAGTAAATAAATTGATGTCTCTTCAATGAAACATTCTTTTTTTTTTTGAAGCAAAGATAACTAACATTTTTGATACAGATAAGCTACTAACCTCTTCAGGCATGATAGGGCATGAACCGTTTATCTTTCGATCTACTGAATCGATGCTAAGCTCTTCGCGAATAATTCCACGCTTGATCATCTGCTTCCTTCTATATTGTATAAGTTCAGTGTGGACATCCTAAAATCAGAATATCAAATTAAGACCAAATCAACTGAGAGGACAGAAATCGAAACACTACCCAATGGTAGTAATATATGGGATTCATGCATAGTTAATGACCTGAAAAAGCTCAGCACAACCATGAAATGCCAGAGTTTCTCTCAGAAGACCAGGATGATATGCAAGATAAGGATGGTCAAATGAGCGTAATCTGTAAATAATTTTAGTCAGTGATATAAATATCATAACAGATGCATGCAAGTCAACTGTATTACACCAGTGTAATCTTGCAGTAAATAATTGCAGAAGTAGCTGAGAGTAGCATGAGATTAAACAAGTAAACATGACATGATATAGCAGCAACATGATAAACACTGTAATTACTAAATATCAAAGTACTGAATGAAGATATTAACTTGTGAGTTATTCCTGATTTTCATCATCATCCAAAGCCGTTTCCTATCAAAATATGGTCAGCTATGGAGTACAAAGACACAGAGAGCTTATACAAATTACAACTGCCCTATAGAGCAGCCACAGTGATCATGAGCGGTTCATAAATAATTGACGTTGTGAACTTCTGGTCCTTGATAGGACATAGCAAATACATGTAGTATAAATCAGATTTAAGAAAAGTACTGCAAGCAATTTCGTTTTGTTTTTTCCTTTTCAGAGCTAGAATATTATGCATATGCTTCTTAAGACAAACTAGCTTGTTTCATCAAGTAATTGTTGCTCATAATGACAGTATGACCAAGCTGAAAAGATACCTTGCGACCATTTGATCCCCAAGCGCTTGAATTTCTTGTCGAAATTGAAGGGCGTGAAAAGCAACCCGACATCTGAGTCGCTGATACTCGGCCATGCTGGAAGGAAGGATAGACTGGAAAGAGAAAAAGAACAAGAAATGAAAATACAAAAACATTTAAAAATTCTAACTACTTTAAAGTTTTAAACTATAGTACATTAACATGTTTTATTTTTATGTAAGTTGCAAATTGGTCCAACATTAATCATTCTTAGATCATAATGTCCGGAGCAAAAGCTTTAAGGAAAGGCACGTGAGATTGGAGTGCTAAGCATTAAGAATGCTTGACATATATTGTTGGTCCACCACAACCCATCAAGTTAAGCTTTTAGTTAGTGGTTTCGACATATAAATATACAATATTTGAAATGGGCAGATCAAGAAAGCTCATATGTGAAAAAATAGTCAGCATTAATCCTTTTCTAGGCATACATACAAGCCAACCAAAGATATTTCAGCTGTAAGCTTTGTTGTCGGTGTTTAGGTCTGCATATGCTTAAATACTTAATGTTTTTGTATATGATTAATTGTATGAGGTATCAGGACATGATATAAAGTAATCTAAGTAACATATTTGGGTAAATAAGGTTTAAGAAGCTAGCAAAAACAGAAGATAATAGAATCTTCACTATAATAATACTATAATAACTAGGGAGAAGGAAAGTATGTGTTGGCATGTAGATATGTGGCTTATAACACATGAATCACATATAATTCCATGCTTCTATCTGTCATATTAACTTTAATGAATATTGGAAATTGATGACAATCAATATGCACTAAGGAAATGAATGAGGCTCTTAGTCACTGGTTATAAAGGAAAACACATGCATCACATGTGCTACATAACAAGTAAAAAAAAATTAATAATAAAATTAATAATAAAAAAAATCCAACCTCAAGACATCCACCATCAGTGATCATTAACCCAACAACCTTTGAAGCTTTAAGTTTGGGTAGGACTTCTTTGATATAGAAACTTGCAGAAGCAGAGCGTTGAGGTGAGAATGTAGGGAACTTGGCCTTTTTCCTCACCTCCTTCAAATCTTCCGGCAAGCTCTTCACCACAACTACATCATTTGAAAGTGCTGCTATGAACTGATCTTCGTTAAAAAGATATGAGAAACTCTTGAACTTGAGACTGTCGAAGAGAAACCAAAATGAACGAACTTAGCATCCAGGAAAAATAAATTGTAACTGTATCATAATAGTTAAGATGAACAAAACCTGATTCCTTTTGAGCGAAGACTTTGTTGAAGTTCTGGAACAACAAGGGTAGCATTTAAAAGCCTGGCAATTGCGACAAGATCACAGATCTAAAAAATGAAGACACATTATATTATAAACTTTTTGAGGAAGAGTACATCAACTATAAAGTTTTGATGAGAAATTTTACAGAGGCTAAGATAGAAGAAGCATACCGAAGATCTAATCTTATCAAATCCACCATGAATTTTTGCATAAATGTAACCATTATGCTGGCTTGGAACTGTAAAAAGGAAAGACACGTCACTACTGAAACATTTATGGGAAGAAAAATGAAAAATAGCTGAGACAAATAACAGGCACTTCAACATAATGGAAATTAAAGGAGCATCAGATGTCCGCCTGCATTTAATCCATAATAAAAGACAAAAAATACTATATAGTACACTGAACACTATCTACAGAAGGGCAGTGTCCTGATCATGTCATACATGGGAATGTGAGATGTTTGTATATCACAAAAAACAGGAGCATTAGTTCTAAGGGTATCAACAACGCCCCAAATCTTCTTGCTGGATGGGTTCAAAGATTTACAATAGTGCAGTAGAAAATGAATGAGGTTTTGATGGTTAAATTTGTAACAGGAAATCCATGCTACAGCCAATGAATACTTTTCTATCACAAGTTTGGCTTCATTTACACCAAAGTACTAAAATTCATTTTAGAGGCAAATCTTTTGGAAGGAAGCAACACGACTGAGCAGTCGACTCCGGAAATGGAAAGAAGGGTTACCTCCAGAACCAGCAATCAACAAACCATGTAAAGGTTTAGAGAGAGTTCCCACTCATGCATATTCTGGGAAAAGCTGAAGGTATCATTACTAACTCCAATTGTTGCAACTATGCACACATAAACATCTAGTTTGATATAATGATACAAATCACATGTCATTTTTACCCAAAATTGTAGTTCTCTGAACTTGAACATAAAGAATTGTTTAGAAGACACCTGTTCCAAATTAATCTCAACAGGGTTGTCACATCTATCTCCTAAGTTCTCTTTTCATCTTTTTCCCCTTTCAAACAGTAAAATTCAAGCTAGGGGAAATAACTATCCGCAATTGAACGTTATCATATTTAATCTATGATGACAAAAGAAAGTGATTTCCTACCTCCAATTATACTTAAATGGTTGCAAATTTTCTCCATAGATCTCCCGAAATATTTTAATTGAAAATTTGAATATCCTTATGCACATGACTGTGCCAACAAAATTGGTCCAGAAATGTATACATTGCATTGTAGAACTAACAAATCAAGCATATGAATGACCCACAAAGGATTTAGGTACTATAATTGTTTTCAGCATATAAACAAATCAAGCAGATTATAGAAAATACCAAAAGAAAGGTAGATGTCAACGAGAAAGTTACCAGGGAAGTGGCTCCTAGGATTAGCATAAGGTTGTAGGGAAGCCAAAGTGCTCACAGAGCCCCATAATCTTCGATTCACATGCTTCTGAATGCAATTCCAAAGAAACATATAATCAATAAGGACATTATTTAATAGAATAATGTACAGTAAATCAGATATACCTGCCCAATTGGATAAAAGTTATCCACTGTTACACGGTACTGAATTAAGTCCCCCGTCGAAGAATTTGCAACAAAAAGATGAACTAACAATGATGCCACCGATAATGAAATCCCCACAAGTGCAGCCAACTTGAACTTGCTTTTTAACAGCATCTTCATTTTTTCTCACTTCAAAATTAACATAAATTTGCAGTATCTTCATACTCATATAATATAAACAATAATAAGCCAAAATTACCTTCAGTATACATTAAACAACAGGTACAAGGCATTGTGTTCGCCTCTCGGCTTTATTGGGCTCCATGGCTAAAATGCAATTCCATAAAGCAAATTGTCCTTCCCACATTTTAACGTTTATTACATTCTACAAGAATGTAATGGGTGTCAACTATTATGAGTAAGGGTCGTTACTCGAGTTAGTTTGGGTCTATTTGGGAACAAAGTTAGGATAAACAAAGTTAACTTTCTAGGGGAGGCAGGGGTAACTAACTTTGGTTAGAAAACATTTTCTTCCAACTTAAAGTTATTTCTTAACTAGGTGTTCGGCAGCCAACCAAAGCAACATTCCTTGCCCAAAATTTAGATAAATTATATTAGATGGGAGTTTAGATAACAGCAGTTGCCTCAGCTTTTGGGGTGATAACAGCAGTTGCCTCAGCTTTTGGGGTGATATAACTGTAGCTATCTCAACTCTTAAGGCTAGGTTTGGGAACAAAGTTTAAGTTAGGATAACTTGAATTATCTCTCATAACTTTAGAAGACTCTAGTTATCCTAACTTTGACATGTTTGGGAATCATTATGGAGTTGAGATAACTACAAGGCTAAATTTAAAAAAACGTCACAATAGTTTGGCACTGTTTAAAAAAACGTCACAAAACTTTGACTTTTTAAAAAAACCGCACAATGTTTAACTTTCAACTCACGGAGTTATCCAACCGTTAAGTGGATTCTACGTAATGTTTAAAAAAACATCACAAAACTATTGTTTTGTTTAAAAAAACAACACAGAACTATTATTCTGTTTAAAAAAACATCACAAAGTTTCCCATTTGTTTTAAAAAAACATCACATAACTATTATCACAGTTAACGGTTGGATAACTCCGTGAGTTGAAAGTTAAACATTGTGCGGTTTTTTTTAAAAAGTCAAAGTTTTGTAACGTTTTTTTAAACAGCACCAAACTATTGTGACGTTTTTTTAAATTTAGCCTAACTACAATTATCTCACCCTAGAAAGTGAGAAAACTATAGTTATTTAAACACCCCTCTTACCTAACTTTTCTAAACTATGAAGATAACTTTAAGTTATCATATATTGTGCAGTTGCACCTCCAAATTTAAGATAACTTCCCAAATAGAGTCTAAAGGGTTCCAACCATGTCAACGTCACGAAAACTATTGATTTGTAAAGTTATGTGAGATAAATTCAGTTATCCTAATTTAACTTTGTTCCCAAAGGCACCCTTAGTTAAACAGTTTCTATACGGAAATGGCAAAGGTTATGACTTTCTTCTTCTTTTATTTAATTTCTTTAATCCATTATAATCAAACCCCATTTTAATTAACAATGACACTGACCAACAAAATGACCTACCAGGCCATGTAACCGTGTTTGGATACAGAGGTTAGGTAAGGTAAGTGGTGATTAGTAGAAATGACTTCTATGCCGACAACTATCCAAACTTTGATCCGTTTGGATCATACTATGGAGTTATGTTACGTACAATTATCTCACCTCAAAGCTAAGATAACCGAATGCATCTATCCAACCCAACGAAACGCTACCCCTGTATCCAAACAGGGCATGCCAAAACCTCAAATGAACAGACGTTATCCACCCGTAATCTATCCATTTGCAAGGTCTTTTACAATTCCAACTATTTATACTATTATTCATCACTAAAATTGCCAAAAAAATTCATCTTTTTGATGATTATTGAATTGATTCTTCCATTACAATCCGTAAAACTGCATACAATTCATTGAATTAAATTTCTTTCAAAACGTATATATTTCATTTCTATGCATTGATCATGTTATAATTTTAAAAAATGGATTTAAAAAATAGGAAAAAAAATTACCTGAAGAATCTGATATCTATCCTCGATTCGCAACGGGGACGAAAGGAGGAATCGATCGATGATGTCAATTCGGATACATCGAGAAACCCTAAAAATTTGGAAGGAGGGAAGAGAGAGTGAGTAATAGAGAGATGGGATTTTTAATTTTTTTTTTTTTTAGATAAAAATATAAATTTTTTTAGGGCGACGAAGAGCTTGGACTTTTTCAGTCTTGGTAAACTTTTTTTAAGCACATGTTTTCAGATACACCCAACGTAAGGTTCTAATTGCAGAATAAAATCCATGAAACTCCATCACATGTTTTACATTTTGGCTAAAATTTAAAAAAAACCCCTAAACTATCCCATATATGCAGAAAACCTCACTGACCTTTTCATTATGCAGAAAATCACACTCAACTATGGTGCGAAAAACCACATCAGGACTCCGTTAGGGTTCCATTATACGGGTGGTTTTTCGCACCCATAGTTGAGTGCGGTTTTCTGCATTAAAAAAAAATGAGTGAGGTTTTCTGCATAATAAAAAAAGGTAAGTGAGGTTTTCTGCATATATGAGATAGTTTAAGGGGGTTTTTTCAATTTTAGCCTAACGGAACCCTAACGAAGTCATGATGTGGCTTTTCGCATTATAGTTGAGTGTGGTTTTCTGCATAAAAAAAAGGTGACTGAGGTTTTCTGCATATATGGGATAGTTTAGGGGGTTTTTTTCAATTTTAGCCTTTACATTTTATTTTCCTCTTAAAATATACTAGTATTTTTCACACGTGCGATGCACTTTTTTTTTAGAAGAGTTTGAGGATTTTCAAAGTGCGATATGCGTTTTAAGAAATAATTTTAGAGTTGGACGTGCGTTGCAGATTTTAAAGAAAAAGCTACATTAGACGTGCAATGCACGTATTTATAAGTAGAATTTGAGTTGTACGTGCAATATATGTCTATGTTTAGTGTTAAAAAAATATTATAAAGTTGTTTTGCACGTGTGTTGTATGTTTTGAATAGGTGAAATTTTTTTATTTGTTTATTTTTTGTTGTAATTAATGCAAAATTTGGAATTCCACGTGCAACGCACAGATTTGTATGTTGACAAATGACAATCCCAACTCTTTCATTATAATATTAGAGATTAGAGATTAGAGATAGGTGAAAAATAAATTAAAAAACACCTAACTTTTTTTTATTTTAATTATAAAACTCTCTACCTTGTCTTTTCGCTCATAAAACTCTGCTTATGTTTAAATAAATAAATATAATTGAGTTTTTGCGTCAATTGATGTATAGTTAAGTAGTAACATCTATATGCAAATATTTTATATATGCAAGTATGTATAGTTAAGTAGTAACATGAATTTTGTATACCTAATTTTTATTGACAAGTGCTTTTTCTCCCAAAAAATGTAAAGGGTAGGACACCAAAATGGGAAAGGTATTTATTTCTATTTGATTCCTTTTCATTCCCTCTCATGTATAATTGCCTTTGAATTAATATTCTTGCCTTCCACTGTCAACTGATGTCTTCTTTACATTTGTCATACTAGTATTACATTGTACAAATTGCATAGACTAAATTAATTTATAGAAACTAATAAAATTATATTGAACTCTAAACAAATGTGAGAGAATTGAGAGAAAATACATCTTCAAGGGCATAGTTAGTGCAAATTACCCTACAAGCCCAGCCTTTTTGTAAATTCTGACCGACAACACTCGGGCCATAACCCAACTCATCTCGACCCTTCCCTTCCGACCCTTCACCTCCCAAATCTCCACCCTCTTCGACGCCGCCCTGCACTCATCCTTCCTCTTCCGCGTCTATGCCATCCTCGACCGTTGCAACGTCCCCCTCTCCAACACCCTCATTCGCCTCTCCATTCACCTCACCCTGCCATCTGTCATCTCTTCCTTACCAAATCTCATTCTTGGATTTGACACGGCAATCATTATACTCTTCTCCAAATCTAAAAATCGGGTTTCCAAAAACACAAATTAAAAAATAAAAATGAAATCAGATAGTAAATTATGGTTTTATAAATTAATACATATACCACAGATAGATACATTTGATTTAGTTAAGTAAAATTTCTGAAAAGCATTTTTACAAACACTTTGCGTGCTACATAGGCATATTATTGAACATTTGATGAACAAAGCACAGTTCTAGAAATTAAGTATCGGATTTATAGGTTTTCAAGTGTTTTATATTCAAATATGCATAAGGTAACAACAACAACAAAAAAAGTAGAAGAAACTTTACCAAATCCCATTCTTGAACCCGACACTGCAATCACCATCATCTCCAACCCGTACTCTTTCCCAAATTCAAATTTCGGAATTTCAAACCACAAATTGAAAATGAAATGAGGTAGTAAATTAGGGCATAAATTAATACATACACCATACATAGATATTATTGATTTAGTTAAGCAAAACTTTTCAGAAGTATTTTCACAAACACCTTGCCTGCTACATAGACATTTCATCGAACAGTTGATGAACAAAGCACAATTCTAGAAATTATGTTCATGATTTCTAGGTTTTCAAGTGTTTCGTATTCAAATATGCATGCAACAGTATCAAAAAAGGAAAAGTAGAAGAAACATTACCAAAATCTTATTCTTGAATTTGAAAATTATCTCCGTCTTCAACTCATACTCTTCCCTAATTTCAACGGAAATACTACCTTTATGAACGTGGTGGTTTGGAAATTGCGAAGGAGGCTGCAGTGTCGAGGCGAGGAGGACGCATGGGAGGCAGCGACAGCGTCGAAGGTGAGGATGGCGCAGGGGCGTAGGAGGCTACTCAGAGAATAGAAGGGCACGTGGGAGGTAGGTCGGAGGGGGGCAGCGTGAGGCAGCTCGGATGTGAGGAGGACACGTAGGAAGCGGGTAGGAGGTGAGGGGGATAGCGTAAGAGGCGAGGGTTGTAAAGGATTTTGAAAGTGGGAGAGGATGAGATCATGGCTTGAGAGGGTTTGATATTTTTTATTTTATATTTCTTTATTTTATAAAAACGTGCGGAGCACACATGTTAGTTTAAATGATATTCTATATTTTCTCTATTTTCTCTATTTCATAATAGAGGAAGATGAGAGAGTGTAGACCCATTAGCTTAATATATAGTTGTATTATATGCATATTGATTTGTATGAAAAGATCAAAACAAATGTAATCCAAACATATTTCACTATAATAAAGAGAAAAGGGGATGAAAGAGATATAAACAAAGCATACCTTTGAGTAATCTACCACATAACTAAGCAAATAGGTTTTTAGTGTGTGCACACAAACGTAACTCTAAAAAGATGCAAATATCATTAATTACTATTCCTAACTTCAAATTCAAACATTCAACTTATAAATTTCAAACTGCATGTCTACAATTTTTTTTAGCAATAAATAAACTTTTCTCATTCTTTTATGTGTATCATAAAATTTTAAACTGTCTACGAAGAAAATATAATAAATAGACTGTTCTTGTAAGCACCTAAAAATGTAACATGTTCATTATTGCATATTGCATATGCGTCACTAGTTTTGAAATGTGGATTTAAAACCACCATGTTTTATAAATGAAAAAATAACGAAAGAATATCACAAATATAGGAGTACAAGGCAAGTAGCTCATATTATATCTATATATTATACTAATACGAAAGAGAATGTACCTCCTCTCTTCTTTCTCTATTTTGAAATAGAGAGAGGAGAACAAAAGAAGAGATTTACGTGCAAATCGCAAAAAAAAATCAACAAAACCCCATCACTGCACCCACACGCCGCTTCATCTTCATCCCCACTCACTCAAAAAAATTATTATAAAAAAAAAAACCAGACCCTCGCATCCCTCCCCCTCCTCACCTTGGACGCCACTCACCACACTCACGCAGCCCCTACCTCCTCACGTCGCACACTGCTTGCCTCACTCACGCAGCGCCCCCAGCTAACGACACACGCAGCGCCCCCTACCTCACGACGCACACCGCTCACCACGTCGCACGCCGCTCTCCATGCATATTTTAATTTCTTAATTAAAAGATGAGCAGATATCTCAACCATCTTCTGCAATTGTCATCATCTTCAACCCTTTTCCTCCATTTCGATGCTTGATCCTTCATCCCTCTCATCAATTGCCCTCATTCTCAGACCGAACCACCCCCTCTCAAACTTCTCCACTACCCATTTCCCAGTTTTCGAATTGGTGCCCGTTTGAGAGCTTCGCATATGAGCTCAATTGGTGCCAGTTTGGTGCCCATTTTTTTAATTTTAATGAGTAATCTTAGGAGTTTTCGGGTTGTTAGAGGTGTAGAGTTTGTGATTTTGGTGTTGAAATTTTGGAGGGGGGGGGATTTTATGTTGTGATGCTATGTAGTTTAGGTGTTTGATATAGCGCGTTAAGTGTAATTTTGGGGTGGATGGAAATGAGAATGTTGATTGGGAATTTGATTTGATCATGATAAGATTAGTTGTTCATGCCTTCGTTGGGTTCGGAAATCGTGTTTTGATTGAGAGTTCGTTGATGACAGTGTTGTGGGCGTTTGGATTTTTATGAGAGTTAATTTGTTAACATTATTATACTTTATACTATATTATATACTTAGGTGAGGATGCTTATGTAATGATGATAATGAAGATTTCAGTAATTACAGTATGGACGATATTCATAAGTTTATCTCAATTCTCTTCAACTTTAGAGAATTATATATAATTTTATGAGTCTCTAAAAATTTATTTAGGCTGTGTAATTTGCACAGGATAACACTAGTGATTAATTATTTTCTTTGCTTCATTAAGCTTCTGTAGTCGTCTGCTATTTACCCAAAAATGGAAAAAATAGAAAAAATCTCGCTCTGCTCGTCTGCCAAATACCCAAAATTTGGGTGTCGCATGAACAGGAGCTGGTCAAATATAGCAGCTGGTTTGGCATTTGCCAAATTATAGCTGACGAAAGATATTCTTTCGTTCGTTAAATGAGACGTCTTAAACGTTGGACGGTAAACAATACACCGTCCGTTCAATTTTGGCTTACGACGAAGTCATCGGACGAAGGATAATATTCCGTCCCATTAATTTTAAAAATAAAAATAAAAAAAAGTGAAGGATGGTACATTATGTACCGTCCAACACATATTGGCTAAAGACAAAATCCCTTGGACGGGACTTCATCCCTCGTCCAAGGCTGGTTTGGGTTTTCAATTTTTTTTTTTTTGTCCTTTTCTCCCTCACTTCACTGGATTTTTTTTTTAATTGTTTGTTTTGTCCTTTGTCCCTCACTTCAATGCATTTATATATACTAGTAATCTGCACGTGTGATGAACACAATATTATTCACATTTAGGAGCAATAATCTTAATGAAATTAGACATTTAAAAGCTCTATATGTAGTATTTAACTCTTATTTTCTCTTTTCCATAGGAAACAGCCTAAAACAGAGAAACGAAGCAGATTCAGGATGATACACAGGAAATTGCAGATCATCAGTCGACTGGTCCATTACAGCAGGCGACTGCCCAGAGAAGTTGATTATCAACAGCCGACTTGGATGATCAATTATAAAATCTTCAGAAGTCTCGACACAGTCGACTGGTTCGAAGACAAGTCGACTGGTAGGTGACAGAGTCAAAAGATAAGATATTTGAAGATTCATCCAAATCTAATCAAAATCAGAACAGAAAAGGAAGAATAGAAGAAAAGAGAAAGAAATAATACGCAGAGCAACGAGGGAGGAAATAAATAAAAGAAAAAGGACTTTTCTATAAAAAGAAAAGTGCAAACCCTAATTCTCTAGCCGTGTTCTATAAATACCAACCAAGAAGCATTACTTGAGGGATCCTCTCTCTGACTCTCTCCCGCACACACCATCAGCCGAATCACAAGAGTTCCTGAACGATCAAGCCATCAACAAAGAGCAGCACGGCATCAACATAGAAGGAGGAGAAAGGAGATCAAGTATTAAGAAGAGAACGGCCGGTCGACTGTGTGACAGCCAGCCGACCATCTAGCCGAACTACATCAGTTTATTCCTTCTCTTTCTAATTCTTTTATGTTAACCATGTATTTGAACTTGTTGAGCAATAAAAGTATTATTATGTGGAACTAATTTCATAGTTGGGTGATTGAAGCCGTAGTTATGTAGTGCTATATTCTTCTGAATTCTTCTATTTTACTTATTGATTGAATCTGATTGAATTGATATAGATTTATGATAATCAAACTTGTTCTCAAGTTCTGAGAGCAGTCGACTGAGGTGAGAGCCATTCGACTGACATACAGAACTTGAGAATATCAAGTTTGCATTACCGTCCATCTGAATCTGTTATATGAGCATATTGAGACGACCCGTATCTCGTGTTCATGACTTGTAACAAGGGAATCTTTAGGGGTTCTTGGTTTGATCAACTTAAGGGATCTAGATCTGATACCAATTTCTAGAACCGTGAGTGTTTGTTCGTTGCCATTGATCGTATGTTTTCTTTAAGTACAACTTAGTAGATACAATGCTAAACACTTAATGAAAGAAACGAATTAGAGTAGATACCATGCCTAATTCTTGGTTTAGGGAAACATTACTTTAAGGAGTAGATACCATGCCCTTGAAGAGAACAAACATTAGTAATGAGAAGAAGTTCAGAAGGTGCCTTAGCATTATTGACTATTGGTGGAAATCTAAACCCAACTGCTTAATAGATATTTGTGATTCAACACTTCTTAATTTAGTTTTAATCTTTTTATTTCTTTTCAACCTTAGAACAACTCTTTATGATTCTTATTCTTTTTATTGATTAGTAAGTTAAAGTCTACAATCTCTGTGGGATCGACCCTTGCTATTGCTACGCTTTTATAAACGATTCGTGCACTTGCGAGGTTTTTAATTTGTGTCTAGTTTTATCTATTTATTTAGGTAGCTAGATTGACAACAACATGCGGTGCACATTCTAATTTTTTTATATATATATAGTAAATAATAAGACGTCATCTGGCACAAACTTTTACTTTATATGAGTGCCACTTTTGTAATATATATTTTTTAAAAAAAATTATGACATTGTCTGGCATCAAACCTAAGACCTCATTTATATTAGTTATACATGTGCATTGCACGTGTTTGTTTGGTTACAAATTAAGTTTGTTTGGTGACAAATTGAGTTTGTTTGGTGACAAACTCTCCTATTAAAATAATAGAGATATATATATATTTTTTTTATTTAAAATTTTGAGATGAAAGATAATCTTCCGTCTGACCCAAATTTTGATTTTTGATGACTACAGTGCAAACTCATTTTTTTTATTTCTATTTGTCAAATACCTAAAATGTGACTCAAGACATCTACAGATGCTCTAAAGTAACGTATGTAAGTTAATTTTATACCAACTCAAGTCACATCTAACTTGATTGACGTCCAATCAAGCTAATTCATGAGAATTCGAGATGACTTAACTTGACTTGTCTTATTTTATTTACGTCGTTCCCCATTCTTCACTATATATTTTAGTTTATATTCTGCATATGACTAATTACTTTGGAGTTAAATTTTAAAAAAATTAAAATAAAAATAAAAACTCTTGAACTAATTTATTTATTTATTTATTTATTTATTTTTTGATGAAAAAGTCTTGGCTCGAAGCAGGAACACTGGATTTGAGCCGCCACTCAATTGCCCTTCCTACCCAATACCAATCAGGACATTGCCTGTTGGTTGAACTAAAAACTGTTTTGATTTTTTGTTGCACACAAATTTTTCTTGAAGTATGTTTTCAAAAAATCCCGCTAAGATTTTATCAAAAAATCCAACTTTTTCGCTTGTATTAGGTAATCTCATTCAGTTTTGCAAGTTGGTTCAGAAAACATTATGCATATTCATCGTTATTGTCAAAAAACCTCACATATTCTGTAAAAAACTTAGCAGAAAGCTCACGTCATCGGAAATGAGTTTTCTAAAAACATACTTCGGGAAAAAAATTGTGATTTTTTTTTAAGGTTGTTTTCTACAGGAATGGTATAGGTCACGGTTATTTTTGTTGTTGTAATTTAGCCTTACTTTAGCTCAATTTTGCAAGTCCACCTTGTTCACAGAAAATTATCCATAACAATAATTTTGAGGCATGACCTATTTAGAGAACATATATATGAATGAATCCTTTTATTCAGTCGAATCAAATATCTCTAATATTATAATGGGAGAGTTGAGATTGTCATTTATAAGCATTCAACCATCTAATCTAACCATTTATTTTAAGTGGGAGTTATATTAACCATTCATTTACCTAATTGTTGTTAGTTACTATAATATCCTTAAAGTTCAAATTTATTTACAACATTATTATTTACAAAAGTGTCACTCATATAAAATAAAATTTTGTGCCACTAGAGGTAATTTGTAAAAAGTGTATATGTATGAGTAAAGGGAGGTCTAAGTTCAAAACCAGATGACATCTTATTATTTACTTTATAAAATAAAAAAATAACTAAAATGTGCATCGCACGTGTAGATTACTAGTGTTAAATAATAAGAAACTATTATTATACTTATTATACTACTAGGTTAGCCCGTTGACACGTGCCTACGGCACATCATCGGAACGGTGCACCTTATTTGATCGTATAAAATAGTTTTGGAGGTCGAGCAAATTAATTGAAGTAGCAAACATATTATATGAGAAACTTTTGGGGTCCAGCAAAAAACATACTATATGATTTTTTTTGTTTTTTTTTTTGAACTATTTTTAAAGCTTTTAAGTTTTTAAATTTTTAAGTTTTTAAATTTTTTATTTTTTAAAAATTTTTAAAAATTTTGTTTTCTTAATTTTTTGAATAGAAGAGGGGGGGGGGGGGGGAGAAAGAGAAAATAAATAAATAAATAAATATAGGAGTTGTTTTGGTTGAGGGATTTGAATTTGAGTTTTGGAGGGAACTTTTGGGGAGAAAATATGTTTTGTGAGGTTAGATCTGGGTCTTTGATTTTTGAAGGGATTGAAGGAGAACCACTTGATAGCTTTCTTTGTGTTTTATTATATAGATATCTTAAGCTAATAGGTCTACCCCATCTCTCATTTCTCTATTTTGAAATGGAGAAATGAGAGCAAAAGTAGGAAATCATACCTACCTTAACACGTGCACACCACACTTTTATGCTTAACAGAACAAAATAAAAAAACAAATACAAAAACAAAAAAAACCCTTCCTTTCCCAACTCCCCCTCCCCCAAAATCCCGCTAACCCTCCTCCCCCAAATCACAGCAGTCATCGTTCGCCAGTCCGCCCAAATCCTCGCCGTCGACGCTCGCTGGCCCCCTATGGATGATGACACCATCGGTAAGAATTCTCCTATGAGAAATTAGAGTTTATGAATTCCTAATTTGTTTTGTAATATTATATTCATGAAACCCTAATTTACCACTCGCTTTTACTCTTGATTTTTAATTAAGGTGTTTCAATTCTTGAAATTTCGTAATCCAAACCCTAATTGTGGATTCAAAAATAAAGATGGTAATTGTGTTCACTACTTCTCATAATTATTTCTCATGAAAAATTACTTTTGTTAAGTTTTTGAGTTTTTCGTTTATTTTTAGCAATCTCTCATAATTATTTTAGCAATCTTTCTTCAATTAGAATTGTTGTTTCAGTTTTTATATCCTTTTTTCGGGTAATATTTAATTTGTTTATGTTTGAGTATTTTTCTGCTTTTTTATGATAGTATGGTCAAGTTTTGAGATTCAGGATCAGATGCAAACCTAATAATGTAGGGTTTTAGATTAGAAGAAGGGGGATCGTCAGGTGTGAGATTGGAACGAACTGACTTGCATATGAGGGTTTTATCTTATAATTGTTTTCATTTGAACTTTTGCATTCTAAGTAATATTATCATTAAATTTTCATTTACGAAGAATGATGGATTGTAGATGATGGTAAAAAACATGAAAGTTGAATAGTTTGGTCCATTTTATCATTATTGTATTTTATTATTTTTATTTGTTAGGATAAAAGTGAACAAATGAGTGAATATATAAGAAAACTAATGACTTGCATCAAATGGTTGATGAAATGACAAGATGAAAATTTGATGAAGCAAGAGAAACTTCGGAATATGCTGGAATCAAAAGGGAAACAACATGTAGATAGTGATATATTTTCTACATTTTTTGTTTTGTTTGAAAAGTTTTGGTGAATTGTAGTATTGTATGTGTGTTTTATAGTTTGATCATTTTATAGAGACACAACTAAGGAGTAATATATAACAGTTGGAGGCAAATATTGAGGAACTTTGCAGACGATATGAGTATTTGCAAGAAAGCTTTAGAATGGATGAATCTGACAAGATTGTAAGTTTCTTTCTTAGCATCTCTAAATTTCAGTAATTATTCGATTTTTTAAAAAAAAATTCTTTTAATTGAATAGAAATATAGAATGATGGTTAGTTGGTTTGAAAAAGTGAATTAGTTAATTTGTAGATTTGTGATCTTTTCATTATATTGTGATTGAAATAACTAAGAGGCATTTCTAAAATTTTAAGTATCATATAATTTTATGAGTATCTCAAAATTATTTTAGTCTGTGTTTGTACAGGATAACATTAGTGTATATTTATTTCAATCAGAGTCATAACTGTTAATATATCTCTAATATTATAATGGGAGAAGGCCTTAGTGTCATTTGTCATTTTGTCATTCTACCAACATGTGCAACGAACGTACATAACTAATGTAAAGGAGGTTTCCGGTTCAAATCCTCCCTACGTCAGTCTTTAGTTTTCTTTTTTGAAATTATGAAAACGTGCATCGCACGTGTAAATTACTAGTTATTATAATCGAAATTCGTGGACTTTAGACGGGAGAGATTCGAAAACCATCTATTACATTCAATGAACTACACAAAATCAACCTTTTGTTGGTCCAATCAACCAGTCAACATTAAAGAGAGGGAAGTAGAGGTAGAATATATATATATCAAAATGGAGGAAATAGAAAACAATTAAAGTGAGATGGATAGGGGTTACATCTGTCTCCTTTCGCTCTTGTGTGAAGCAAAAGGTTTTAAAGGGGCCCGTAAGGATTCTCATTCTAATCCAATCCAATCCAATCCAAGAATTAAGGTTAGTTTACCCCATCAACTCATGTCCTCCTCTTCTTCTTCTTCTTATGATAATGATAATGATAATGATAATGATGAAGATGATGATCACGACGAGGCTCTCCATAAAAAGAATATTGCCTAAGAAGTTATTCTAAGGAGTTGTAAATTTGAGATCCTCAAAGGTGAGGAAGGCCTTGATGGAGAAGCAGGGCACGTGCACGCGCACGCGCACGGTCGCTCGCTTGCTTACATGCGCTGCACGTGCTTTGTTTCTCCACCATGGCTTCCTCACCTACCTTACCTTGTTCGATATGCTAGAGTATAAGCTCGTGTACATGTAAGTTCTCTCTCTTCGCTCTTCTACTTAGTCATTCATTGCTGCATCATTAATTTGATCATTGCCATTACTATTATTATGCCAATAATGTGTGTAGGTGACAGGCAATTCATACACATGCTAAATATCGTTTCAATCATGCAGTGATCATGAAATGGGTGAGATCATTCCTTGGATAAACTGCGCCACGCATCTTGATCTGTACATCCGAAATAATTAATTAAAGAAAGATGATTAGGCTATTTTCTTCTCTTCTTGAAAATTAGTGCTTGATTGTCAATTGGTAGTTTTTAGTTTCAATTGATATGGAAGAAAACCCATATCCATGTGGCAGAAAGAGGGTTCTACTATTACAGAGTTTCTGTATGCATGAATAACACCCTCATGCAGTTTTTTTCTCTGTTAGTGCATGTTCATAACCAACATGCTGTATATACAGAGAGACCTCTTTCGTTGTGCACTAGTTATAGTGTGCACTTCAGGTGTACTCGACTTTTGGGCATTCGTATCGACAATCCGAATTGTTCAAATTGATCTACACGTCTAAATTAGTCTAAATATGTAAAATCAAGTCATTTGAAATTCATTTAGCCATCCATCATGTCATTCTAAAAAAAATGATATTCAGTTATACAATTTTGTAACACTTCAATGCATGAACAAATGAATTTAATCAATTTAATTTTACGTATTTAGATTAATTTAGACATATAGATCAATGTGAACGATTTGGATCGTCGATACGATAGCCCGAAGGTCGAGTGCACACGGATATACATAAAGTCCTCTTCTGTTGTGCACTACCTAGGGTGGCACTCCGTGTGCACTTGGCCTTCGGGCATTCGTATCGACGATCCGAATCGTTCACATTTCTACATGTCTAAATTAATCTAAATATGTAAAATCAAGTCATTTGAAATTCATTTTGCCCATGCATTTAAGTGCTATAACTGTATGGCTGAATATCATTTTTTTTTAAATATAATGACATGATGGATAAGCAAATGAATTTCAAATGATTTGATTTTACCTATTTAGACTAATTTAGGCATGTAGATCAATATGAACATTTCGGATCATCGATACGAATGCCGAGTACACACGGAGTGCATATCATGGCTAGTGCACAACGGAAGATTTGTATATATATATATATATATATATATATATATATATATATATATATATATATATATATATGATTTGATTTTACATATTTATACTAATTTAAGCATGTAGATCAATGTGAACGGTTCGGATCGTCGATACGAAGATCTGAAGGCCGAGTGCACACGGAGTCTAGCCATGGTGTGCACTCGGCCTTCGGGTCTTCGTATCGACGATCTGAACCGTTCACATTGATCTACACGCCTAAATTAGTCTAAATGGGTAAAATAAAGTCTTCTGAAATTTATTTACCTATCCATCATGTCATTATAAAAAAAATGATATTCAGCCATACAATTTTGTAATACTTCAATGCATGGGCAAATGAATTTCAAAAGACTTGATTTTACATATTTAGACTAATTTAGACATATAGATCAATGTGAATGAATCGGATCGTCAAGCCCGAAGGCCGAGTGCACACAGAGTACACACCATGGCTAATGCACAACGTAATGTGTGTGTGTGTGTGTGTATATATATATATATATATATAGAGAGAGAGAGAGAGAGAGAGAGAGAGCAAGCTGATCATGTGAGAACCATTTTGCACGGACCACATGCGAATCGTGCGTTTGCACGTGATCAGGTGCGAACGGTTCACACCTGATCGCCTCTCTCTCTCTCTATATATATATATATATATATATATATGTATATGTATATGTCTTGAAATTTTATCTAGGGCAAAAAACAAAGTACCCCCAACGATTAACGTGAATACAATATGCCCATATAACGTTTGAAAAAATACATTTTATCCATTCCTCCGTTAACTTAACCTCATATATTAAGCTAGAATTATTGAATTATCTTTCTACATTACTCTTTCATAATCAATCTCTTATTCTTTCTCCCCGTTATTCAATTATTTTTTCTCCATTAACTAAGCACAACGGACGGACGGGACACATCGGACTGACAGGGTAGTCGGCAGCGAACTCTTCGGTTGGCAGTGGTCTTCAGTGGTTGGCAAGAGTTCGACAGCGGTCGACAACAGTAAGCTGCTCAACCCTCTTTTTCTTTTTCATCTTCTTCCCCAAAATCTATGGTTTTGAAAATCAATGTCATTATCCAAAGACATATTGAAGGATTACCTAAAGATTGATGGTCTTTAATTTTTTCTTGATAAATTGTAGGGTTACTAGATTTGCCCGTGGGCACGTGCCTACGGCACGTCTTCGGAACGATACAAAACACGAAAAGCCATGTAAACAGTAAAACAATAATTATGTAGCTCAAGTTTGAATAGTATGACAATAATTAGTTATAAATAAAAGTCTATGTTTTCATTAGTATATGTTGAAAAACAATTATAAATTGGGGGTATAAAATCTAACTTCTTAAAACTTTAAGTGTGGAAAATAATGAAATTTAATTATTGAAGAGATATTTGCTATTAAAAATTCTGAAAATTTACAAAACCGAAATCTTAAAATCTAAATTTCTAAGTAAATAAAGAAAGAATGGGATGGAGAGATATAGAGAGAGAGAAAGAGAAAGAGAGAAATATGAAAAAGTAAAGAGATAAGAGATAGATAGTAATAAAGTAATAAGTTTTTTTAGGGAAAAAAATTTGGTTTTTGGATTTGAAATTTTGAAGGAAAAAATATGTTTTGTGAGATTTGATATGGGCCTTTGATTTTGGAGAGATTGATTATGAGCCACCTGATAGCTTTCTTTGTAATTTATTATATAGATGAGATACGGCTCGAGTGCCTTCCCACAAAAAAAAACTAATATTTTTTTCGTCGGACGGCACTTCAAGTGCCGTCGTTTGATTTTTTTTTTTAAATTAAAAAAAACCCCAAATCCCTCGGACGGCACTTCATGTGCTGTCCCTTGATTTTTTTTTTCAATTAAAAAATCCCAAATCGCCTTCCCAAATTCCTCGGATGGCACTTCATGTGCTGTCCGAAGTTTTTTGTAATTTTGTATTTTTTTTGCAATTTCTGAAATGTTTTTGTAATTTTTTGTAATTTTCCATAATTTGTAAAATGTTTTTGTAATTTTTTATTATTTTTTTGCAATTTTTTATTTGCACTCTGAGAACGAATTTTTATGGTTGAATGACGTTAATCCCTCTTCATGTGCCGCCTCTTGGATTTATTCATAAAAATAGCTTTTAGATGACTGCAACAAAATTTCTTTTGTTATTTCTATGTATATATATATATGCATATTTTTTTTCCCAACGACTGCAGATGCTCTAACCATTATAAATGTTCTACTGTTTGTCTGATTTAATTCCCTTCCTCGTAGGGATGTCAGAGGTCTGCTTTTTCTTTGCCTTGTCACTTTCTTTGGTTCTTTGGGTACCATTAACCTCTCATCAACAAATCACAAGCTACACTGCACCTTTAATTTTAAAAAAATTGTGCACAAGTCACTAAAAGTTGTGGATTATCTATATAATAAATTAAAAAGAAAGCTATCAAGTGGTTCTTATTCAATCTCTCTAAAATTAATGATCTATATTGATTCTCACAAAATATATTTTTCCGTCTAAAATTTTGAAACCCCAAAATTAATTTTTTCTCTCCAAAACTAAAAAACTTATTACTTTATTACTATCTCTCTCTTCTCTCTTCACTTTTTCATATTTTTCTCTTTTTCTCTCCCCCTCTCTCTCCCATTTTTTCTTAACTTAGAAATTTAGATTTTAAGATTTCAGGTTTGTAAAATTTTCAAAATTTTTATGATTTTTTATTGCACATGTTATATTGAAAACAGCAAATATCTCTTCAAAAGTTTAATTTCATCATTTTCCATCCTTAAAGTTCTAAGAAGCTGGATTTTACACCCTCATTTATAATTATTTTTCAACATATACTAATGGAAACATGAACTTTTATTTACAACTAATTATTGTCATACTATACAAACTTGAACTATATAATTTTTGTTTTACTGTTTACAAGACTTTTCGTGTGTCCACGGGCAAATCTAGTTCTCTGACAAATTGCTATGGTAATGATACATCTCATTATCAATTTCACTATTTTTTTTCCTGCTGTCTTAGGTTGCACATTCCTATTGCAAAGTTCTACCACATATTTTCACCTACTACTTTCCTATAAAAGTATGTCACCTGAAGTAGTGCAGAGATTGGTAGTAGATGTGACATTACCTAATTGCTATATACTAGTAATTTACACGTGTGATGCACGTCTTAATAAATATATATTTTTAAGGTAAAAATTTCAACGTTGTCCGGCCTTGAACCTGAGACCTATTTTATATTAGTTATGCACGGACAATGCACGTCTTAATATTTTAAATAAAAAATAAAAAATTAAAACTTTGGCATAGTGAGACTCGAACATGAAATCTCCTTCATATTAGTTATGTACGTGCATCACACGTGTTTATGAAAAAAAACTAAGGCCTTCTGTCATTATAATATTAAAGATATAGATATACACCACTAATAATGTGTAGTATATTTTAAAATACTCACTCATAATTTCCTCAGTTTAACTATGATTATCACTGTACTATGGTTGCTAATTACAGAATTATCATTCATTAAATAGAAGATTCATCGTATCTTTTTACATATCTCATATTTCTTAATTTACATGAATTCAAATTCAAACATATAAGTGGATAGGTAGACAACGAGTTAGTGGTTGGAGGTAGATCGGAAGAAATTTAGTGGTTTAATTTGAAAGTGGGGCGAGTTTAGAAGAAGGTGAAAGAAGACATTTTGGGTGATAAAGGAGGAAAGGGATAGGGATATAATGGTAAAAAATAAATTAGGTAAAATATTCCATTCGGTTTGGATGAAAAATAACTAGGATGACTATCTATATAATAAAACACAAAGAAAGCTATCAAGTGGCTCTCATTTAATAGGGTTGAAATCAATGGTCCAGATCTAACCTAACAAAACATATTCTCCCAAACTCAAATTCAAATCCCAAAACAACTCCTTTATTTATTTATTTATTTATTTCTCTTTCTCTCTGTTATTCTCTTCCTATTTACTTATAAATTTATATTTTCAGATTTCAGGTTTGTAAATTTTTAGATTTTTAATGCAATTTTTTATTGTTCATGTTACATTGAAAATAGCAAATATCTGATCAACAGTTAAATTTCATCATTTTTCACACTCAAAGTTCTAAGAAGTTGGATTTTACACCCCCTTTTATAATTAATTTTCAACATATACTAATGGAAATATGGACTTTTATTTACAACTAATATTGTTTTATTATTCAAACTTGAGCTACATAATGGTTGTTTTACTGTTTACAACACTTTCATATATTGTATCGTTCTGAAGACGTGCCGTAAGCACGTGCCCACGGAAAAATCTAGTATACTAACATTTTCCCTTCTCCTTTAATTTAGCTTATTTTTGTTTCAGGTCCATTCGGGAAGAAGGTATGCGGCTTGTGTTGAAACCATTTACATCTAGTAGACTGGTAAAGGAAATTGGGCAGCAAAAATATCTTGAGCAACAATGCGGTGTGTCAGTGGTTAGATAAGATCAATTAAACAATTTGTTTGTGGCCTATGTACAAAACATCGTCTCTTCGGTGATCGCCCATATGGTACGACAGGATCAACCCTCATTGCCACCACTCTCAATGACAACCCAATGTTCATATTCAACCATACGGTCGTCTATCATAGTAGGTTATTAACCAACTAGAGTATACATGCTTTCCTATCACTCGATTTTGCACAAGCTATAGAAGAATCAACTGATGTTCAACCAGCAAAAATAAGATGTCGAAGACTTAGTTGGGTAGGGATTCTCTTATATGTTAGCCTAGGAGTTCTTGGCCACAAAGTTCAAAGTGGAAAGACTTGGGTCCGTTTGTTTTGCAACTCAGAATAGAGTATTCAGAATACTCTATTCTGAGTTGGCGTTTGTTTTAAGTCTTATTCCCAATCTCTATTCAGAATACTCATACCCCCTATTTTCCAAAACACCACCTTTACTCTCTTCTCACACCTCCTTTACTCTCTATTCAGAATATTATTATTATTATTATTATTATTATTATTATTATTATTATTATTATTATTATTATTATTATTATTCAAAATTGATATTCAAATTGATATTCAAAATTGTCAGATATATAGCAGAACAGCTTTTAAACTCTCTTTTTCAGAAAAACAGCTTTCAGATAATAGTTTTCAGCTAGAAATATAACCGAACAGCTTTTAAACACTCTTTTTCAGAAAAACAGCTTATTCAAAATTGATATTCAAATTGATATTCAAAATTGTCAGAAATATAGCAGAACAGCTTTTAAACTCTCTTTTTCAGAAAAACAGCTTTCAGATAATAGTTTTCAGCTAAAAATATAACCGAACAGCTTTTAAACACTCTTTTTCAGAAAAAACAGCTTTCAGATAATAGTTTTCAGCTAGAAATATAACCGAACAGCTTTTAAACACTCTTTTTCAGAAAAACAGCTTTCAGATAATAGTTTTCAGCTAAAAATATAACTGAACAGCTTTTAAACACTCTTTTTCAGAAAAACAGCTTTCAGATAACAGTTTTCAGCTAGAAATATAACCGAACAGCTTTTAAACACTCTTTTTCAGAAAAACAGTTTTAAGATAATAGTTTTCAGCTAAAAATATAACCGAACAGCTTTTAAACACTCTTTTTCAGAAAAACAGCTTTCAGATAACAGTTTTCAGCTAGAAATATAGTAGAACAGCTTTTAAACTCTCTTTTTCAGAAAAACAGCTTTCAGATAACTGTTTTCAGCTAGAAATATAACCGAACAGCTTTTAAACACTCATTTTCAGAAAAACAGCTTTCAGAATACAGTTTTCAGCTCGAAATATAACCGAACAGCTTCTAAACTCTCTTTTTCAGATAAACAGCTTTCAGAATATCAATATTCAGAATATAGGCTAAACAAACAGCTTTTTGGCTCATATTCAGAATAACTCTATTCAGAATACTCTATTCAGAATACTCAATTCAGAATACTCTATTCAAAATATCAAAACAAACGCACCTAAGGAACAATGATAGAGGAAGATAGTCATCCACTGTCATGTCAAATTGTCAATCGCATTTATAAAATGAAGGCAAGTTGAAGAGAGTCTGGCCTAGACCTGAGTGATGAAATCCTTTCCTGTCAATAGCTTTAGGGTCATGGAAGTACAGAGTACATAAGTTTTTTTTAAAAAATAATTTTAAAAATAAATTAATAATTTTTAAAATTTAAAAATTTAAAAGTTAAAATTAAAATTTTGAATTTGATTTTTTTGGGGGATTTTTTTGGGGAATATTTTGACTTTTATTTGTATTTTTTATTTTTTAAAAGGAAATTGGACTATGGCCACCATGTTTCATTAATTAGTACGATAATAAACCAAATCTTGGCAAATTGTGGAAATGTGTACAAGTGTAGAAAATAGAAAACAATTACCTCCAACAATCATGGAGGGATAGAGGTGAAACTAAATTGTTGAAAGAAAAGCCAAAAACCCCGCTAGCAACCCTGGTGGGAGATAGGACTCCAAGGTGGGGCCGATATCTACCTCGTCGTTATCGAAGTGATAATTTCGAAAGATGTCGTTATTGTGATACTGAGTACCAAGCGATTTTCTCTGAATTTCCCCCCAAAATAACCCACATTTTGAAAGCATTTACCAAACTAACCCACTCTTGAAAGTATTTACCAAAACGAACCACTCTTTATCTCAGTTAGCGACCCTGGTGAAAACATGGTCGCTAACTGAGATAGTGAGTCTATCTGTCTATTGTTTTCACCACGTGGGGAAAAACTTGAAGAAAAAAGTCAAGTATACACACGCTATCTCAGTTAGCAACCCTATTTTCACTAGGGTCGCTAACTGAGATAGCTAGTGTCGATTGGGAATTCACTTAATACCACACTCGCCATCTCAGTTTCTTCTTCCCCTATCTCTCTCCACACTCCTCCCATTTTGAAACCCTAATGGCCTAAATCCGACATATTTTCTCACCAAAATCCACAAAATCTCAAAGCAACCTCTTCATCCCCCAAATTCTACTCTCCTCACACTCTCAAAACCCTAAACCTATCTTCCTACATCCCCAATTTGGAGGTTTGAAGTTTGGAAACACAAAAGGGGGTTGGAGTTACCAAGCAAGTGGAACAATCTCATCTTCGTTCTACCTAGTATTCGTGTGGTATTTGTTCATAGCTCTTGCTATTTGATTTTTGGTTAATTTTGATGAGGGTTAGATTTAGAATTGTGAGTTAATTTGATATGTGTTTAACAATGAATTGAGTGTTTTGGTTATACGAATTATGCCTACATTGTACTAAGTGTGGATGATTTATACTAAATTTATTTGTGTAATTAACCTAAAATAACTTATATTGTACTAAGTTAGTTAGTGTTATTCGTGAAATATTTGTACTAATTAATCTAAGTCCACAATGCATGAGTGTAATACGTGATGTGGGTAACATTGTGATTATATATGCTATACTTCAGTAACATTGTGAGTAATATTGTGACTAACATTGTATATAGACGAGTGTCGATTTATGATGATAGTTATAAGCTATTGTAATATTGTGAGTAACATTGTTAGATATCGTATTGTAATTAGATATTGATGAATGTATAATTCTGTATTATTGATATTACATTTAATTCCTGGAAACTCCCGTTTTTTATTGATCGATATATCTAAAACCGAGATACAATCAAACTTATAGGATTCTCTTTGTTATTGAATATGCCACGAACCCAGGCTATTCATCAAGAAGGAACGAGTATAGACCTCCCCGTAACCGCGGGGGCCCACGTACATGTTACGGTCAACCTCCGGGTGGATCTAGTCGTGGTGGTGGACGACAACATGCAAATGTAAGTCTAAAATATATTTATTCGATGAATTTGATTTTCATGTCAAGGAAAACACAAATTGTTATGTTGATGTTTTCGCCTTTTATGCTTTGTAGGTCGAGGCGGGTCCTTCCCAACCAAATGAGCCCGACCCGTCTACTCAACCAAATGAGCATGACCTGTCTTCGCCAACACATGTTCCACCGGTGGTTCCCGGTCCAATCGTTCCAAGGTTCTTGACGTTGCAAGGGAAACATCGCTCAAAAGCCGTGTGGGAGGGAGAGTCTCTAGTGTGTACTTTCGGCATCACGGCACTTTGCCCATGCATCCACGTATCCACGAGTTATTACGGGGTTGTGGGTTATACGGCTTCAGTTTGATGAGTTCTATTAAGGCCGACCGTCCACTTCTAACCGCCCTTCTCGAAAGATGGCATCCCGAAACACACAGTTTCCATTTGCCGATGGGGGAGATGACTATCACATTGCAAGATGTTGTAGTACTCACCGATCTTCCCATCGATAGACAAGCCATAACTGGGACAATGGACTTCGATTTGGAATTTTTAATCCCAGAATATCTTGGAGTTGAGGCGGATCCTCGATCTTTCATCGGCAAATCTCTTAGAATGAAGTGGTTGAACATTTGCTCACAAGTTGGATGAAGATTCGACCCATTTCCAAGTCGAGTGCTATTTGTCGGGCATATATCATGACATTGTTTGGAGGTGTCATGTTCTCAAACTCCACAGGTGATTCCGTTCCACTCATGTACTCACCTCTAATCGCTGATCTTGATAGAGTTGGGGTGTACAGTTGAGGTAGTGCTGCATTGGCAACGCTATACAGAAGTTTGTGCAATTACGCTCTCGGTGCGAAGCAGATGAACGGACTGATGTTGTTGCTACAAGTGTGGAGTTGGGAACGCTTACATGTTGGACGACCCGTAATAAGTAGGCAATCACCAAAGTGGGAGAACGTTCCAGGTGACGAACACTCGAAACCTCCACAGGGTGTCTATTTGTCTGGTTTCCTCACATGGAAGGCTAATCCAAACCGATGCCTAACCTACTACAGGAACGAGTTCGATAGTTTGTCGGATGACTGTGTTAATTGGGAGCCCTATGCTGAGGAGCGTCTAGCTAGATTGCCACTCGTCTGCACGGCGAGTTGCCAACTATGGTTGACTACGGCTCCTCTTGTCAACTTCGATACAGTGGAGGGCTATTTTCCCGATAGAATTCTCCGACAATTTGGCCTACTTCAAAACATTCAAGTGCACCAACCATTCAATGCAGATCTGCATGGTGTTACCGGTACGGGTCGCCAGTCAGCTCACAATTGGGCCACTTGTTTGCAGGCCCACGTCGATATATGGGACAATCATCGGTATGATCACGTGATTGTAAACATTTTCCCAGCCGATCCATCTTTACATGGTCCATATATTGCGTGGTATCGGAGAATGACACGTATATATATTTCTCCGACATACCAAATGCCAGCGGGTGTGCAAGGACCGACTAAGAGACGAGCCGCTAATCCAGCTAACACCCATTCTGTGAAAACCCGATGTTCCAACCGAAGGCAACATTGGTTCGTAGTCTCGTAAGTTTTATACATTATGCCTTTATTACGAATTCTCTTAATCTTTAACATGTGTCGACTTTCAATAAATGATGTGAATTTCTTGTGTGTATATGGAACAAACTTGGAATCCGGTTAGAGAATGCGCGAAGGTTCTTTAATAAGTGAATAGGAGAATACTCTAGATCGGAATCATGGGGAAGTACTTTTTAAGGAGCAATGTTGCCGAACCAATGAAGGTATTTGCACGGAAAATGGTTGAGTCATGTCGAGCCCAAGCCGACCTTGTTGGCGAAGGAAACACATTAGACGCTATATTGAGATGTCCGGTGTATGGAACAGGGCGTCGCAAACAAATGGCATCAAGACCATCCTATCGTGAGAGAATGTTTGAAGAACAACGTCAGCGAGCGGAGCAAGCCGAGGAGCCAGAAGAAGAAGCTGAAGAAGTTGATGATAACATTCCCCGAAATGTTTGCGGAAACGCCTGCACTTATTCACCCCTACCTAGATTGTAATTTAATATTTTGGACTGGACTTTTATATTTTGTTACATGTTTTTAACATTTTGGACTGTAATTGTTGTTATGCATGTGTGTTTGTTTGTTATTGAGTTGATGAGGGATTTGTAAGTTGATGGAGAATTGAATTCAATTGAGAATTGAATTGAATTGAGATGTCCGGTGTAATTGTTGAAGTTTCTGGGGAACTCACCATCTCCACAGTCGCTAACTGAGTTGGCGACCTTAATTCAACTACGGTCTCTATCTCAGTTAGCGACGTTGGAGATGGTGAGTTATCCAGAAACTTCACATCTCTGGATGAGCTCAACTTCCCACTGTCGCTAACTGAGATAGCGACCCTTTTTTAGCCAAGGTCGGTTAGCGACTGTGGGATGTTGAGCTCATACAAAGATGTGAAGTTTCTGGAGAACTCACCACCCTCACAGTTGCTAATTGAGTTAGTGACCCTACCGATGAAAATTCCCAATCAAAGCAGCAACACCTGTTGTTCCTTCTACACATATAAATCAACAAAAAACTCATTCCAATTCACATCAACTTCACATCGCATAACACCTCCAATCCAAATCCAACATCAACTCCAACATGCACAACAAATAATCAACTTCACATCTCCATACACCTCCAATAACAAACATCATCTAAATCTGAATAATTTAAACCAAACAACACAATCAACCAAAACACATTCAAGTGTAGGACAAAGCATACATTAGTACAAAACATGAGTACAAAATAAATGATAAATTTACATAGTTTGACGGCTTTGGGAAACTTGTCTTGAGTTTGTCCGGCATCAGCGCTTATTGTGACCCCTCAGACCACATTTAGAGCATGTCATCCTCGTACCCGTGCTGGACTCATCTCTCACATCCATATCATTGCAAATTCTCGTAGTCTTTGTAACACCCTGAATTCCAAATAAGTATGATTTCGAAGTTCCACAGGATCTTTACACTTCACTTCGTACAATTTTACAAGAAATTTAAAACTTTTGTATAATAATGTTTACATCAACACAGCGGAAGCAAATTACAACGTATTACATGAATAAAATAACACTTGAAACAATTCTTTAAGCAGTAATCCTCTTTAGTACTTTCATTCATTTTATCCTACATAGAAACTGTGGGTACGTCAGTTGCATACAACTGACGCTAGAATATAATACATCAATTTCTCTGACTTAGAAAACACACACTTGATCACAAACAAAGCTAAGTGGGACTATCTTATTGATATCGTGTGTGATTGTGCACTTAGTCTTGATGCAGTTACTTGTTATTTCATGACACTAATTCGCACTTGTTCGAACTTATGCATCTCATTCTACATAAATCTGAGGGCAAGCCCTTAACCGTTCTTCATCTTGTAAGGTTGGATACCTCGTTATGAGTTAAACTACTACGGTAACTACGGTAAGTATCCTAGATATTCTATGAGTTACAAGCCCATGTCCAGACAATCTGGAGGGGAATCCCACGTCATGACATGACGCACCATGTAGACAGCCTATGGACAATTCGCATTCGTCATGGGACAATAACACTAAATAGTCACCAAGCACCCTACAAGCGTCGCCACGGTCCTGATAATTCCGGAGATGTATTCACGTCATGACATGACGCATCATGTAGACAGCCTGTGAACACTCTCACACCGTAGATTCGAGACCCCCATACTTGTGTTTTTCTCTTACTTTCATCACATCTTCACTATGTGTCTAATCCTTAGATAATTCAATCATGAGTAAAATTAAAACCCTAGAGTTAGCATCACCTCTACACCGGACTTAACCATCAATTGATAACAACGACCCAAATCTTGGTCTTTTTCTGCAACATTCATTTTTTCCAAGAATTCATTCATGCCGATATAAGGACTTAGCTACATTCTAGTTCTTAACTTCTTTTTCATGTTCACCAAAATTTGAATGTTCATACTCACAAATTTTCACATTTCATCAGAATCTTTTTATTTCATTTCTCATGCACACTTGGCACTTGCACATATTAAACAACAATTTTCATATTTAATTTACTACATCTCACAATTTAATCTCCACATAATTTCTTACATTGACATTTTTCTCTTTCTTTAATTATGTCAAAACCATATTTTAAAGAAAATTTATCAAGTTCTTTAATCCATTTTAATATAAAGACTGCATCTAATCTTCACAAAATACATAAAAAGTTGTAGAATTTTTTTTTATAAAGTCTAAATAATATTTGTAGAATAATAAAATCTTTCCCCAATTTTTCTCTCTCCTAAAACTCAACATAAACTCACAAATCGAGTTTTTTATAAAAAAATACAAAGCCCCAATAAAAAGGCAGAGTTCGGATTCGAACCCAGAGCCAAACCCCCGCCCATGAACAGTAACAGACCCAAAACACACCCAAAGACCACTTGGTCCTGAGTGACTAACCGATATGAAAAGGGTTATATTCTTTATATGCCGATTATACTGTATTTGGGGGAAAATCAAATTTTCAGAAAAACAGAGGCTCTTCACGACTCGAACCCGAGACCCCTTGCACTGTACACAGTGCCTATAAGAGCATCTGTAGTCGTTTGCCAAATATGCATAATATGCATATTTGGCGCAAAACGGAGCTGCAGTCGTTTGCCAAATATGCATATTACAGTAGATTGCCAAATATGAGAGGGGAGTTGAGATTTATTCATATATGAGAGACGACACTTCAAGTGTCGTCCCAACAAAAAAAATTAATATTTTTATTGTCGGACGACACTTCAAGTGCCGTCGCTTGAAAAAAAATAATATTTTTTTCCAATTAAAAAAACCCCAAAAAGATTAAATCCCTCGGACGGCACTTAAAGTGCCATCCCTTGCCCCCTTTTGTCGGACTGCACTTTATGTGTCATCCCACAAAAGGTAGGGGTTAGTTGCAATTTTGTAATTTTTTTGCAATTTTTGAATTATTTTTTAAATTTTTGTAATTTTTCCGTAATTTCTGGAATATTTTTGTAATTTTTTGTAATTTTTTCGTAATTTCTAAAATGTTTTTGTAATTTTTTATTTACAGACGAATTTTTATTCCTCGGACGGCACTTGAAGTGCCGTCCCTCCCCTTTTAGGTCTTTTTGCAAATTTTGAATTGTTTTTGTAATTTTTTGTATTATTTTTGTAATTTTTGTAATTTTTGTAATGTTTTTGTTAACAAAAATTTGCACTTCGAAACTTTTTTCCTCTGACGGCACTTCGAGTGCCGTCGCTCCAATTTATTTTTGTTTTGTTTTTTTTTCGACGGAGCTTTGAGTGCCATCCCATTGTTTTTTAATTTATTTTTTTCTCCGACGGCATATAAAATGCCGTCGCTTATTATTTTAATATAAAAAGCTAAAAAAAATAGCTTTTGAAGACTGCAGCAAAACTTCGATTGCTATTTTCATTTATGCATATATGCATATTTTCCCCTCAAACGACTACAGATGCTCTAACCCACACCGAGAGCCAGTATGCCTAAGCTCAATTTCTGCTGTAGTTTGGAGTCGAAATAATTATGTATCTACTGTCTATTTATATATCTCTTTTACAAAAATTCAATTTCTTAATACATTGGTATCTTTCAAAATCAAATTTGTCCAGAATATTTTCCTTAAAATAAAACAGTGTATCAGTAATTAATCCCTTAATTTTTAACATTAAACAAGTTTTATTAACCACTTATATTCAAGGAATATCTTATGGACTTTAAAATATACTATAGTTCTTTTTCAAAATACCAATATAAAACTCACTAAATATAAGTTCTTGTTCTCCTTCAATTCTACAAAAGTCTAGCCATTATTCTTTTATCATATCCACAACAATTTATTCATTTAGCAATTAAACATGACAATATTTATTCATCTCAATCTACAACTAAACATAGCAATATCCATTTATTTACAACTAAGTCATTCATTAAACAAAATCATCACACTAGCATGGTTCATTTACAAATAGATATTCTAGCATGAATTTCATTAATAGAACACCATGATGAGCTTTAATTTACTAATCACAATCAAATTTTCTCTTTTCTCTACTAGTCTCTTTAGTCAAACACATGGCAATTTTAGCTAGTTTCTCTAGCATGTTCATGAATTTAAAAATCCCTAGCATGCTATCTATATTAGAAGTAGAGAAACCACCCATCTTTTTGAAGACAAAGAAACTCCTAAAGAACTCCTTTAAAGTATGATCGTCTCCCTTTTCCTCCTAGCTTGTGCCACAAAAACCCGAGCTTCTCCTCTTTGATGGTGCCACCGAGCTTCCTTGATGTGCTAACCGAGCCTCCTTGATGGTGCTAGCCGGCCACCCAAAATGCAAGAGCACACACACACAAACACTCAATCTTTTTTCTCGCACATCTCTATCTTTTCTCTTTGAAATTTCTAGGTGCAAAGAGAAATGAAAGACCAATGGAGCTATTTATACACAACTTAAGACAAAATGAAGGGTTGAGATGAGTTTGGATGAAGGGTTTAAATGCATTTGGGAGTTAGAAGAACTACCCATCATCAAGTAACCAACTCTCCACTCTTCCACTCTCTCCATCCCCTTCCAAGCCTATGGCCGGCCACCCCCTTGTCTACCATTGCACGTGCGTGTGCAGTGCACGTGTTTCTATATGCACACTAGTTAAGTTTGTATATTTATTAATTAACTAAATTGTTACATGACAAGTCTACTCTACAAGTTGTCTCAATTACTAATAGAATTAACTAGTGGGCTAATTAGGTGGGCTAAAACCATGGGCTTTTAATTAATTAATTAATTAATTTTGGGTGGGCTAGAATTAAGTCATTAGCCTAGGATTTAATAAGAGGCTTTTAAAAAGAGAAGAAAATATTTATTCATGACATAAGAATAATTTTTTAAAGCTAAATTAATTTGCACGTGCGAAACACATGAATACAAATGAAATTTTTTATATTTAATTATTTGAAAATTCAAGATGTTACAGTCTTCGACCGCCCTTTCCTATAACGTCGCAAGCTCGCATCCGCTATAAGTCGTGGTCCACTATGAACAGGCCAATATGCTGGATCAAGTGTAGGATGAAATGTGGGTGCCCATGTTTGTGCTAAGGAAATAGTAGAATAAAATGTCCTAGCAATCATCAACGTTAGAGAGTGTCCTAGCAATCATGGACTTTAGAGAGTGTCATTTTCTATGGGCACAGTCATGAAATATTGACCTTCACCTTATTCCACTGCGTATCGAGCTACAATTTTCACATGATAATAGCAGACACATAGACTCGCTATATCAGTTAGCGACCCTAGCGAAAATAGGGTCACTAACTGAGATAGCAAGTGTATACCTGATTTTTTTCTTCAGGTTTTTCCTCAAGTGGTGAGAACAACAGACAGATAGACTCGCTATCTCAGTTAGCGACCCTGTTTTAGAGAGTCGATCTTTTTGATAAATACTTTCGAAAGTGAGTTAGTTTGATAAATACTTTCAAAAAGTGGTTGATTTTGGGGAAAAATTATTTTCTCTGCCCAAAACGAGAAAAAATATTTAACTTGAAATAGTCTACCAAGACTACTATTATTAATACTACGAAAGTAAAAATTATTTCTATCAGTAAATCAGCTATTGTAGCAGTCCCATGTTCGTGAGTTGCTAAGATAGCAAAGCTTTCCTTAGTTAAAAAGGGAAGAACAAAACAATCTTCTACTTAAAAAAAAATTACGTCCTCCACTTTAGAAAGGTCAATTTTGGTAATTAAAATCTAAAATGTCCCGATCCACTAAAAACCCATCTTCAAAAATTCTTCTCAATTTTAGGGGTCTGGAACTAAAAACACTCACCTTCTCATCGAGAAGCAATGGCGTCCCTCCAATCTCCCTTCTTCTTCTTCCTCACTCGAATCACTGCTTCTAATTTTGGCGCCAAAACGAAGACGGCAGCCTCTAGATTTGCCCCCAAATCCAGCAATTGCGGCGGCGGCGGCGATGTGAATCTCAAAGCTGCACTTACTGCGGCTTCCATTCGATTCAAGGAGTCACTTCGTTCAGGTCTTATGTTTCTTTGGTCTGTGTTTGGTTTTTCAGTTGTTTTTAGAGAACCCATTTGAGAAAAATTGCTAAAATTGGTTCAGTGTGGGGGATTTTATTTGTTAGTTGATGCGGATAAACCATTTGATGAAATGCCACTCAGGGCCGGCCCTGAGTTCCCGGGGACCCGAGGCGAACTCCTGAAATGGGGCTCCATACACTTAAAAAAAAAAACATGTATACAAAAAAATTGCACATTGTTGAACTCAAAAATATGCAAAATATATAAATTTGTTTTAAAATCACCCAAATTTAAAGTATCAAATTCAATTCAAGTAAACCTAAATTTTTTTAAAAAAAATTTAAAGACTCAAATAATTATTTTTGGGGCCGCCTAATAACAATATTTTTTTACACGCAAAATATGTGCCTATATTTATAAAGGAATTACGAATTTGGTGCCCCTAAAATCGCAAAAACGCCGGGCCCTCACCCACCTCAAGGGTGGGGCCGGCCCTGATGCCAATGAACAAACAAAATGTATTTATATTAGACTTAATTTTCAGTACATTATAAAATCCCATTTCAGGAAATTGCCACAAAAAAAAGGTTTTTTTTTGTTACTTAATGTCGATAACTTGTTTGATGAAATGCCCATGAAGAAAATGATGAGTAATGCGATGTGTAGTTGTTTTTTTCTTATAGGTGTGGCTAGAAACTCACTAGCTCAAGGAGCACATGCAAGGAACACAACAGCTAGTTAAAGAATGAATAAATGCACATATTGCATGTGCAGCTTGGCTTTAGATGCATATTTTGATAGTATGGGAGACCGACTTCAAAAGAGTTTGTGTCGGAATAGTAAAGATGGGTTGACAAACTTTAGTAAAATGCACCACTATAATACAGTAACATTTTCAGTGAGAAAATAACATGAGAGGAAAATGAAGGTAATTATCTTTATTAGTTTGCTATCGATAAGAAGTCTTTGTGTAGTACTCTCCGATAGCTTTATTTCTTCTTAGTCGTACTTGTTCTTTAAACTTATGTGCACTGCAAAATTGATTGATGCAATGGAACCAGGGACTGAGTGTTGAACATTTACATAGAATATTTACTGCAATTAAAAATTAGGCAAAAAGAACAAAATAAGTGTTTTGTTATTATTTTGTTCTTCGACCTTTTAAAGATGGTTAGACTATTTCTTATATACTTTTTTTGCCATTCTACATCACATGCAATAAGATGGTTGCTCTCTGTTTGTTGTGTTAATGATAACCCTATCTACTAAAATAAGTTGAATGGAAAGTTTTAAGAGTCTATGCTTCAATTTATGTATTAATATGCTCAAACTGAGTAGGTTAGTTCTGAAATTGGTATTCTTATTTTATTTTTGTGCTGAACTTAATAGCGTATGTTTTAGATCCCCTGTTCATCGACCCATATGCCGGATGCTTTCTTTCTTCTGTTACAATTCAGGAGATGAGAGAACAATGCACAGTGGAAACAGCTGCATCATCGCCTTGTTACTATAGTTTAGCAACAAAGTGTATTGATGATACGTTACTGAGTCTTGTTAGCAGCTCGGATGAGCTTAGACAGGTAGATTTGTTAGTATGAAGACTCGAACATCTCTCTATCTGTTTGTATTGCTAATATGCCCTTATACCATATAGATTATTTTGTTGACAGATGGTATGGACACCCGCCCATATAGGCTGAGCTGGCCTCACTCATCTGTTATTTATGACATATCTCCTGAAAGAGTTTTCAAAGAAGCATCTCAGAGGCTTGAAGGTGCATGTTCTATCTCAACTAAATTTTCCTCCTTTATTAATCAACTACACTAGGTAGAAAGCTAGGTTTTTAATATGCAGTTCATCCTTTCAGCATTTTTATTTGAATACGAATTTTGTAAAAGCAATACATTGTACATGCAACATACATGCAAATCTAGTTTTTATAATGCACTCGTATATTAGTTAGAAGAGTTGCTCGTGTTTGTTTTCCTAGTTCATACGCACTTTAAAATATATAAAAAAACTCAATTTTTTTTTCCTCCCTCCAAAACCTTTTATCTTATGGGATTTACTTTCCTAATTTATGGACGTTGATTTGGCTTGTTATTGATCATGAAGTAGTTATATTTTATTCTTAGTTTAATGAACTAACTTAAATGAAGAAAAAAAATCTGTTATCTTCTCTATTTGACATAAAACTAATTTACTAAGTATTACATGTTTTGATTTTTCCTCCCTTCCTTTTTGTTGTTGTTTGCACCTAGATACACACAGGGAAGGATTTCGTATTTCTATATTTATGAATAATAGTATGGTTTCTCACTATTCTTGATAGAATTCTTCCTTTGGAATCATAGGTGTTGGAGCTAAAATTTCAAAAGGTTGTTTGCTGCTCCATGTTTCTCTGGAGACTCCTCATTTACAAGTGACTTTATGTGGGAAGGGATTGAGCGGTACCAGGCCAAGCTTATGGGTACTACAGGTGATCAATTTTATTAGGTCATTGTAGCCTTTTGATTCGAAGAGATTCATTTCCCCTCCTATTATGCTGTAATTATTGCTTCACTGTTGAAACTGTTTAGAAACAACTGTTAACTTGCATTTGGGATATTATTAAATTTATGATAATATCTGGATTAGCAAAAGAATTTATTAAAACAAAATACTGTTTATAGTACATCTATATTTCCCTTAAATGTGAGCCTACAGCGTATGTGCTCCTTCAAAATTAATACATAATTATACCGCAGAAGACCAGTTGATTTGTCAGCATTCTTGTATGTTTATTTTTTTATTTTTTGTCAGCATTCTTGTTTGTTGGTTACTAGTTTTTCTATAGGTGACCTCATATTACTAGGAAAGCCTTAGATGGTCATTGAAGTGATCACTAAATCTACACTAGATGACGTGGCTCGTCGGACAAATTACTAATTAGTAAGTTTCTTGCAGGGGCTACCTTTGATGACCTTGTCAAAGTTTGAAGATGTACTGTCTGTTGTCAGCAGTTTGGCAATGGAAGGATGTACTTTCATGGGAGTTTTGCCTACCTTGTTGGTAGAAGCTGGGTTAGAAAATACGGTTAGTCTCCCTTCCCCTCCCTCATGTGTTCAACCAAGTTTTGATATTTTTATTTTCTTTTATCATGTCACGGTCCGTGCAATATAATAAACCTGTATTCAATCGTTGTTCTTTGGCAGTGTACAAAACATAACTTGGTGGAGAGTCTTTTTATGAGCCATGGCTTTCAAGTTGATGTGATCGAGCATACTGAAATCACAAGAAACATGCAATTAGAGCCTCCACCTGGAGATTACAGCGATGTACTGTTCATTGCAAGACAGCTGCGATTTTCTGATGCCCAGGTAATATAAATTTTAAATGTAAAAGTAAAGTACTAATTCACATTATAGCTTAAGGAAATTATTTCTTCCCAACTGATCCGGGACTTATCCCTGTCATTTTCGGTCTACTCTGTCTTTGTTCCCAATTTGCGTGGGTAGGCACAAGAGCCTACTGCAATTATGTCGTTTGATAGACTTTTTTCTGTAAATAATGTTGGTGTGAGCAGTTGAGTTTCAGTTCTCTTCTAAAGATTGACCATTTTTCCTTTTGCTCAACAGATGGAGGCTTGGAGAACACAATTTCTAAGACTAGAGGAAGAAGGTGATGAAGATGGATTTGAGGAAATGTAACATGAACTTTGTTATCTTTCCTTTCATATCTTATTATTGATTATGCAAGCTAGTATTTGCAGCATTCCGGCGAGTGGCGACTGGGTTGGTGTATTGGTTGACATGTTGGATAATGGTCGACAAGGGAAATGCCTTTCGTCGCTGTAATAGTAGAGATTTTTGTAATGGTTGTATCTGATATTCTATTGTTTTATTACACATTCCCATATCTTTGGAATGACTTTTTTTTCTCGGGTCTTATTAAATAGAAGGGTCTTATTAAATAGAAGTACACGATTCATACTTGTCTTATCTTTTATCTACATAACTAATAATTGTCATCAATTTTCAATGAGGAACAAATATAGATTTTCAATGAGGAACAAATATAGATGAAATGCGCAATAAGCCATATATCAAACGTTCACACAACCACATCTCAACTTGCTGAAAGGTGGCCAGGGATTTGACATGTTTGGATCAGATATTTGAAGCAGTAATGTTCTAATTCGTAATTTTGATGGACTGGAGAAAGCAACCAGCAGATCTGAAATAAAAACCGAAAGAAGAAACGGGGAGATTGCAATGTAGAAATGCTCAAATACAATTCACTCCTTGCAGTAGAGCACTCAAAATGGATGTATATAAACAAATCAACTGCAATTTACAAATGCCCAAATACATATATACATACAGGGCCAATACATTACCTTCATGCTTTTCATCTTTGCATGTGAAACTTGGAAATGAAATGGTCAACAATTACAGGAGACAAGTAGACAATATAATTCCTTCCTTTGCATAGGTTCAGAGATAATCAATGGTTCACTGAATGCTGTGGATTCAATGGTTTAGCTGGTTACAAGTAAGAAACATGAACAAGATAATTAGATAAAAAGATCAAAATATTATGCCATCTCGCTTCTTGCAGTGTTTAATACTATACATCACTTCAGAGAAATTACCAGGATAAATACTCCAGTTAAGATCTGTAAAACTGATCTCAGTGTATTTGAATTACCACGAACAACGAGATATACACGGGGAAATTATATCATATAAACAAAAAAAAATAATAATTCAGTTAGTCGTCAATCTCTTTATACAATATTTTCAGAATCAGATTTGCTCCGCGGCTAAATGGGCACTGCAGTGTCATGAAAATGTTGAATGATGCAACTTTTGGCAGCTACAAATTAGACCACTTCACCTCACCTCTTGAGTTTCAGGGGTTTCATGTCTTTCTGAAAGAAACCAAATCTTTTATCTGTTGATAAGGAGAGAATGTTGGAGTTCATACAACATGGGATGATTTGTTCTATAATTTTTCCACTGCACAAAATCAATTCATAATAATGTTATCGCAAAATAAAAGAAAAAAAAACTACCAATTTGAGTCTCTCCATCAAATTTACTGATCTCAGTGTATGGACAATAACCCCACAGTTTAATTGCTATTACTAGTTGTGTGGTGTAGTAAAAATCCTGTCATTATGCTAAAACTTTAAAGTTGTAGAAGGGTTGAGAGAATTACACTTGTATTCTAACACGTCCCGACACGTCGAGCGCCCCAATTTTAATGGGTCAAAGAAACGAGATAAAAGCCCAACATATTGTGGATCGAGACCTGAATGTGTGCAAGGAAAAAACAATTCTTCAAAAACATAAACGGAGCCAGTAAGATTCGAATCTGGGTACTCTAATACCAAGTGGAAGTCGCTGCCACTAAACTTAGAAGTTGTAAAATGATTGAGGGAATTGCATTTGTATTCTAACATGTGTCAAGCGTAACACCTACAAACACAAGGATAAAGAGAAAGTTAGACATTGCGCTTCCACCAAATATGATGATGATGATGATGATGATGATGACAAAGTTAGACATTGAGCTTTCCACCAACTACGGTCGATGATGTCGAATTCTTGGTTTGTGTCAAATAATCAATAATATCAACTGAACAGTCGTTATTAATGGAAAGTGCTAAGCTAGAGGCATAGAAAGATAGGAGTGCATTCCATACTCATTTAAGGTATACACCTTTAAATGTGAATAACTAATGAGATTGGAGGTCCACTTGGGCTCAACTTGTAGATTGCTTACAGGAATTGGGACTTCAATAGCTCATTTATGGAAAATAAGCTGAAGGCTCAGAAACACTATTTCATAAACGTACATATGGGACGACCACTATAAGCATACAGATGGATCTATAATCCATACAAAAGAGAGAGAAAAAAAACAAAAAAACAAAAAAAAAACATTTTACCTGAGTATCAGGAAAATGAATATGACACTGAGTGATAACTACTCTTCATTACTCCAAGAAAACAATTGCTACAGAATTTCCAGTTCTCAGAGAGTTCTCTGTGAAGTGGTTTGAAGTGCAGATAGTTGATGATAACCCATTTTTGGCTATATTGATCAGTACTGGTAGCAACCATGAAAGATATTCTACATATTCTGCTGACAAAAAGACAATTAAAGACAGATGACTGCTCTCCTTTTTTTAAAGCATTTGCACGAATCATAACTAATTGACGCGAGGAATACAAGACGAGGTGACTTGGTGTATGCTTTCTGCCGATGATACCGTCTTAGTGGACGAGACTAGAGCAGGAGTCAATGCTAAATTAGAATTGTGGAGGAAAACTTTGGAAGCTAGAGGCTTTAGGATAAGCAAAACTAAAACAGAGTATATGCAGTGTAATTTTAGTGATATTCGGTACACAACTGAGGAAGTAGTGAAACTTGATGTGTTGACTCTTAGTTTGGTGTGCACAAAACGTGCTCATTAATACTAATAAGTTTAAAGTTAGTTGTTCAGATTATCAGGATCAAATAATATCAACAAGAGATCCAAGAGAGATTCAAGAATATTCAAATAAGGAAAGCAATAAAGAAAGATTGCAAATACAAGCAAAATAGAAAGTTATTCAAAAAGAGTTCATGATTAATTGGTCTACAAGCAAAAGAGAAAGATATCAAGACCTGAATTTTTCCGTTAAGATATAAATAGTTCAATTCACGTTAATTGCGACCCGGGTCGACCCGGTACTGTTCACCGGGTTCGACCCGAACCCGCCAAGTAGCTAACTGGGCCAGGTTGGTGGGCCGGGTCGCGGGTGGGTCGCCGGTTGACCCGGCCCAGTTGCCATCCCTAAACTAGAGATGCTCTAAGAGGGAATTGAAGTGAGGAGTCACAAATGGAATTTCCCTTCTCTCCGCCCATCTAAACTCAGACTAGCCACCCCTCTCAAACCCTTGATCCTCTTCTTTCCCCTCTTTTCAGTTGCAATTCCACACCCTCAAACCCTAGATCCCAACCCTCCTCAAATCCCGACAACCCCACCTCTCAATTCGAACGGGAATCAGGGCCCTTCCCCCTCTTACATCCCGACAACCTGCTCGAAACCCCTCTCCCCGACTGCCCGCAACACCCCCAAACCCTATCTCAAATCCCGACACCACCCCTCCAAAACCCTACCTTCCTCCATATCCTCCATCTCCACCTCAAATCAGTCTCGAAAGACTCCCTGGCAACCCAAGTTGACGGCGACCCCGAAATACATCCATACAAGAAATTCTCAGGTATTGAATCCTAACCCTAGTTTTCGTGGGTTCATGAACTTTATTGTTGAGATGACTGCAATTTTGACAGTGTGGATGACAATTTAATAATTTAGGTAGAGATGAGTAATGTGAATTGATGTGTGTAATTTGCTAATTTAGGAAGCTTTTGTAATAGTGTTAATGAAATGGAGGTAGGTGTTTAATAATTTAGTTCTCACACAAAGAGTAGCGTGAATTGATGTATGTAAAATTAGCTTGGTTAGAATAATTGATGTATCATGTATGTAAAAATAGCTTTGTTTCTTTAATTTCTCAAGTTATAGCTTGTTTTTTTATGTTTATTATCGCATGGATTGATGTGATTATTTTTTAATATAATTTGAAGTGATAATTTTGCTTACATAGTTTATTACTTGCCTTTGTAGAATGGAGATTGAAAATGACGAATTACTAAATCAAGATCTTTGTAACGGGTGGCGAGACGTTGATGAAGATTGTAAACCAATTGTTGGCTTAGTATTTAAAACTTTAGAAGAAGGATTTGAGTTTTATAAAAAATATGCAAAGTTAGCTGGTTTTTGTGTTCGCAAGTCTGCTACCATGGTTGACAAGTCTACCGGTGAGAGGTATTCACAACAATTTGTATGCTCGAAGCAAGGTAAACCGGTAGATAAATTTGGAGTGGATGCTGCAAATGTGGAAGAAGCATCCTGTTCAAATTTGATCAAGCGAAGGAAAAGGGCTGTGACTAGAAAAGAGTGTTTGGCTCAAATAAGAATTCAAAAAGATGATGATGGGAGGTGGTCAATTCGAAGGTTTGTTGAAGTGCACACTCATCCTTGTGTTACATCTAGAAAGCAACCTTTTTTAAGTAATAGAAATGTTTCCGAAGGACAAAAAAACCAACTTAATTCATTCAAAGAAGCTAATATAAGAACTTCGGAGCTTATGCCCTTTATGGAGATAGAAAATGGTGGTTTCAGTAATATTAATTGTACCAACAAAGACATGAGAAATTCTTTGCAAAGAGACAGAGATGAGAGGAAAGTTTATGATGCAGAGTTATTAATGGAGCGTTTGCAAGAGGAAAAGGAAATGGATCCTTCATTCTGTTTTGATTATAAGGTGGATGAAGACAACCAAATAACACATGTATTTTGGGCTGATGCTCTTGCTAGAAAAGCATATAAGCATTTTGGTGATGTGTTAATTTTTGATACAACATATAACACAAATAAGTACAAATTGGTTTTTGCCCCATTTACCGGAGTTAATCACCATGGCCAGTCTGTCAACTTTGGTGCATCATTCATAAATAAAGAGACAACCGAGTCTTTTTTTTGGTTGTTTGAAAAATGGACTGAAGCAATGTGTGGACATCCACCTAGAGTAATTATTACAGATCAAGATCCTGCAATGGAAAATGCAATTCGAAGGGCATTTCCTGATTCTAGCCATAGGCTATGTATGTGGCACATTCTTAAAAAACTTCCTGATAAGCTTGGTGGTCCAGGCATTAGGAATGAGTTTAGCATTCCATTCCATAGTTGCATATGTGATTCAGAGACGCCGGAGGAGTTTGAGATTCGGTGGAATAAAGTTATGGATGATAATATTGAAATTGCAGGTAATCCTTGGCTTTATGAATTTTATTGTTTTGATTAATTTTATTGTTTTTATTGTTTTGATTAATATTGAAATAGCAGGTAATCCTTGGCTTTCTGATATTTTTGATGATCGTGGAAGATGGATACCAGCTTATGCAAAGCATATTTTCACTGCTGGAATTTGCACAACTCAAAGATCTGAAAGTATGAATGCTTTTATTGATAAGTATGTTAACAGTAAAAATTCTTTAAATGATTTTATTACGAGGTTTGAAAGAGTTATAAGGAAACAAAGACAAATTCAATTAGCAGCAGACCATACAACTCTTCATACCAAACCGAAGTTGCAAACTGATTTTGAAGTTGAAACACAAATGTCCAGAGTTTACACAAGAGAGAAATTCTATGTTTTTCAAGATGAATTAGTTAAGAGCTTGAGTTATGCCTCATTGATGAAAGATGATAAGGGAAATGTACGGCACTATATTGTGAGAAGAATTGGAAAGTCACAAAAATCAGATAAAATAAGGGATGTGTTCTATAAAGGAATAGATGAAGTTGGGTCATGCACTTGTAGAAAACTTGAAACTGATGGAATTCCTTGTAGACACATCCTTGTGGTGTTGAGGAATGAATTTCTCGATTTCTTACCTCAAGCTTATATTTTGAAGAGATGGACCGCATTAGTAACCACTGAGCTTGTATATGACAGTAATAGTGAAGAAATTATTGAAAGCTACGACAAGCCACAAGATTTGGATTTGGTGGAACTATTAAATGAAATCCACAAGTTTATGAACATTGCTCACTCATCCAAAGAGATGCACCACTTGGCCAAACGATTACTAGTTGAAGTTAATTTGGAATTGCAACAGGCTAGGCCCCAAGAGTCACAGCAAGAAACAAGCACAACATTACCTAAAACAATAAATATTCATGTACCCGATATTGCAAAGACAAAAGGTAGTGAGAAGCAAATTAAAGGAGGGAGGGAGAAAGCCTTGGAGGCAGCCGCAAAGTCGTTAAGGAAATGTCATTTATGCAAGAAGCTTGTACGTCATGACATCCGTAATTGCCCTTTGAAGGAAAGGTTGTCATTCCATCAACTGTTTTTTTTTATCAATTTTTATTATATATCATACTTTCTTATTCTAAAGTGTGCTAATTATTCATGTAGTGCTAATTTAAATGAAGTTGATAGAGAAAACTTCAATGAGTCACAAGCATCTGCACATTTTTCAAGAAGGGAACCCATATCAGAAGAGGCCCCCAAATAATCCCTCATCTTAATTGTTTTAGTTGAGCGGGTTTGTAGGTATGTGTGTGTTATTATTTTTTTCCCATATGTTGTTCAAAGAGATGTTGTATAATACCTCATATCTTTATTCTTTAAATTATTGTTGTATATAAGATCTTATGAATTACCTTATTCTTGATGTTTACAGGAAACTGATGAAAAATTTGTTCGCTACGGTGTAAAGAAGAGTGCATGTGATTCTTTTAAACAGGAAGTGCTTGAATCTCACTCGGTCATTTTAAATTTACCACCTGCTTATTTTGTAAGTTGGTCTAGGCAGTGATGACAAGCACTATTTTACTAGTCACATTTTGAATGTGTCTCCCCCCTCTACCTATTTTTGTTGGGTCTTGGTCTAGGCAGTGATGACAAGCTTTATTGATATTACAGTGTGCCTTGATAGTACTGGTGCGAGTGCTAGTGCTGCTGCGAATTCTATTGTTACTTGAATGCTTGCTGAATTTATGATACTTCCATTTCAGTGTTTATGCTTGAATGCTTGCTGGAAGTGATTTCATTTTAAATTTACCCCCCGGCCTGTTTTTTTGTTGGTCTAGGCAGTGATGACAAGCTTGTTATTTCCGGGTTTCTGCTTGAATGCTTGCTGGAAGTGATTTCAATTTAAACGCATTGTTGGCATATGCTGCCGCTTCTTCTATTGTTTCTTGTATATCTAATGACAAGCTTCATTGATATTACAATTGTATGCAAGCTTTATTTTGAATTGCTTGCTGAATTTATGTTGAGTTAGGGGGGGGGGGGGGGGGGGGGGGGGGGGGGGGAGACACTGTGAGAACTAGTTGGCATGGCATAATAATGCAGCCCTAGCGATACAAGGATGCTTGATTTGAACAATTCATATATCCAAGTGTGTTCTGAGCCTACGACTAATTCAATTCATGATTTTGTTGAGTTACAATGCTTTGTACTAGTATTTGAGTTCGCGTTTTCATGTTTACAGTTGTTGTTTGAATTATTTGGCAGGAGTTAAGAGCGGTGTGACTGAAGAAGAGGAATAAGATATACAAGCAGCATAAGGAAGAGGAGCAGCAGCACAAGCACCCGAAGCAGTGAATTGAAGGAGCAGCAGCACAAGCACATCAACTTTTGTATCTTATTTGCACTATTTCTCTTTATACCAATTTTTTGTTTGTGTGAAATACAAATAAGTATGATTGGCTATTTGGTAGTATCTTAATAGAGTTTTAATGGTCTGTCTTGAAGTATTGAGTCAGCAAGTTTAACTTCATCAATTTGTTTAATGCTATTTTCTAAGAATATTCAATTCGAATGTCGGGAATAGATTTGCATATAATCAGTTTCAATAATTTGAATTTGAAGCAGAGACATGAGAAGCTTACTACTTCAAATTGCTTGCAGTTTATTTGAAAATTGACGTGCTCTGTTTTTCCCGAGATTGAAAACAGCAAATGTTGCATTTTATTGTTATGTAGTTCTGCACTATAGCTGTTACTGCATTCAAGCCAGATTACTTGCAACACCAATTGTGATACCTGTAGTTGCCGCTGTTAGGTTACTATTATAGTTGCAGCAACTGCAAGAATTGGTGGTTAAACATTTGCAAAAATTCCTTTCTGCAAACTGTCATCCTTCTTTTGTCTTGTTATCACTTTCAAGTAGGAAGAGCATTGTAGTTGCAGTGTGCAGCTACTTTTCATTCTTTTCCAGTCCCCTTTGCCATTCACAAGGTTCCTTTCCATTTCAGTGAAAGCTTTAGAATGAGTATTAAGTAAAGGATCTATGGATGAAGATACAAAACAAAAAATTGGATTTCCAGTCGTAACTAAATCTTCCATTTTTCTGTTGTAAATGAAAGATTGTGCCACACTCTGCGGAGCTTGGGTTTGGTTTTTTTTTTTAGGGCTAAACTCGCGAGTTATTCGGCTCGAATACGATCAAAGCTTGGCTCGAACCGAGCTCGAGCTCGAGCCTGAAGGTATTCAGCTCGGCTCGATTGCAGCCCTACGTATAGCTATACTTAATTATGAAACTCATTTAGTATTTGATTTGGTTCAAAAGAAATTCTGAAAATTTGTGATAGCTTAATGGCTTAAATGGAAAACCCTTCTTTAAAAACAAGAAGATTTTACTAACTTAATTCCTTATAAATTCAGGATTAAACTTCTTGATGGTCAAAAAGATCCAAAAGTAAATTCTTGTTATACAACGAAGCATAAGAGAATGTAATGAGCAGTTTTATATCTTTTTTTGAAGAAAACTCATCAGTTTTATATTGGCAAAGCTGAAGATAGTACTTGATGAATTCGCAAGTGTACTAGATAATAAAAATGACATATGTTTGGATGCTTCAACACAATGTTCACCGTTTCATACCAAACATACAAAGCTAGATAGCAGATACATTGAAAAGGAGATAACAAATTGCACAAAATCTATCAACCATCACCCAACTGCTGCATCTATAACTACCAAAAAAAGAATCAGGAGATTCAACATACAAAACTTTAAAAACCTTTCAATTCGGAAATACGATAACAATAACATTGTTAATAGGAAGTGTGGTACAAAATAATGATAACAATAACATTGTTAATACGATAACTATAAAGTTCAACACGTCATGAAGATAGTATGAAATACATATATATGCATTTATTTGAATATCTTCGTATTGACGATCTGAACCGTTCATATTGATCTACACAATTAAATTAGTCTAAATATGTCAAATAAAATCATTTGAAATTCATTTGCCAATCCATCATGTGACTATAAAAATCGATTTTCAGCCATATAATTTTGTAACATTTTAATGGATGGTCAAATGAATTTCAAATGATGTGGAGGAGGTTGAGAAGGTGGAGGCTCGGGAGAGGAGTCTTGAGGAGAGAGCGGTCAGGAGGAGGAGGCGCGTGCTTGGGTTTTGTTTGGGTTTAGTTTGGGTACAGGGAGAGTGAGAGTGAGGAATTTTTTACCAAACTATCCCACTTTTTGTAAGTATGTACGAAACTATCCCTGTTTGAAAATTTAATACCAGAACATCCCTCTCGCTAACTGAGTTAGCGCGCCTAATAATTTTCTTCGCGCTAACTTAGTTAGCGTGCTGCAGGGGATACAACTTTTTCCCTCTTGTTTGGGTGTGGCAAAAAACTCACCCAATATAGACACGCTAACTCCATTAGCATGCGTGTTTAAACCACTCGCGCTAACGGGGTTAGCGTTCGTAGATGAGACAGTGTTGGGTACTACCTCAAAGAGGGGTGTGGATAAAAAAATCACTAAGTATAGACACATTAACTCAGTTAACGTGCCTATTATTACCAAGGCCGTTAACTGAGTTAATGACTGTAAAGATTTCAAGTTTCCAGAAAGTTGAAACTTTCTGAAAATTGGAGATACTCACACACGTTAACTCAGTTAACGTGCCTATTCTTACCAAGACCGTTAACTGAGTTAACGAGTGTGAAGATTTTAAGTTTTCAAAAAGTTGAAACTTTCTGGAAATTGGAGATACTCACACACGTTAACGTGCCTTGTTTTACCAAGGCCGTTAACTGAGTTGACGTGTATGCTTATCTTCACAAACAAACAGACAGGGATGTTTTGTACATAAAAAATCACTAAGTATAGACACGTTAACTCAGTTAACGTGCCTATTATTACCAAGGCCGTTAACTCAGTTAAAGACAAAGGTGTTTTGGTATTAAATTTTCAAACAGGGATAGTTTCGTACATACTTACAAAAAGTGGGATAGTTTGGTAAAAAATTCGAGTGAGAGAGATGAAAGGGTATTTAAGGGTGAAATCCCCAAAATACCTCCCGGCCACTTATATATATAGGAAAATCTTCCATTATGAACCACCCCTTCGTGTGCACTCGGCCTTCCCGCCTTCGTATCGAAGATCTGAACCGTTTACATTGATCTACAAATCTAAATTAGTCTAAATATGTAAAATTAAATTATTTGAAATTCATTTGCTCATCCATCATGTGACTATAAAAAATAATAATTTTCAGCCATACAATTTTGTAACACTTCAATGGATAGGCAAATGAATTTTAAATAATTTAATTTTACATATTTAGACTAATGTAGATATGTAAATCAATGTGAATGGTTCGTATCGTCGATACGTTGGCGGAAAGGCCAAGTACACACGCCGTGTGGTGGGGTGGTGCTGGGGTGGTGCACAACAGAAGACTTTCCTATAAATATATATTTATATATATATATATATATATATATATATATATATATATGAAATAAGCTGCAACTCATATTATACCAATGCTTCGCATGTACACTGCACTCATGGATGATAGAATGCAAAGGAATAATAGGGAATTCCAAGGACATATTTTGGCGATGTTGTTTATTTGATACTAGTGCGCCCCTGTGCAACTCAAATTATTTTAAGAAACACATAAAATTATATGAAACTCCAGTGCTTAAAAAATTCAACTATATGTTGGTGATATTTGTCTGAAATAAGTTCAACTATAAACGTACCATTCTAGAGGTTTTTTCATCATTCATTTTAAAACATGAAGGACAAGTTTAGTTTATAAATCACTGTTTCTAAAATAATACGGAACCTTAGAAAATGCAAATTTTCAATGGACATAATTGTGGTAATATTTCTTAATAAAATTTCTTCCCATACTTGAGAAGTTGCAAATGCCGTAATACAATGCACTCTTCATAATAGAGCACTCAAAATCAAATATATATTAATAGTGACTTAATGATGTCTTCACAATGTTTGCAACAATGGCGCCTTTAATAATTGACACTATACTCAAAAAGCTTAAACTACCTTTCATCAGATCGACTTTCCCATTCTAAAAAGATTAATGGATGATCTTGTTCCAAAATATACATACAGTAGCGATGTCTGATGCCCTTGAAGTCTTAAGGTCTTTGGTTGCACATGCCAAATACTTCAATCTCGCTCATCATAACCAAACTTCCCTTACAAGGTCGCTGGCTGCACCAGCAAATGGAAAAACACCAATCTTGCTCATTATTACCAAATGTACACAAAATCTTGGGATTCAGAATCTCTCAAAACCACTTGTGCCAGCAGTTGATCTCCATCGCAATTCTGAGACATCCTTACGGTGGAACAAGTAGGGGGTTGTTATCTAAGCACAACCATCGAAGCTTGTGCTTTTAGCAAGTCGTCACTCCACATAATCTGAGTGGAGGGGGATCTATTTCCGAAAGCTTGAGCTGAAAATAAATATAGAGGCTTCGACCCATCTACTTCTAAAATGAGGGGGTACATAAGGAAATCAGGGAATCCAACTACTTCAAGCTTATAACTGTTGGAGGCTTGGGCGTGGCCTGACAACGTTTATGACCCCTCTTGCAGTTGCCTGTTGTTTGAAGTAGAGAAAGAAAAATATTCAGTTATACAATTAGTGTCAAATACTTCCCTGTACTCAATGCCCTGTTAAACACTTAAACCCATATAAATTATTGGGATATGCCATTGGTTTTCTATTAATCAAATGTTAACTACAGAAATTAAACTTATAACTAAAGGGTGGTTGATGTGCAGTGATCCCATGTAACCCTCAGAAGGTGGTATAGAGATAAGGCATATTTTTAGTACAAGGATATTTTTGCAAAACCATCAGAGGACAAGGAGGTTTTGCCCTCAATTTACCCTAATCATATTTTTGAACCAATCATGTAAAATTACCTCAAAGAAAGAATTGAAATTTAAGCGCATGAGGAATTGCCGAAGAAAAGGTGCTCTCTGACTCCCCGCAAGGCGACTGCTGCGCAATATTGTATATAGAGAATTTGATTTCTTGTTGAACTCCTGAAACACAAAAGGCATATTACAATTGAGAGAAAGTGACCATCTGCAAGAAGGTACTTCATTTGTGCATTCAAACGAAATAACATTTCTTGAACAATAAAACAGAAACAGGTCAATTTAAGCTGTTTTCAAGTGTACAGATATAAATCTAGCACACTGCTGCTTGTGAGCACATTCTATGATTCCAATAGTAAAGCTGAATACGTCAGATAATAAACAACTACAAACTGTAACCATAGCTTCCAATCTATATAATAAAACACAAGACAATTTTAAAAAAAGCTATCAAGTGGTTCCCCTTCAATTATAACAAAATCAACGGTTCAGAGTCACCTTTCCAAAAGATATTTTCCCTCCAAAAAGTTTCCCCCCCCAAAACCAATGTTCCCCCCCCCCCAAAACTAAAAAAAACTCATTACTTTATTACTATCTCTCTTCACTTTTTCATATTTCTCTTTTTCTCTCTCCCTCTCTCTCATTTTCTCTCTATTTACATAGAAATTTAGATTTTCAGATTTCAGGTTTGTAAATTTTCAGATTTTTTACGTTTTTTTATTGCTCATGTTTCATTGAAAATAACAAATATCTAAATATCTCCTCAAAAGTTAAATTTCATCATTTTCCACTCTCTAAATTCTAAGAAGTTGGATTTTACACCCCCATTTATAATTATTTCTCAACATATACTGATGGAAACATGAACTTTTATTTACAACTAATTATTGTCATATTTTTCAAACTTGAGTACATAATTGTTGTTTTATAGTTTACAAGGCTTTTTATATGATCTATCGTTCCGAAGACGTGCCGTAGGCACGTGCCCACGGGCAAATCTAGTATACAATAAAGTGGAATAAATAATGTGTTAAGGCAATACCTCAGTTATATGCTCCAGTTCAGATAAGTTTGGATTACTGTCATAATTCTCGATGTTCCAACAGAACTGCAGGCAGAGTTTCATGATGCTATCAAGAATTCGAGAGACAGATCCAATATCCAGAAATGATTGAGATATCAAAGCAGATAAATATCTGCAACCAATTGCCAATTAAATAGTCAGGATCCTGAGGCGTAAACACAACAAATACAGTTTTGCTGAAGAGAATGATATAGGAAAAAAAACTAACATGTAAGAAACTTGTTCCCTGCAACAAAAGTGTAATCGTAAAAGCGATTTATGAATCAATTTTGTATGGGAAGTGATATACTATTCCAGACAATTGAAAAAGGTGGATTCATTCTGTTCTTGAATTATTCAGTGCATATAATTAACTGCAAAGATGACCCTATCCATAATGGTTGTGTCATGGCTTGAAGAATTAACCAATACTGCAATGCGCTAACTGTTAGATCTTCACTGACACTTCAGATGGGTAGAATATTAGTGATAAATGACAACTGATAGTAGAGACCCAGATGAGTTTGCAAACCGTAGTTTTTATTAATCAGACACAAATCTCATGATAAAGCACAAATTTGTCAATTGTTTTATGGTTATTCAAAGATAAACATTTGGATAGACAAAGATGAAAAACCCAAGTACCACACCAACATTATTCCTTACACTCAAATCTGCAACCATTTATCACTAATATGATAAAGCACAAATTTGTCAATTGTTTTATGGTTATTCAAAGATAAACATATAGACAAAGATGAAAAACCCAAGTACCACACCAACATTATTCCTTACACTCAAATCTGCAACCATTAATGTAAGAAAGATACATTAGAATCTATATACTGCCAGATATCCAATGCATAATAACACCAGGCCAATTAGATGGTTCACTTCATCATCTTTATAGTAAGGCTAATTTGTAATTGTTTTGAGATTATCATTTTATCTGCTCTTACGCACTTTCATATTTTCAAAGGGAAACTAGTGATTATGTCATGCATTCTGTAAGTGTGCAACTATGCATACCTGACCTTCACATGTGGGTTAATGAAAATGATTTAAATTTCCCTTTTATTTCATCTTGTAGAAGACTAAAAACCGGATCTTGGTCACAGGAAATTCATGATAAGTATCGAATATTTTAATAGAATATTTCCAAACATGCACGGAATTAAGAATGACCTGGACACATTAACAGAAAGAAAAAAAATCCAAAGAGGATATCATAATCAAATTCAAGCCTAAGTCTAAATTCAACTTATGTATCCAACTGTTTTTTTCAATAATTTGCATTCTAGAAATATGATTGCAATTGGTGTTTTCACTTAGTTTGTACCCAAATACATATGTGATTTCCCCGCATCAAATCACCTAGGAAATTGAATGGTGCTGCTCGGTTTAAACAAAAACAAATTGTACTAGAAGAGATAGGTCGACATCAACAATTATGAAATGACTGTCCCCTGATCATAGTTCCCTTAACTCGACAATAATAGAGGGTTGGCATCAAGTTGGTGGGTTCTATCAAGACTTGGACAACTCCTTGAAGATGTTCTTTCAATTAGAATTGTGCTCCTTAGGGGCCAATGATTATGATCACATAACAACAAATTTTAACAGTTTGAAGTAGGAAGTATCCAAATTAATTCATGCTCTTTGCTCAGTTTCTTTAGAATTCGGGACAATCACCAAAACGCCACTATGTATTTATCAGATGTATTGCATCATAGCTGTGCATGTTTGAGATAATTACAAGGGTTGTAGTGTGTATTAAAGAGCTCGTTATAGAGGGTATGGTTTCTCAATGTATACAAATATCAGATATAAAATCTATCTATATATCGTAAAATATAAATTCTGAAAGTACGGTTAAAAGGAGAATATAGAAAGAAAGAAATAAGTACATACTCTTGGTGAAAGGCCACTAGTTCAGTAAAATCATGGGAATTTTGTACATGGGTTTGCAAAACATTCCATTGAGATTCAATAACATCAACCTGAAATAAGCAGTATATCTCATATAAGCATAAAGGGATCTATTGAAAGCTTTCCAATATAAAGTGGTAACAGCAATAAGCACATGTGCAAGCATTAAACTTAAGCATATTCAAATCCCCTTCCCCCCCACCTTACACACACACAACTCCCCCCCCCCCCCCCCCCCCCCCCCCCCCCCCCCACCTTCCCCTTCTTTTTCCACCCTCCCTTGTACGTCTGTCTCTGTGCCTGCATAAATATGCACATATACGAAGAATGTCTAGCCTATGGATCACAGAGCAATATGCTTCTAAAATCCTTCAATCAGTTGAATTTGAACTCATATAACAAGTAGCCACAAGTACTCAAATCAATTTGGTAATGGCCAATATGGACATCAAAATGTTTAGATTCAATCGTAATGTTTAGATTCAATCATAATCAACAATACATGTCATCAATTGGACGCTCACTGTATATCAATGTAGGGTTGTGTTCTGTGTGAATGAGTAAATCTTATATAGCACCTCCAATTATAACGTTCTCTACAGTGTTTCTAAAAATGGTCGCTTAAAACGCAGGTGCTTAAGCAGAAGTGGTGCTTCGAGTGATTTTTGAAGGGCTGAGCAGTATAATAAAGCAGGCCCAGTTTGGAGCAGTAGTTTTTGGATTAGTGGGCACTTCTTAAGAAATTTGTGGGATTCTAATAGTTAAGTGATTTAAAACAAACACAATACACAATTTGGTTCTAAAATAAAGAAAATCCTTGAGTAGACTGTCATTCTTCTCCCCTCTCTTTCTCAGCCTTTGCCATGGAAAACTACTAGCCACCACCTCACCCTCCTCCACTCCTTGTCGCTATCACAAAGCATCTTGTTACCCCCTACCCTTCTCATGCAGCAGGTATTCTATACTTTTTTTTGTGTTATTTATTAAGTATTTAAGTTGCACGATTTTTTTAAAAAAAACGTCATTTTAGGCCTCATTTGACTAACACCCCTCAATTTTCTTGTTTCACACACCTTAGTAGAGGGTAGTTTCCTTAATGAAAGTTGAAGGTAGTTTTTTAGGGTTATAATTAGTTTAGCAAGTAGAGGAGTGTTAATTAACGAGGCCCAAAGTTTAGGGGTATTCTTTTTATTTAGTCTTTATTAAGTATCATCCAGAATTTCTATATGCATATAACTTTAATTATTTACTTAAACTTTAATTATTTACTTAATTGAAAAAATTATAGCATATTAAAAATAATTCAATAATTACATAAAAGAAGAAAAAAATTAAAGATTCTATGAAGCGCTTGTACCATGCTTTCTATACAGGCACAAAAAGATGAAAAAAATTATCCACTGCTCAAAAGCCTAGAAGCAGGTCATTCATAGCTAAGATCATATTCTTAAGTTAAAGCTCATGAACGACGAGAGAGAGACACAACTACTATTATGAATTATCTTCTCAAAAGTTAAAACTAGAGAACAGGTCAGGGTATCAACTGGAAGGGAAGAGTATGTGGCTTAAAAGGCTAAGAGAGGAATACAATAACAAGAATGTTTCTTAATACTTTATATCGGGATGCATTACCATACAACAAAGCCTAGATTAAGGGGAAATTTATAGTTTTTCTGCATTTGTATATAAATATCTACATATTTGTCAGAATGTTAGCTGTTTATAAATACTATGGGAAGTTGCATAGTCATCTATTCATCCCTATCCATTACTAGATATTACAAACTAAGATGACTAAAAGAATCTTATGGAAAGTTGCACAGGCCTCCCAAACAACTAAACTTTGACCAATCTGTAATTACAAGCATTTGTAATAAACTAATTTTCTTAAGAATTTGTATTTTTATTTGTTTAATGATAGTAAAACTCCAGACCAACATAATTTAAGTGAAATATTTCCAATGTTAAATAAATATTATATATATAAAATTTCTAATAGCAGTGACCGGCATCACCTGTATATAAAACTGCAAGTTTCTAATCAAGAAAGTCATGTGCTCCCTAACTCGCCACATTGGTCTAGAGCGTTGTCGACGTTGTTGGGGCACAGAACACTTTCGATCTTTCCGACGATTAGCAAAGTCAGTGTGATCTTGATGCATAACTGCAGCCCATGACTTCTCCAATTCCATTTGTGTTCGCTTTAGTCTGATCAAGTACTGGAATATTTTACGGTACCTGAACCAGCAACAGTTTTATGAAGTTTCTAAAAATGAGTGAGAAGAATTAAAACAGCTCCATAAGATTTTCTTCTATGAAGGCATACATCAAACTTGAATAGCAAAAAAGATTTACACAGGAATTAGCAAGGTTGTAATGGTCTTTGCACAAGAAACTACATTATAAAAAAAAAAACTAGTGCAGAAACTCACTTAGAGAGGACCTCTTGAGTAAAGAACAGTTGTAAGGGCCAATCAATAGAGTATTCAAGAGCAATTCCATCCCAACCATCAAGTGACATTTCTGTGGAAGCCATTCCATGTGAAAGAATGCTCGGATTTCCATCAATAGTGAACTTCTTTTTTGGTATCTCAGTTTGGGTAGAACTCACAGTAATTCCAAACGAAGGCATTCTGATATTGGAGAAAGCATTCACCAAGGACATAAATCAAATAAATGAAATATTAAGAATACCAGCAGCATCGCTGGGCTAGTAATATAAGTACAATTTTGTCAAGTAGTCAATTAACAGGCACCAACCTAAGTGACACTCTAGAAAAGTATTTGTCTTCATCAGCTATAGTCTTCAGTGCAGCCTGCACAAAAAGAGTGATGATAGCTGAGATTCTTAGTTTTTTTCCCCGATTAAAGTAAGCAAAAAAACCTATCCCAGTTAGCCAAAGAATAAGAACTTGCATTTAAACCTTAATGTTCCAATAATCAGCTTGATATTTTAATTAATTATCATAGTACGCAAATTAATGTCCGAGTATTTGGCCTAAAATTTCAACTATATGTTTGTGTAGGCTATAATAAGCAAAACTATCGCCAAAATTGTTCGCTCAAAGAAGGAATATAGTTAAGAAGTTCCTCCTGTCCAAAATAGGAAGAAACATGTTTGCAACAATTTATTATTTATAGAAAAAAATCATCCATTGAAAAAAGACTGCTAAAAGTACTAAAGAGTACATTACTAAAGAATCTCACAAATGGAAGAATAAAAATTTCTCACTGATGTATTTTTGGGTTTCTTATGAATTATTCATCAATGTCATAACTAGACAGTAATGCCAAGTGATTGACAAATGCAAGTCATACCGATTTGTTGAATCATAAATTCTCGCACATTACTTGGTTCAATCCAAGGCGCCATGGTCAGTTCCATGATGCAACAAAAGTGGATGGATAGAAGCAAATAGCGTTTGATCCTCAAAATTTAGCATAAAAATGAATGCAATCATATGCATATTGACAGTCAGGTCAAATTATGTTACCAACAGTAATATCAAGAACTTCCACAGAAAAGAAAGAAAAATTATAGCATTCTACAATTCAAGCTAAGAGTCTAACAATCTTACCAATTGAAATGGGACCATAAGGTCTGCTTCGGCAGTCGATTGGCGAGGGGGTAGACGCATCAATTGACGCCCCTCCTCAAGAAAACACTAGTGAATTCAAACCAAGTAAGCTCTCAGTACAATCATATACTACTCAAAAATTAAGTCAATAATCAGTAACATGAACTACTAAAAATATATAATATCACAAATGCTACATTAATAGTTCTGCAAATATTTGGAGTCATAATACTAGAACAATACAATGCATCAACTTATGCTGATGAGATTTCAACAAATAAATCAGTACCCCTTCCATTGACATGCTACAGTAAGGAAAACAAGTATGGATTAAGTAGTAGAGAAAGGAAAAAGAATAAAAAAAGAGGGAAGATAAAAGAAGGGAGAAAAAAGGAAGAAGAATAAAATTTACAATATATTAGAAGAGATACAAAAATGACAATAATAATAGACAGAAGGAAGAAGAAATCACAATGATCTCAAGAATATCAACCAGACATATTGAGATTTGGCCTATCAAAATGAAAACAATAAAGTAAATATAAAGAAACATGAAAAGAATCCACACCTGGAAGAAGTCACCTTTTGCCAAAAGGAAGTAATCTTTAAGGGCTTTGAGATGGCCATTGAGGTCAGCACGAATAACTACTAGCTGTTGTAAGAAAAATGAACATATAAATAGACTGGTATATAAGATATAGTAGATACATCATGCAAAAAACCAGTAAAACCTGCCACAGATGATTTGCTGCAATTGTACGAATGGAATTGACAGCAGATTCAAATAACCTTTTGTGGAATTCAGATGACTCCTGCATTGAACACAACAAAAAACATACAGCAAATGAGAAGCAAGAGGAGACAGTACATGTTAAAAAAAAGTTAAAACAATAAAGATCTTTAGAAAACAATTCATTAAAAAATGCCAACTCTCAACAAAGTAGAAGACCTTTAACTCTTTAAGCATTGCTTCAATCTTATCAGCTTCAGACTGTGGAAGTAGTTCTTCTGCAATGAGATTCATTCCCTTAATCAGCTCCTGTTGGAGAACAAAACTACCTTGGAAATCTTGGCCTTTTTGAGGTCCTTTCAGAATTGGTTGGTGAATATATGAATCTTGCAATCGGAATGAAGAACTTGGATTCCGGAGGACTCTCACTGCTTTACCAGCAAAAAGAACCGATTCAGCAACATGCATATGTATATACTCTGGTAACATTTCCTGTATGAACAGTAGTGAAGATCGACATGTCAGCAAAGTTGGATCTCTTGAAGTTCATCGATAACTAAGAGAAGAAAATAAGTACAGATAAAAAAAATTACGAAATATATTGTTTTTTATTCTTTTTGATGTTCAAGTTCATTCCTAAGCTAAAACAATGAAAATAAGCACACAATACTAAGTAGCTTGGCCTCCTTTGCTTTTTCTGGAAATACGAATTGTCTACACATAATGCAAATTTGAAATATTAAAGGAGCCCTAGACTAATGTAAACACTAAAAAATGAATGTTAAAGTAAAGTTATACAACAAAAACTTGCCAAATATATATGAAATCCCAGGTGCCAGTCAGATAGAGATGGATCTTCTTTCGACGTCTGCATCAAAATTTCCATAGAATCTGGACGAGATGATTCAGTTTCTAAACCTTGATCATCATGTCTGCAGGTAATAGGAGGAATGTTCTTCAAAATCAGATAATAAAAAAGATTTAGAAACAAAAATACTCGTTTCCTCAGCATTAAGCTTATTAGAACATCCACAGTCGTTGGCTATTTTGCCATTTTTGCCATTTTTTTTGGAAAAACGCTGCTGCAGTAGTCAGCTATTTTCCCATTTTTGCATTTTGATGAACAGTTTATTGCTAAATTTGAGAAAGGATTTGGCAATTCCCATATTATAGGTGTTTCGTCCCTATTATTTTATTAATTTTTCAATTAAGCGTCCGATGAAATTTGTACAACTTTTTTTTAACTCCTCGGACGAGGAAAAATTTAATTTTTTATTTTAAAAACTCATGTTTAGTGAGAAAATTAGTGTGCTTAAGTTTGGGTTGGTTGCGGGTTCGATCTTGAGAGGGCTTAGATAATTTTATTTGTAGTGGAGATGAGGATGCTAAGATGGATATGTGGTAAAAGTTATCTTGAAACATTTTCACGATCAGGCCATAAAAGGATAGATCCAAATATGTGAGGCACAGAGTTTCTAAGTTACCTAAAAATATAATTATTGAAGGTCTTTTTAGAGATCCTCTTACACAACTCAACCCGAACAAACCCCCCAGACACCCACTCACACGACACACCCCAATCAATAGTCACTACTGTCTTTCCTCCTTTTCCCACTACCACACTGACACAAGCATTTTAGTATAGAAAGCTATTGTTGGAAACGAGCCTAAATATTAACAAAGAAATTTTTGCTGGTCAAGTTTTGGAATCTGCTCTATTAGTGTGTGGGGAATCCAATGGGCCTCTTATTGTATTGAACTCTCTTACTAGTCGTCTACAACATGATTCGGAAATCAATATGATCTAAAAGTAGAGACTTGTCAATAAGCATACCTTCTAATGAAAAACTCTCCGTGTTGATCTTGAAGAATACCATAAACTATCCAGGATGCCAGTTGGTTAAAGAGCACTTGATGTCCATGCCAAAGGAGCCTATTCTTTGGAAGATTTAGCAAAGAAACTTAAAATTAGTACAGAAACTTTTTGAAATCATATCCAAACAAAAAAAAATCATAAAGATGCAATATCAAGTCTACAACAGCTGCAAGAATTATTGTGAAGAATAAGTACAAAATAAATTATATATCCCACATCAACTTTAAGCATAAATATACAAAATGAAGATACGGTGATGGGTTGACTTTTCCAAAAAAGAACACACAAGCAAAGAAAAAGAGAAAGCAAAAGTAACTAAACTGGGAATTACCCTCCGTCTATGCCAAAACTCAAATTAACTTTTAAAGCATTCATGCAGCTTAAGCACCCTTTTTGTGGGACTGGAACTTGGGTTATGCAAACAGATTCATTCATGTTTAGTATGCACTTGATGGGAATCGAATCTGGTAGTTTTGGTACCAAGTGAATTACTCTGTCATTACATGAAACCTTGGAATGAAGGTTGAGGGATTTACATATTTACATTGTAACATAAACCAAGGCAAGAAAGTGAAATATAGCTGTGCCACGAAACATTGTCTTGATGTAAAATAAGCACAGGAAGGATGCCAAATACTTATGTATAGACATTCAAGTATATTCGAGCAGTCAGTTAGAGATGGATTAAAATCGTACCTCGGGTAAGGCAAACAGAGGAGAAGACGAATGATTTACAAATAAACTAACCCGGGCTACTTCAGAAAAATCCATAACCAAAATTTCAAATAATTTTACATTACATTAAGTTAAAGGTAAAAAGGATGACACTCTAACACACACAAAAGTATCTTTCTCAATCAAGAGGCAGCAATAAAATAATCAAGTAGAAAAAGTGTGAAACACGTTATGGCTTTAAATTTCCAGTATGAAAATTCCGTTTTGGTTATTTATTTCAATTAATTAGTAACATACTTAATCGCAAAAGCCAAACAGTGAATTTTGGGTTATTTTGTTTTGTTTAAGTGAATAACTAGAAGTGTCATCTAAAAATCTTTAACGAGTTAATTCATAGCAACAATCTGCGTTTGTCGAACATATTTTTATTCCCTTATACATGAGAAACAGAACGTTAGAACAATTTCTCAAGTGTGAAGGTAGGAAATTCCACCCTTTCTCCTTCTAGAGGGAGGAAGTTCAAAGTATCTCTTTTTCATGAATAAATTAAGAACATTAACTTTCAATGGATTTGCCTCACAAACATGTAAATAATGGATGGCAGATCAATTTAAATAACAGTAAACATATACATGCATGGGAAGTGCAGGAATTATTATTGTAAAGCACGCAGTCAACACTCATAAAACAAACTTACCTTTGGATGCATGCTTGCAGCTCAGGTACCCCACAATGGCTATGTTTGTGGAGAAGGTTGAGCAGTTGTCCCCCTCTAATATCTTCCCGTTCAATTTCCATGATAAGCTCATACAGTGGAGGCAAGAGAACATCAAACTGAAAAGTAATTAGCCATTTATCAGGTCTAAAACATGATAAGACTTAGACATCTAACAATATTCAAAGTGATGATAAGACAAAAAATAACTGACTTAGTTGGAGCTAATATAATCAAGGACCAGAAACAGATGACCCATTTGAAAGAGGGAGTTTACCCTGCTAATAAGCCATGTATCCCTCTAAATTAACCATGTTTTCTTACAAATGCACTCTGGAGCCCATTTTTTTATTAATTTTAATGTTATACTGAAAACTATTCAGTGAGGAAAAAAATTCAAAAAGGCACTAAGTAATTGACTCTAAGTAATCGAATATCAAGTTTAAACTATAAATAACCTATTTGGCTATTACACAAAGGTGCATTGAGTTTTTAAAGTTAGTTCACTATATGGCAAAATGTACTCTCTCTGTTCCCAGCGGTTGAGGTGCAAATCCCTGCACTCTCGTAGTAAATTTTCCTTTCCTCGATGAACTGATGAACTAAAGTCCAGGGTGGGGAAAAACAGAATTTTTCAGTAAAATGGTTTCTACTAATTCTGTACATTTTACTTAGTTTTGCATAAAGGCTTGAAAAAACCTCACCTTTGTGATATAAGGCTATAAAAACATATTAATCCACTAACCTTATTGAGCCCTTGAGTGACTGTCGCCAGAATAGGCATAGGATCTGACAACAAGTTCTGCTCAACTTTTAAAACCGCAGCCTTGTAAACTGATAGTATCTCAACAATCCCATTGGCAATTGCCCGGCGATAAATACTTGGCTTCCCTATTTTCCCATTTTTGTTACTTGACTTACTCTGTACAAAAGTCAAATTGCGAGACACAGTTGCAAAACGATTGAGCTCTCTATAATAGAAACCCAATGATATAAGCCTTTCAATCGCACTCCTGTAAAGAAATAATGTTCCCATCAGATAGACAGATACTATAATAGACTGTCAACTAATGCAGTAAAGGTATAAGATTTTGCTATTACTAAGAGCATCCACTATCGTTTTCTAAAAACTCAAAAGTAAGCATTTGAAAAATACCCCACTATCGTTCGCTAAAAAACCCAAAATTTAGAATTGGAGTGAACAGTCGATCGCTAAAGATAGCAGCGTCGATCGCTAAAGGTAGCTGCGTCGATCGCAAAAGATAACAGCTGTGAATGAAAAATGCTAATGAAAAATGCTAAATATAGAAGACGGATGAAGATGATCCATTTAAGAAAAAAACTTCTTAAAGAGGACAGACGGAAGAAGATGCTCAGTCTGTCAATATTTTGGAGAAAAAAAATGAAAACAGAAAATATGAGACGGATGAAGAAGCCCCGTCTCTCATCTCTTCCTTTTAAAAAAAAAATTAAACTATCAAGAAATTTGTTCTCCAAAAAAATTACGAAAATGCCATTCAAATATTACAAAAATGCCATTAATTAATTACAAAATTGATGTTTAAAAAACGGAAGGAAGATCTTCCGTCCGAGCACTTCTGAGAAAATGTTCTTTCAATTATTACGAAAATGCCATTTTAATTTTTTTTTAATAAAAGAGAGGAAGATCATCCATCTGATTTTTATTTTTTTTATTTTTTTGCAGATTTAGCACCAACTAGCAGACTCCCCCTCTCACTGCTATTTGCCAATTGCTAAAAGTGCAAATTTTAGTAATGGCGATAGTGGATACTCTAACATGATTGCACATCACTTAACTACTTGATTTCAAAATATTATCAACTTTATCCTTCACCCAGAGAAGCTCACATTTTGAGAGTACAGTTGTACTTCCATTCAGTGGAACTCTACCACCTATTTTGAGCCTAAAGGAGCTTTCACATCCAAACGCACCCTCCAAAAGCAATGCCAAACAGAGCTATCGTCTTGGAAACCTAAATTGACGGCATACATTTCGGCACTGAGGGTGTAGTAAACTAAATAAGCTACGTATACAAACTCCCTTCTACAATCCCAAATGAATGTGCGTCCTAATCATCACTGCCACATCATCAGTCAAGCTAAAATCTAACTCTGACTCCTTAACCAAATCAGACTCTAACTCATCTTATTCTAGGTATTATTACTCTTAAGAGAAACAACACTATTTCATCCCAAAATGTAAGGGGATCATGCAGGGGCGCGAATCTCAAAGCACCTCCAAAACCCTAGCTTTTCCATACTGGTGGAATCTAGCGATCGGGAGCTCTAAATGTAGCAAATTGAGCGGAGAAGAAGAAGATGATGAAGATATTGAGGATACCTATCGGACGGTTGGATGAAGGAGAGATCGGCAGCGAGTCTGAAGGAGGGCCGATCATCGTCGGGGGCGGCGGCGGCGGAGAGGCCTAGGGTTTGGCGGTGGTCCTTGTCGTCGATAACCATGTCACCGGTGTGGCCCACCAGAGCCAGAAGCAGCTCGTGAAGCATCTCCTAATTCTTCTTCTTCTTTTGTTAAGAGAGAGAAAGTAAAGAGGGAGGGGCGGCAACTTTTTATTTCAGTGAAAGGTCGATGATGACGTAGGATTTTGCCGTACAGACCCACTATTTGAAAACTAGTAATCTGCACGTGCGATGCACGTAATGATTTAAAAAATTTAAAGTAAAAAATTTGATTTGCACGTGCAAAGCACATCTTAATAATAATAGATTTACAACCTTACAACTCTCACTCTCCCATTATAATATAGATAGATAGAAGATAGATAGATAGATAGATAGATGAGCTAAAAAGCAATATAAATTGTTTATCTTTTACATTTTATTCTTCTCAACTCAACTCTACATCTTTCCAAATAACAGAAGTGACCTTCCAACATCTATCTACATCCCCTTAGAAGTTAATTATTACTTAAATCATTCACAAAACCAGCAACCAATCCGTATATAACCATATTGTTCACATTCATTCCTCACTGTTTACAACAATAATGTAAATCCATACACAATAATCATCATCCCCAATCTTATTTTCAATACCTCTACAATTATTTTATCTAAATACGAAAACCCCAAAAGATAATAGCCATACTACTAATAGGTCAAACTTGCAATAGAAACAGAATTTACGGAAATTAAAATGAAAGGAGCAGAAAATACCTTAAATCGATAAATCAAAGCTAGGGTTGGGGTTCACGCGAGCGAGAGAGGAGCTAATTGAGATTAGGGATAGGGTTGAGTTGTGACATAGGAGTTGATAGAGATTAGGATTAGGTTAGCGGCGGTGGCGCGAATGAGGAGTGATGAGAATCGAGACAAAGAGGGAGATGAAAAGAAGGATCGGGAATTATCAGGAGAGAGAGAGAGCGAGAGAGAAATGAGGTGTTTGGGTTTTGAGAGATGTGGAGAGGGAAATTAATTTACATGGGTAGAATATGTGTTTGATGGGTTTATATTGGGGAGTTTAAATGTACGGACATTGCATGGGTTGGTAGATGAACAAATTACACTAAGGCCTTCTCCCATTATAGTAGTAGAGATATTGAGATTTTTTTCCAAAATATGCCACTTTTTCAAACTAATTCCCAAAATAAAGCCCTTTCGAAACTAATTCCCAAAATAGACCTCTCACAGTTCTCAACTGCACTCAACCCTATTTTGATGACGCAGTTGGCAACTGCGTTCTAAGTATATGCCACAATAATTCAACTCCAACACTTGTGTCAAAATAGTGGTAAGGGGAAAACTATGTTCACCTTAGAATGCAGTTGCCAACTGCGTTCTTAATTACACTAAGCTCACAGTTCCCAACTGTATTCCTAAAGTTCCCAACTGATGAACTATTGAATTAAGAATACAGTTGGAAACTGCGAGTTTAGTGCAATCTAGAACGCAGTTGCGAACCGCGTTCTAAGGTGAACATAGTTTTCTCCTAAACACTATTTTGATACAAGTGTTAGAGTTGAATTATTGTGGCATATACTTAGAGCGCAGTTGCCAACTGCGTCAACAAAATAGAGTCGAGCGCAGGTGGGAACTACAAGTGTCTATTTTGGGAATTAGTTTCGAAATGGGTCTATTTGGGGAATTAATTTGAAAAAGTGGCCCATTTGGGGGTTGGGGGGGGGAATCAAATATTGAGCCATCTGATCCACTTTCAAAAATATTAACCTAACTGACCCAGTTTTGAACACGCCATTAGTAATTGTTATTGGAAATAACGGCATAGGTTAACACCATGTCATTGTTTTCAATAGCAGCATTTGTTTTTAAAAAAAATTGCATGCCACTATTTAGGGTAATGGTATCAGTTAACTTATTCTCAATCGTGCACTTCCTCTGACTTGGAAAAAAAATGCAAGTGTGGAAAAATCATACAGTTGATGCCATTCTTTGAAACAGCAGCAACAGCATTCCTGATGTCGTTGTTAAGAATAGCGGAATCAGTTATAATATTCATTTGTTAGGGATAACTGATGTCGTTGTTTGGAACAGCGGCAACAGTTCATTTTATTACTTATACTTTGTTAATCTATTTCTATGAACTGTTGTCGGTGTTTCTAAGAACGACAACAATTATCTCATGTCGTTGTTTGGAAGAACAATTATGGAGGAATAGAGTTGGATGAGTATTATAATTGATGTCGTTATCTCCAACAACGGCATCAGTAATGCTAATGTCGTTCTTGGGGATAACGACATTATTTATAAGTTGTTTCAGCACTTGGAATTTTTTCCAACTAAGAAAATTCACACTAGTATAAGAAATGTAATGTTATTGTTTTTCCAAACAGCGGCATGCTAAAAAAAATATAAACTGATGCCGCTTTTTGGAAGAACGACATGATATTAACCTATATTGTTATTTTCAATAACAGTTAATGCTGATGTGTCCAAAATTGGGTTAGTTGGGTAAATATTTTGAAAAGTTTGTCAGATCGCTCAATATTTTTCAAAAAATGGGTCAGTACGGAAAAAACATGGGTGGGCCTAGTTTTGTTGTAGATGTGTAGTGGGGCCTACTGGTCAGTTTTCAAACATCAAAACTTGTAGCGCAGATAACAAGATTACTCGTTTTCTCTCGTTGGAGCCCTCACTATAACTTTGTTATATGAGTAATGTCATGCCCATTACCAATTTCACAACTTTTTTTCTTTACTATCTTAGTTGGCACACATTTATTAGAGAGTATGTAGGGTTGTTAGATAGTAGAACTCTCATATGTGTGTGTCATCCTAAGATAATGAAGAGAAAAATACTGAAATTGGTAATGGGTATAGTTACACTGGTAGTGTACCCGAAATTGGTTGGGGTGTGAAATGCCTAGTGACTTGGGAGCTGAACCGAGTAAAATTTATTGGACTAGGTAATTTTGGATTGGTGAATGCATATGACAAGACTTCTCATTATCGAAGGTTTCAAATTCGATTATGGGTTCATGTTTATGTAAAGACGAACTTGTGTAAAAGAGTTAAGATTTTTGTGCTTTGCTTTGATCTCGATATTCAACTCGATATGAAATTGAAATTGAATTTAATTGTTTGTGTTAAGAAAAATGGGTTAAACCTGAGGGCATCAGATGAACCTTCTGAGAATGGCTCTGGAGTTGATCTACAACAGGAAGAAAGTAAAAGTGGCTCGAGGCGTGGGTTGCACTTTCTTTAAGAAACTATTTGGCCGATTCTGGAGATGAATCGTTGATCACCAAACACTTCTCCCGGGATACAACGAGCTTCTGTCTACAGTGCTGTCTAATGCTCCAATAGCAGCACGTACCAACTTGCACCACCCAAATCAAGGCAAAAAAACCGCTCAAAAATAGATTAGAAGAAGAGAAGGACTACATTGTTTTTATGTACTCTTTTTCGAAAAAATGATTCATTTTTATAACTAGTAATCAGGAGGAATAAAAATTGTATGCATTTAATCAAAAACGGCTATATCATAAAGATCTTTTAATTCTTGAAACGACTATAACATAAAGCCCATTTACTTCTTGAAACAGTTATATTATTATTTGGAAGAAAAAAAACGTTTTTAATCTGTTTGAAATTCGAAAGTCCAAAAAATTTAATTTTTTTTTAAAAGAAACCTAAGGCACACTTTATTAAAGAGTATGTAGGGTTGTCACACCCATTACCAATTTCACAACTTTTTTCTTTACTATCTTAGTTGGCACACTTTTATTAGAGAGTATGTAGGGTTGTTAGTTGGTAGAACTCTCATATGAATATGTCACCTAAGATAGTGAAGAGAAAAATAGTGAAATTGGTAGTGGGTATAAATACACCGGTAGTGTTCCTGAAATTGGTTTGGGTGTTAAATGCCTAGTGACTTAGAAGCTGAACCGAGTAAAATTTATTGGAATAGGTAATTTTGGATTGGTGAATATATGTGACAAGACTTCTCATTCTCGAAGGTTTCAAATTCGATTATGGGTTCATGTTTATGTAAAGACGAACTTGTGTAAAAGAGTTAAGATTTTTGTGCTTTGCTTTGATCTCGATATTCAACTCAATATGAAATTGAAATTTAATTTAATTGTTTGTGTTAAGAAAAATAGGTTAATCCTGAGGGCACCAGATGAACCTTCTGAGAATGGCACTGGAGTTGATCTGCAACAGGAAGAAAGTAAAAGTGGTTCGAGGTGTGGGTTGCACTTTCTTTAAGAAACTATTTGGCCGATTCTGATGATGAATCGTTGATCACCAAACACTTCTTCCGGGATACAACGAGCTTCTGTCTACAGTGCTGCCTATGCTCCAATAGCAGCACGTACCAACTTGCACTAACCAAATCAAGACAAAAAAATTGATCAAAAATAGAATAGAAGAAGAGATTGACTGTATTGTTTTTTTTGTACTCTTTTTCCAAAGAATGAATCCTTTTTATAACTAGTAACCAGGAGGAATAAAAACTGTATGCATTTAATCAAAAACGGCTATATCATAGAGATCTTTTAATTCTTGAAACAGCTATAACATAAAGCACATTTTCTTCTTGAAACAGTTATATTATTAATTGGAAAAAATGTTTTTTATATGTTTGAAATTCGAAAGTTTAAAAAAATTTAAAATTCTTTTTTTAAGAGACCTATGGCACACTTTTATTAGTGTAACGCCCCGATTTCCATACACTGGGAAACCTTGACATAAGCCAGAATCTTTTCCTTCAATTAGCTACAATACACAGAAAAACAAGAAAAATTAAAACTTTTTATTCAACAAAAATGTATTACAAGTCCGACTGTTAAAAAACTGTAATACATTACATCAATGTTACAATAATACCTTTACAAGCCAAGTATTACAAACCTTCAATAAATTTACATCAGAGTACAATGAATAATAAATAACACTTGGTACTTCACCTGGATGCTTCTCAACATAAAATAAATTACAACAGAAGTTACAATTGAAAATTGAGAATCAACACTTTGCTTCTCTTGCCTTGAGTCCTCCTGAATCATGTACCTTTAGTTTAGCAATACATTACCTATTGAAGTGGGGATGTTAGTACATATACTGACGCTTTAAGACTGATGACTGGCAGTGATTCTTAACTTAAAAGAAATAGATTGATGAAAAGAAAAAGTGTATATATAATTGATGTGTCAGTGTATGCTATGACTTAGACTCTAATGCAAGATTAACTAATACAAGGTTGCACTTATTCTAATGCAAGTATGACTCTAGAACAGTATGTAGCCCATACTACATACGTCCATATCAAGCCGTTTCTTCATATATAGGGATTTGAACCCACGCCATGAATTCTATTCTTGTACTCAACCTGTTTCTGAAGATACATCATGACTGATGAGGTTGCTCTGAAACGGTCTAATCCCGCCATTCGCAGTCATATAGTGGTGTCTCCATTTTGTCGAAGAAATCTACTCCCAACTCGTAGTGCTAATAGCGGAAGTGCACCACAAGCAATAGAAACTCCCAAGAAATAGATGAACCAAGAACAAGCCACCACAATATATGGATTTCACAAGAACACAACCAATATGCAGAGATAACCAATACTTCTTATTTCCAAAGAAATACAAAGATTACAAAAGAGATTACAACTCTCAATCTCTCTCACCTTTGAAACACTCGGCACAATCTCTCTTGAAGTTGAATAATGATCAAATCTATTCAGATTACTAAATCCTAAAGTTTACGGCCATATACATAGACCCCAAGCAAACCCTAAAAGATTTACACAAATTTAGAAAATTGGGCCTTTATCCCGTAAGCACAAAAGAACAATCAGCGTTGGTGTCGGTCGACCACACCCCAAGCCAGTTGACCTCATCGTGCGGACCAGACCCGAGGGCTGACCAGTCGACCGCACCCCTAGTGACTGGTCGACCGTCCCCTCCTCTGTTAGACACCTACACTCGAAGAACCCCCAGTCGATTGGGTCGGTCGAACGTACCCCTAGCCTGTCGACCTCAACCCTCCAGACTTCTCCTCTTCTACTTGTTGTTTGTTTTCTCTTGCTTCTTTGTCTCCTCCTATTCTTCTTCAACTTCAAATACCCCGTGCCTACGTGTATTTGAGGTCACAATTCCTAACAATCTCCCACTTGGACCAAATACACCACGCTTCAAAGTTATTGCAATCTTTCCTCGCATTATCTCTGCCATCTCCCACTTTCATGGAAGACCCAAGTACTCCCCACTCTCATGAAGAGCACCTCCGCCACTCCACCACGTGGAGTGCACCAACCGCCCCTCATCGCCTCATGAAAGATGTGCTTCACCAATCGCATAAAGCACGAATACCGGAAAAACAACCTCCCGTGTCGGATTTTGTGTTATGAGACTCCCCACCTCGCAAGATCTCCATCAACATCAGACATGGTTCAAAGCCTCTCAATGCATCCTCTGCACTAGAAACCTCCGTGGACGACACCTCCACAAACTCTGCAGACTGTTCAACCCCTTCAGTCCCAATTTGGTTAACCTCATCGACATCACCCCGCTTATCAAAACCAGCGCTCTCTATCACACAAGAGCGACTTGAAGCTTCAACTGCCAATTCGCAAAATACCCTGACCGCAGCAACGTCTTGCCTTCTAGGATCACTTCCATGGCCAGTAGCTCCCACTAAATTAGTAACCTTCCCTCCACATCTGAAAGAACTCGGTTGCACCCCACACAACCTACTACTCGATTCTGGCTGAGAGTTAACTACAGGAGAAACTCTCCTCACGTCTCTAAGCAAAAACAGCATTCCCTCACGCTTCCCTTTTGCAACCACCCTTGAACCTGCAGTTATGCACCACTCCCTACTACCAACTGTAGTAGACAACCCCTCCTTGTCTAGCCTTCCAATCGAGATAAGATTTTCTTTCAATTCTGGAACATGCCTTGTCTCCCGCAAGACAACACTTTGATCATTAATGGTATTCACGCGAACAGTACCAACCCCACGTACAGGACACCGGTTGTAATGCCCCGAATCCCAAATACACTGAATTCGAGATGTTCTACAGGATCTTTCCGCTTCATTTAGTACAATAATACAAGGAAATTTGAACTTTTCACTTTACATCAGAGTTTACATGAAAACATTACAATTTACATTGCACAGCGGAAGTAAAATTTATAACAATTAAATAAATGTACAACAATATTGAATAATCTTTAAGCATCTGTTCCTCTTTAATCTTTATCATGCCATTTACCTACATATAAGACTATGGGTACGTCAGTTTATTCAACCGACGAACATTATACATGGCCATCCTCTCTATGCCGGAAATAGTATAACTTATTTTCCATATTTAGCAAACACAAACTTGTCACATATCAAACTAAAGGGACTACCCTATTGATGTCGTGTTGTGATTGTGCACTTAGTCCTTAATGCAATTAGTTATGTTACATGACACTAATGCGCACTTGTTCGGATTCTATGCATCCCATACTACATAGGTCCGAGGGCAAGCCCTTAATCGTTCTTCATCTTTGTAGGGTTCAATCCCTCGTCATGACTTAATCTACTACTGTAACTACGGTAAGTATCCTAGATGTTTTCTGACCTACGAACTCATGTCTAGGCGCCCTGGAGGGAATCCCAACGCACTGACACATGACTCATCATGCAGGCATCCTGTGGTAATTCAGCTCCTCTCATAGACATGACACCAGCTGTAGTCTTCAAACATCCCACGAGCGTTGCCACCGGGACGGTACTCTGGAGCAGTATCCTCGCCCAGATTCATCATGGGACATCCTGGGATACGCTCTCGCCGCTATCCAATGGCCCTCATACTCAATGTTTTTCTCTTACTTTCATCACGTCTTCACTATGTAACTAATCCTTAATTCTAATGAAATAGAATCATGAACCAAACCAAAGCACTAGAGTTAGCCTCTCCACTAAACCGGACTTATACATTTATTCAACATGACCAACTTTGGTCTTTCATTTTTCATTTTATTTCTTTCCAAATGCCGGGGGAGACTTAGCTACTCTTTTGTTTCGATCCCCATTCACAAATTCTAAAGTTGAGTGTTTCCAAATCATAAGTTCACATGTTGAGTTGTCATACTCAAAATATTTCTATTTTCCAATCATGACTTCCAAGTCATTCAATAGTCCATAATTATACACTAAATTCAACTATTCATCATGTAACTCATGCAATATTATTCCCACATTAAAAACCACATCACTAGTTATTCAATCAAAGGTGAATGTTTACACTTCATAATTTGTCGCACTATTCTCCAACGAGAATAATCCACATCACTTCACATAATTCACATCTTATTCTTATTTCTTTTCTAATATTCCATTTTAAGTTCTTTTGCGAAGTATAATTTTCATAAAAATGCAAGTGTAGAACTATAGTTCTAAATTATACTTTTGTTCTCAAAATATACTCCACTTCATGCAAATAATCCTCAAATTATTTTTCATAAACTCCCCATATTTTTAAAATAATAAATATATTTTTTTCCACATTTCTTGATCACTAAAACACCCAAAAAAAAGTTTTTCCCACACATAAACAACAGCCGAAGGCCACGGATCGAACCAGCGACCACTAGAAGAAACAACCAAAGCACAGACCACTAGGCCGAGTGCTGCCCACGCATAGAAGAGGGCGCGAGAGCATTAAGTGCTCTCGGCCGCACTGTTTTATTCAAAAATGTTCGAAACAAAAAAGAATGGTGTCAACGGGATTCAATTCCTCAACCTCAGAGAGCCCACATATATACTGTAGCTACTAAGAGCGATCCGACCACTCGAGCCATGTGCTCGGGTTGTCACTAGTAAAAATCAAATTTTATTTAACCAATACATCGATGTTCATCAACATCTTACTTCAATTTGTTCTTACTAAAATACTGTAAAAAAAATTCCAGATTTATCATTTCCGTCATGAATTCTACTCCAGTATATAAAAATAATTTTCTCAAATAATTAAACATATTTTTCCCAATAAATAACACATTTCTACCATACAAATTGGTTAATTTGATATACTACCTCTAATACATTCCTTTTTCGACATTAAAATTTCATTAATCTCTGTACTAATTTTCTGGCCTTATTCATCTCATAAACATAATGACTGCATCTTAATTTATTCGTTACCACGTCATAACAAAATTTCCAAAGCGACATAGTCAATATACTAATCTTGCATATAATTTTCATGCTACTAACGAAGGTTCATTTACACAATTCATAACCATATTCATGTTGCACCCAACTTGAATTTTAATAGTAGAAACACACACAATTTGCATATCAGCAATTCAATCAATTATAGATCATTCTTCCAATTAAATGTGCACTCTTATTAATCATTTTCATGCATCATTTTTCTAATTAAATCTAGAATGCGTTCTTATTTAGAAATAGGAAAAATTTACCCACCTTAATTTGGAGAGAAAAATACAATTTAGCAACTTCCTAGACGAATGTCCTTGCAACGAGAGTGCTCCTCCTCCTTGAACACGCGCACACAAGCCTCCCAAGCACCAAAACCGAGAGCTCCTAGTTGATTGCCGGCCTCCTCTTCTTCTTGATGTTGCAAACACAATCCCACACACTCTCAATCTGTTAACTCACAAAATCACTACTAGATAATGTAATTTGGACTATAGGTTTGTAGAAAGTAATAAGCACAAGAATAACTAGCCATGGAGGGTGGGTATTTATACTAAAAATCTAGGGAAATGGATGGCTAGGATTAAAGTAGGAGTTAGGAACAAATGGTTTAGATTTAAGGAGGAGTTACACTAACTACCCATAATCAAGTAACCACCACACCATGATCCCACTCAAATTTTCATTTCCCTCCAAGATGCAATCCGGCCTAGTGTGGGAATGTGCATTTTGCACGCGTACGTGCAATGCACGTGCAAGCAACTAGGTCCAAAAATTGTACATTAAATTTTATGTAAAAATAAACTTTAAATTGTATTCTACATGACAAGTTGTATAAAAAATAAATTAACTCATGGGCTTTAGTTTATGGGCCAAAATAATTATTTTAAAATAAAATAAATGAATTACATTTTGGGCTTTTAAAAAGAAAAAGCTTTTATCCATTTGAAAGAAGGCTTCATATAAAAACAAATATTTAAAAATTTATACTCATCATGATGAAAATAATCATAACATTTAATTCAACCAAAAATATTGCACGTGCACACTACGTGCAAAAAAATAAAATAATAAATAATTTTCATTAAATGAAAATCGGGGCATTACAACACTCCCTCCTTAGAATAGTTCCGTCCCGGAACTACAGTCAAGAGCGAGAAAAACAAACACAAACACTAATAACAAGCACAAAAAAGAATACAAAGATACAATCAAGCAAAAAGCTCAGGATAATCCTTCAACATCCTCTCCTCAGACTCCCAAGTAGCCTCTTCAACCAAATGGTTTTTCCAGACTACCTTGACCATTGGTATCGTCTTATTCCTCAAGACTTTCTCTCGACGATCAACAATCTCGACAGGAGACTCGATGTAGTTCAGATCCAACTGCAAACCTTCCGGCACTTCAGGCAAATGATGACTCGGATCTGGAATATAACCTTTCAGTATAGACACATGAAAGACATTGTGCACCTGAGATAACTCTTCCGATACCTCAAGCCGGTAAGCAGTTTTCTCGATCCTTTTCAATATCTTGTACGGGCCTATAAACCTCGGAGCTAACTTTTCGCCTTTGCCAAATCGAACCACACCTTTACTGGGTGATACTTTCAGAAAGACGAAGTCACCTACCTCAAACTCAAGGTCCCTTCTCCGGTTGTCTGCATAGCTCTTCTGCCTTCTCTGAGCTTCTACCAACCTTTTCCTGACCAGATCAATCTTTTCAGAAGTTTGCCGCACAAGCTCAGGACCAAACAACTGACGCTCCCCAACTTCAACAAACAGGCGTCCTGCACTTCCTGCCATATAAAGCTTCGTACGGCGCCATCCCGATGCTAGTCTAAAAACTGTTGTTGTAGGCAAACTCTACCAAAGGTAAATGTCTTTCCCAACTGCCTCCAAAGTCTAGTATACAACACCGAAGCATATCCTCAAGAATACGGTTGACTCTCTCTGTCTGCCCATCGGTTTGCGGATGAAAAGCAGAGCTGAAATCTGTCTTGGTCCCCAAAGCTGTCTGAAGACTCCTCCAGAAATGCGAAGTAAACCGCGCATCTCGATCAGACACAATAGTTGACGGAACACCATGAAGCCGGACGATCTCGCCAACATACAACTCAGCTAACTTGTCCATCGAAGCAGTGAGTTTCATCGCCAAAAAGTGAGCGGACTTGGTTAGTCGATCGACTATAACCCAAATCGCATCATTGCCTTTAGGACTCTTAGGCAATCCCGTAATGAAATCCATACTGATGTTATCCCACTTCCATTCCGGAATAGGTAACGGCTGTAATAGACCTCCGGGTCTCTGATTTTCGGCTTTGACTTGCTGACAAACCTCACACTTCGCCACAAATTCAGCCACGTCCCGCTTCAAACCTGACCACCAGAAATGCTATTTGATGTCTTTGTACATCTTAGTACTCCCAGGATGTACCGACAAAAGAGTAGCATGCGCTTTCTGAAGAATACTCTCTTTCAGGTCCGCCTGATTTGGAACACATAGCCTCTCTCCGAACCACAGCACTCCATCCCTGATTTGAAATCCGGGCAACCTGCCAGCACCAACCTGCTCCTTCATCTCCAAGATATCAGCATCATCCTCCTAACTTGCAATGATCCTTGCATTTAGTATAGGCTGGAGCCTCAACTGAGCTAAAGATGCTCCCAATTCTTGTAAGACAACTTCAATACCTGCTCGATCCAATTCCTCAATCAGATGCTTCTGAGTTGTAATCAAACTGGATAAACTGCTCTTGCGACTAAGTGCATCAGCAACAACATTAGCTTTCCCAGGATGATACTTGATCTCAGGTCGCATGTCCTCAAGCACTTCCAACCATCTCCGTTGCCTCAGATTCAGATCCTTCTGCTGATATATGTACTTCAAGCTCTTGTGGTCCGTGTACATGTTCAACTTCTCACCGTACACGTAGTGCCTCCATTGCTTCAGGGCAAAGATAATCGCAGCCAACTCCAGATCATGAGTCGGGTAATTCTTCTCATGCGGTCGTAGTTGCCTAGACCCATAAGCGATTACTCTTCCCTCTTGCATTAAGACACAACCAAGCCCACGATGTGAAGCATCACTATAAACATCATACTCAACACATGCTCTAGGCAAAGCCAAAATAAGTGCAGTAGTCAGTTTCTCTTTCAGCTCCTGAAAGCTTGCCTCACATTGCTCGGTCCACTTGAAGTTTACATTCTTCTTGGTCAGTCCAGTAAGCGGCACGGATATCTGGGCATAACCTTGAATGAATCTCCTGTAGTATCCAGTCATTCCAGGAAAACTTCTGACTTCCTTTACTGTAGTAGGCCTAGCCCAATCTCTCACTGCCTCTATCTTCTGAGGGTCAGTTGCCACTCCCTCCTTAGAAAGGATGTGACCTAGGAATGCCACTTCAGATTTCCAGAAATCACACTTGGATAACTTGGCATACAACTCCTGCTCTTCCAGCTTCTTCAAAACTGCTGCCAGATGCTCAGTGTGCTCCTCCTCTGACTTGGAGTACACGAGGATATCGTCGATAAACACCACGACGAAAGAATCAATGAACGGCCTCAGAACTCTGTTCATCAAATCCATGAAGATTGCGGGTGCATTCGTCACTCCAAATGGCATAACTAAGAATTCGTAATGCCCATGTCGAGTTCTAAATGCAATTTTGTGCACATCTTCAGCTTTCACTCGAACTTGGTGATATCCTGATCGAAGATCTATTTTGGAGAAAATAGCTGCTCTTTGTAGACGATCGAACAAATCATCAATTCGAGGAATAGGATACTTATTCTGAACAGTGACCTTATTCAGCTCTCGGTAATCGATACACATTCTCATCGATCCATCCTTCTTCTTTACCAAAAGCACTGGTGCTCCCCAAGGTGAGGCACTAGGTTGAATAAAGCCTTTCTCCAACAGTTCCTCAATCTGCCGCTTCACCTCATCCTGTTCCACTGGAGCCATCCTATACGGTGCCTTAGAAATGGGTGCACTCCCTGGTTGAATAGTGATGCTAAACTCTACATCACGATGCGGGGGTAACCCAGGAAAATCATCCAAGAACACAGTCGGATAGTCCCGAACCACAGGAATCCCTTGCACTTCCACAGGAGTCTCTTCCTTGCGAATAGCTGCCACCAGCCTAGAACACTTCTTCTTCCCTTGGAAAGTGACTTCAGGTCCACCTGGAGCCTTCACTGTTACCGTCTTGGTCTTACATTTTATGCTTGCACTGTACACCGACATCCAATCAATGCCAATGATAACATCGACTCCCAAGATAGTCAGCTCGATTAGATCAATCCCGAAGATTCGATCTCCAATCACGATCTCGCAATCTGCATAGTACCGATCAGTGGTTAAAGTTTCCCCTGATGGAGTAGCTACTGCTAAGATCTTGCCTGGAAAAATCTTTGGTTCAACTCCCAACGCTTTAGCAAATTTAGGAGACACAAAAGTATGAGAGGATCCAGTATCGAACAACACAACAACTTTCATTCCATATTCTGATGCAAAAGATCCATTGAATTCGAAGTATAAGACATGAACTTTCAAGTCTATTTCCATTTTATTGAATTCCAAACTTTATACATTCGAATTGAAAAACATTTCTTGACATCAGAATTAAAGATAGTAGAAGCTACAACAGTCTAACTCCTACGGTTCCTCTTCGCTTCTCGAAGTTCTCCCCGTAGTTCATCAACTTCATCATTCAGCACGTCTGTCAGATTCTTCCTCTTCTCGAGTTCCCATACCCGATGACTGAGAACTGAAAAGTCGTCCTTGCGCTTTGCTAGCTGAGCCTCCAATAATCCGACTCTCTCTCACAATGTTTCTACCTGCCTATGAAGAGATGTCACAAGACTATTTGGAACTGGTTCTTCTTCTTCGTCAGAAGAGTCATCAGATGAATCCGGAGGTAGGGTAATCTCTCGGGATTCAGGCCATTCTTCTCCGTCAGAATCTGCTTGCCCTGGATAGTACTCTTCCTCGGAATCTGCTTGTCCAGGATGGTACTCTTCCTCGAAGATATGCCAGTGTCGTCTCCAGCAGGGTCAAAGTGATCAGCCATCTTAGAAATAGGGAGGAAGAAGCATAATTCATAGAGCAACACAAATGTAAGTCACTTACATTTAAATCTCTAGACTCAAACACACACTCTAATGTCCACTTCTAGGGTGTCGTTCCTTATAAATTTGTACAAGTGTGAAAGCGTGGCTCTGATACCACTCTGTAACGTCCCGAATCCCAAATACACTGAATTTGAGATATTCTACAAGATCTTTCCACTTCATTTAGTACAATTTTACAAGGAAATTTGAACTTTTCACTTTACATCAGAGTTTACATGAAAACATTACAATTTACATTGCACAGCGGAAGTAAAATTTACAACAATTAAATAAATGTACAACAACATTGAATAATCTTTAAGCATCTGTTCCTCTTTAATCTTTATCATGCCATTTACCTGCATATAAGACTGTGGGTACGTCAGTTTATTCAACCGACGAACATTATACACGGCCATCCTCTCTATGCCGGAAATAGTATAACTTATTTTCCATATATAGCAAACACAAACTTGTCACATATCAAACTAAAGGGACTACCCTATTGATGTCGTGTTGTGATTGTGCACTTAGTCCTTAATGCAATTAGTTATGTTACATGACACTAATGCGCACTTGTTCGGATTCTATGCATCCCATACTACATAGGTCTGAGGGCAAGCCCTTAATCGTTCTTCATCTTTGTAGGGTTCAATCCCTCGTCATGACTTAATCTACTACTGTAACTACGGTAAGTATCCTAGATGTTTTTTGACCTACGAACTCATGTCTAGGCGCCCTGGAGGGAATCCCAACGTACTGACACATGACTCATCATGCAGGTATCCTGTGGTAATTCAGCTCCTACCATAGACATGACACCACCCATAGTCTTCAAACATCCCACGAGCGTCGCCACCGGGACGGTACTCTGGAGCAGTATCCTCGCCCAGACTCATCATGGGACATCCTGGGATACGCTCTCGCCGCTATCCAATGGCCCTCATACTCAATGTTTTTCTCTTACTTTCATCACGTCTTCACTATGTAACTAATCCTTAATTCTAATGAAATAGAATCATGAACAAAACCAAAGCACTAGAGTTAGCCTCTCCACTAAACCGGACTTATACATTTATTCAACATGACCAACCTTGGTCTTTCATATTTCATTTTATTTCTTTCCAAATGCCGGGGGAGACTAAGCTACTCTTTTGTTTCGATCCCCATTCACAAATTCTAAAGTTGAGTGTTTCCAAATCATAAGTTCACATGTTGAGTTGTCATACTCAAAATATTTCTATTTTCCAATCATGACTTCCTAGTCATTCAATAGTCCATAATTATACACTAAATTCAACCATTCATCATGTAACTCATGCAATATTATTTCCACATTAAAAATTACATCACTAGTTATTCAATCAAAGGTGAATGTTTACACTTCATAATTTGTCGCACTATTCTCCAACGAGAATAATCCACATCACTTCACATAATTCACATCTTATTCGTATTTCTTTTCTAATATTCCATTTTAAGTTCTTTTGCGAAGTATAATTTTCATAAAAATGCAAGTGTAGAACTATAGTTCTAAATTATACTTTCGTTCTCAAAATATACTCCACTTCATGCAAATAATCCTCAAATTATTTTTCATAAACTCCCCATATTTTTAGAATAATAAATATATTTTTTCCCACATTTTTTGATCACTAAAACACCCAAAAAAAAGTTTTTCCCACACATAAACAACAGCCGAAGGCCACGGATCGAACCAGTGCCCACTAGGAGAAACAACCAAAGCACAGACCACTAGGCCGAGTGCTGCCCACGCATAGAGGGCGCGAGAGCATTAAGTGCTCTCGGTCGCACTGTTTTATTCAAAAATGTTCGAAACTAAAAAGAATGGTGTCAACGGGATTCGATCCCTCAACCTCAGAGAGCCCACATATATACTGTAGCTACTAAGAGCGATTCGAGCACTCGAGCCATGGGCTCGGGTTGTCACTAGTACAAATCGAATTTTATTTAACCAATTATTCTCTGTTATTTAGAATACATCGATGTTCATCAACATCTTACTCAATTTGCTCTTACTAAAATAGTGTAAAAAAATTCCAGATTTATCATTTCCGTCATGAATTCTACTCGAGTATATAAAAATAATTTTCTCAAATAATTAAACATATTTTTCCCAATAAATAACACATTTCTACCATACAAATTGGTTAATTTGATATACTACCTCTAATACATTCCTTTTTCGACATTAAAATTTCATTAATCTCTGTACTAATTTTCTGGCCTTATTCATCTCATAAACATAATGACTGCATCTTAATTTATTCGTTACCACGTCATAACAAAATTTCCAAAGCGACAGTCAATATACTAATCTTGCACATAATTTTCATGCTACTAACGAAGGTTCATTTACACAATTCATAACCATATTCATGTTGCACCAAACTTGAATTTTAATAGTAGAAACACACACAATTTGCATATCAACAATTCAATCAATTATAGATCATTCTTCCAATTAAATGTGCACTCTTATTAATCATTTTCATGCATCATTTTTCTAATTAAATCTAGAATGCGTTCTTATTTAGAAATAGGAAAAATTTACCCACCTTAATTTGGAGAGAAAAATACAATTTAGCAACTTCCTAGACGAATGTCCTTGCAACGAGAGTGCTCCTCCTCCTTGAACACGCGCACACAAGCCTCCCAAGCACCAAAACCGAGAGCTCCTAGTTGATTGCCGGCCTCCTCTTCTTCTTGATGTTGCAAACACAATCCCACACACTCTCAATCTGTTAACTCACAAAATCACTACTAGATAATGTAATTTGGACTATAGGTTTGTAGAAAGTAATAAGCACAAGAATAACTAGCCATGGAGGGTGGGTATTTATACTAAAAATCTAGGGAAATGGATGGCTAGGATTAAAGTAGGAGTTAGGAACAAATGGTTTAGATTTAAGGAGGAGTTACACTAACTACCCATAATCAAGTAACCACCACACCATGATCCCACTCAAATTTTCATTTCCCTCCAAGATGCAATCCGGCCTAGTGTGGGAATGTGCATTTTGCACGCGTACGTGCAATGCACGTGCAAGCAACTAGGTCCAAAAATTGTACATTAAATTTTATGTAAAAATAAACTTTAAATTGTATTCTACATGACAAGTTGTATAAAAAATAAATTAACTCATGGGCTTTAGTTTATGGGCCAAAATAATTATTTTAAAATAAAATAAATGAATTACATTTTGGGCTTTTAAAAAGAAAAGGCTTTTATCCATTTGAAAGAAAGCTTCATATAAAAGCACATATTTAAAAATCTATACTCATCATGATGAAAATAATCATAACATTTAATTCAACCAAAAATATTGCACGTGCACACTACGTGCAAAAAAATAAAATATTAAATAATTTTCATTAAATGAAAATCGGGGCATTACACCGGTGACCATTCCCTACGATCACATCTCCAAGAACCCTCTTTGTAGTCATCAAACACCTCTCTCCTCGGAGTGCAATGAAAAGAAGCTCCCGAATCAATACACCAATTTGAGTGCCCAACTCCTCCCGAGCTGATAAGCAATGATTCTCAACAAGCCCCACTTGAGCTTCCTTTGGAGTATCTCTCTTCAGTTTCTCCTGCTTCTTCTTCATATAAGCCTTACAATTGTGCATCATTTAACCCTTCTTGTGACAATACCAACACTCAAGCCAATGCCCCTCATCGCTGTCATCAGACCAACTCTCAGATGAACTACTTTGATCATTTCTTCTTCGACTGCTCTTAGATCTCCCACGTCTCTTCTCAACGTACATAGCGAAATCTCCAGAAGATGATGATGGATATCCCCTGTTTCTCACCCTTCTCACCTCCTCGTTCAGAATGCTATTCACCACATCCTGTAGAGTCGTCGAATCTGTCATAGTGCCTCTAATAGTCTGTTCCACCGTACCATAACTATTGGGTAAAGTAGATAGAAGTAACAATGACTACACCCTCTCTGAAAACTTCAAACCTGCAATTTCCATCTGGTTGTAAACCATACAGTAATTGTTCACATGCTCTGCTACTGAACCCCCTTCTTTCAACTTCATAATAACCAATTTCTTCAGATGAATAATTTGATTAGATGCCGACGGTTTCTCATACATATCCGTGAGAATGTCCATAGCCTCCTTTGTGGTCTTTGCCTTCGAGATATGAAATAACGCTTCCTACTCAGCCCCAACTGCATCTGCCCCAGCGCCTTCTGGTCCAAACAATTCCACTCCGCCAAAACCTTCGTATCCTTGTCTGCACCTACAGGTTTCTCATCAAACAACAGACCATCATGATCTTTTTGACGAAGACACGCTATCATCTGAATCTTCCACATCGCGAAGTCACTCCCATCGAATCTCTTGATCTTCATCTTGTTATCGGCCATCTCGAACCAACTACTCTAATACCACTTGTCGGAGAAATCTACTCCCAACTCGTAGTGCTAATAGCGGAAGTGCACCACAAACAATAGAAACTCCTAATAAATAGATGAACCAAGAACAAGCCACCACAATATATGGATCTCACAAGAACACAACCAATATACAGAGATAACCAATACTTTTTATTCCCAAAGAAATACAAGGATTACAAAAGAGATTACAACTCTCAATCTCTCTCTCACCTTTGAAACACTCGGCACAATCTCTCTTAAAGTTGAATACTGATCAAATCTATTCAGATTACTAAATCCTAGAGTTTACGACCATATATATAGCCCACAAGAAAACCCTAAAAGATATACACAAATCTAGCAAATTGGGTAAACAGTGAGTTTCAGCCAATAAAGGCCAACTGCTGTGACTTGTAAAGGTCATAACTCAGACTCCGCTTATCAAAATCTAACAAAGTAGGACATTTTGGAAAGGTAAGAACCTCTACTACAACTCTCTAGTTGAAAACCTTCTCAGATTCAGTCAATAATTGGTACAAAAACTTCGAACAGTCTAAACACTGAGCTTCAGCCAGTAAAGGTCAGCTTCTGTGACTTGTAATGGTCATAACTCATACTCCGCTTATCGAAATATAACAAAGTAGGACATTTTAGAAAGGTGAGAACCTATACTACAAATCTCTAGTTGAAAACTTTCTTAGATTCAGCATGGAACTCAAATTCCTGCTCTGTAAACACAAGTCAAGAACAACAAAAGACAACAGATTTGCTGAAACTTGTAAAGCAAATAACTGGTGCTATACTTATCGGAATCTAAAAAAATTTGACTTTTTGGAAAGCTAAGAATATCTAATTTAACTTCCTAGTTAATAACTTTCTCAGATTCTGTATGGAACTCAAAATTCAGCTCTTTAAACACAATACAAAGAGCAACAAAAGATAGCAAAAAGGCTGAAGCTTGTAAGGCTCACAACTTTTTCTATACTTGTCGGAATCTAACAAAATTGGGCTTTTTGGAAAGCTAAAAACATATACTAAAACTTCCTAGTTAACAACTTTCTCAGATTCCGTATGGAACTCAAAATCCAGCTCTTTAAACACAATATAAAGAGCAACAAAGACAACTAAAAGCTAAAACTTTTAGAGTTCATAACTTTTGCTATACTTGTCAGAATCTAACAAAATTAGGCTTTTTGGAAAGATAAGAAAATCTACTACAACTTCCTAGTTAAAAACTTTTTCAGATTCCGTATGGAATTCAAAATCCAGTTCTTTAAACACAATACAAAGAGCAACAAAAGACAGCAAAAAGCTGAAATTTCTAAAGTTCATAACTTTTTCTATACTTGTCGGAATCTAACAAAATTGGGATTTTTGGAAAGCTAAGAACATCTACTACAACTTCATAATTAACAACTTTCTCAGATTCCGTATGGAACTCAAAATCCAGCTCTTTAAACACAATACAAAGAGCAACAAAGACAGCAAAAACCCGAAACTTCTGAAGTTCATAACTTTTGCTATACTTCTTGGAATCTAACAAAATTGGGATTTGTGGAAAGCTAAGAAAATCTACTACAAATTTCTAGTTAACAACTTTTTCAGATTCCTTATGGAACTCAAAATCTAGCTTTTTAAACACAATACAAAGAGAAACAAAAGACAGCAAAAAGCTGAAACTTCTAAAGTTCATAACTTCTGCTATACTTGTTGGAATCTAACAAAATTGGGCTTTTTCCAAAGCTAAGGACATCTACTACAACTTCCTAGTTAACAACTTTCTCAGATTCCATATGGAACTCAAAATCCAGCTCTTTAAACACAATACAAAGAGCAACAAAGACGACAAAAAGCTGAAACTTCTAAAGTTCATAACTTTTGCTATACTTGTTGGAATCTAACAAAATTGGGCTTTGTGGAAAACTAAGAACATCTACTACAACTTCCTAGTTAACAACTTTCTCAGATGTCGTATGGAACTCAACATCTAGCTTTTTAAACACAATACAAAGAGCAACAAAAAACAGCATAAAGTTGAAACTTTTAAAGTTCATAACTTTTGCTATACTTGTCGGAATCTAACAAAATTAGGCTTTTTGGAAAGATCAGAACATCTACTACAACTTTCTAGTTGATAATTTTTTCAGATTCCTTATGGAACTCAAAATCCAACTCCTTAAACACAAGTAAAAATCACCAAAACAGTAGATTTGCTTCGATGCTCGCTGTTTTGGGAAAACAATTTGTTTAGCTTAGTAAATTAACCCAGAAAATTCCAAAAAAATTAGAGTATGGTATTAACGCATATGAGAACCTCTCAAATAAATTTGGAGTCAAAATTTCAACTTTCACAAGTAATTAATTCCTAATCATCAAAATTACATACTAGTTTAAGATTTGATCTTTAGGGTTTTTATTTAAGTTTTACCACTTCAATTTGTATGCCATTTATTCTAGTCCACAGTCATCATTATGCATATGAATTTAGTCCAAGGTATTCAATTAATTAACACTAATAACAATAATAACAACAATAAAATCGAGTTGAGAAACTCCCACCCAAATTGGTTGGAAGAACTTGCTTTGCTCTTCTCCTCCTTGCTCCTTGTTCTTGCTCCTCTCAAGAACAACTCACAAATTAACCCACTCATTTCTTTTGATTTTGATCTCTCTTTCTTTTCTTTTCTTCTCAATTTTTTTCTAAATTAAATTAAGTAAGAGAGGTAGAAATATGAAGAGAGAATGAGATGAGAGGGAGATGGAGGAACATAAAAATGAAAGGGGGATTTTTCCCAAAGGGTTGGCCGGCCGTGGTTTTATAGGAGAGGGAGAAAGAGCTTGTGGTTAGAGAGATGGCCACTTGTCTCTCTCTTCTTGTGTCTCAAAACATTTAGAGTTTCATTTGCAAATTTAAAATGCAATATACACCCAATCAAATCCTAGCCCTCCAATCTGATCATGATTGACAAAAAATAAGAGACATTTTTCCAAAATCATAAACTACATGAATTCGTACAATGTACGAAATCTATAGAGTACATATACGTACATACATCTATATATACATATAATTCTTATTCGTAAAAACCCATCAATCTGTACAAAAAAAATTTAATCAGAAAATAAAATAAAATAAAAATAAAAATAGTTTTATTATCGGCTCGGAAGATTTCAGTACCAATTTGATACAATACATATATATACAGACCAGTATAGATAATGTTTATTAGTAAAACCAAGTAATATCCCCCAAAAAATTTCAATTATGAAAATAAAAATAAAATAATGATTTTTAATATCGGCCCGTGATATTACAGATATTTTCTCAAAAACGTATTTTACTGTAGAAGTGCACAATACGTATTATACAATATATATATATAGGAAAACCTTCCGTTGTGCACTACCCATTCGTGTGCACTCGTGTGCACTCGGCCTTCCCGCCTTCGTATCGATGATCCGAACCTATATATATATATATATATATATATAGGAAAACCTTCCGTTGTGCACTACCCCTCCGTGTGCACTCGTGTGCACTCGGCCTTCCCGCCTTCGTATCGACGATCCGAACCATTCACATTGATCTACACATATAAATTAGTCTAAATATGTAAAATCAAATCATTTGAAATTCATTTGCCCATCCATCATGTGATTATAAAAAACAATGATTTTCAGCCATACAATTTTGTAACACTTCAATGGATGGGTAAATGAATTTCAAATGATTTGATTTTACATATTTAGACTAATTTAGATATGTAGATCAATGTGAACGGTTCAGATCGTTGATATGAATGCCCGAAGGCCGAGTGCACACGCCGTGTGCACCATAGGTGGTGCACAACGGAAGGGCTCCATATATATATATATATATATATATATATATATATATATATATATATATATATATATATATATATATATATATATAGATAGATAACATTTTATTAGTAAAACCAAGTAATTTCCATAAAAATATTTTAATTTTAAAAATAATTATAATACAAATATAATATCTGACCGGGATATTACAATTAGAGAGTATGTAGGGTTGTCACACCCATTACCAATTTCACAACTTTTTTTCTTTACTATCTTAGTTGGCACACTTTTATCAGAGAGTTGTAGGGTTGTTAGATGGTAGAACTCTCATATGAGTGTGCCACCTAAGATAGTGAAGAGAAAAATAGTGAAATTGGTAGTGGGTATAGTTACACCGGTAGTGTCCCCGAAATTGGTTGGGGTGTGAAATGCTTAGTGACTTGGGAGCTGAACCGAGTAAAATTTATTGGACTAGGTAATTTTGGATTGGTGAATGCATGTGACAATACTTCTCGTTCTCGAAGGTTCCAAATTCTATTATGGGATCATGTTTATGTAAAGACGAACTTGTGTAAAAAGAGTTAAGATTTTTGTGCTTTGCTTTGGTCTCGATATTCAACTCAATAAGAAAGTGAAATTGAAATTGAAATTGAATTTAATTGTTCGTGTTAAGAAAATGGGTTAAACCTGAGGCCATCAGATGAACCTTCTGAGAATGGCTATGGAGTTGATCTGCAACCGGAAGAAAGTAAAAAGTGGCTCGAGGCGTGGGTTGCACTTTCTTTAAGAAACTATTTGGCCGATTTTGGAGATGAATTGTTGATCACCAAACACTTCTCTCGCGGATACAACGAGCTTCTGTCTACAGTGCTGCCTAATCTCCAATAGCAGCACGTACCAACTTGCACCACCCAAATCAAAGCAAAAAAACCTCTCAAAAATAGATTAGAAGAAGAGATGGACCGTATTGTTTTTCTGTACTCTTTTTCCAAAAAATGATTCCTTTTTATAACTAGTAATTAGGAGGAATAAAAACTGTATGCATTTAATCAAAAACGGCTATATCATAAAGATCTTTTAATTCTTGAAACAGCTATAACATAAAGCCCATTTACTTCTTGAAACAGTTATATTATTAATTGGAAAAAAAGTTTTTGATCTGTTTGAAATTTGAAAGTTCAAAAAATTTAAAAATTCTTTTTTAAGAGACCTAAGGAACTAATGCCCGGCCCGGTCATATATATATATGTGTGTGTGTGTGTGTGTGTGTGTGTGGAATGTAGGAATTGAACCCCCCAACCTCATGTGAACTCAAAACTTTAACCGTTGGGCCATAAGAAGTGGTTTCTCAAAAGCACAGAACCATGCATAAGTAAGGTGCCCGAAGACTTGAATCTTACATAGTGGACAATCCCCAAAATGCAAAAATAATTAGTGATCTTAACTCTTGAACTCATTATCCGTTTTTATATAGTGAAGGAAAACCACACATGTATCTACTAGGTGCAAGTTCTAAATGCCAGCACATTCTGGCCTTGTGCTTATCCCAGTATAGGTAAATGTTTTAGAGAATCAACCTCATTCTAATAGAAGCGACCATACTTCATAATCACCCCGGTGAGTCTATCAAGAGTGCTCTTGTAGCTAGGCACTTCTCTCATTCAGAGATATAGAGCTCATTAAGAGCCAAGCTCATCCTTACTAACGCTGCAAGACATCATGCACATACACATCAGGATGGACTAAGGAGTGGTAAACTCCTAGGTTGCATGATTCCAATCACAGTATGGCTTATTTTTCCCATTGAACTTATGTCTTGGGATCTCCAGTCTTATAGGTTGGGTTCCCACCAATTGTGATCCTAAATGGGCTTCAGTCCCATCCTTATCGATGTGTTACAAACTTTGTCTCGAGACAATCCTTTCATAAAATGATCTGCAAGGTTACTTTTTGATCTCACAAAATTCACAGTAACAGCACCGGACGTGAGGAGCTTTCACACCGTGGTGTGTTTGCGACGAATCGCTACTCTCTTACCGTTATAGTAAGCATTTTGTACTTTAGTTATCGCAGTAGTACTATCTGAGTGGATTAAGATCGGAGGTACATGCCTACTCCATGAAGAAATGTAAGACAATAGGTTCCTTAACCAGCTTGCCTCCTCACTAGCCGCAACTACAACAACTAACTTAGACTCCATAGCAGAGTAAGTTAAATAGTATGTTTCTTGGACCTCCAAGAAATAGCACCACTAGCGATACTAAAAATGCATCCATTTGTGGCCATGGAATCATCTGAAAATGAATTCCAATATGCATCGCTGAATCCCTCAAAGACAGCAGGAAACCTCTCATAATGTAGTCCTAAGTTCATGGTCTTTTTCAAGTACCTCATGACTGTCAATAGCATTCCAATGCTCAGAACTAGGACAACTCATAAATCTACATAATACCCCTACAACATATGTAATGTCAGGTCTAGTGCAGTCAGTAGCATAGCAAAGGCTACCAATAATACTAGCATATTTTTTTTGTCTAACTGCAGCACCAGAATTTTTCAAAAGTTTAACATGAGGGTCACTAGGTGTACATGCAGGTCTATGGTCAAAGTAATTGTATTTCTTCATGATCTTCTCAATGTAACGAGATTGATCAATAGTAATACCAGTCTCAGTACGTGTGATTTTCATGCCTAGAATTACATTGGCCTTACCTAGGTCCTTCATGTTAGGGTTTTGGCATCAAATACATGTAGGCCCGAAGTACTTGAAGTTGGAGAAGAAGATGAGAAGACAAAAACAGCAAGAGAAGACAACAACAAGTTGAAGAAGTGTAGTCTGGAGAGTTACGGTCGACCGACCTGGGGTGCGATCGACCGACCGATTCTGCTGAGAGTTCTTCGAGTGTACAGGTCCAACAGAGGAGGGGACGGTCGACCGTGCATTCGACCGGTCGAGCCTTGGGTTTGGCTTTACACTTTGCGATTGACCGACCTTGAAGGTGCGGCCGACCGACTTCGGCGGCTGATTATTTTGGGGCTTACGAGTTTAAGGCCCAATTGCTAGATTTGTGTTTATCTTTTAGGGTTTACTTGGGGGCTATATATATGGCCGTAGACTCAAGGGTTTATATATCTTTGATGATCCAAAGAGAGAGATTTGGTGAGCCGTTATCATTGTTCAATTTCAAGAGGAGATTGTGCGCAGTGTTTCAAAGGTGAGAGTGAGAGAGAGATTGCGAGTTGTAATCTCTTTTATAATCTTTGTATTTCTTGGGGAATAAGAAGTATTGGTTATCTCTGCATATTGATTGTGTTATGGTGAGATCTTGCATATATTGTGGTGGCTTGTTCTTGGTTCATCTAAGTCTTGGGAGTTTCTATTGCTTGGGTGTGTTTCCGATATTAGCACTACGAGTTGTGTGGTAGATTCTTCAAAAAGTGGTATCAGAGCAGTTGATTCGAGATGGCCAATAGCAAGATGAAGATCGAGAAATTCGATGGGAGTGACTTCGCAATATGGAAGATTCAGATGATAGCGTATCTTCGTCAGAAAGATCTTGATGGTTCGTTGACCGATGAGAAGCTGGTAGGTGCAAACAAGGATGCGAAGGTCTTGGTGGAATCGTTTGGATCAGAAGGCGTTGGGGCAGATTCAGTTGGGGTTGACTAGGAAGGCATTATTTCATATCTCGAAGGCAAAGACCACAAAGAAGACTATGGAGATTCTCACGGATATGTATGAGAAACCTTCGGCATCTAATCAAATTCTTCATCTGAAGATATTGGTTAATATGAAGTTGAGGGAAAAGGGTTCAGTAGTAGAGCATGTGAACAATTACTGTATGGTTTACAACCAGGTGGAAGCTGCAAGTTTGAAGTTTTCAGAGAGGGGGCAGTCATTGTTACTTCTATCTACTTTACCCAATACTTATGGTACGGTGGAACAGATATTACAGGCACTATGACAAATTCGATGACTCTACAGGATGTTGTGAGTAGTATTCTAAACGAGAAGGTGAGAAGGGTGAGAAACGAGGGATATCCATCATCATCTTCTAGAGATTCCGCAATGTACATTGAGAAGAGACGTGGGAGATCTAAGAGCAGTCGAAAAAGAAAGGATCAGAGTAGTTCATCTGAGAGTATGTCTGATGAACGCGATGGGGAACGTGGCCAGAGTGCTGGTATTGTCATAAGAAGGGTCACATGATGCGCAGTTGCAAGGTTTATATGAAGAAAAAGTAGTAGAAACCCGAAGAGAGATACCCCAAAGGAAGCTCAAGTGGGGCTTATTGAGGATCTATGCCTATCAGCTCTGGAGGAGTTGGGCAGTCAAGATTGGTGTAGTGATTCAGAAGCTTCTTTTCATTGCACTCTGAGGAGAGAGGTTTTTGATGACTACAATGAGGGTTCTTTTGGAGATGTGATCATGGAGTTGGTACTGTTCACGTGAAAGCCAATGATGATCAAAGTGTTGTCTTACGGGAGACAAGGCATGTTCCAGACTTGAAGGAAAATCTTATCTCGATTGGAAAGCTAGACAAGGAGGGGTTATCTACTATAGTTGGTAGTAGGGAGTGGTGTATAGCTACAGGTTCAAGGGTGATTGCAAAAGAGAAGCATGAGGGAACACTGTATTTTCTTAGAGACATGAGGCGCATTTCTCCTGTAGTTGACTCTCAGCCGGAATCGAGTAGTAAGTTGTGTGGGGTGAAACCGAGTTCTTTCAGTTGTGGAGGGGAGGTTACCAATCTAGTGGGACCTGCTGGCTATAGAAGTGATCCTAGATGGCAAGACGTTGCTGCGGTGAGGGTACTTTGCGATATGGCAGTCGAAGCTTCAAGTCGCTCTTGTGTGATAGAGAGCACTGGTATCGATATGCCGGATGATGTCGATGAGGGTAATCGAATTGGGACTGTATGGGTTGAACAGTCTGCGGGTTTTGTGGAGGTGTCATCCACGGAGACTTTTAATGTAGAGGGTGCTTTGAGAGGTTTTGAACCATGTCCGGTGTTGATGGAGATTTTGCGAGTTGGAGAGTCCCATAACACGGAATCCGACACGGGAGATTGTTTCTCCGGTATTCGTGCTCTATGCGATTGGTGGAACACATCCTTCATGAAGCGATGAAGGGTGGTTGGTGCACTCCACGTGGTGGAGTGGCGGAGGTTCTCTTTATAAGAGTGTGGAGTATTTGAGTCTTCCATGAGAGTGGGAGATTGGCAAAGATAATGCGGGGTAAAGATTGCAATAACTTTGAAGCGTTGTGTATTTGGTCAAAGTGGAAAATTTTTAGGGTTTTGGCCACAAATACACGTAGGCACGGAGTACTTGAAGTTGGAGAAGAAGAGGAGGAGACAAAGACAGCAAGAGAAGACAACAACAAGTAGAAGATGTGTAGTTTGGAGAGTTGCGGTCGACCGACCTGAGGGTGCGGTCAACCGACCGATTTTGTTGAGAGTTCTTCGAGTGTACAGGTCCAACAGAGGAGGGGACGGTCGACCGGTCGAGTCTCGGGTTTGGCTCTACACGTTGCGGTCGACCGACCTTGGGGGTGTGGTCAACCAACCTTGGGGGTGCGGTCGACCGACTTCGGCGGCCGATTGTTTTTGGGCTTACGAGTTTAAGGTCCAATTGCTAGATTTGTATTTATCTTTTAGGGTTTACTTGGGGGCTATATATATGGTTGTAGACTCAAGGGTTTATATATCTTTGATGATCCAAAGAGAGATTTGGTGAGCCGTTATCATTGTTCAACTTCAAAAGGGGATTGTGCCGAGTGTTTCAAAGGTGATAGAGAGAGATTGAGAGTTGTAATCTCTTTTGTAATCTTTGTATTTCTTGGGGAATAAGAAGTATTGGTTATCTCTGCATATTGATTGTATTCTTGTGAGATATTGCATATATTGTGGTAGCTTGTTCTTGGTTCATCTAAGTCTTGGGAGTTTCTATTGCTTGTGGTGTGTTTCTGCTATTAGCACTACGAATTGTGTGGTATATTCTTCAACACTTGATATCAAAATTTTGACTAAGCATAGTTTTAGTCTCTGAAATCAATTCAAGCGAAGAACCACAAATGAGTAAATCATCTGCATATAGACAATGCATAATGCGGCTATCACTAGATGCTTTATAATAAAGACATTTATCAACATTATTAATAGAAAAAATATTTGAGAGTAATAATTGATCAATTCTGTCGTGCCACTGTTTAGGAGCTTAAGACCATATAAAGTCTTATTCAGCTTGCAGACTTTGTTTTCCTGCACTGGAATCACAAAACCTTTAGGCTGATCCATATAAAATTCCTCTTCAAGTTCTCCATTAAAGAAAGCTATTTTAACATCCATCTGGTGAATCAACAAATTATGCACAGCAGAAATAGCTAATAAAACTATAATGGTAGTCACACGAGTCACAAGAGAGTAAGTGTCAAAGAAATCTATATTTTCCTTTTGTACATATCCTTTAGCTACTAGTCTAGCTTTAAATTTTTCAATAGTACCATCTGGTTTTAGCTTTCTCTTAAGAATTCATTTGCATCCTATAGTACGACTACCGCGAGGTAAGTCCACTAAATCCCAAGTACCATTAGAGGTTAGTGAATCCATCTCGTCATTTATGGCTTCTTGCCACAAATCGACATCGGGTGAAGTTAAGGCCTTATTGATAGAACTAGGGTCAGATTCTAAAGCATATACGACATAGTCATCACCAAAATTTTTAGCAGTTCTAGCACGTTTGCTTCTACGAGGCTCAGATTCTATATTAACATTAAAATGTGTACTAGTTTGAAGTATGCTAGAGGAAGTAGAGGGTTGTGAACCCCCACTACTACCCCACTGTTCCTCAATATGTAAGTAAATTTATCCTCATAAAAATCAGCATCTAAAGATTCAGTAATCACATTATTATTCTAGTCTAAAAATCTTGAAGCCTTACTGTTATCTGCATAACAATAAAAACACATTCATATGCTCTACTTGCAAATTTGATTCTTTTAGGGTCAGGTTTTCTGACATATGCCAAACAACCTCAAACTCTAAAATAATCAATATTAGGCTTTCTACTTCTCCATAATTCGTATGGTGAAGTATCAGAAAAAAGATGCAGAATTCTATTTAAAACATGACATACAGATAAAATAGTTTCACCCCAAAAGGATTTGGGTGCTCCACAACTAATAAGCGAAGCAACTACCAATTCAGTAAGAGTCATATTCTTTCTTTAAGCTTTTCCATTAGATTCAGGTGAATAAGGTGCAGTAGTTTCGTGAATAATTCCAAATGATGCATATAATTATTTAAATTCATTGGAATCATATTCTGTACATCTGTCACTACGAAATCTCTTAATATTTATTTCAAATTGATTTTGCACTTAAGTTACATAAGTTCTAAACATGTCAATTGCTTTACTCTTATGTTCCATAAGATAAACATGAGTATAATTTGAATGATCATCAATAAACGTAATGAAATATGTTTTTACCATTTCTAGTTAAAGTTCCATCCATCTCACATATATCAGAATGTATCAAGTATAGAATTTATGTTTCTCTAGCTACACGTTTATGTGAAGTTTTAATTATCTTAGCTTGGCTACAGGAGGTGCATTTCTCAAATTCATTTAAGTTAACTTTTGGTACAATGGCAAGTTTGCTCATATTAATTACCAATTTCTTGTTAACATGACATAGTTTAGAGTGCCATAAATTAAAAGAAGACTTGGAGTAAACAGAAGCATTATTCTGATTCATTTCAATACGGAGTTTAAACATCTCATTACAAGAAAATCCCTTTCCCACAAAAATCACATTCTTAGTTATAACATACTGGTCGAATCCGATGCTCTGATGAATCCCAGCCTTGTTGAGACGGTATCCAAAAATCAATTTTTTCCTCATATCAGGAGTGTGAAAGACATCCTTGAGAGTTACAGTCCTGCCAGAGGTAAACTCCAAGTCCACCTCTCCAGTGCCCATCACACTGATACAGTGAAAATCGCCAAGTTGCACTTTCTGATCTTCAATTTCCTTATAAGTTTTGAACCAGCTGCGCTCATAGAAAACATGCCTAGTAGAGCTTGTATCAGCCCACCACCCGTCAGTTACACCGACCATATTGATCTCAGTGATCATAGACACTAAAGGCCCTTCGATAGCATTTGCCTGTGGTACAGGCATACGCGATCGGCAGTTCCTAGCGATATGTCCAAAGCGATGACACTTCCAACACTTGATAGGATCTGTTCCATTGTTGTTGGTTTGTCTTGTTGATTATTTCCCTTATTCGGATTCTAACGTCCATTCTGACCATTCTGACGGAAGTTCGAATTGAACTTTCTGTTGGAAAATAATCTATGTGGGCTCACATATGTGACTAAATGTATGATTGCTATCCTAAAGTCTAACCCAAATTAAAGTGATCTAATCAAGATTAAGTAATGGGTTAAAAGCATATAATTTAAAGTGTGATATAACACGTGTAGAGACCGTAAAGTAAATTTCTTATTTTGTGATGGGCAAAATTAGAAATCAATAATTATCAATTAGGGTTATGGTCCCCTATATATACGCATCTTCTTATTCCATCTGTCATCCCATCAACAGAAGAATAGAGAGACAGCATCTCATAGAAGTGCGTATCATATAGGAAGATCCAAACCCTCTGCGCAATCTCCATCAATGGCTTCAGGTTAGTGCTTCCGCTTTTAATGTTCTTCTTCTTTTAATTTAGCAAAGATCTATAGTTTCATGATTTAGGATTTTATATTAAAGCACTTTTGCAACATGATTAAGATCTATATTCATAGAAATATGTTTTATGTTGTTATTAATGTTTTATGCATGTTCTTAAGTGTATATAAAATTCCAACAATTGGTATCAGAGCCATCTTTGTTGAATTAATTGAAGAAATTTATTGTTTCTTGTTTAAAGAATTTTAGGACTTCTTGTTTAAAGAAACTTAAGAAATTTAGGGTTCTATTTGATCTTCCTACTTAAGAAATTTAATTGATAATAGTAATTGAATCCATTGCTTCAGATCTGGAATTAATAATAAATAATAATAATAATAATTATTATTATTATTATCAAAACCGTAAGTTATGATTTGATGATCATGTTTTTTGAATTGCTGATAACCTTTGGCTTCGGATATGATTTTGATTCTGTTAAAGATTATTAATAAACTCTGCCTATATACTCTATATGAGGAAATCCTAAAGAGTGGCTGTTTACATGATTTGAAAATGGATTATATAGTTATGGATATAAGTGTGCTGTTTAGTAGGAGATAATATGAAATAAATGTTGTATGGTTTTATGAAAGGTGGAGGGGCCACGGGACAAAGGTATTTGGAGGGGGGGGCCCACTTGGTAAACAACTATCGAATTATTATACAGATGATAATGATTATAATCAATTCCAAAAGACAAAAGATGACATCAAAGGATTAATTCCAGCAAACTATAGGAACCGAGACGAATCTGGCAGTTCATATAGATGTTAATTAGTGAAATGGTGTGTTACCAACTTGACCGTGATTGGGGACACTTGGGATGATATATAATGATCCATTTTGTGTGATCAGTAGACTGTAGAAAGCCTCAGGTGTGCACTCTGTAGCATGTTGATTTGGTTTTAAGATTTCTATATGGCTTGAGTTTGTAATTAATATGTTCGGATAGGGGCCCACGGGATGGCAGGCAGAGTGCACAGCTGCGGCTGACATCTGCTGACATCACGTGGGACCTGCCCAGGAGGAAACAACAAATGCTGTTGTACTGTGGTGACGTGAGCAGTGGGACCCGCTGAAGGGAGTGCTGCCACGTCAGTGGGGCCCGGGGTTTTGGGCTACTGTGCTCTCTCATGTTATAATTTTTAAAAAAAAAACTACTGGTTTAGAGGGGTCACGTCAGCATGACGTCACCATTGGGGGGCCCCACCCGAGTAATGAAGAAAGACAGAGTACTGCTCTGTTCTCTTTCGAATGACGTGGCGCATGGCCCATGTACGGGCTGTGTTTGACCGGAGTTAAGAAAACATACGTCTTCATTTATGTTAATGATAGATTATATGGTGTTCTTGTATGACTACAGCTTCATTTTCCAGAAAAGAATGATATTTATGAGTATAGATTCATTAATTTTCTAATTTGTGTTGATGAAAATCAAATTTCTGTTACTAAAGATATTTGTCCTATAATCGGTTAAATAAAATTCAGTCGGATATTATTTTGATATTATCAAAACAGTAGATAGATATGGTTCAGTTATGGTTTTGTTATTATTTCAGATAAATATACATCACATTTTCTGTTATAATTTTGTTATCACTTTAAATTGATATTATCTATCTACAAATAAAGTAAAATTATAAAATTAAGAAGAAAAAAAATTGGGAAACAATTAAATTCAAATTATGGTTTTGGTTCTCTTATGAATGTCTAATATTTTGAATAGATCAATTGAAACAAAATGTTGCCAAAGTGATCTCTTTTGTCTAGATTAATTTATTTAAAATATCAAGATGATTGTGTGTTTATAATTCATGCGTTTATTAACTGACCCAAAGGTAAGTTAATATTTGGCCGAATTTCATACACATCTGTGGTAATAAATATGTGACAATTATAAGGTATTCCATGTGAACAATAAGTCAGTCCAAAGAATGACTTATTATTTGACAGGATTTATTGTCAATATTTGATTACTACAACAAGAGTACCGCTTACAGTTAATGTTACTGTCCAAAGACTTGATATTAACGTTGTACCTGGTATCTTGAGATGGGATTAACCATTATTTGAATTTATTGTTTTATATGGATTCCAAGTGAGCTTATTTTGTTTGTTTAGTTTTTGTTCTATATTCAGCTAGTTTATCATCTGCTGTCTCAATAACTGCTAACATCAATTCTATTCCCATGCTTAATGGGACAAATTTCAAGGATTAGAAAAGGACTCTTAAGTATATGGTAAGGAGTGTGATTGCTCATTCCACCATACCTTAGTCCCTTTGGGGAGAAGCATTAAAGACAACAACTTACATTCTCAATAAAGTATCACCTAAAGCAGCTGCAAAAACACCTTATGAACTTTGGACAGGTCGAAAGCCTAGTCTAAAGCACTTTCACATTTGGGGATGTCCAGCTAAGGTAAGGCCTTACAGGCCACATGAAACGAAATTGGACTCCAAAACAGTGAGCAGCTACTTTATTGGTTATTCTGAACGATCTAGGGGCTATAAGTTTTATGATCCCACACTTAGGATTATTTTTTTAGACTGGAACTGCAATTTTTTTGAGGAAGTTGAGTTTGGGGGGAGAAATAAAGTTAGGGATATTGCTTTTGAGAATGAATTGGATTCAATTACAAACCCAATTCCTACTATCACTTTTGACAATATTCAGGTTCCCACACCTATTATTGATCAAGAAGTGAATCCGGAACCTCAACAAGACAATTGATATGGCTAAAAATAGGATTAAATCGGGACCGTTCACATCGGACCCGAATCTTAAAGCTCAGGGGTAAAACGGTAATTTCACATGCAAATGGGTCCGAAGCGGGTACTGGGTCTCCTTCTCACAGATCCAATAACCCGCAAACGGATCCACCTCAGCTGGGTACGGGTTTCAACCCGCTACCAACCCGATCCGACAAGATACAATCAAGGTCCCTGATTAGATCTAAATCAACGGCCATGATTCACAGCTATCTTTTCACTGGGGATTAGGGATTAAATTCCTTAACTGATTATAGGGGATATACCTTATCAGATTACATGCCTTATCTGATTGCGAGGAATATTCCTTATCTAATCACGGGGATTACATTCCTAAAACCAGTCCCTAAGACGCCTATAAATACCCCTCACCCATCTCCATTAAGAGGTAATCAATCTTTTTCTAGTTAAACGCTCTTTCATAATCATTTCTGGTTACTGACTTGAGCGTCGGAGGGTGCGTCGCCGGGATCAACCCCGGTGTACGCACTTCCTTGCAGGTGAACGGCGGGAGTCAACGGTCAAGGTCCGGCGGAACAGGTTAGGTGTTTGCTATTCAGGTTTTTCACGAACTCACAAATTCATCTGTTTGCCCCCACACCGAATTTAGCGGCAACAGATTGGCGCCGTCTGTGGGAAACACACGAATAGCAGCCCCTCCTCTTTCCGTCGACTAGATCTTCTCCAGCCATGCCTCCGAGAAAAGCCAAATCTAGGGGGTCCAACCGTGGGCCCAATCCCGCCGATCAGCAGGAGCCAGTCCCTGACCAACCCGTTCTGCAGCAGGAACGACCTCCGCTTCAGACGGAAGACCCCCTTCAGCAAGATCAGCCCCTTCAGAATCAGCAACCCCCCAAGGGTCCGACCGGACCTCAGAATGCTGGTGCGGGGGGCTCCCGCGGAAAGCAACCTCTTCAACAAGATCAGCCTCTCCCTCAAAATCAACAACCCCCAAGGGTCCTTCCGGTCCACAGAATGCCGGTGCGGGGGGCTCCCGCATGAAGCAACCTCTCCATCAAGACCACGTCTCCATACACAACGCCTCTACGGATTCCATGGCCTCTCACAATCCCCAAAATCAGAAGGAGGAAGAGGACCTACGCCACCGTCTGGACGAGAAGCGGGCCCGAAAGGGAGCCTCCCGCCAACAACGTCCGGGTGAGCGGTCCCCTCACCGCCGAGACTACAAAAGGTCCCATGTCCGAAGGGGAAGGAAGGAATCCCCCGAGCATCACAGAAGAAGACCACGCTCCCCCGCGGGTCGGCAGCAGCCTAGGAACGATGAAGCGCCAATCACCCGTGCCGAGATCCAACGAGTTGGAGCACAACTCTCTCCTAGAGTTGCTCCTCGAACCCATCTCACAAATGGCTCTCTTCCAAAAGCCAAACTCTTCCCTTCGCTCGCCGCCGAAGCGGACCTCTTCTCAACAAGTCCGGAGCACACAACTCTCTCCTAGAGTTGCTCCTTAAACTCATCTCCCGAATGGCTCTCTCCCAGAGCCGAGCTCTTCCATCCGCTCGCCGCCGAAGCGGACCCCTTCTCAACAAGTCCGGAGCACACAACTCTCTCCTAGAGTTGCTCCTCAAACTCATCTCCCGAATGGCTCTCTCCCAGAGCCGAGCTCTTCCATCCGCTCGCCGCCGAAGCGGACCCCTTCTCAACAAGTCCGGAGCACACAACTCTCTCCTAGAGTTGCTCCTCAAACTCATCTCCCAGATGGCTCTCTCCCAGAGCCGAGCTCTTCGCCCCGCTCGCCGCCGAAGCGGACCTCTTCTCAACAAGTCCGGAGCACACAACTCTCTCCTAGAGTTGCTCCTCAAACTCATCTCACAAATGGCTCTCTTCCAAGAGCCGAACTCTTCCCTCCGCTCGCCGCCGAAGCGGACCTCTTCTCAACAAGTCCGGAGCACACAACTCTCTCCTAGAGTTGCTCCTTAAACTCATCTCCCAAATGGCTCTCTCCCAGAGCCGAGCTCTTCCATCCGCTCGCCGCCGAAGCGGACCCCTTCTCAACAAGTCCGGAGCACACAACTCTCTCCTAGAGTTGCTCCTCAAACTCATCTCCCGAATGGCTCTCTCCCAGAGCCGAGCTCTTCCATCCGCTCGCCGCCGAAGCGGACCCCTTCTCAACAAGTCCGGAGCACACAACTCTCTCCTAGAGTTGCTCCTCAAACTCATCTCCCAGATGGCTCTCTCCCAGAGCCGAGCTCTTCGCCCCGCTCGCCTCCGAAGCGGACCTCTTCTCAGACAGTTCGGAGCACACAACTCTCTCCTAGAGTTGCTCCTCAAACTCATCTCCCAAATGGCTCTCTCCCAGAGCCGAGCTCTTCCATCCGCTCGCCGCCGAAGCGGACCCCTTCTCAACAAGTCCGGAGCACACAACTCTCTCCTAGAGTTGCTCCTCAAACTCATCTCCCAAATGGCTCTCTTCCAAAAGCCGAACTCTTCCCTTCGCTCGCCGCCGAAGCGGACCTCTTCTCAACAAGTCCGGAGCACACAACTCTCTCCTAGAGTTGCTCCTCAAACTCATCTCACAAATGACTCTCTTCCAAGAGCCGAACTCTTCCCTCCGCTAGCCGCCGAAGCGGACCCCTTCTCAACAAGTCCGGAGCACACAACTCTCTCCTAGAGTTGCTCCTCAAACTCATCTCCCAAATGGCTCTCTCCCAGAGCCGAGCTCTTCGCTCCGCTCGCCTCCGAAGCGGACCTCTTCTCCGACATTTCGGAGCACACAACTCTCTCCTAGAGTTGCTCCTCAAACTCATCTCCCAAATGGCTCTCTCCCAGAGCCGAGCTCTTCGCTCCGCTCGCCTCAGAAGCGGACCTCTTCTCAACAAGTCCGGAGCACACAACTCTCTCCTAGAGTCGCTCCTCAAACTCATCTCCCAAATGGCTCTCTCCCAGAGCCGAGCTCTTCGCTCCGCTCGCCTCCGAAGCGGACCTCTTCTCAGACAGTTCGGAGCCCACAACTCTCTCCTAGAGTTGCTCCTCAAACTTGTCTCACAAATGGCTCTCTTCCAGAGCCGAGCTCTTTGCTCCGCTCACCTCCAAGGCGGACCACTTCTCAACGAGTTCGGAGTCCAGCTTCTTCTACATGGCTGCTCCCACAACTTACTAAGCACCACACGATGGTTCGGAGTCCAGCACTCGGCTCGACTCTTCCTCCTAGGCTCGTCTTCAGACGGGCCGGGGGCAGATCGCCGTTTGAAATTGCTCCTGCAGCCGTCGAATGGATCGGAGTCCAACACTTGGCTCGATTTTGCTTCGCAAGTCCGCTCCTAAGCGGACTAGAAGTAGCTCGCCATTCGAAACTGCTCCTGCATCTCTTAAACTAATCACACAATGGTTCGGAGTCCAGCACTCGGCTCGACTCTTCCTCCTCGGCTCCTCTTCAGACGGGCCGGGGGCAGATCGCCGTTCGAAATTGCTCCTGCAGCCGTTGAATGGATCGGAGTCCAACACTTGGCTCGATTTTGCTTCACAAGTCCGCTCCTAAGCGGACTAGAAGTAGCTCGCCATTCGAAACTGCTCCTGCATCTCTTAAACTAATCACACAATGGTTCGGAGTCCAGCACTCGGCTCGACTCTTCCTCCTCGGCTCCTCTTCAGACGGGCCGGGGGCAGATCGCCGTTCGAAATTTCTCCTGCAGCCGTTGAATGGATCGGAGTCCAACACTTGGCTCGATTATACTTCGCAAGTTCGCTCCTAAGCGGATTAGAAGTAGCTCGCCATTCGAAACTGCTCCTGCATCCCTCAAACTAACCTCACGATGGTCAGGGTCCTATGGCTCGACTTTACTTCACCCGCTCGTCCTTAAACGGGCCGGAGAAGATGGCCATTCCGAACTACCCCCACGACCATCCGAGCTGAGCGACCCATCTACCGAGAAGCAAAGTGGCGGAAAATGTGCCCCAAAATCCGTGCTCGGATCTGCCGAACAAGATGCATCTACCGAGCAGCTAAGCAGATGGAGAGCAAGAAGAAAAAGAGGCTAACGGGTCAGGGTCGGATCCAATACCCTCGGTCCGACCATACCCTTCTTAGCTTCTTCATTCTTCTCCTTCTTCAGTCTTCCCGCCAAGAGTACCCAACACTTCTGCTCTTCTCCACCGTGCGGAAGAACAAGGCAGAGGAGAGAACCCAACTGCCTCTCCTCCCCTTCCTCTTCTCCTCTTCTCCACCGTGCGGAAGAACAAGGCAGAGGAGAGAACCCAACTGCCTCTCCTCCCCTTCCCCTTTCTCCTCAGAAGTGCTGCCGGTCCGAAGTGCTGCCGTACCGATCCTCGTTTATGGAGAAAAATTCGGCCGACCCCATCTAACCGTTAGATCATCTCCAAATTCGCACTCAAGCGTGATGGACGGATCAGATCGCGCCATGTCACCACAAAACGACAAGATAACGTTTTCTCGAAACTCGTGCCTCTTGTCTCCTGATTCGCGCTACGATCGTGATCAACCGTCCAGATCGAGCTACGTAGCCGGGATCTGCCAATCTACCAACCTGCGGAGCGGCAAAAATCTGCCTCAAAATCCGTGCTCGGATTCGCCGAACAAAGCAAGCAGATGAAGAGGAAGAAAGAAAAAGAGGCTAACGGTCGGGGTCGGATCCGATACCCACGGTCCGACCCATACCCATCTTAGCTCCGTCACTCTTCTCCTTCTTCCCCAACACATCTCCTCTTCTCCACTGTGCGGAAGAACGAGGCAGAGGAGAGAACCCAATTGCCTCTTCTCCCCTTCCTCTTCTCCTCTTCTCCACCGCGCGGAAGAACAAGGCAGAGGAGAGAACCCAACTGCCTCTCCTCCCCTTCCCCTTTCTCCTCAGAAGTGCTGCCGATCCGAAGTGCTGCCGTACCGACCCTCGTTTATGGAGAAAAATTCGGCCGACCCCAGCTAACCATTGGATCATCTCAAAATTCACACTCAAGCGTGATGGACGGATCAGATCGCACCACGTCACCGCAAAACGACAAGATAACGTTTTCTTGAAACTTGTGCCTCTTGTCTCGTGATTCGCGCCACGATCGTGATCAACCGTCCAGATGGCTCTTCTACAAGTCAAGCTCTTCACTCCGCTCACTTCCAAAGCGGAGCTCTTCTCCACAAGTTCGGAGCACTACTTTCCCCTAGAGTTGCTCCTTGCACTCACTTCAAAGAATGGGTCTCCCCATGGCTCTTACGAGGGTCTTCCCAGCGCCGCTTCTCTACTGTGCGAGAGAACGAGGCAGAGGAGAGATCCCAATTGCCTCTCCTCCCCTTCCTCTTCTCCTCTTCTCCACTGTGCGGAAGAACGAGGCAGAGGAGAGAACCCAAATGCCTCTCCTCCCCTTCCTCTTCTCCTCTTCCCCTCTTCTCCACTGTACGAAAGAACAAGGCAGAGGAGAGAACCCAAATGCCTCTCCTCCCCTTCCTCTTTCTTCTCAGGAGAGCTACCGACCTACCGAACAGCAAAGTGAAAAAAATTCTCCTCAAAATCCGTGCTCGGATCTGCCGAATCAGATTCATTTGCAGAGCAAACCAGATGTTCCCAGAAAGGATCCGAGGTGCCGATCCGAGGTGTCGGGGTACCGACCCTCGTTTTTGGAGAAAAATCGTCCCGAGGCGATCTCACCGTTAGATCATCTCCAAATTCGCACTCAAGCCTGATGAACGGCTCAGATCTCGCCACGTCACCACAAAACGACAAGATAACGTTTTCTCGAAACTCGTGCATCTTGTCTCGTGATTCGCGCCACGATCGTGATCAACGGACCAGATTGAGCCACGTAGCTCGGATCTCAAATCCGAGCTACCGAACTACCGAACCGCTAAGAGGCAAAAAATCTCCTCATAATCCGTGCTCGGATTGGCCGAACAGGAAGCAGATCCGACGAGCTCGGATTTTCCGAATAAGGAAGGAGAGAGAGAGAGAGAAAAAAAAAAAAGAAAAAAAAAAGCTCACGGGCCGGGTTCGGACCCATCAAGGGGATCCGACCCGAACCCCAATCCAGCTCCTTCTCCACTCTCCCGCCAAAACCGATCAGAACAAAAAAGAAAGAAAACCCATCATCTCCTTCGAAAGCTTCGTCGCCAGGCTCCCCCCTTCGTCGAGCTCCAAGACCCAACACGTCGACAAGCTCCCCTCCGCCGAAGCACAAGCTTCGGCGCCAGGCGCCATCCGTCGTCGAGCTCACCTCCGCTCGCTTCCTTCTTCATCAAACTCCACCATTGAGTCCACAGTGTAAAGCTCGACCACCACCGACCCATGCGCAGCTCTCGACCACGGCGCCGACCAAGCTCATCGTCGAACCGTCTCCGTCATCAGCTCGGCGACCTAAGCACCGAGCTCACTGGCCGAACCCGAGCTCCGAACAACTCCGAGCTCCACGACACGGCAGACCTCCTCTATCGAGCTCGAGCCAACCTCCGAAGCTCCGAACTCCACTTTGTCACGGGCTCAACCCATCACCAGGCTCCCCGTTCGCCACCTTCCACGCCCGTTCGCCGAGCCCTTCGTCCAAGCTCCGGACCCCTCGTCCAAGTTCTCCCGAGCTCCGTGTATACGACGAGCCCCACGAGCTCTCACCTCCGAGCTCTCCGCCGCTCCGAGCTCCATCACCGAGCCCACAACTCCGCGGCAAACGAGCTCCTCTTCATCAAAAGTTCGCCGCCGAACTCACCTCCGTCGAAGCGCCTCCCCACTTCGCCGAGCTCCTCTACCATGCCGAGCTCACCATCGGAGCTCCCCACGACAGCCGAAGTCCCCTTCGTCGAGCCCACTCGCGGTCGCCATCAACCTCCTCTCGTCGAACCCAACGTCGAGCTCCGCTCATTGAGCTCTTCTCCTCGCCGAAGCTCGAGCTCCTCCTCGACTGCAAAGCGCACCGACGTCGAGCCCTTCAATGAGCGCCGACGTCGAGCTTCCCTCCACGAGCTCCGCGAGCTTACTCTTCACAGACATCGAAGGAGAAGAAGGGGCGAGAGCACGCGAAAGAGAAGAAAGAAGAGAAGCAGCGGGGAGGAAGAAAGAAAGAAGAGAAGCAGCGGGGAGGAAGAAAGAAAAAAAAAAAAAAAAAAAAAAAAAAAAAAAAATGCCACGTGGCGGTCCACGTGGCGACATCTCAACGATCCGGGGTGACTTCGCCGAAGCGCCGAAGTGCCGAACTCGTATTTGGAGAAAAAAAGAGGCCGGGCCACACGATCCGTCCGATCGTTCCAAAATTCGTGTCGCGACACGATCGACGCTCAGGAACGCGCCACGTGTTCCGATCGTGATCTGCCTCACGATGCGCGCTGATCTGATCATGATGAACGGCCCGAAACGCGCCACGTGTCCAGATCGCGATCTGCCTTACGATGCGTGCTCATCTGGTCATGATGGACGGCCAGAAATCTGCCACGTGTCCAGGTAATATTTAAATTATTTATTTATTTATTTAATTGTTTTTTTTATTTAAAAAATCCGAAAAAAATATTTAAAAATTGAAAAAATTAATTAAAAATTCTAAAAATAATTATTAATTCAGAAAAAATTATTTTTAAATTCTGAAAAAATAATTATTAAATTAGAATAATTAATTAATATTTTGGATAATTAATTATCTAATTCGGAAAATGAATAAAAAATTCAAAAAAATGAGAAAAAATTCAGAAAAATCTGGAAAAATCACCAAAAATCCAGAAAATTCTGAGAATATTTTTGGGCATTTTACAAGCCCATAATAACACTGTTACACCCCGAGCAAGATTCCAAACTCCCTTGAGAACACCGATAAAATCCCGTACGCCATTGAAACAGTAAAACTACTCCTCAAAGGCTGATCACACTCAGTCTTTAGGAGTGGGGGGCTCGTGATATGGCTAAAAATAGGATTAAATCGGGACCGTTCACATCGGACCCGAATCTTAAAGCTCAGGGGTAAAACGGTAATTTCACATGCAAATGGGTCCGAAGCGGGTACTGGGTCTCCTTCTCACAGATCCAATAACCCGCAAACGGATCCACCTCAGCTGGGTACGGGTTTCAACCCGCTACCAACCCGATCCGACAAGATACAATCAAGGTCCCTGATTAGATCTAAATCAACGGCCATGATTCACAGCTATCTTTTCACTGGGGATTAGGGATTAAATTCCTTAACTGATTATAGGGGATATACCTTATCAGATTACATGCCTTATCTGATTGCGAGGAATATTCCTTATCTAATCACGGGGATTACATTCCTAAAACCAGTCCCTAAGACGCCTATAAATACCCCTCACCCATCTCCATTAAGAGGTAATCAATCTTTTTCTAGTTAAACGCTCTTTCATAATCATTTCTGGTTACTGACTTGAGCGTCGGAGGGTGCGTCGCCGGGATCAACCCCGGTGTACGCACTTCCTTGCAGGTGAACGGCGGGAGTCAACGGTCAAGGTCCGGCGGAACAGGTTAGGTGTTTGCTATTCAGGTTTTTCACGAACTCACAAATTCATCTGTTTGCCCCCACACCGAATTTAGCGGCAACAACAATGTTGAACAACTCCTATTCAAAATAAGGTAATTGTTCCAGAATAATAAACTCAACAACCTCAAGAACCAGTGCCATTAAGGAGATCCACGAGAGAAAGGAAGAATGCTATTCCGGATGATTATATTGCATTTCTCCAAGAACATGAGGATGACAATGGAATGATGAAAGATGATCTAATCACATTTCATCAGGCCATGAAAGGTTGTAACTCTCAAAAGTGGATGAATGTCATGTATGAGGAGTATAAGTCTATGCAAGACAACAAAATTTGGGAACTTGTCTCATTACCAGAAGGTGCAAAACCAATTGGTTCTAAATGGATATTTAAGACCAAGAGGGATGCAAATGGTAATGTGGAGAGGTATAAGGCATGTCTTATAGCTAAAGGTTATACTCAGAAAGAAGACATTGATTTTACAGAGACTTTCTCTCCAGTTTCATCGAAAGACTCATTTAGGATAATTATGGCAATTGTTGCTCATCTTGATCTTGAGCTACATCAAATGGATGTCAAAACGGCGTTTCTCAATGGCGACATTGACGAGACAATTTATATGGAGCAACCAGAAAACTTTGTGTCGGGAGATCCAAAGAATATGGTTTGCAAATTGACAAAATCCATCTATGGACTCAAGCAAGTTTCTCGTCAATAGTACCACAAGTTTCATCAAGTAATTATCTCATTTGGTTTTGAGATGAATATAGTTGATGATTGTGTGTATCACAAGTTCAGTGGGAGTAAGCATATATTCCTAGTTCAATATGTCGATGACATATTGCTTGCCACTAATGATATAGATTTATTGCATGAAACTTAAAGGTTTCTGTCCAAGCATTTTGAGATGAAGGATCTTAGGGATGTCTTTTTTTGTATTAGGAATTCAGATACAACGAGATCGTTCTCGAGGTACTCTTGGATTATCACAAAAGGGATACATCGATAAAGTACTCAAAAGGTTTGGCATGCAAGATTGTAGATCAGGGGATACCCCTGTTGCTAAAGGAGATAAATTTAGTCTCAATCAGTGTCCTAAAAGTAACCTTGAAATTCAGGAAATGCAAAAGATCCCCTATACATCAGCTATTGGGAGTCTAATGTATGCTCAAGTATGTACGTGTCCGGATATTGCGTACATTGTTGGGATGTTAGGCATGTATTTAAGAAAACCTGGTATGGACCATTGGATAGTAGCCAAGAGGGTCATGATGTATCTTCAGAGAACAAAAGACTACATGCTCACATATAGGAAATCAGATCATTTGGAGGTCATAAGGTATTCTGATTCTGATTTCACTAGGGTGCCAAGATAGCAAAAGTCTACATTATGCTATATTTACCTGTTAACTGGAGGAGCTATATCCTGGAAAAGTGCCAAACAGACACTTATAGCTTCTTCCACTCTGGCAGCAGAGTATGTAGCGTGCTATGAGGCATCGAATTATGGAATATGGCTGCGAAATTTTTGTCACTGGGCTACGCATTTTGAAAAATATAGAAAGACCACTCAAGTTATTTTGTGACAACAAGTTAGCAGTGATGTATTCCAACAACAACATTAGTTCGACAAAGTCGAAACATATTGACATCAAGTTCTTAGTTGTGAAAGAAAAAGTGCAAAGTGGACAGATGTCCATAGAGCACATTGGGACAAACTCCATGATAGCGGATCCGCTCACAAAGGGATTACCACCCAAGGTCTTTTATGAGCATACTGCTCATATGGGTGTTGTATTATTTGAGGATATCATGATTTAGTGGGAGTTTGTATTTTATTTGCATTATGTTTGTATAAGATATTTATACATTTGGTTATTTTCTGATCAGAAATAAAGAATTCAGTTTTCTCACTCATTTGTCATGTTTTGGTTCTGACCTCACTTAAGTTTTAAAGATGACCAGTTGGAAATAGGCATGTGTATAGATCACATTGCATGAAATTTCCATGCTACACATTCGCACTTGATCTATGTCGTTTGATTATGTTGATATATGTGACCATTGATGAACTTAGTTACGATAAATGTAACGAAAATTGCTTTGATCCTATATTTACATGATTAATGGACGAGATTGTTTTGCTATGCTTTTGGTTATGATAGCAACATTTTGAGCTCATAAAGTATGTACATTTATAAGGAGTAACATATGTGGCCCAAGTGGGAGATTGTTGGAAAATAATCTATGTGGGCTCACATATGTGACTAAATGTATGATTGCTATCCTAAAGTCTAACCCAAATTAAAGTGATCTAATGAAGATTAAGTAATGGGTTAAAAGCATATAATTTAAAGTGTGATATAACACGTGTAGAGACCGTAAAGTAAATTTCTTATTTTGTGATGGGCAAAATTGGAAATCAATAATTATCAATTAGGGTTATGGTCCCCTATATATACACATCTTCTTATTCCATCTGTCATCCCATCAACAGAAGAATAGAGAGACAGCATCTCATAGAAGTGCGTATCATATAGGAAGATCCAAACCCTCTGCGCAATCTCCATCAATGGCTTCAGGTTAGTGCTTCCGCTTTTAATGTTCTTCTTCTTTTAATTTAGCAAAGATCTATAGTTTCATGATTTAGGATTTTATATTAAAGCACTTTTGCAACATGATTAAGATCTATATTCATAGAAACATGTTTTATGTTGTTATTAATGTTTTATGCATGTTCTTAAGTGTATATAAAATTCCAACACTTTCGCTAGCATTCTTCTTGAACTGATTGTTCTTTGGTTTCAAATGGACATTCACTTTGTTCTGTTGACAAGCAAGACTTCTTCTTTCTGGTATTGTTTTCTGGATTCCCCCTTAACTCTAAGACTAGTTATCAAATTCTCCATGGTTAGTTCCTTTGATTTTTGTCGCGGGATATTATTGTAGTCTTTCCAACTAGGTGGTAACTTGTCAATCATCACAGCTACTTGAAATTGCTCATCAAGGGGTATTCCTTCTTAAATGATCTCATGAGCAATGTGTTGTAGCTTGTGTGATTGAATAGTTACCAGCTTGTCGTCGACCAGGGTGTATTTGAGATAACGAATGACTGCGAATTTCTTCGAGCCAGCCCCTTCGGTGTCATATTTCTTTTGCAGGGCTTCCCACATAGATTTAGCCATATCGAACTGTAAGTAATAGTCATACAGTTTGTCGAATAGCCCATTCAAGATAAAGTTTCGACATTTAAAATCAGCATCCTCTTCCATTCTGATATGTCATCTAAGATTTGTTCATTTTCATGGACATCAACATGTTCTGGGTTAGGCATTATAGGGCAGTCGGTGGTAAGAACATAGGCAACTTCCTTCAGTGACAGACAGAAAAGTATCTTGTTCGTCCATCGTTTGAAGCCAACAAATTTCTCGGGTTTGTTGGATTCATGCTTGCGGTCAGAAACAAGAGCGATTACATATTACAAAAAATAGTTTCTTAAAATTGTTAAGAAAAATGGGTTAAACCTGAGGGCACCAGATGAACCTTCTGAAAATCGCTCTGGAGTTGATCTGCAACAGGAAGAAAGTAAAAAGTGGCTCTAGGCGTGGGTTGCGCTTTCTTTAAGAAACTATTTGGCCGATTCTGGAGATGAATCGTTGATCACCAAACACTTCTCCCGGGATACAACGAGCTTCTGTCTACAGTGCTGCCTAATGCTCCAATAGAAGCACGTACCAACTTGCACCACCCAAATCAAGGCAAAAAACCGCATAAAAATAGATTAGAAGAAGAGAAGGACTGTATTGTTTTTATGTACTCTTTTTCTAAAAAATGATTCATTTTTATAACTAGTAGGAGGAATAAAAACTGTATGCATTTAATAAAAAACAGTATATCATAAAGATCTTTTAATTCTTGAAACGACTATAACATAAAGCCCGTTTACTTCTTGAAACAGTTATATTATTAATTGAAAAAAAACATTTTTTATCTGTTTGAAATTCGAAAGTCCAAAAAATTTAAAAATTCTTTTTGTTTAAAGAGACCTAAGGCACACTTTATTAGAGAGTATGTAGGGTTGTCACACCCATTACCAATTTTACAACTTTTTTTCTTTACTATCTTAGTTGGCACACTTTTATTAGAAAGTATGTAGGGTTGTTAGATGGCAGAACTCTCATATGAGTATGCCACCTAAGATAGTGAAGAGAAAAATAGTGAAATTGGTAGTGGGTATAGTTACACTGGCAGTGTTCCCGAAATTGGTTTGGGTGTTAAATGCCTAGTGACTTGGGAGCTGAACCGAGTAAAATTTATTGGAATATGTAATTTTGGATTGGTGAATACATGTGACAAGACTTCTCATTCTTGAAGGTTTCAAATTCGATTATGGGTTCATGTTTGTGTAAAGACGAACTTGTGTAAAAGAGTTAAGATTTTTGTGCTTTGCTTTGATCTCGATATTCAACTCGATATGAAATTGAAATTGAAATTAATTGTTTGTGGTAAGAAAAATGGGTTAAACCTGAGGGCACCAGATGAGCCTTCTGAGAATGGCTCTGGGGTTGATCTGCAACAGGAAGAAAGTAAAAAGTGACTCGATGCGTGGGTTGCACTTTCTTTAAGAAACTATTTGGCCGATTCTGGAGATGAATCGTTAATCACCAAACACTTCTCCCGGGATACAACGAGCTTCTTTCTACAGTGCTGCCTAATGCTCCAATAGCAGCAGGTAACAACTTGCACCACCCAAATCAAGGCAAAAAAACTGATGAAAAATGGATTAGAAGAAGAGAAGGATTGTATTGTTTTTCTGTACTCTTTTTCTAAAAAATGATTCCTTTTTATAACTAGTAATCAGGAGGAATAAAAATTGTATGCATTTAATCAAAAACGGCTACATCATAAAGATCTTTTAATTCTTAAAACGGCTATAACATAAAGCTCATTTACTTCCTAAAACAGTTATATTATTAATTGAAAAATATATTTTTGATCTGTTTGAAATTCGAAAGTTCAAAAAGTTTAAAAATTCTATATAATAAAACACAAAGAAAGCTATCAAGTGGCTCACCTTCAACCCCCCCAAAAATCAAAGGCTCAGATCTAACCTCACAAAACATACTTTCCCCCTCAAAAGTTTCCCCCCATAACTCAAATTCAAGTCCCCCACCCAAAACAACTCCTATATTTATTTAATTATTTTTTTATCTCTCTCTCTCCCTCCCTCTCCTATTCAAAAAATTAAGAAAATAAAAATTTTAAAAATTTTTACAAAATAAAAAATTTAAAAACAAAAAAATTTTAAATTTTAAAAACTTTAAAAATAATTCAAAAAAAATCATATAATATTTTTTTGCTGGACCCCCAAAAGTTTCTCATATAATATGTTTGCTAATTCAGTTAATTTGTTGGACCTCCAAAACTATTTTATATGATCAAACAAGGTGCACCGTTCCGAAGACGTGCCGTAGGCACGTATAAACGGGCAAACCTAGTATATATATATTTATATGAAATGTAGGAATTGAAACCCCAAGGTCATGCGAACTCAAAACTCTAACCGTTGGGCCATAAGACAATGTTGTCAACAAGAGAAGTGTTTTGAATGTATACTCAATTCCAACAGTTTGTCCATTTACATGTTGGTTTTATGTCTTGCATACTATTTCGGATACGAAGACGGTGAGACAATGGAAGAATCGAGACGATCGGAGACGGAGTGGAAGCAAGGAAAACAGTCAGCAGCATTAGCAGCAGGTGGAGTTGCGGTCGACCGTACTTGGGATCGATCGAATGCCCTACTATGCAGAAGTTCCCGAGTGGGGGACGGTCGAACGACCTCGGGATGCGGTCGAACGAACGCGGCACTGATGGATTATTTGAGTCGGGTCTTGGTGATTCGTGAGAAGCCCAACTTGCTCTTCAAGTCAGATCATACAGCTCTTATCGTAGGGTTATCTTTTTAGGAATATCCAATGGTTATTGTATCAAGATATCAAACTGGGGTTTCTCTAGATCTCTATATATTGTTATTATTGGCCTCCATTGAGATTCAAGAAGAGAGATAGTACTTCATTGATAGAGAGATTGAATGATTCTTTAATTGTAAACAACTAGTACTTGTTGGTGAGACTTGAGAGCGGATCGTGGTGAGAATTGTAATATTCTTGTATCATCTCTAGTTGAATAACATCTTGGGTTTCTTCTCTCCTGGATTAAGACGAAAGCCCCAACCGAGACAAAGTTGTGTGTGCTTTGGGGTATTTAGTATGATCTACTGTATTTGCTTGGTGGTTTGTGTTGATTGCATAGAATAACTCAATAAGATCCTAAGTAGAATTCATAACAAGTGGTATCAGAGCTTCGAGTTCAAGGGTTTGTTCGAGTTCTTTAGAGAAGATGACAGATCAGGTAATGAAGATCAAGTAGTTCAAAGGCAAGATCAACTTTGATCTCTTGAACCGTTGAACGTGGACATGCATGAAGCATCAGTTCAACAGGACTTGGATCTAGTCTTAGAAGGAGATAAAGGAAAACATATCGGCACAAAGTAGGAGAATTGGGAGGAGATTTTATTCAGAAGCCTTGGGTTTAATCTGTATGTATTCGATGAGAGAAGTCATGTGTAAGAGAAGTGCAGTCAGTTTTTGGGCAATATTCAGAATTGACTACTCGAGATCGTCAATGCAGGGTCGGATGTACCAACGAAGAAATTTGTGAGGTTTCTCAATGAAGGAAAGTACCGCTCTTCTAGATCATGTAATGGAGTTCAATATGAAGTTATCTGAACTGAGGACGTTCAACGCAGATGATCTAAAGGTTTCTAACTTGATATATTCACCACCAAATCCATCCAACATGATAACCATGCTAGATGAGAAATCTATCAAGGAGAAGTTTTTTTATAGCAGGTATGATCGAGGGGTTGGAGGAGGATACACTTAGGAAGGAGAGTCAGAAATCAGCATCAACTTCTGTGAGTTGTGTGAAGGTGGATTGTACTTCTATTGGAAGGGAAAGTGTATGTAGGGGTAAGGTCCGTGGCCACAATGCAAAGGGATTGAGCATTACATGAGAGACTGTTGCAAGCGGTTGAGTCAGAGAGATGCCAAATCCAGTGCCACTGAATCAGGTGATGGCATAAACAGTGCTTTTGTTTCAAGTTTTTTAGATGTGAATTCCGGTTGTTCTTTTGATTCGGTTAGTTCTTCTCAAGTTTGCTCCGAGAGGGAGATGGTTTCTACTTACAAATTTACATCATGTCGTCGTGTGAGAACGAAGTTTGATAAGATTTGTGAAGTAATGATTTATACTTATAAGTTTGCCTCATGTTGTTGTGTAAGAACGAAGATTGACAAGACTTGTGAAGTAAGGGGTGAGAAAACAAATGAGTCAAAGATGACAGACGGAAGGGGACACACACTAGAGGAGGGCATGTATATTCCTTTGATGAAGCAGAACCTTATATCCATGAGAACTCTTGAAGCTATGGACTGCAGGTACACAGATCCAGGTAGAGTTTGTTCAGTTTGGGAAAGTTATCGCAAGGTGATGAAGGGTGAGAGGGGGGTCAGCACAACCTTTACCAGCTTTGGAGGAACATGAAACCTTGGCCAAGTGGTATGAAGCCCATTGTTCCTAAAGCATTATCTAGTTTGTCGTCACTAGAATCATCCGAGCGAGACTGCGACGTTCGAATATCATCGGAAGGTGGAAAGAGCCTTGAGGTAGGTGGAGTTCGTGTGGAGGGTGGCACCTCCATGATTACATCTACTGGGGTGTGTCCTTGAGGGGGGGCATACAGCGGGAGAAAAACAGGTGGAGATAAATTCAACTAGCAGAGGAAGCCATCGAACCAAGTTGTTTGCAAGAAGAGAAGAAAAAGAGTCTAGAAGGTTCTAAATCACACGGGTGTGAATCCATGAGTATGCAATCTAAGGTGGAGATTGTTGGATTTATGTCTTGCATACTATGTCGGATACGAAGACGATGAGACGATGGAGGAATCAAGACGATCGGAGACAGAGTGGAAGTAAGAGAATCAATCAGCAGCAGTAGCAGCAGGTGGAGTTGCGGTCGACCGTACTTGGGACCGCCCTATTGTGCAGGAGTTCCCGATAGGGGAACAGTCACCGACCTTGGGGTGCAGTCGATCGAACCCGGCGCTGATGGATTATTTGGGTCGGATCTTGGTGATTCATGAGAAGCCCAACTTGCTCTTCAAGTCAGATCATACGACTTTTATCGTAGGATTATCTCTTCAGGAATATCCAATGGCTATTGTATCAAGATATCAAAGTAGGATTTCTCTAGATCTCTATATATTGTTGTTATTGGCATCCATTGAGAGTCAAGAAGAGAGAGGGAGAATACTTCATTGAAAGAGACATTGAGTGATTCTCTAATTCTAAACAACTAGTACTTGCTGGTGAGGCTTGAGAGAGGGTCGTGGTAAGAATTGTAATATTCTTGTATCTTCTCTAGTTGAATAACATTTTGAGTTTCTTCTCTACCAGATTAAGGCAAAAGCCCAACCCCAACCGGGACAAAGTTGTGTGTATTTTTGTGTTTGATATGATATATTGTATGTGCTTAGTGGTTTGTGTTGATTGCATCGAATAACTCAACAAGATCCAAAGTAGAATTCCTAACATTACACACTTATAAGCACAACCATATATGTAAACAACTTGCAGTGCAGAAGGCAAGATTTCTCAAGCTCAAAATTGGATAGATACTCCTGGGTAAAATAGTTAAGATTTCTATGCTTCGTTTATTCCAATCAAATGCAGCTATTAATCATAACTATATGTATTCATATTCATTAAAAATACGAAGAGAGATCGAATATGAAGTTAATTGTTGGTCCATTTTTACACACCTGAGAGACAACCATAGTACAGAAAGGTTTGATATGTAACCACAATGTCCTAAAACTAATGGTTTGCTAATACACACAAACTCATTTATGCCAAATTGGGCACTGAAATTTCTGTAAAACCCCCAGGTTGCGAAGAAAATGCAAATTGCAGTTTGATCAATGAGGGGGCTAATTTAAATAATGTCGGAGACTCTGAGGGAGGATAAGACTACGAAAATAATCCACAACAACATGAAGTAGGCTGAAGTCAACCACGCCCACAGTCGGGGTCCACCAAGCTCGGCCCCTAGGATAAGACGGCGGAGTACTAAGACAGCAATGCACCCAGCAGAAGTTGCAAAGAACACTATTAGGGAGAAACTGAGTCCTTCTGCGTTCTGAATGTAGAGAGGCTCTTTGTACTTGAAGAAGTTGTAGGTTGTGTCGATGAGCCATGGGATTCCGATGCCAATGTATATATTCACAGAGTTGCTGAAAAACAAAGAGTCGAGAATTTAAGATTTATGACCAAACAAGACAGAATAATTTTTTGATAGATTCTGTACAGTTAGCATGGAAATAAACATTTGCACCAAGATTTGTCATAGCTATTTGAAATGCTTGGAAAGTCTATATTTCAGTAAAAGTTGATGTAATCACATATGGGAATCACGAAGTAAGAGTAAACTGCAGAAAACTTCTCTTTACTATGATGATTTGCACAAAGCATCCTTATATGCAGACGGAAACACAGTAAGTTTTAAAACGTGGATAGCATGCAAACTACCTTTAACCACAGGTTAAATACTTGAAGATACATATAGAGAGGCCCTTCAACAGTGAAATCCGTGGTGCGTGTATACATACTTTTTAAGTACCATTTCAAACAAGGATGTAAACATTGTTAAACATATTCCAATACACTTTTCAGTATAGGAACTTGCAATGATATATATTTGGTTATAATTTCAAAAAAGTTTGATTAGGATTTAGGAATGAATGAACCTAAACATGTTAGGCATATTAAGATATAGCAAAACTTAAAAATCATTATTTTCAAAGGAGCAGTACATTTTGCACATTTGATTGTGCAAGCACAGGGATAAGAGGGATCGGGCATCTTGTGAAATATATACAAGTACCTTATGAACATATATAACTAATGTATCATTCGACAATCTTATTTAGAAACTTCTAGTTTAAGTGAATCATGAATAATTCTATACTACTAATGAATGATTATAATTGTTGCACTCATTAAAAAACTTCTTTATAATGGTACCGAAAATTAAATTAAGAGATGAACAAGAAGAATACGACCTGCAAGATATTAGCAATGGCAGAATCAGAAGTTAATTGACGTCAGCAGCAATCTTACTTGCAACTAAATCTTACTTATATACTACTAACGAATGATTATAATTGTTGCATTCATTAGAAATCTTCTTTATAATGATACTGAAAATTAAATTAAGAGAAGAAGAAGAAGAATATGACCTGCAAGTGATATTAGCAATGGAGGAATCAGCAGTTAATTGACGCTCAGCAGCAATCTTACTTGCAACTAAATCCGGCCATGAGGTTCCACTGGCTAATGCTGTAAATGCTATGACATAAGGATTTATTCCTACACATTTAGAAGAATATAAATATAGCAAACTTATTAACAAAATTTTGATCTAAAGTAAACTGCCAATGGATTTAGTCAAGACAAAGAAGAGAACCTGTTACACAGCTTATTACATCTGTAAGTTTGGTAACCACATAAGCTATTCCACTGATGAACATGAGGGAGAAAATAAAAGCAATCCATCCGTGAGCGATTTGGTATGGGGGCACAAATGCAAATAACAATCTCCAAGGCGCAAGCATCAAATGCCAGAAAATTCTCAAAACTCGAATATAGATACTACCCATCTTCTTTGACTCTGTGCTTCCCAACTGTAATTAAGCAGAACCACAATTATATAAAAAAACTGAAGATCTTTGTGAAATTAGTTACCAAAAAAGGTTGACTGTACGTAGAATAGTATCAGCACATATATGCATCCAGGTATGATAGGAAAGCTTCCTTCCAAGACCATTTCTTTTACAGGAATTTCGTCTTTACTAGTCCAAGAACATTTACTTAAAATTTGATATTGAAAAAGTCTAATAGTATATTTTGTTCTTTATAATGACAAGAGGAAAGGAACCTCACATATAGGAGGTAAATTCCCTCGTCTATATGGATTACCCACACCATTTGTCATGTTTCTTATGTCATAGGATAAGACGCATGTGTACAAAATTTCAAATTGCTCATAGCCTTCTTACCCATGCATTACATGGTGCCAATTTGTAATATTATTGAAAAACCGCTCATTTTGTAACCACTTAAAGCATGGATAAAGAATTTTCAAACAACTTGATATTTTTTACGCATGCATCATATGACATGAAATCAAAGTGAGTTAGTGCGGATCATCCATAGGGTGTCCACCAAGTAACTATAATCACTCAATATGAGGGAATGGAATCAGCTACTATAAGTACGAGGCCCCCTTTTATCCAATGACAAATATCTTTACTATTGTAAGGAGTTCGGAATGTGGCTGTGGGGATATGTAAATGCGTGGAATTTTTGTGATTGTTGCACATCAACTTTTTATCTCAATGGAAACTATTATACATTGAGGGCGAAATTGAGCATTATTATAGTTAACATTGTAAAAGAATCATTGACTAGTAAAACAGGCTCTTCTGGCTAGTCATACAAACCAGACAGATATACAAGAGAATAAACAGCTTGTGAAACTTTCACGTCAGTGCAGATTTTTCCCATCATGTATGAAGGACAATCCTAAAATAGAAGTAATAGTTGCTTCCCTACTCGTGTACAAACATTCTTAATGTTATGAAATTATTATATTTATGCAGTGCGGATTCAGATAAAAACATACCATTACTGCATCTACAAATTGCTGTCTCCAAACCAAACATATGTCCAAATTTTCTATCTTATTAGAAGAAACTAATGCAGAGGATTCTGCTATATCATCGTCTGGAACTTTATGGTAGACAGCACCTGTAAAACATTGCTTGTGGATTAAAGTAACATTTAGAGTCATCATTGATGCAAAATCAGCTAAAAGTAAAGAGCAATTAGAAACAGATGAGGTAACTTCTGATGCTTATTAACCCAGTAAATTCTGGAATTCTCAAGTTTCCAATAATATAATCTGCATGCATATATTATTATCTTCACAATACAGAAGCAAGATCATCCTGAATACGTGCAGAAAGGAACCAGAATTATGATACACAATTGGGGTTTCCATATTAATCCTCAAAGCAGAATGCACACATTAGTTTTGTATACTATACAAAACCTTCAGAAAATATGGCAATGCAAATATAGGTTCTACATAACTTTCTTAAACTTTCTTAATGCGTACTTCTACATAACTTTCTTACACTTTCAATAGAAGATACGGAAGAATGGCACAGATGCAAATTTAAGAAGATATTTTACATTACCTTCGGAATTTGAAAATTCTCACATGAATGTTTTATGAATGCATAAATATATAGTCTTTCATTTTAACCAAGTGCCAAAGCAGAGGATCATATGGAATAAAGTAATTGTCATCAGATGCCAGCCTTCGAAAAGTCAAATAGGGATTGGCTTTGAAGTGTTTAGTATGTATGAGGAAGATGCAAGGGAGGATAACTACTATGGTTATAGGCAGTTATTAATCTGAAGTAAATTGGAGCGTAGTTTGAAGTAAACTCTCTCCACTAGGGTTGGCAATAGGTCCATTTATCATTACACACTTAACCTAAGGTAGAGGATGAGTAGAGTTTCTTAAATGTGAGCGGGGTAAAGATACACACATTTAAAATAAGGGGTAGGGTAAGGGTAAAATGCCTGTTCCTGCCAGTTACTCGTTCGTAAACAGTAATGGTTGTACCAATGAAAGCCATGCATTTTTTTCCTTTCTGAAAGGTAATGGAAGATATATAAAGTACATACATATACATCTAAAGGTTCTTTTTCTCTAGATATATGTATGTTACAGATAATTTTCTTCCCTCCCATTTTTGAGAGACTGTTCGTGGTTGATCTCGGTAAGTATTAAACTAGCAAATCATATTATGTGGGGATACTATACGGCTTTCAACTCGCTCCAGTCTTGGGATGTCTCGAAAGTCTATCTTCAATGTCAATTTAATCGAAGTGGCATCCGAATGCTGCCCACATGCCACTAAGAAAGTCAACTTTATTGAACGAATTCAGGATCAGAATATTAAAAATAGACCCTTACTTGAAAAGCATGGCGAAAATTTGCAAATAATTTACATTAAGAAAATGCTAATGGGACTTGCATACCTGTGCCTTGATCAGAATGGATAGAAAATATATCAACAATGTTCCTCTCTTGTCCTTCAGTATCTTGAATGATTCCACCACATTCATTGTCATCAAGTTTAAGATTGTTGTCATCTTCTGGAACCCAATCATCTGGCCTTTCACCTCTTTCCCTTCAAGGAGAAAATGTTTCGGAAAAAAATTGCCAAACAAAGATGGAGCCAAATAACTAACTTTGAAACAAAAGCGTACAGCGGGAGAGAGAGGTATGGCAAACGTTTGTCCTGAGCATATGCATGGAGCAGAAGCAAGCTAAACTGTAAAACTGTCAATAAGGCCTCCCAGAGGGTGATCACATTTGGTGTCCAAATCTACAGATTACAGACATTCCATCGCTCATATTTCATGCCAGATACAGAATACCATTGGAAAGAAAGTATGACAATAGGTCAATAACTTACTTGCCCACTGTCAAATTTTAATATATTAAGAGATAAATCTTTGAAAAGAAATGGCCAAATGTGTAGGATGAGAATTTTCACATGTGACTAAAAAGAAGACGATTAGCATAAAGACAATTTGTATTACAAGCATCCCTATCATGTTGTAAAACGAGAATGAACATAAACTTCATACTATTGCATAGGCTTGTTCCTCATGAAGAAAAATGAAAAAGAATGAATTAAGAAAGAGTGCAAGAAGAGCAAGTGGTTTGTCATAATATCTTAATGCAACTAAGTACACAACAGAGAGGGTTGGTGCAGTATTTGATAACCATGGTTGTTTTTGTCGAATTTTAGAAGTCTTTCTTGGAGGGAAATTACGATAAGCTGATAACAATGGGTAACATTTTAATGGTGGTACATGCATTACAAAGCATAGGCTGTTCGCTTACCTCCACTTCAAACATAACTAATTCTATATTTTATCTTTATGTATGCGTACAAAATTGACAAACAGGTACAAAGAGCAAAACGTACGAATAAAATTTTGGTAAGATTACCCTGAGCTATCCCAACTCCAAAAAGGAATGTAGAAATGTTAGGATGGCTAGAGGTAAGTCAGGTAGCACTAAGTTATCTAACTTGTCCAAACACGCAAGTTTAGACAGATTAGACAGCATAATTAATAGTAAGGAATTAGAGAATATCTATAATTCATCATATTTGGAACCCCATGAGTTAAATTCAATTACTTTTGCATCCTAATTGAACCAACAATAACTAGAAAAGTTACGAAGTCTCAAGGATTCATTCTACTTTAATCATGTAATAACCTGTGCAAAAGCCGAAGAACAATGGTAACTTTAGAATGGGAAGTTTAATAAAGAAAAATTATTTTGTGCTTCATCTATGCCAGGGACGACGCCCAGAAAGTTCAGTTGAGGGGACCAACTAACAAGAACATATTTTTTTCACAAATAATTATGTAAATAAAATACAGATATTCACACAATACAAGAACCAAAAAAAATTAATATGCTATTTAGGCAACCATTTCATGTTTGATGCATTTTGAATTTTTATCTTTGATAGCACTAAAAAATAATGACATATTTAAAAGGAAGAACTTCATAGACATTCAAATAGATATATATTTGTGAAAAAAAAATTGTTTCCATTACTTTGTTTTTACAATAGAAGAAGGAATTTTGTAAATACATATCGAATTAGCACCCGAGTTTCGCTTAATTATATTATTCTCTTATTATGGGATGAGAGTGAACGTGTGCATAATGCATACGCATGGCTAGTTAGCTATGCTCTTCTTCAAAATTAATAATAATAACAATAATAGTCAAGCATTCCTTCAAAAGAATAATAAATAAATACACAAATATTCTAGGAGGCCAATGAAAAACAATGGGCTCTTCATCAATGCATGGATTGGATTAAGAGTATAGGAATTTTTTCCCAAACTATCCCCCTTTTTGAAAGTTTTTCCCAAACTGCCCTACCTTTTTTTTTAATTCCCAAACTGCCTCACTCGGTTTTCGAAAAACCGAGTTTGGTTAAAACCATCTCATTTTTTCGATAAGCGAGTGTGCTCTTTGGAAAATCGAAGAGTAACACTCGCTTTTCGAAAAACCGAGTTGGTTTTAACCAAACTCGGTTTTTCGAAAACCGAGTGTCGATTGGGGGAGATTTTAGTGCAGATATGATTTCGACACTTCTCCACTTTAATTCATTCTCTATCTTCTCCACTTCTTCCCCGTTCTTAACCCAATTTCCTTTTGATTTCCCCCCAATCTCATCTACAAATTTTAACCTTTTCTTAACCCCTAAAACCCTAAACCCAAATATCCTTGTTTTTGTTGATTTTTGACTTTGGAGGTGAAGATTGCGGTTGAAGGAGCTTGTAGGAACTCGTAATCACTATAAATCTTTTGAATCTCCTTCTTGAACGGTATATTTCTCAAGCTTTTTCCGTTTTAATTTTGTGTTAATTTTGAATGAGTAATATTGAATGTGAACGTACTTAAGTTAATTTTGAAGGAGCTTTGTTAATTTGAACACTCACTTAAGTTAATTTTAGTGTGAATTTTAGTTTCAATTTTAGTGAACATTGGAAAATGAAAAAAAAACAAGTAGCAAAATAACAATGTAGGTTATATATAGTCTTCTACCTGTAGGTTTTTTTTCCAATCAGCTTCAAGGCTCGGTTTTCGAAAAAACGAGTCTAGTTAAAACAAGACTCTGGAAAAGACTCTATTCAAGACTCGGTTTTTGAAAAACCGAGTTTGTTCTAACTAGACCCGGTTTTTCAAAAACTGGGTCTAGTTAAAACCTGATAGGTTTTTCAAAAAGCGACGGTTGAAGAAGTTGTATTTCCAGAGAGCTTGTTTTCTGGATAACAATCAGCTCCTTACTCGCTTTTTGAAAAACCGACCTAGTTTAAACTAAACTCGGTTTTTGAAAAACCGAGTCTTCAGGCTCATTGATTCCAAAAAACCTACAGGCTGAGATCCAATTACAAACACAATTAAACACATACAATCGATCATTTTCCACAATAAAACCCATACAAAATAGTACATAGTTCAAATTTGATGGGTAAATCGACAAAAAAAAATAAAGATTCGTTGGGTTAAGAACGGGGAAGAAGTGGAAAAGATAGAGAATGAATTAAAGTGGAGAAGTGTCGAAATCAGATCTGCACTAAAATCTCCCCCAATCGACACTCGGTTTTCGAAAAACCGAGTTTGGTTAAAACCAACTCGGTTTTTCGAAAAGCTAGTGTTACTCTTCGATTTTCCGAAGAGCACACTCGCTTATCGAAAAAACGAGATGGTTTTAACCAAACTCGGTTTTTCGAAAACCGAGTGAGGCAGTTTGGGAATTTAAAAAAAAGTGGGACAGTTTGGGAAAAACTTTCAAAAAGTGGGACAGTTTGGGAAAAATTCAAGAGTTTAGTGGGCCTGGCTTGAAAGATGAAAGCCACAAATGAGAGGCTCAGTCAATCTTTATTTTTTAGTGTGGGGGGCAAATTCAAAATTCCAAGTACCAGGAGGGGTTTCGAAAATTCCAAGGTAGCCTTGGCCCATCCGGGTCCCTTGGCAGCTTCGTCCCTGATCTACGTATATTTCTGATTCTGGCCCAGTAAATAATACTTCTGCAATATGATGCAGATCTTATGTAAAATCATCAATGACAAAACATTTTTTAAATAAAGAGAAAATGATTCAATACAATATGAGATTCCACTTTATATCAAGGTTTGAAAACTTAGTATCAGACTCGGTAATCGAAGACGATAATGGATATTAATTCTGTAGGTTTCAGTAGGATTCTATTGGGTTAAGGGGGTGTAGCGCAGTGGGAAGGCAGGAAGTGCTATAGAGTTAGTAGCTCAAGAGGAATAAAATCCGACAAAGGTGGAGGTTGTATTGGACCTATGGTACCTTTTTTCTTTCAGTAGGATTCTTTTCAGTTAATGCAGAAGTAGTTAACAATAATAGTTACCACATATTTAACTGAATGTAATTGTCCTAAAAGCTCACTGAAGTGAGTTTAAAAAAATGCACCATATTAAGGCAAACAGAAATTACCTCTAAGATTATGTAAAGCCAAAAGTATGCCCAAAATGACCAAAATAGCTCGACCAACCAAACACCGATATCCGTAATCTTTTTCAATGAACCACCTTTCGGGACTATGACACAAACAGCATGAATAGGAAATAGGTCGAATGCTGCAGAACCTACAAGTGTACCTGGCCCTAATCCTGAATATCAAAGTAGAAGACATGAGGAATAATAAGGACATAACATAGCATGAAAAAAATTGAGAAGAAAAATCCAAGTATAAAACTCTTAAGCATAATTCTCCAGCAAAGAACCGAAGTTGACATTGTATTAAACTCCATCTTCCAGCAAACAACCTAAGTGATTAAATGAATTTAGTCATCAAAGTTATTTGAAGGAACACATACCTCCAGCATTTAACTGGCCAAGATTTTGAATGGCATCAATTGTAGCTAACGAGATCTGCGGAAAGCTTGTCCCAAATGCCAGTAGAGTAATATCTGCTATTGCATAGTTCCAAATCTTTTCACTCCTAATTATTTTAGTATTTGTGATGGGATCTATATCTATAACTTCTCGTGTTTGCTTGACAATGTTCTCCATTGACCGGAAAAAACGAGCAGTAATAGCTGACAGCCCTATGAAACAGTATGCAAGAGCAACAAGATACAAAAGAGCTTGCACTCCATTTGGAAGAAAACTTTCAACTTCAAAAATCAAATAATTATCACAACTTTCAAGTGATGACATCTTTAAATGTCAAGAAAGCTCTGTAAGCTACTTATTGTCCAGGATTATTTGTTAAGTCCTTCAACTCACATGCAGTAGCAACAACCCTTGAGTCATACGGATTAAGATCTGACCAACAAAAAATTGTATCATTAGATATGTTATATAGAAAGTATGCATGCCTTTCTAGAATTAGAAGAATATGTTAAACTCAAGAAAACTTATAGCTACATATAGAGAGGGAGAAAATCTATTAGGACAGGCTCCCAACATAAGCTCGGTAGTAACTTCATGTTGGAGCTTTTCAAGGTGATCCAAAAATTCATCTCAGTTTGTAAACTAAAGTAAATATAAACTACGTTTTTTCTGAAATTTGTTGCCGGTGTACTAAGAGCATCCCCAGTCGTGTGCTATTTATGCATAAAATGCATTTTATAGCAAACGACGCGTTGCAGTTGTTTGCTATTTATGCATTTTATGCATAAATAGCTACAATAGATTGCTATATATGGCACAAGATATAGCAAAATGCATATATAAGAGACGAAACTTGAAGTTGCGTCCGACGAAAAAAAAAAAAAATTTAATTCATATATTTTTTTTTTCGTCGGACGCAACTTCACGTTGCATCCGACGACTTTAAAAAAAATATATTTAATATATGTGAGAGAATAATGGGAACTCCTTGGACGCAACATGAAGTTGCGTCCAACGGAGGGGCCCACTATTTTTTAAAAAAACTTAAATATCGTTTTTAATTAATAAAAAATTCATAAAAATCCTAAAAAATCGTCAGACGCAAAGTGAAGTTCCGTCTGATTTTTTAATATATTAAATTGGTAAAAATAGCCTTCGACGACTGTAGCAAACTTGCCAAATGCTATATGCATTTATCCATTTATGCATAATTTACACAATGATGACTGTGGATGCTCTAAGTCATTATTTAATTGTATACCTAAAAGCAGTGTTCCTTATTGCAACAATATGATGCATAGACAAAGGGATTTCAAATAACTGGACCCTAATGCTAGTTGGTCATGTTGGTTGAGATGAAAACTTCAGACCATTCAACGAAATCCAACATGGATATCCTACAAAGCTTAGAGCATCCACAGTCATTTGCTTAATTCCCATTTGTGCCATTTTTTTGCAAAGAAGTCACTACAGTCGTAAGCCAATTTGCCATTTTTTTCCATTTTTTGCTATATTTGAGGAAGGATTTGGCAATTTCCATATTATAGGGAACGAAACATGATCCCTATTATTTTAATAATTTTTCAATTCATCGGACGAAACATGATGTTTCGTCTGAGGAAATTTGTAAATTTTTACTCTAAAAATAATCTTGGACGAACCGAGGAAAAAAGTTGATTTTTTATTTTAAGAACTGATGTGTTTAGTTAGATAATTAGTTAAATAATTAAGTTTAGTTAGATAATTAAAAGTTAATTAGTTGGTTAAGTGATGTTTCGTCTCACCGTGGGTCTCACCAATATATATATATATATATATATATATATATATATATATATATATATATGGAAGTCTTCCGTTGTGCACCACCTATGATGCACACGGCGTGTGCACTCGGCCTTCCCGCCTTCGTATCGACGATCCGAACCGTTCACATTGATCTACACATCTAAATTAGTCAAAATATGTAAAATCAAATCATTTGAAATTCATTTGCCCATCCATTGAAGTGTTATAAAATTGTATGGCTGAAATAGAAGATTTTCAGCCAATAGAAGATTTTCCTATATATATATATATATATATATATATATATATTGAAAATTGATTTAAAAAATTATGCGAATTTAGATGGACAAAACATCATGTTTCGTCCGTTTAATTTTGTCGTCAAATTTGCTATATTTTGCTTTTACGATTGCAGCAAACTAACAAAATTATTTTGCCCTTTTTTCCCAAACGACTGTGGATGCTTTTAGTCTATATGGTTGTTGGATTCAATCTTTAACCCTTCAATCTATGTCATCAATAGATTGATATTGGTGCAGCTAAGGAGAGCAAGGACACTCTATATGGGGCCTCTGGCTAATTGATCGATGTTAGTGCAATGACACTAAGTTAAGTCAAATTGGTCGATGATGTTGCTGCCAAGAAGAGATGGGACACTAAGTCGGGGAAAATCTAGCAACGTTCCAAGAAGGTTAAGGAACTAAATTGGGTCAAGTAGGTTGATGTTGGTACAATCAAGGAGGGATAGGGCATTAAATCATTGAAAACCGATCGATGTTGGTGCAACCAAGGAGTCCTAGGGCATTAACTCGGCTCAAATTGATATATCGTGGAGCAGTTACTGCCATTCAAGCAAGCTTGGCATGCTAATTGGGCAGTTTAGTGTCTATTCAAGTGTTTGTGCATGATTAGGGGAGTCAACTTTACCGTTATTGGCCGTGCATCTTGGTCATCATTTAGTTAAGTTTGTTTCTATTTATCATGCTTTTGAGGGTCAGACCTATGACATTGTATCAAACTTGTTTGCTTTCCTTTTCTTGAGGTTGTTTCATTAATGGAACACCATATGTTATTTGACCTAAGGGTTTATTGTGGTCTATGTAACGTGAAAATAGTGTATAAAACTAGAAAACAGATGAAAGTTATAAATCAGTTATAAAGAAACAATACAACTTAAACACTACTTTTTTTCTTCACTCTGTTGCATACATATGAGATGAGGATGCATTTGGTTCCAAACTCAAGGTGAAACCATTAAAATTCATGGATCCCAATTTTCATGAAGAGGGTGTTAGTGTTTGTCTCCAAAAACTTCATGAAACTCAAGTTCCGTTTGCACACATAAAATACCTCATGAGATGGATTTCATATATATTTTTTCTCCCCAAACCCCGTGAAATCACAATTTATCATTATTTCAATGGGCTAGAAGTCCCAAACCCCCCAAACACACTTCTAATCACAAATTGTGTCGATGTATCCGAAACAACACTAGCTATTTCAATTGTCAATCGTCAGAGAAAACAGCGATTAACACTGTGATCTATGTAACACGATAACTATGTCTAAAGAACTAGAAACAATATGAACTTCTAAAGCAGTTCCAAAGGGGAAAATGCAAGTAAAACACTACTTTTGTTCTTCATCAACTCTCTTCCCCACTCTTCCCTCTTCCACCAACCATCCTTCCTCCCCCCTCCCCCCCCCCCCCCCCCCCCCCAAAACCTACCAAATCAACCCCCAAAAAAACCCCAAAAATCATCATTTTCACATAACTCCAAAACCACCACCAAATCAAGACAACAAATGTACCAAATTTCCATATCTAACCAACCCCTTAAGAGCATCCACAATGTTATTTCTCATTTTTTAGAAAATGGCAGCTACAGTAATAGAAAATAGGGTATTTGTCTGCAGTGGTTGTTTGCTAAAATTTTGCTAATATTTGAGAAAGACGAGACATGTTGTTTTTTCCGTTTTATTTTTTATTTTTACGGTTAATTAATTAGTGATTAGAGATTAAAATAGGTAATTAAATAAATTAAATAATAAAATATAACTAAAACCTAATTAACTATACACTTAACCTACTTAACTATACACCTAACACCTAAAAATGCTCCCCATTTGCTGGACGGGACAACATGTCCCGTCCCAAGCAAAAATTGCTTGAGACGAGACAACATGTCCGTTCCAGCAATTTTTTTATTTTTATTTTTATTTTCCAGACCGATCAATTAAAAATAATAATAAAAATAAAAAAAATTTCAGACTAAACAAGTTGTCTCGTCTGATCCTATTAAAAAATTGAAAAAAAATTGGGACGAAACATGTTGTCTCGTCTCTTGTAATTTGAGAATCGCAATTTCGTTTCTCTAAAATGAGAAGCGACTGTAGCTATTTTGCCAAAATATGGCAAAATAGCAAACGACTGCAGCACCTTGTTTGTTTGCTAAAAAAATGAGAAATTGGGAAATATAGCAAACGATTGTGGATGCTCTAACCCCCACAACCGACAATGCAATCAAGAACAAAACTTCCATCGGATAACTACCAAATCAGCACCATTCCAACCCAATCAAGCAATCCAAACCCTAAAAATACGATTAATTCCCCCCAAAATATATCAAAATAGAGGAAAAAGGAGCGGACTTTAAGTTACCGCGGGAATGTGGGATGGAGGTCGCCGGCGTTCGGCGACGCAGCGGCGGAGGTGGTTGGGATCTCGACGTTGCATGCAAAGAGAGATGAGAGAGAGAGAGAGAGAGTACTTGTTCTGAATGTGATTATGACACTAAAAAATATAATTTCGTCTCTTTGCTAAAGAAGGTTGATTGGATTGTTATTGACTTATTGGATATGTTTTTTGTTGTTAGACCCCTGTATTCTTATTTTTCTTTAAATTAGGTCCTTTAAATAATATGAACCTTTTATTAAAGTCCTTGTTGTTGCTCTCTGTCTCTCTTGAATTAATTTTTTACTGGTATTATACACGTGCAAAGCACGTGGGAAATTTTTTTTTGAGGGAGGAATGAAAAGGGAAAAAAATTACGTGATTTTTTTTGAGGGGGGAATGAAAAGGGAAAAAATTACGTGATTTGCACGTGGGGGAATTTTTTTTTGGTGGGGGGGGGGGGGGGAATGAAAAGGGCAAAAAAAAAAATTACCAACACGTGCGTTGTACGGGTTGGGTTAAGGACTAAGGCCTTCTCCCATTATAGTAGTAGAGATATATATCACTTTCGAAACTGTTTGTAGAAAGATGATAGTTGTCAAAGTATTTGTATTCGTGAGCTCAACAACTAAACTTGTCGTTCCCAACGAAGAGTTTAGTTGTTTCACGATCGCTGTTGGAACACGCCGAGCGTAGCTTTTTTTTAAAGAAACTCGATATTCCCAACGGCAAATTTAGTTCAAAATTTTCAATGAAAACTCGTCATTCCCAACGACAAAGACATTTACACTAGACTCGCTATTGGGTACGACGAGTTTATTATTATTGTTTTTTTAAGATTCGCCGTATCCAACGGCGATGACGTTTACACTAGACTCACTATTGGGAACGACGAGTTTATTTATTTATTTTTTAAGACTCGTCATTCCCAACAGCGAGGACTAGGGCTGTAAATCGGACCGGACGGGATCGTACAGCTATATGTTCAAGCTCGGATCGAAATTCTTTTCGGACGGGCTTATGTCTCGTTCGGTCTAGTTCGGACAAAATTTTTATAGTCCGGACTCGGTTCGATAAAGCATCGAACCGCAATAATATTCGGACAGACTCATGTCTGGCTCGAGCTCGGTAAAGAATCGGACCGAATAATTTGTTCAGGATCGGTTCGTATAACAGTTCGGACGGTCCACGGTCGGACCATTTCTCGAGTTGAACTCGGACGGACGACGGACCGTCCTGTTCATTTTACACCCTAGCGAGAACATTTACATTAGACTCGCTATTGGGAACGACGAGTTTAGTTTTTTTTTTTTTTTTTTTTTTTAATTATAGAGCTTTTTTCGAAAATTCACCAAGTCGAACAAAGTATTTCACTCTCTCTGAAAATTCCTACATTTTCGCCGTTCCCAATAGCGAGTCTAGTATAAATGCCCTCGCCATTGGAAACGGAGAGTCTTTACTGAAATTTTTGAACTAAACTCGCTATTCCCAACAGCGAGTCTACTGTAAATGTCCTCGCCATTGGGAACGACGAGTCTTCATTGAAAATTTTGAACTGAAATCGCCATTGAGAACGGCGAGTTTCTTAACAAATTAGCACTAAACTCGCCGTGTCCCAACGGTGAGCATGAAACAACTAGAACGGCGAGTTTAGTTGTTGGGTCCACAAACACAAATATTTTAGCAACTGTTCTTACTGCAAATAATTTTGAAAAATGGTATATTTAAAATATTAAAAAATCGTCTCCCTTCTAGATCTTCTATTTTGGTTGTTTATTTATTCGTGTTGAAACTTTGATGGGTTGAAGTAACTTTAACAACGGTACTAGTAGTTTACACGTGCGATGCACGTCTTAATAAATATAGTTTTTTTAAAGGTAAAAATTCGACGCAGTCTGAATTTGATCTAAAACCTCGTTTACAATAGTTATGCACGTGCGTTGCATGGAATGGTAGATGGACAAATTACACTAAGACCTTCTCCCATTATAGTAGTAGAGATTAATAAATATAGTTTTTTTTAAAGTAAAAATTCAGACGTAATCTGGATTTGATGTAAAACCTCATTTACAATAGTTATGCACGTGCGTTGCACGGGTTGGTAGATGGACAAATTACACTAAGGCCTTTTCCCATTATAGTAGTAGAGATTTTTATCATGTTTATCTATCCATGTATACTGCTGGTTGCTGTAGTATTCTCATTTTTTTACTCCTTCGCTTAGTCCTCGTTAGTGAAATAGAACAGTGCATAATTGTTAAATGTCTCTAATACTATAATGTGAAAGTTGGGATTGTCATTTATAGACATTCAACCATGTAATTTCAACAATTTATTTTTAACTTGAGAGTTATATTAACCATTTATTTACTCAATTGTTGTAATTTATCATAATACGGTCAAAGTTTAAATTAATTTACGACATTATTATTTACAAAAATGTCACTCATATAAAATAAAAGTTTGTACCACTAGGGATAATTTGTAAAGAGTATGTATGAGTAAAAAGAGGTCATAGGCTCGAGGGTCTTATTATTTACTTTATAAAATAAGATAACAAAATTAAATTTGAATAAACCCCCTTGAACTATACCCTTTATGCAGAAAACATTACTGAACTTTTTTATGTGCAGAAAACCACACTCAGGTATAGTTGCAAAAAATCCACTCCAACGGTGTGAGTTTTCTGCTAAAGTTGAGTGAGATTTTTTGACAATAACGAGAAATATGTATGATATTTTCTGAACCAACTTGCAAAGATGAATGAGATTATCTAATACAAGCAGAAAAATTAGATGTGGTTTTGGAAAATATACTTCAGGAAAGTTTTTTGCAACCATATTTAAGCTTGGTTTTCTGTGTAAAAAAAGTTCAGTAAGATTTTCTACATAAAGAGAATAGTTCAAGGTTTTTCTTTCTTACAAATTTAGCCAAATAAAAATGATTAGAATCGCATGTGCATATTACTAGTCAGTTATAATTCAAAAAACAAAAAAAACATCCGACTTTTATTAGTTGTTTTTGGCAGTAAAAACTAGTCCAAAATTGACAAACCCTCTTAAACTATCCCATATATGCAGAAAACCCCACTCACTTTTTTTTATGCAGAAAACCACACTCAACTATGGGTGCGAAAAAACACACCATGACTCCGTTAGGGTTCTGTTATTTTTCGGTCACGTGCAATGCACGTGACTTACAAAATGTCGAAATTAACCTCTTTATTCAGAACCCATTCTTAGTCTAAAATTGAAAAAACTCCCTTAAACTATTTCATATATGCAGAAAACCCCACCCACCCATATAACAGAACCCTAACGAAGTTATGGTGTGATTTTTCACACCCGTAGTTGAGTGTGGTTTCCTGCATTAAAAAAATGTGAGTGAGATTTTCTGCATATATGAGATAGTTTAAGGGTTTTTTAAAAAAATTTTAGCCTAAAAACTAATAACCTCTTGCTAGCCTTTGATTAAAAGCTGTTGTCTGATTGTCGCCCACTAGTGGTCCTCCGTCCTCGTGTTATCATAAGCCTAATTATTTGATCCACAATAATTCATCTCAATACAGAAAGTGACATAAAATTAGTTTCAACAGTGAATAAGAAAGAGTGAAAGAGACAATTAGCAATAGCACCTTTCATGGGCGGTTTACGATTGCGGGATGGTAGCTATCAAGAAGATTAAAAAATATAGATGTTTTTATGCACTCATTCTACCATTGCCTAAGCGTTGTACTCACTCAAAGTAACCACAACATACGGTGGATTCGATTATGTGAGTAGCATCCATAGTCGATTGGGGGAGAGCAACCATTATCTATATAATAAAACACAAAGAAAGCTATCAAGTAGCTCTCATTCAATATGGTTGAAATTAATGGTTCAGATCTAACTTCACAAAACTTATTTTTTCGTCCAAAAGTTTCCCCTCAAAACTCAAATTCAAATTCCCTCAAAACAACTTATTTATTTAGTTATTTATTTCTCGCTCTCTCTCTCATTCTCTCTCTATTTACTCAGAAATTTATAATTAATTTCAGATTTCAGGTTTGGAATTTTATTTTTATTTTAATGTATTTTTTTATTGCTCATGTTACATTGAAAATAGCAAATATCTCATCAATAGTTAAATTTCATCATTTTCCGCACTCAAATTTCTAAGAAGTTGGATTTTAGACCCCCATTTATAATTATTTTTCAACATATACAAATGGAAACATGGATTTTTATTTACAACTAACTATCTTTATCTATTTATTTATTTATTTATTTCTCTCTCGCTCTCTCTCATTCTCTCTCTATTTTACTCAGAAATTTACATTTTCAGATTTCAGATTTGTAATTTTTTTTATTTTTTATGCATTTTTTTATTGATCATGTTACATTGAAAATAGCAAATATCGCATCAACAGTTAAATTTCATCATTTTTCCACACACAAAGTTCTAAGAAGTTGGATTTTACACCCTCATTTATAATTATTTTTCAACATATACAAATGAAAACATGAACTTTTATTTACAACTAATTATTGTTTTACTATTCAAACTTGAGCTACATAATTGTTGTTTTACTGTTTACAACACTTTCATATGTTGTATCGTTCTGAAGACGTGGGCACGTACTGCAAATCTAGTATACTAACATTTTTCCTTCTCCTTTAATTTTGCTTATTTTAATTTAGCTTATTTTGTTTCAGGTTCATTCGGGGAGAATGTATGCAGTTTGTGTTGAAGCCATTTACATTTAGTAAAATGGTAAAGGAAATTGGGCAGCAAAAATATCTTCAGCAACAATGCGGTGTGTCAGTGGTTAAATAAGATCAATTTTGGCATCTTAATTGACGTTCAAATACCTGAGGTGACCCCTTTGCACATGTGGGATAGACCTGTGGATGTGTACAGGGCCGGCCGAAGGGTAAAGCAATCAAAGCTAGGGCTTTAGGCTTAGGAGAAAAAAAATCTAAAGAATAAAGGTCTCCCCATGTACCAAAAAGTCCGAAATATGCCTCCTCACATACCGAAAAGCCCGAAATTGATTACAATAATATAATAATAAAGGTCTCATCACATACCAAAAGTCCGAAATAGGCCTCCTCATATATCAAAAAGCCTGAAATTGATTACAGTAATATAATAAATGAATTTGCATCTCAAAAAGCCTGAAAGATAACACTTAAATAAAAATACATTAATTTTAACAAAATATTAGTATAAGCTTTTAAAATGTCTCATTTCGGAGTTCGCTTTAGGAGTTCGCTTTAGACCTCAATAAATATTTGGCCGGCCCTAGATGTGTATAGACTTTGAGTTTTTCTCCTGCTTTTGTTTGTTTTCCGTTTCAGCTCTGTAATCTTGTTTTACTTATGTTATTATTTAAAAATTAAAAATTTAAAAAAAATTGCATCTTTGGTTGACCCACTAAACTGAAGGTAAACAGTCTGAATGAGAGAAACATGTTTCGCAGTTGAAATTGCAATTACAATTTAAGCTTATTCATTAAAAAAAAAAAAAAAAGGGAAGTTCAGAGGTTATAATTGATTAGATCAACTGGCTTCTAAGAAACGCGGCCACCCTTTGCATATTGTGAACTTGAAGACATTTGAGACCCACAAACAACCTACAATCTGTGTTGTGCATGGAATATATGTACTTGTGTCTACTATCAGGGCCGAGTTCCTGGGGCCCGAGGCTAAAGGCCCAAATAGTTATTTTTGGAGCTTCTAATAATAATAAATTTTTTTATTATTTATGTATGTGCCTATATTTACAAGAAGATTACAAATTTGAAACCCTTAAAATTGTAAAAAATTCGGGGGTCTGAGGTGCCCGACTCACCTGCCTCAAGTGGGGGCCAGTCCTGCCTACTATACTCCCTTGATTCCAAAATACAATTCGATTAAATTTTTTTAAAAATATCCTAAAATATAAGTCATTTATGTTTTCCACCACAATGTCTTTACACTCATCACTAATTAATTTTTTAACCAAACTATCAATTCTACTTAGGGATGGCAACTGGGCCGGGTCAACCGGTGACCCACCTGCGACCCGGCCCGCGAACCCGGCCCGGTTAAGAAGTTGGCGGGTTCGGGTCGAAGCCGTGTACAGTAATGGGTCGACCCGGGTCGAAGAAAACGCGAATCCAACCCGCCTAACCCGGCCCGCGAACCCGTTAAAAACGCTCCAACCCGCCTCCAACCCGCGGGTTACGACCCGTTGGACCCGTACGGGTCGAACATTCGACCCGTTACGGGTCGAACATTCGACCCGTTACGGGTCGACCGTTGACCCGCGGGTCGAACGGTCCGTTGGACTTGGACAGAGCCGTTGTTAACGGCTCTTTAGCCCTTTTTTGGCTTTTTTTGTTTTTTTTGTTTTTGGGTTTTTTTTTCCCCACATTTTGAGCCTATAAATACCCCCAAAAATCTCCTAAAAAAATCACACCTTACTCTCTTACTCTCTCTACTATTATACATCATTTCTAAAGAATTTTTCAACAATTGTAATATTCAACAAGCAAGTCTACAACGAGGCATATACACGATCAATTTTCGATCGTATCGAAATCAAAATTCAATGTCTTCAACTCTCTTCATCCCTTGTCAAATCTCCTTCAAGCTCTCCTCAACTCTTCAATTGCGGAATCAGCAAAATGCTTCTTTCTAGTTCTATTCTATTCTTATTTTCACAGTTTTTTTTACATACGCGTATTCCACGGTGAACGGTATCAAAATTTCATACCTCTCTCGTTATATTTTTTTTTGCGTTGTAGTTAAAATTATTGTTGGTTTTTTGATCTTCTCTATCTCAACCCTCTTGTTTTTTAGATTTTTTTATAATTCACCATTCCTACATTGTATTTTTTTTTTCTTTACATACTTTAGCACATTACTACATTATGTCTAGATCACACGGTAGCGGTCATAGCGGACAACATTCCTCCTATTCCCGTAGGCCACCAATTGTCCCAACTAGTGAGCCCGCCCAAGAATATCATGATCCTCCCACCCAACAATGGGGTACACACGACGAGGTTGTAGGTGACATACAATTGGAAGAAGAAGAACAACAACAACAACGAATCGAAACCACACAACCCCGTAGTAGTAGGAAAAGTAGAGGAGAAACTAGTGATTGGTATAAGTTTTACGATTATATCCCGGACGAACATACTCCGGGTATAGGTTTGAAAGTTGTAAAACATGTGGTAAAACATACAAATTTAAGAGGGGTGATGGCACCGGTACAATTAGTACGCACATCCAACATAACCATAAAGACCTTCTTGCTAAACTACAAGGCCAACAAAAAATCAACCCTAGGACCGGTCTAGTTAATAGTCACACTTATGATTCCGATCTTGTTCGTCGGGAAATGGCCCGATTAGTCATTAAGGAAGAGTTACCATTTTCCTATCCCGAGAGTAGGGACTTGGAAAATTTTAATCAAACGGCCTTGAACCCTCATTTTAGAAGAATTCTGAGAAATACTTGCAAATCGGATTGTTTTAAAATATACATCGAAATGAAGGACGCTTTGATTGCAATTTTATGGAGTTTAACTTGTAGGGTTAGTTTGACTTCGAATTGTTGAACGAGTGTCAACAATATTCCAACGATGGGAATAACCTGTCATTGGATCGACAATGATTGGTGATGCGGTTTATTTCTGGAGACGTGTGGATGCACCAGGTGTGAGTTCGGACTCGATTTATATTTGAAGGAGAATGCTGCTCGTCTGCCGATCCTTGACTGACCGGGTGGAATTCGTGGCAACCTCGGGGTGGTTCGGAGATCTGGGCTCGGATCAGAGGATTCGGATCCGAGGTCTTGTGTACCTGCAGACGGTCCTGAAATACCGGGGATTGTCCCGGTGGCGGACCCTCCGACGATCTAGTCAGTCTCTGTGAGAGAGTAGCAATAACTAGGTGACTTTAAGTGGCAAAAGATTGATTACCGCAAAAAGGTGGGTGAGGGTCTAGTATTTATAGAGAATCCCAACCGGGTTTGGATCCGCTTGGGGGCCGGGTCTGAACCCGAAAGCCCATGGGCCTGTCGTGGCAGAAGGCCCAGGGGGTTTAGGGCTGACGTGGCAATACCAGGAGTGGTATAGGGCTGACGTGGCAAAACCCTGAGTGGTATAGAGCTGACATGGCTGATCGTGGGTCTTTTGTGCTTCTGGGAGAATCGGAGGGCCTAGGCTGCGCCAGGTCAACCCCCTGCTTTGCCAGAGAGGGGGGGGACGGCTTATGGGGCTGTCATGGGTCGGAGATCGAGGACAACTGAGGCTCGTCGGATACGAGGAGGCCGGCTCTAGGGGGGTGCACTTGAGGTTCGGCGCCGACCCTGTAATGGTTCGAAGCCGAGCTAGATTGCTATTTTTACCTTTCTTGAGTGAGAGTTGTATTGGGCCCTGGTTGGGCCCGCAGGCCATTTTTATCCTACCACACAAGCCCCCCACTCCTGCGGGGGTGCGGGAGCTAGCCTGGGAGGAGTGTTCATGGTCGTGGAAATGGGATGGCAAATCGTTGAATCTTCCGAAGGAGAGTACCCTGGTGCCAGACCGAACCTCGAGATGAGGAGAGATTATGGGCCGGTAGGGGTGATGGCGAGCCGTTGTTTCTTCCTGAGAAGATTACCCTGGTGCCAGACCGAACCTCGAGATGAGGAGAGATTATGGGTCGGTAGGGGTGATGGCGAGCCGTTGCTTCTTCCTGAGAAGAGTACCCTGGTGCCAGACCGAACCTCGAGATGAGGAGAGATTATGGGTCGGTAGGGGTGATGGCGAGCCGGTGGATCTTCCGAAGAAGAGTACCCAGGTGCCAGACCGGACCTCGTGCTGGCGAGGGATTATGGGTCGGTAAGGGTGATGGCGAGCCGTTGCTTCTTCCTGAGAAGAGTACCCTGGTGCCTGACCGAACCTCGTGATGAGGAGAGATTATGGGTCGGTAAGGGTGATGGCGAGCCGGTGATTCTTCCTAAGAAGAAGGCCCTGGTGCTCGACCGAACCTCGAGATGACGAGGGATTATGTGTCGGCAAGGGTGATGGCGAGCCGTTGTTTCTTCCTGAGAAGAGTACCCTGGTGCTCGACCGCACCTCGAGAAGACGAGGGATTATGTGTCGGCAAGGGTGATGGCGAGCCGGTGATTCTTCCTAAGAAGAAGGCCCTGGTGCTCGACCGCACCTCGAGATGACGAGGGATTATGTGTCGGCAAGGGTGATGGCGAGCCGTTGTTTCTTCCTGAGAAGAGTACCCTGGTGCACGACCGCACCTCGAGAAGACGAGGGATTATGTGTCGGCAAGGGTGATGGCGAGCCGGTGATTCTTCCTAAGAAGAAGGCCCTGGTGCTCGACCGCACCTCGAGATGACGAGGGATTATGTGTCGGCAAGGGTGATGGCGAGCCGTTGTTTCTTCCTGAGAAGAGTACCCTGGTGCACGACCGCACCTCGAGAAGACGAGGGATTATGTGTCGGCAAGGGTGATGGCGAGCCGGTAATTCTTCCTGAGAAGAAGGTTTGAACCGTGTGGTCTGTCGCTTTAGCGGAGTCTTGATGGTGCTTCCGGGATTCGTGTGATGGTCCATTTTTCTAGGGGCATTAAATGACGCTGCCAGCCTGGACGCAGGTGGCGCATGGGCTTCCGTAGATTGGCTTTCCCAATGTCATAAAGGCGGGTCTTGGGGGAGGCTATAAATACCTCTCCCTCCCCTAGCGGGTTTGATCACAGCAAGGGTGGTTCAATGGCCACCTGAGGTGTCTGCTTCGGCGGGCGTCTCTCTTCTAGAAAACTTTGTTGTGGCGCAAAGGGGCCTCGAATCGGCGACGACTCTGCCGTCTGGATCCTTTTTCGGGTTAGACGACTCCCATACGGATGTCTGGCCCGAGAAAGATCGGGACGGGAGGGGCATCCATCGCGTCCTAGCTCTGGGGGTGAAGAGTCTCGGATATGCGGATCGATCTTTATTCTTGGTAGGGTTCCAGGTGATGGTGGCTTTCCTCCCACCCTCGAACAATTCGGGGTTTCGGTCGACGAGGCCTTAAGTCCAGATTTGTTCGAGGGTGAGAGAGGAGCCGACCGAGCTCTGGAACCTGGGGCGCAGACGGGGGTGGCTTTCCTGCCACCCGGGAACGATTTGGGGTTTTCAGCCGCCGAGGCTGTAAGCCCCAAGTTGTTCGCGGGTGAGAGGGGAGCCTGCCGAGTCCTGTAGCCTTAAATCTTTAACAAGGAAAAATTTTTCGCCGAGCACTTCATCCGGCCCGACTCCTGTGTCTGGTTGCCAGCCTGGCATTGGATGACGTCAGAAGCCCATGTTTCGAGGACGTGGCACGGTTTTCTAGGTGGCCGCTACACGCCAATCGGTGAACAGTAATTGCAGAAATTGAGGAGTCGTTTCTCCCCTCTATAAATGTTCCCCCCTCTCCTCCTATCGTCCACTTCTCATTTCGCCTCCTTCTCTTTCTAACAGATCTCCCAACATCTCAGTCTTCGTTCCTACCTTTCGCTGTACCAAGTTCGTTCTTCCGAGGCGACCCCCGGTTTGTTGGTAAGTTTGTTTTTAGTTTAGGCACAGATGGATAGGGCTCAGTCGGGCTCGTTGGCATCGACGTCTGGGGGGGGCGCAAATCCCGCCTCCAGACTGACTTCGCGGGAGGAGTCGGATCTCGAGGGGGAGTCTGTTGGTGAGGAACAGCCAGTGTATGACGTGAAGCCGCTGCGGTCTCGGAGGCTTTTTGTTGTGGAAAGTAGTGATTCTGAGGAGGAGGGGGGCGGTAGTTCTGCCGAAGTTCAGATTCTACGGATGGTTTCCGGAGAGGAAGGGGGAGCCGAAGGGGCTCAGATAGGAGGTCAGGGCGTAGGCTCGAGCTCCATGCCGGTAGGTCTGGGGCGATTATCTACCCCCTCCCCTGAACGGACCAAGAAGAAGAAGAGGGCCCCGAAGAAGAGGGGGTCGAGGATTGGGGGCTCGAGTCAGGCGCCTGTTAACTTGACGACAGGGTCACCCGTACGGTCTAAGCCGTTCCGTCGGTACCCCGACGATCTTTCTGATAAGGAGGAGTGTGGGGTCCAACCGTCGTCGCCGAGCCGGAAGAAGGTGATAATGGACGCATTTCCGACCGTTCTGGAGGCAGGTAACTTAGAGGCTTTGCGGTTGGCATACCATATAGGGTCCGGCTATGAGCTTATGTTGCCGAGCTCCACTCTTCGATCGACCGACCCTCTGCCGGATCGGTATTGCGTCTTCCCCGTGGATGCCTTTATCTCCGGCTTTAGGTTGCCCGTTCACCCGTTCGTCCGAGAGGTGCTGAACTGGGCGTCCTTGGCGTCGATGCAGTACGGGCCCAATTCCTGGAAGCAGATCATCTGCTTCGTGTTGTTGTGCGGGGAGCAGAGGGTACCTCTTCGGTTGAACGTCTTCCGAGCGATGATGATGATTGGCTCGTCTGCTGAGGGTATCTATTACATTTCGCCCCGGGGCAAGTCGAAGTTTGTTCATGGTCACCCGGACTCCATCAAGGAGTGGAAGAAGAAGTATCTAGTGATCCGGAGTGAGGAACCTTGGGATATTCCCACTCGGTGGAATCACTACAAGCCGAGCTATAAAACGCCGAGGTCGAGGGACCTGACTGCCGAGGAGTGGGGTTTTGTTGAGCGTCTCCGTTTGTCATATAGCGTCGACTGGGCGAAGGTGACCGAGGGCCACTTGACGAATGCCTGACTGAGCCCGGCCGATCCATGTATGTAGTTGTTTCTTTCTTTTTGGCTTTGTTGTTCCTCCGTGCTCATTGTCCTTACTGGACTTTTTCACAGGTATGGATCCTGAGTCGATCAAGGCGAGGAGGCGCGAAATGAAGAAGGAGGAGGCCGAGAAGAAGGCGAAGACGAGGGGGTCGTCCCAGGGGGTTTTCGAGGCCCCTGTTCAGCCGAGGGCAAAAAGGACTCGCTCGGAGACGGTCAAGGACGCGGCGGTTCAGGGCGATCCGGACCAGGGTAAGGTAACCGATCTTGATAAGGGGAAGGGCCCTCTGGCGGATCCGGAGATAGAGGAGAGGCTCTGGCGACCGTGGGTGCCGGATTGGTCGATTCGCGAGGGAGACAGTTTGACCCGAGGGCGGCAAGCCGTCGAGGTGGCGAGTAAGTTGGCGACCCCCCGGGATCGCTCGGAGATGAAGGCCGAGTCCCTGGACGCGGCATATACACGCCTCGCACAGGCCAATGTGCTGGTAAGTTTGTCAACCTCTCTTGTTCCGCAATTACATTGTAAAGGAGGCTTCCTTAGTTGTGCTTGGTGATTACAGGCGACCGTGCAGGGGGCCCATGTGAAGGGCCTTTACGAGGCTGCTTTGAAGCGGGAGCGTGATAGGGCGGACAAGGCCGAGCAGGAGACGAAGGTGATGAAGGCAGAACTCGAAGGCTCTCAGAAGAGGGAGCAAGAGATGAGGGCGGCATTCGACAAGGAGAGGGGGGAATGGGCGGAGAAGATGGCGGCTCAGGAGAAGGAGTTTGCCAAGGAGCTGAAAGAGTTGACAAAGACGAGTCAGCTTCTGGTGATCAACGCCCAAGACGAGTGTTACGCGAAGGCACTCAGCCACGTGAAGCACTTCCACCCGTCCCTTGATCTGTCGAACTTCGAGTATGACATGGAGGTCGACGGGACACCGAAGATTCCCGGCGAAAAAGGAGCTGCTCCCGACCCGCCTGTCGACCCCCTCGTGGACCCGCCTGCCGATGCAGAGGTGGGAAAACAGACTGTGTAATTTTTCGTCTTTCTATTTTCTCCTCTCGATTGTATTTGCCTTCCGCGGACTGGCCACCGCATTTTTTGTAAGAAGTGATTCAATTTTCAGAATAAAAATGATTTTTGACCGGCCAAGTGTTTTGACTTCGGGTGTTTTCTGGCTCTCCTTGCCTATGCGTTTTGAGTTGGCCGGTTTTCTTGTAGGCTGCGGATCTTCTTCCCGAGGCGGACCCCCGCCGCTCCGACGTGGCGTGGCTCCAGAGCAAAGTTGAGTCCCTGGTGGCCACGTTGGTTCGCTACCGAAAGGGGGCTTGTGATACTGACGCGGCTTTTAATTATTACCGGAATAAGTCTGAGGCCTTGAGTGAGGAGGCGAGCCGGCTGAGGAGGGCGATGGTGGAACGGGACCTAGGAGGCGTCGGTCTTGGACATACCATGTCGAACACCTCGGTGCAGAGGTCCCCCTCCGAGAGGTTACTTCGTGATGTCATAGTGGAGAAGGAGATGGAGATACACCGCTACAAGACGATGCTGGGCGTCTCTTCCTCTTCTTCCGTGGGTCGGCGAGCGGATGGAGTTCCTTCCGCGCTGCTCCTGCTGGAGCGCATGCGACCGGGGGATGCTCAGAGCTCCGTGGCTGGTGCGTCGACCGCGGCTGAGCCGGTGGACCGCCATGACGAGGAGAGGGCTCCTAGCCGTTCGGCCGGAGTGGTCCCGCCCTTTGTTGGACCCCCGGGGCCCTAAGATGGTAGCTTCCTTCGGCTTGAGATGAGTGGAGCGGTCCTGTAACGGTCATTACTTGTTTTTCTCATAATCAACTAAAGGTATGAATAAAGAATTCTTTTTTCCCCTTCGCTTTACTTAGGAATGCGGTAAGCGTCGGCGGAGGCGCGGTTCGGCTTCTTCGATTCGTGAGGGATCAACGCGGGGCCTTGGGAAGGGCCCCTGGCCCGAAGCTGGGTTGGGCCTACCGAGGCACTGAGGACGATACCGGAGTGAGGGTTTGGGGACCGATCCCGATGTTTGGCGTTTAAGTTGGATCTGCCGAATCATTTGGAGTTTTGAAAAAAAGGGGATTCCTTTCATACCAGATGGGGGGGGGGGGGGTCGTCGAAGCCGCCCTTTACATGTGAGAGTTTACAAAGGGTTTTTCATACATTAGCCAAGTTAGACCCTATGTTCGCTTCTCTAGGAACTTCGTTAGGGGCTCGGCATTTGATTAAGAATCTTCGGATGGGAGTGGCCCAGGGCTGGTATCATCTTGTGCACGTATCGCCTCCAGCTTCTTGGACTTCTATGGGCACTGTTTGATCGAGACCCTCGAAGGAGGAAGGGGCGAGTTTGGACGGTGCGTCTGTTTGAGCGTTTCTGTGCCCGGGGGACTCTGCTAACTGTGGCGCAGCTGAAGGATGCCAGGAGTCGTTGGACTGTCGTCGAGCCTCCAATCATGCACTCGTCGTGGGCCTCGTATTCCCTGGTGATCTGGTTGACCATGAGCTGGGAATTGCTGAAGAGATCCCAGATACGTCGGAGGGCTTTTAAGCGAAGAGATCTTCGTTGCGGCGGACGCGGGCGGTGCTGCGAGCGGCTTATCCGGAACTACTTTGATTCCTCCTTGGCGTCGAACAGGGCCTCTTCTGGTTCGTCGAAAGGCTCGGGAGCTGGGCCATCTCTCTCGGGTGCGAGTTCAGTGGCGTCGAGAGGGAACACACCCTCTCCGACGGCAGTCATATAGCACGACTGCGTGACCTCGTGGCTACCTCGGGCGATGCCTACCCCTTGGTGGGTGGGGAATTTGAGTTTTAGATGGTAGGCCGAAGGCACCGCTTGGAGGGAGGTCAGTCCAGGTCGGCCGAGAACGGCGTTGTAAGCTGTCTTGAAGTTGACAATCATGAAGTCCATGAATTCGGTCCTCTCGACAGGAGCCGACCCCGCGGTGACCTCGAGGGTAACAATCCCTTCTATTGTGACAGGGGCGCCGAAGAATCCATGCAACGGGTGTCTGGCGGGCTTGAGCTTTCCACCGGGTAATTTGAGGCTCTCAAAGGTTTTGAGGAAAAGAATATTAACTGAGCTACCGTTGTCAACGAGGATTCGGTGTACCTCGCAGTTAGCCACGTGGAGGCTGATGACGAGGGCATCGCAGTGGGGTAGGTGAACGCCTTCGAGGTCTTCTTCTGAGAAGCTGACTGGCCCCGGCTGTGGCTTGGACGAGGGGTTGTTTTGGACAGCATTCGCCTCTTGGAGGAGGGCTTTTCGGGTTGTATTTGACCCTCCTCCTATCGGCCCTCCGTGGACATAGTGCACGATGAATGGCGTATCCGTGGTTCCCTTAGACCTGAGATCCTGTTCACGGAGGTGGGAAGTCGTATGGTTCGGGGGCGAGAGTCTCTGTCTCCTGTCGTCTTGCCGATCCCGGCGGCCTTCTCGGGTGAACTGTCGGAGGAACCCTTGTGAGACGAGTTCCTCAATTTCGTCTTTCAGGGCTCGGCATTGATTGGTATCGTGCCCATGGTCTCTGTGGAAGCGACAGTAGAAGCGCTGGTCTTGATTCCTGTTGCTATTAGGTCGGGGAGGTAGTCGGACGATGCCTTCGCCTTCGACTTCTAAGAGGATGGCGGATAGGTTGTGGGTCAAGGGAGTGTATCTCTCGAAGCGGGGGACCGGCGGGACCTTCTTCATGGCCCCCGTGTCCCTCGGAGCTTTCTTTGATGGTTCGACCTCTCCGACCTTCCTCTTTCCCTTCCCGATGGCCTCCCGGGTATCTTCGGGATTAAGGGCCTCTTCTGCCCTGATGTATTTTTCGATCCTGTTGAGGAGATCGGGAAAGTCGACGGGGGGCCTCTTCGCCAGCGAAGCTTTCAGCTGTCCATGACGAACGTTGTGCCGAAAGGCCGCAGAGGCGACGCCTGGATCAAGAGAGGAGACCGACCTCGCCTCCATGGTAAATCTTCGGACGAACACTCTGAGGGATTCTCCCTCTATCTGCTTGAGCCCCAGTAAAGAAGCGCTAGTTCTCTCCGCCTTCCAGCTGGTGACGAAGTGGGCGAGAAAATTGCCCTCTAGTTGGTCGAAGGAGTAAATGGAGCCGGGAGCGAGTTTTGAGAACCATTCACGAGCCGGACCTCGAAGGGTGGCCGGGAAGGCTCGGCACAGCAGGGGATCTGAGGCGTTGTGAATCATCATGAGGGTTTTGAAGCCCTCCACGTGATCAGCAGGATCTCCCTTGCCGTCGTAGGTCTCGAACTGAGGAAGTCGGAAGTCCCGGAGTATTTCTGCCTGGAGGATGGGGGCGGAGAAGGGAGGTCGGATAGGTCTGTACCCCTGAGCCGCTCTTTGGCCGCCGTCCCCTATGTGATCGAGGCGATCTTCCATTCCTTGGAGGCGCCTTAGAAGTATGTCATTGCCTTCTGGCTGGATTGTTGATGGTCGGGACACGCTGGCCTCGGAGTCCGACCTGGTTTGGGAACGGAGTGTTTCTCCCCTGGGGGCCCGTCGGAGGACCCCGAGAATTTCTCTTCGGAAGTCCTGGAACTCCTCCTGAGTGACGGGGGCTTCCTCGACCCTGTTTGGCCGGCCAGAAGGTTGCCTTCCGATACGGCTGAGTGCGGGCCTCCGTCTCTCGGGCGGTGGTCGTGGATGGTTCGGGGCCGGGTTGGAAGCGGCCCTTCCCCTGCTGCGGGTGTTTTGACGGTTAACGATTATTCCTCGTAGGTCGGGCTGGACTGTACGGGTGGCGCTTTGCCGGGATCCCTGACGGGAATCCCCGTGCCTTGATGCGCGTGGCCCGGCATTGGTATTTGGTGGGGGTGTGTCCCGTCGGTTGACGGTGGACGCGGCCTCCTGGCCCCTGGAGGCCATAGGAGTTCGGCTATCGAGGTCGCTCGATGGTCGGGCTCGGATCGGCTTCTGAAGCAATTTTTCCACAGACGGCGCCAACCTGATGCGGTTTATTTCTGGGAGACGTGTGGATGCACCAGGTGTGAGTTCGGACTCGATTTATATTTGAAGGAGAATGCTGCTCGTCTGCCGATCCTTGACTGACCGGGTGGAATTCGTGGCGACCTCGGGGTGGTTCGGAGATCTGGGCTCGGATCAGAGGATTCGGATCCGAGGTCTTGTGTACCTGCAGACGGTCCTGAAACACCGGAGATTGTCCCGGTGGCGGACCCTCCGACGATCTAGTCAGTCTCTGTGAGAGAGTAGCAATAACTAGGTGAATTTAAGTGGCAAAAGATTGATTACCGCAAAAAGGTGGGTGAGGGTCTAGTATTTATAGAGAATCCCAACCGGGTTTGGATCCGCTTGGGGGCCGGGTCTGAACCCGAAAGCCCATGGGCCTGTCGTGGCAGAAGGCCCAAGGGGTTTAGGGCTGACGTGGCAATACCAGGAGTGGTATAGGGCTGACGTGGCAAAACCCTGAGCGGTATAGAGCTGACATGGCTGATCGTGGGTCTTTTGTGCTTCTGGGAGAATCGGAGGGCCTAGGCTGCGCCAGGTCAACCCCCTGCTTTGCCAGAGAGGGGGGGGGGGACGGCTTATGGGGCTGTCACGGGTCGGAGACCGAGGACAACTGAGGCTCGTCGGATACGAGGAGGCCGGCTCTGGGGGGGTGCACTTGAGGTTCGGCGCCGACCCTGTAATGGTTCGAAGCCGAGCTAGATTGCTATTTTTACCTTTCTTGAGTGAGAGTTGTATTGGGCCCTGGTTGGGCCCGCAGGCCATTTTTATCCTACCACAATTGGATTCTTCAAAAAAGAATCATATCACTTGCGGCGTTGCCGTATCCCCATAGTGGCGCTGAAATAGCAAATCGTATTATAGAAATTTGTGATGTTTTCCATATTCGCGATTAAATTATGTGTATTAGTTTTGATAATGCATCTAACAATAATGTAGTAATTACTACTTTAAAATCCGTATTAAATCCTCCATCTGACAATATTTTTCATGTTAGATGTGCATGTCATATTATAAATTTATGTATTCAAGATACATTAAAAATAGCTGATCCATATATAGTTAAAATTAGAAATTGTGTATATTTCATTGCATTAAGTCCAAGCATTTTACAAGAATGGAAAGCTTGGTGTAGGTTTAGAAATGTTCCTTTTAGAAGATTTTCAAAGGATGTTAGACACCGATGGAATTCTGCTTTTGATTTACTAAATGTTGTTACCGAATATAAAGCAGTTATAAATGATTTTTGTATCGCAAAAAATATGCACAATTTTGAAATGACTCCCCCCGATTGATTTTTTGCCGAATCTTTGTTGAAATTTTTAGAACCTTTTAAAACCGCAACTTTAAAATTTTCAAAAACATATGAATCTACTTCTAGTAGCATTTTTATTGAATTAGTTAGCATGATGCAAACATTTAACGAAATGTTAAATGATACTTTTGTTGGTGAGATTGTAAAACCTGCATTCAAAAAAATTTTGAAGTATTATTTTCCTCCTCCCATGTTGATTTGTGTTGCTACCGTTATGGATCCTCGTGTCAAATTAGAAGGTATGAAGAGTTTAATTGAAATATTTTTTGCATTACTTGGGAAAAATATATAATTAGTAGAAGATTGCGCTACTTTTTTAGTTCAGTTTGAATCTACGTTAAATAACTTGTATGATTATTATGATAGACGTTTTGCTTCTAGTAGTTCAACTTCTGTAGTTAGTTCTTCTTCTGGTACTTCTAAAGGTAAGGGTAAAAGTATATTTGGTGATAGAACATTTAATTTACTTGAACAAATTCAATCAAAAAAACCTAGGACTAATCAATCAAATGAATTAAATTGGTATAAACAACAAGATTCTGAGCCTTCTACTTCTCCACTAGATATTTTACAATGGTGGAAAGACCATGAACACACTTTTAGTATTATGTCAATTATGGCTAAAGATTTACTAACTCCTCCTGTCTCTACAGTTGCTTCTGAGAGTGCATTTTCTTCAAGTGGCAGAAGACTGACACATTAGGACACAATGACTGGCTGAAGACTGGCTCGTTTGCACAGAAGCATCTCTAAACGAGCATCTCTACATTGTTTTTAGAGTAGAATTAGGAATCGCATGAAGCCCGACACATTAGAGATGCTCGTTTGCACAGAAGACTTGCTGAAGGCTGAAGAAAGGACACAAGTGAAAGCACTATCAACGTCCACAAATGGGAGCAACTCGCCGGAAGAAGAAGAAGAACAACAACAACAATAGCTTTGCTTTGTTATGTTAAATTAGAAAAATTGTAGTCAATTAAAATTGTATATAAGAAATATGTTATTGTCTAAAACTTATTTGTGAATTGAATTCTTCATTTCATTAGAAATTGTGAAAATTGTATAACTTAAATTCATATGAATAATATTTCAAAATTTGTTGTCAATTTCACTCTTTCAATCTTATTATTATTATTACGATTTTTAATGTTTATTAGTATTATTACTTAGTATTATTATTATTATTATTATTTTAAGCTACCAAAAAAAAACAAAAAAAAAAATCTACCTATATAAACGGGCAAACCAGCGGGTCGACCCGACCCGACCCGGGTTGAACCCTAAAGGGTTCATGGGTTGGGCGGGCCACCCAAATCAAGTTTGGGCTCGGCCCGGCCCGTATAACTGGCCAAACCGGTCCGAACCCGCCCAATATACGTGCCAACCCGTACGGGTTAGGCCCGGCCCGTTCGCCATCCCTAATTCTACTCTTGCAAATTTTTTTTTTAGAAAAATAAATATATTAATCAAATCAAATAAGAGGACAATTTCGTAAGTACAATATTAATATGTTAATTAATAGGTTCAGTTAAGAAGAATATTTAGTTCTTGACACTATTCTGTATTTTTTGTAAAGGATATTTAGTTCCTGACACTATTCTGTAATTGGGATTTGATTGAGTTATGTCCCTATCGATCATTACCTAAAAGTTGGGAGAACAATCAGGATTTGAAGGCATGAATAAAGTGGAATATAGTTAAAAGACAAAAAAAACAAACTTGTATAGAAGGTGACCCAAAGGGAATTCTAACCTGCTATAGCAACACAGAATCAGCATTTGTCTTGTAAAATTAATCATGGTCAGCACAAAGAGGAAGCAAAGATATGAAGAAACATGTAACTATATGAATGACAGCACCTTATTGGTAAAAGAAAGAAAGATATTGTCTGATACTGATAAAGATGCCAAAAGCACAGGACCAAAACCGATCCGGATCTGCTTACAACCAACTTTGGACCAGCCAGATCCTCCACCAGTCCAATTTTTTGTCCCTGCTTATTCTTTTGGACAACCAGTATACACTAGTCCGGAAATAAGGAATCTCTTTAGCACATGCAATACAAACACTTGATATTTAAGGGATGTTGACTTAGAAGATAACAGGCAATGCAAGGAAGACCCAGTATAAATGAGTGTTAGAAAATAGATTACTCAATGATCACCAGTAAAACAAATCCTAAATGTGAGATTAATAGTAAATAGTAGAAGCAGGCAAAACATTATTAAGTACCAGAACCAGATACTTCAAGGCTAATAACAGAACTTGTGTTTCTTCTACAAATCAAACCTCAACAGTGACTACTACTAAAAAGATACTATATATCCAACAATTTCAAACAAAATTGACACTTCAGAAAAGAAAAAAGATAAATAAACTCCAACAGGATAGAGAGTAGAAGACAACAAATCATTCTTCATCCTCTCCTTCGTTCTCTGCAATGTTGAAGTACCTCAACTCGTACACACTGCGGTCCTTGTTGGATGCAATCACTCGCAGCCAATCCCTAACGTTGTGCTTCTTCAAATACTTCTTTGTGAGGTACTTCAAATACCTGCAATCACAAAAAAAATACTCGGCATAAGTTTGATCAACATATTATTACTAAAGTACAACAAACAAAGGCATAGGGAAATGAAACTCATAATAATGATTATTCTTGCACTGGAGAAAAAAAGTGTCATCATCATCGAAGCCTTTCCCCAGATATGGTACACAAGTCTAATCATCAACAGAGACTCGTTGCCCCTCGTATAATTTTGGATTATGTGAAAAAGAGAAGGGCTTGCCACCATTGGTCTTCCAATATAACTCGATGGAAGTAAAACATATTACAACAAGCAGCCATATGAGCTTAAGCTACTGCCACAGGAACTCTTCAATGCCAAGGGGGAGGGGTTATTGGGTTTGAAACTCTCCATATGCAGTTCCTATGCGAATATTCAAAAACAGAATTTAAGGCACAATATAGATGTAGCTCATATATTGTCAAAAAAAAAATGAAGAAAAAAAATTAACAGACAAAAAACCCCAATAAAACATCAAAAGAGTAGAAGATCAATTGAGTTCAGCTCACTAGGTATGACTCTAATCCTTGGTAAGAAGTAATGAAGTATTAATTAAGAACCCTTCTGCAGTTACAACTGAAAATTTCCCATCTAAAACATTGAGAGAAAGTCATCCTTCATTTCGAACCAGGGGGAAATATCGAGAGATTACAAAGCATTCACTAATCGTTAAATTAATACTAGAAATTTACAATATAATTTCAAAGATTAGAAGAAGGAAAAAACAGACAACTAAGTCCCTTAGATGTTCTTTGATTATGCAATCATTCACACAAAAATCATTACAGGTCAGTAGGAATAATCAATGTTGTCTAAATATTTACGCATATCTAAATCTAAATCATGTTTATTAGATTGACAAAAAAGGACGAAAGGACAAAAGAAAGAAAGAAATAAATAAATAAATAAATAAATAAACAAATAAATAAATAGTAAGCTCACTCTCCGAACTCATTAGAAATATATAAAGAGAGAAAAGGAGATGATTGAGAAGGTTACCTTGGCTTCAAGGGAAAAGAGTCGATCGAGCATTAAAAAAGAGTTCGTCGACCAGATTAAGAAGCATTAAGACGATGCATGATAAAGATTGAGCAAGGTTAATAGATATTAAAGTAAATCTACAATGAAGATGAGAATGACAAACCAAAACCCTAGTTTGAGAAAGAAATGAGGCTAGTGATCTACTAGGGATTAGCGGGTAGGGGATTTATAAGAAGGTATGGGTGCATTGGCAGCTATAATGCACCCTTTTACAGTGAATGAACAGTCAGGATTAAGCTTTTTAGTTTTTTATTAATTCGGGACATATGCAGTGAAATCAGAGGAAATTTATATATATCTTTCTCCACTTGGAAACACTGAACAGAGCTTCTAAATAAGCCCTGGGTAAGCTTGTGATAAATGTTCTGCTGAGTACAACCTTTTTCATATTCAGAATCTAATGGCACTTTTGAGGCCCAAGTTTAAGAGTTACTGACGCATATTTTGAACAGTGAATCTCCTATTGATTATTTGTCTGTCATAATATGTTATGAACAGATGCAAACATAAAGTACTCATTCAACGTGATTGGCAGTTGTCAGATGGTATGAACCATATAGGAGTTTCAAATAGAAAGAATACAAGGACACACCAGTAGATATATTTTAGTATATAATATAATAGTGTTCAGATTTAAACAAGCCCATGAGGGGTAACTCTTTTTAATCAAGTACACTGACATACTATATTTGTATTCAATTATTATGTGAGAAACTTCTGGTGAAATATTAAATCTAGAAATAAAGTTGATAGTTACCATCACAAAGATCAGCATTTAAAACTCATTTTAGCACACATCTTTAAATTCTTCATGCAACTCTCACATTTTCTCTCGCCTATGGGATGACGCAGTCATGCAACAACATCCACTAGTACATACTAAGCACTAACTCACCCTAAGGAACACATTTTGACCTCTTTAGACAATATGCAGACATATAATGATTATATATGAAGCTTTAGACTAAGATTTTGATTACTATAACTATGTAAAATATATGAAACGTCACAAATGAATACTACATCTAAAACACAAAGAAAATACTTCATTCCCATCGCTGACGGCTGACCTTAAAAAATATTTACATAATAATATAACAATCAACATAAAAACCTACTGTACCGTATTAATCAACATAAAATCCTACCGTACCATATAATTAAGTTTTCTTGAACACACTCGAGTCTGCACCTAGTCGCAAAGAGTTCACCGTTCCTCTCCCCACTAAGATTGGGGAAAGGTACTTCAAATATAAAAATTATCAAGTACACATTATGTGTACCTCAATTCAAGCAAAAAGTACAATTAAAACTCTGCCTTGAGGTTTGGGTCAGAAATGACACCCCTAATTATTTTCTCCAAAACCATTTGCCAGCATCATTGTTCAACTAGCCAAATCTGACACCCCACAACGATCTCCATTCATTAAAACCAATAATCCAACAACATTTCCCAATGATTCACTCAGCAAGTTTATCCATGAGAACTAGTCTTGGAACAAAGTTAGGGCAAGCGAAGCTACAATTTATAAGCTGAGGCACAACCATGCTAAACTTTGGTTATCAAACCTCTTCTCCAACTTAAAATCACTAAAATTATCTTTTACCTGAGTGTTTGGCAGCCCAAAATTAAAAAAAATTACAACCGAGTAAAAATTAGTTAACTCTGATTTATCTCAATTCTAGGTGGACTGTAGATATTTCAACTCCCAAAAAAGCACTAAACAATGCGGAGTTTATTGTTAAGGTGAAATAATATGAGATAGCTTAGTTTACTCCAATCCCAAACACACACCCAAATACTTTAAGGGTGTGTATGGGAACGGACTTAAGTTAGGATGACTGGAATTCCTAGAGTAAACTCTGATATCAGTTTCTTAACTTTACACTGTTTGGGAATCCATTTGGAGATTAGATAACTAAAGATAACCTCAACTTTTCAAAGCCCAAAGGTGAGACATGTGGATCTTTCAACGCCATCCAAACCTAATTTATCTCAACTTTGAACAACCTATGCTCTCTTAACTAAACAATGAACTTAAGTCAGGTGTTTTACTTTTTGTGTGGAACAAGGCATTAGCCACACACACCCACACTTACCCCACCCACATAATCATAATTAATAGGAGATTATCTGGCGCAGGCAGAATTGAAACTCCCGACCTCTTGCTCACTAGCAAGAGGCTTACCAGTGGGACAATGGACTTAGTTGGCTGGCAACACCCAAAAAAAGGAGTAATGTTAAATTTTAGAATGTAGGTAGAGGTGCAATAATAGTTACCTGACCTCTACCTCCACTTAAAAGTAAACATTGGTAAACCTAACTTTGTTTCCAAGCAGACCCTACAATTTTTGCTTTATTTTTTCATTGTATCCCTACTTCTAGTATCTCTACTGTCATCCCACACCAAAAATCCCTTCCCCACCAACTTATAAAATAACCAAACTCTCGGACTCAGATCAAACTATCCACCACTATACTAATTTTTCAACAAATAAACCTTTAATATAAACAAGACCAAGCCCTACAATGGAATGAATTATGATTCTCTTCAAGGGTGGACCTTGAGACAAAATGTTTATCTTGCTTTATCAACTCTCAATATAACAACAAATTCTTAAACGTTGCTCAATGACCAAAGTCCAGGAACTCCACTTTCTATCAGAATCAACCATTCCACATCGAATCCATCAAAATAAACCTCTTAACTAACTTCACATCTCAAACCAAAACCAAACAAGAACACACAAAAAACCTAGAAAACAAAATCTAGCTATCTTGTCGAGAACACAACTTTCTATCAACCTCCACAATTCCACAGAGAACACACCTTACAACTATACACTTTTTCGTTTGATTTTTCAAATTTCTTCACTTCAACCATCTCGATTGTCATTTTGCACCAGCAATCTTCTTCTCTATCACACCCCTTCAATATCCATATCCAATAACTCAACTTTCTATCAATCTCAACCATTCTGCAAACAACCCATCAAAATGAACTGTCTAACCTATCTTCACATCCTAAACAAGAACACAAGACAATCCTCAGTTCCATGTCCAAGAACCCAACTTTCCACCAACCCCGACCATTCCACACACAACCCATCAAAATAAGCATCTAAACAAACTCCACATCCCCAACCAATCATACCCAAACAACACACAAAACCCTCAATTCCATGTCCAACAACTCAGCTTTCTATCAACCCCAACCATTTCACACAAAACCAATCAAGATAAACTCTAAAATCATCATTTTCACATCCCAAGCCAATCATATCGAAACAAAAACAAAAACCCTAAAATGTATCAAAATCCGACTACCTCTTCGAGAACGGGCCCTGAGACGAGACGGTGATCTTGCTCTTCTCCCTGTTAACAACGACGGCGTCTCCGAGGGCGCCGGCCTTGCCGCCGGCGACCTTGATCCGTTCCTGAAGAAACTTCTCGAGCGAGGCGATGTCCATGATTTTGTCCTCCACCGGCTTCGCGCAGTCGATCACAAACGCCGACGAGGTCGCCTTCTTCTTCATCGACGTACGCACCATTTTTTTAAGGAGGGGGGAATGGCGGCTTTTAGGGTTAGGGTTTGCGAAAGTGGGATGAAGATGAGAGTGGGGCATTTATATGAGGTTTCAAGAGGGGAGGAGGTTTTTTGTTATAGTCCTTGTTAAGTGTGTTATTTACATAATAGACCATTTTCTTTTCCACTTGAGAAAATTAAGTGCATTGTTACTTTAAAAAATAATGCTACATCCACTGCCAATTTCACTACATTTCTCTTCACTATCTTAGGTGGCACACTCCAATAGATAGGAAAAAATAGAGTAGGTTGGGAAACTCTTCAATAAGAATATGCCACCTAAAAGCATCTGTAGTCGTTATTGTCAAATTTTGACAAATTTGGCTTATAGCAAATAGCAAAAAAATGTTTCGTAGTAGTCGCTTGGAGATAAAATTTGGCCGAATGGTAGATTATATTCCGTCTGACGTTTTAAAAAAATTTAGTAAGAAAAATATTTAACAAGCACAACGATAGTGACATTTAAAAAAGTGGGACAGTGTACTGGAATGTTGAATGAACGAAGATAGGGACATTTTGTCTTTAGTGAAATAGTGTTGGACGGTAGATTATCTACCGTCCTTCACTTTTTTTAATTTTTTTAAAAAATTTTAATTAATGGGACGGTAATTAATCTTTCGTCCAACGATTTCGTCGTTTCCGAATTTGAAGAGATGGTGTATCGTCTCTCGTCCAACGTCTCAAAACGAAAAATAATCTTTCGTCTCATTTAACGGACGAAAGATTATCTTTCGTTAGCTATAATTTGGCAAAAGCCAAATCGTCTGCTATATTCGGCCAGCGACTGTTCACGTGCGACCTAAATTTTGGGTAAATGGCCAACGACTACAGCGTGTTTTTTTCCTTCCATTTTTTCCAAAAACTGGGTAATTGGCAAACGACTACAGATGCTCTCAGGTAGTGAAGAGAAATGTAATGAAATTGGTAGTGGCTGAAGTATTACTTTTAAAAAAATATAGGGCAAAAACAAAGTACCCCCTCAACATTTGGGCTTAATATAATATGCCCATATAACGTTTGAAAAAGTACATGGGCAAAAACCAAAGCACCCCCAACGTTTGACCCGAGTACAAAATGCCCATACAACGTTTGAAAAAATACATTGTACTCATTCATCCGTGAGCTTAACCCATTCCGTTAACTTTGAATTATTAAATTACATTTCTACCCTTACCCTTTCAGATCTCAATCTCGTTTTCTTTTCTCTCATTTCTTCATCCTCAAACATTAAACAAAACCAAATCTCAATCTCAATGAACTGTATACAATGGTTATATAGGGAAGCATCACACTACACCTCTGATCATCCCCCTGACGATATACAATTTAACCAATAAGTTTTTTACTTTGATATAATAATATTTAAATCTTATACTGAAGGAAAGATCTAAATTATGAGAACCTTTTATGACTTCTATTTTGAGCGACATAGAGGCACCTAACAAGTTATGTTAACGAGCCAAGGAATCAGTGGATTTTATAGGAAAAGGTGAATTTTAATATAAGTTGCTTTTGAAAACCTCCACCCACGACAACTTTTGAATTTCCAAACGAAGCTCCCAAGCTTTGCCCTCTCTCCTCTTCCTTCACCCTTCAGATCCAGGCTCTCCCTCCCCCCTTTCAACCTCCTCCCTTCATTAAAGTTGCCCTTCTCTCTCTACTCTACACACCCATATCCTCTAAGTGCCTCCTCTCCCCACTTCGCCGTTTCCCCTTGTCCTCCTTTCCCTTCTCATCACCTGGAGTTCTTGAGATCTGTCGGGATTCTTTGCCAGTCCCTCCTTGGGAGATTCGTGGGCTAGATCTGCGGTTTCTTGGGGGCGTCCTGCTGGCTCCGTGGAGTCTCCCTTCAGAGTTCAGATCCTTCTAAGTCTCCTGTCCCTGTTCAACTGGTGGGCGTTAGGAGTAGATCTGTGATCCTTCAAGTGCATGATCTTTGTTCTGGTGCTGAAGATTCGCTCCGAGTTTCTCTTTCGAAGCGCCCACATTGATTTGCTTGACGTTGACAGCTCTGAGCTCAGTTGCTTTCGGTCAGGAGAGTCCCCCCTCCTTCCAGCTTCGATCCGTCTCCCCTTCTCGACAGAGCGCTGTAAGTATTTCATCGTCTTGATCTTGTGTGTTTATCTGGGTTGCCTTGATCTTTTGGGTGGAGCCCTGGTTCCATTTTCTTGCTTTGTTGCTTATTATTTGAGTATAATCTTGTAGTGTTTCGAGATTTTTCTTGCATTATTGCAACTGTGTATCTATCAAGATTCGAGTACTTTTCGAGATACTCAGTCTTGCCTTGTTGCTTATTAGTCGATTTGTGTAGTGATCCATTAGTAGTTATATCTTTCGGGCTTTCTGTTTATTAGTGCTGGCTTTGTTCTCCCCATTCCCTGGGGACTTTTTTGCTAGCGACTACTTCAGCTCATGTTGGTGTGCTAACTGAGTTTCTTCTAGACCGCCCGTTCTATCTATCCTCTCATCCTCTCTAATTTCTCCATTCTTGTTCTCCTGATTGGAGTGTGCGGCTTCTCTTCTTTGAGAGTCACTGTTAAGAAGAGGCACTGGTTTATTATAGCTTTGGTGTCGTATTTCTAGTGGGAGTGTTTCCACTCTATTAGTGGTACCTCTTTACTCTTCCTCTCCTTTATTGGAACATTGTTTTAGTCCTTACTTGGAAGGGTTTCTTCCATGGTTCTTATCAAGGCTGTAGCTAGCTCCGATTGCTCTGCTTTGCATCAAGCCTCGCAGAGGGTTATTTATTCTTCCTCGCCTTTTAGGTTCAATCTTCATCGGGTTTGCTTCAGGTGCCTCCTCCCGGGGCATCTTAAGCGTGATTGTATTAATAAAATGAAGTGTTTATTCTGTGATAAGCTCGGTCACTCTCGTAACCGATGTTTTTCCCTTCAAAAACTTCTGGGATGGCCCAGAGGTCACCCCTTACCGGCCAAACTCCTATCCTTCCTTAATTACTCCTTCTTAAAGTTCAAGCTTCTGAATAGCTCGGTTAGTATACACGGTAGGGTTGAGAGCCAGGGCCTCGACTCCTCTGTCTTGGCCGATAGTTCAGGATCGAACTCCTCCCCATCTAGTCCTTCTCTTCGCGCATCTACAGTCTCTCTTTATCGGCCTAATAATGCTCTCCTTTTTAAGGATCGCAAAGTTTTTTCGAACCTTGTTGTCTACCCCCGCCGAGCCTCTTTCAAGGCTCGCCCCCGACATGTCTCTGTGGTTCCGTCTTTGTTCGGGAAGTTGGGTAAATTTCCTGATTGTTTTAACTCCATTTCTTCGTATCTCTCGTTGTCTCGTAGTGCGAGGGAGACTGTTCCTCTCTCCCGCACTGCTGACCCCCCTATCCTTACAGTCAGAGCGATTATTGATTTTAAGTCCCCTTCTCTGTACTATAATTATCCTTGTGCTTTGAAGTTCTCTAACCCCTTATGTTCTGAGATCTCGTTTCATTATCCAGGATGCCTATTCTCTTGGTATCAACTTTTAGGGGCTCACTCATGGCTCTATCAGGTCCTGAGGGCTTTCAAACTCTTCTTGCTCTCCCTTCTCCACAAGTATGCTATTAGTCTTGATGTCACTTCTTCTCCCATTGAGGCCGGCATCACCAAGACCTTCCCTTCTTTCTCCTCGGCTGCTCCCAGCAGTCTCAGTTCCCCCCCGCGTCCCATCTCTGTTGATTTTTCTTCATCTGACCTTGAGGCGACCTCGGTCCCTTCTGCTAGGGTTGCCCGTCACCCTGTCAAGCGCGGTTATAAAAAGAAAGTTTTCGATCGTTCCACGATTCGAGTGAGTGCTCGCCTTCTTGCGAAGAAAGCAGGCTCCGTGTCTGCTTTTTAGCCTCTGTTCTGTAGTGCAGAGCCTGCTCGTTGACATCCCCGGTGGTAGTAGTGTCTAACCGCCGTTGCGCCTCTAGAGTCGCTCTAGACTGCTAGTGGAGATAGATGTCGTCGTGGAGAGAGTTTTTCCCCTGTTGTCTTGGTTCGGTTGCTCGAGCCTCCGGGTTGCTTGCCTCGTTCGCTGGTTTCTGGATGGTGTTTCTTGCCGTGTTTTTGCCCTCTGGTTCGATTATTGTTATTGTATTTCTTTTTAACTCGTTTATTTCTGTTTTACCTCTTGTAAAACCATTGATGCTTGTATGTATTATTACTGTTTTATTGATTAATATATTTTTGATGGTTGGAGCCTTTTGGCTCTATCCGATTCATCAAAACAAGTTATGTTAACGGAGAGACTTCTATATATTTGTTCTATTCTTTGTTCAGTGCTGTGAATGAATATTTCCGTTTATTCTCAGAAATTACATTTGCACTTATAGTACCTGTTTGGTGCATCAGTCTACTTATATTTGGTAAGTACGAAAATAGCATGTGTTGTAATCTATTAACAATGCATATTAGTACTGGTACTAACACGGGTACACGGTACAATACATGTGTAGGACTTCTTAGTTCTTAGTCGTCATGTAGTTTTGTTTAGATTTTTTCCTACTTGCCTCATTTCGCTCCATTGCAACAATGTTTTATACAGTGAATGTTGTAAGTTCATTTAATAGAGTTTAGGTCATTACCTTACACTTACTATAGTAATATGTTTGGTTTATAAGAGCATCCACTATCATCCACTATCGTTTGCTAAAGTTATTCTAATTTTAGCAATGAGATTTTAGCTTTTACGAAAGGTCGCTGCTATCGCTATTTCTAATTTTTGAAAAATTATTGTATTGAACGGATCATGTTCATCTGTCTAACGATTTTTAATTTTTTTTATTAAAAAATGAGTAGATGGTGCTTCTTCCTCAGTCGCTATATTATTTTTTTTTTTATATTTCGTTTAAAAAAAAAAAAAAGTGAACAATGCCAGATGGATGTTTTTCATCCGTTTGGCATGTTTGCTTGATTTTTTTTTTTTTTTTTTTTTTTTTGGGTGCCACCTAGCCGCAAATGACGTTAATACCCTTGGATTTTAAAACGGACAAATTACGTTAAACTTGTAGGGGGTAAAAGGGTAAATGTGTGAGGTAAATATTGTTTAGCAAAAGTGAGGGATGGATGAAGTTCATCCGTCTCTCACTTTCCCAAATTTTTTTAAAATAAACTTTACCTATTTAATAAATTTATTTTATTTACTAAAAATAAAATCGACGAATATACGGAACAACTTCAACCGTCTTTCAAATTTTTATTAAAAATCGAACGAGACGGATGATTTTCATTCGTCCCTATCGTCAAACGGATGAACATTTACCGTCTCCTATATTTAGCAATTCTCTAAAGCCTCTCCTAACTTGAGGAGGGTACTGTGTGCTCTTAGGGCCTGTTTGGTTCAAAGGAGGGGAGGGGAGGGGAGGGATTTTAATGGAGGGGAGGGAAGGGGAGGGAAAGGGAGGGGAGGGATTTAATGAAAACTCTGTTTGGTTCAAAGGAGGGGAGGGGAGGGAAAATAATAATTTTCTTGTTTGGTTCACAAGGGGAGGGAATGGATTTTATAATAAAATTACTTTTAAACCCTTTTGCATATAATAAGAAATTCACAGGTGTATGAAGAATGAAGAACCTATACACTACCAGGATAGGGAGAAAGAGAGAGCGGGAGAGAAACAGTGTAACACCCCGAATTTCAAATAAGGATAAACTCGGGATTTCACAGGATCTTTACTTCACTTCGTACAATTTTACAAGGAAATTAAAACTTTTTATTCACAATACATCAGAGTTCCTTTACACTTGGTTTTTACACAGCGGAAGACTAAAAGATTACAATCAATGAAAAACAACTAGTATAACTTTAACATCATTTGCAACATCTTTAACTTCTAAACAGCAACAGCATATCCACTTTATAACTCCATGAATAGTCCATTACCTGCATGTCAATCTGTGGGCACGTCAGTTACTTAGAACTGACGAAATGTTATACACGGCTATCCTCTCTATGCCGGGAATAGTATAACGATCTCATACTTTAACAAATCACAAAAAGATTGAATGAACATATAAAGTGTCAAAAGTGATTATTCTAAATATAAGTGTATGTCATGCCTTAATGTCTAATGCACACATTTCTATACTAGGATGACACTAATGCACACTTGTTCGGATTCTATGCATCCCATACTACATAGGTCCGAGGGCAAGCGCCTACGTTCTTCACAATACAGGGCTCGATCCCTCGCCATGAGACTACCCAGTAATAAAACAAGTTTTAGAGTTATTTCACAGATACGGATCTCAGCCTCCCTGGCTAGCCTCCCTGGCTTATATTAACAGATCCCAGCCTCCCTGGCTATTATATCGTGATGATAATCCCGTAAATGCCCTTCTAGCCCCAGTATATACATATTCTTTGGAGTATGGTAAACATCCGTCGACTACCCTAAGTCCCGGATAAAATACAGTCCATCTCCTATGGGGCAACCACAGTCCACCAACTGGGTCTATAGCCACGGAGATCCACCGCCGACTATATAGAAGCACCCATTTACGTTTGCACAAGTTTATCACATCTTCACTTAAGTGCCTAATTATTCTTAAGTTCAAGACATGAATAATTTCCACTCATAGAATTAGTTTTACCTCCTACCGGACTTAATCAACAAATATGAGATCGCCCCACGGCAATATCTCAAAATCATATCAATCCTTTCTTTCATTTTTGCCGGTAACCGAAGTCTTACTAATTCTTAATCATAATCTTTCATGTACATGAAACATGGGTACACATACCCCTTAATAATCATATCTTAAACTTATTATATTCATATCTCTAACTTATCCATAATCTAATCAATGTCTCATTTTTGCATTACCCATGATTCATTCATTCATTCATAATTTTCCATAAAAACAAATAATCCTTTTTCATGAACAAAATTTTCATCCATTATCATTCTTTTTAACAACTTAGGCACATATTCATAATCAACTTATTCATTCAAAATCTTTATAAGCAAAATATTTTCTTTCAAGTTCGCAACTTCATCACATGAAATTTTATCAACAAATTCAAACTCTCACAATATCTCAACTCACTTTAAAACATTCTTTACACAAATAAGAGTATAATTTTTTTTTTCAAGAAAAATCACTTCACAAACTACTACTTTACTCTTCTTAATAAAATAAAGGTCTATAATAGAATTTTGAAGTCAATAATAATGTTAAAATTACTCAGTTTCGGAAAATATAATAATGGACTAACTTTGGTAAATATTTTCAAAAGTTGGACCTGTTTGATAAATATTTTCAAAAGTGGACCAGTCGGGTAAATACTTTCCACAGTGGGTCAGTTTCGGGAATTATTTTCTTTTTACCCTTTTTATGCACTTGTTTATCAATGATCAAATATCTTTAAGAGATAAACTCGTTCACTGATCTGTAACTTAAAGATAAACTCTTTAAGATGATTTGTATTGATCACCCCTATTTTTAAATAATCTCCCTTCTCATTCTAGATATAGATTTTGCCTTTATCTCAAAACTTGATTTCTAAGAGTTTTATTCATGAAGACTAGTTTATGTGCTCCCCATCAAACTAATTAAACTTGGCAATAAAGACGAACAAGTCTCTTAATCATCAAGGATAATTCTTTTATGAAAGAAAATTTTATTTTTACATAACAACATGCAATAGTAGACATATTTTGTGGTAACGTTCTAATTTATCTTTCTTTCTTTCTTCATTTGACTAATCATGGTATCAAGTATAAATTTAGTATAACACTATTACACATGAATCGTATATTCAACACATACAAATTTCCTAAGCATATAAACAAGATTCATAATATAAAGCATTTCTTCTTTTTAATTAGCATGATATTATCTATAATTAGAAAGTAGAGAACACCCACTTTTATATTTTACTACTCATTTTTCATCACATACAAAAGTGTAAATTAAATCTACTTTTCATATCTCATTCAAAACATACATTCTCCCAAGATGAAGTTTTAACATGAATCATGGTATCAAACATCAAAATCCCATATTATTCATAGCATGTATTTTAGCATAAAAATTTACCTACATAACAATATCATCTCATAAGATTAATTTATAATTTTTAGCATGATATTTCTACAACTAGAAAGTAAGAAATCACCCACCTTTTGAAGCTTGAACAATTGGAAAAATGATCACCACTTCTACCTCCAAGACTCCTAGCTCTTCTCCTCCTAGCAATGGCCTCCAAGCACAACACTCTCTTCTCTCTTGTTTCTCTTGTTTATTTTATTTTTGGTGTGAAAAAGAATGAGAAATGGGTTGCTATTTATAGGACAATGCTAGGGACTATATTGCAAAATCTCCCACCTAATAACTTTTCATTTTAATTCTCTTTTTAATTCTCACCTCTTCATATTTTTAACTCCTAAAACTCCCAACCTCTCATCTCCCCACTCTCCATGAACTTAACCACTCCATTAATCCCCTCCCCTAGCCCACAAAATGGTCCAAATACATTTGTGTGTGCATGCATACATGCACAAACAAATATGAACATATTTCTATAACTCAAAAATGTGTACTAATATTGTAACTTGTCATGTATAACTTAATTTGTGATTTTAATAATGGGCTTGCTACATGGGCTCATTTCTAATTAATTAGTTTGATTATCTAGTGGGCTTGCTACATGGGCTCATTTTATTCAACTAATTTAATTATCCTAGTGGGCTCTCTTTTTAATTAGTCTATTGGGCTAGAATTTAACTTTAGTCTATTGGGTAGGGAGAAAGAGAGAGTTTTTTTATTAGATTAGGATTTAGACTTTAAAGGGTAATTTAGTCTAGCCACTTTAAAAAATAAGTCCTATTTTCTCTTCCCTCCAAATCCCCCCACTTTTGGAGGGGAGCCAAAATTGGCTCAGGAGGGGTGTTGCACCCCCCCATTTCCCTCCCCTCCCCTCCTAAAAATTGAACCAAACAAGAAAAGTAATAAAAAACCCCTTCCCTCCCCTCCCCTTCCCTCCATTCTAAATTTTGAGTTTTTAGCAAACGACTACAAGGCTTTTTTCTAAAGCTATTTCTAATTTTTGAGTTTTTAGCCAACGACAGTGGATGCTCTAATAGCTATAGACTTGAAAGCACAATATGTTTTTTTTTGTAATAGCTATAGACTTGAAAGCATAATATGCTTTTGAGAAGATGATGAGATTGAGATTTGATTTTGTTTAATGTTTGAGAATGAAGAAAGGAAAAAGAGATTGAGATATGAAAAGGTAAGGATAGAAATGTAATTTAATAATTCAAAGTTAACGGATGAATGAGTATAATGTATTTTTTCAAACGTTGTATGAGCATTTTGTACTTAGACCAAACGTTGGGGGGTACTTTGGTTTTTGCCCAAAGTACATTTAAGTATTTAACTCATTCCACCGTTAACTTAGCTTCATCCGTTAAGTTAGAATTATTGAATTACATTTTTACCATTACCCTTTCATAATTAAATATCTTCTTCTTTTTCCTCTTTCTTCATTCTTTTTCTTCATTCCTTTTGAGTTCATGCGGGTTCCCTTTTATTTCAAGGAGTTTCTTTTTTGAGTTCATGTGGTGGGTGGGGGACTTACGATAATGAAGATGATGCTGAAGAGTGAGAGTTCCATGAAAACTGATCAAATATGTGTAACATAGTTTATATGGTAAATTCATCTCAATGAAAACTTCTTATCGAGTTTGGATTTTTTTGTGTGAATAACTCAGCATTATACTGTAGCAAAATATTGTTCTAACTACAGTAGCATTCTCAAAATATTGTTCACAGGTCACTGAGCATTTTGAAAATATTATGGCAATACAAAAGAAATAGTGAAATCCAACATCAGCTTACCTAGTCTAGTGGTATATGCAACCAACATGTCTCAAACTCAAATGTGGAAACATTAATACTTAAAAACAATATCATGCACTAAATTAATGCTCATGTATGCAGTTTCGATGGTCATCAGAAATATACAATTGCAAGTACTCTTATTTCGAAAATGATGATCGATCATCAAATCCCCTACTGATACCAAATTTTCTGATGAAATAACTAATACGAATGAAGAAAAAGAATGAAGAAAAAGAATGAAGAAAGAGGAAAAATAAGAAAATATTTGATTATGAAAGGGTAAGGGTAAAAAGGCAATTCAATAATTCTAACTTAACGGATGTGGTTAGGTTAACGGATGAATGTGTTAAATATACCTTTTCAAACGTTATATAAGCATATTGTATTAAGCCCAAATATTTGGGGGGGGGGGGGGGGGATACTTTGTTTTTTGCCCAAAAATATATTACTCTATGTTCTACAATACCCCCAACGTTTGGCCTCAGTACAAAATGTCCATATCATATTTGAAAAAGTACATTATACTCATTCCTCCGTTAACTTAATTTATTCTGTTAACTTTGAATTATTAAATTACATTTCTACCATTACCCTTTCATATTTTTTTTCCTTTTCTTTTTCTCCTATTTTCATTCTCAAACATTAAACAAAACAAAATCTCCATTGACGATGTAGCATTAGTGCTCAATCAGACATTATGTAGCAGAAAACACTGGCAATGGAAACATGTTCGCATATATTCAGAATCATCATTTATTGATTGACATATAATACACTTCGGATAAGCATTGACCTGAATTCATCTTCAAAAGTAATATATGTTAGGTTTTGTGAGAAATTAACAATTGGAAATTAGGGTTAATATCTTATATCTAAGTTGCTTGAGATATGTTGGATCCTGTAAGCAAGGCAAGAAACACTAGAGGGGGGTGATAGTGTTGTATCAAAAAAATTGCGGAATTGAAAATTATCTTCTATCCAGTTGACTTGGAAAGAGAAACCAGTCGACTGGGGCGACAGTTAAGAAGAGTATTTTAGACTAGTCTGATAAGTCGACTTAAATAAGATAGACAGTCGACTCGCCAGAAGAGTTTTTAAAACGTTTGTTATAACAGTCTGATCAGTCGACTTAGAATGGAGATCCAGTCGACTTACCAGAAAGATTTTGAATAAACTAAAATGCAAGTAATGAAAAAGTTCAAAGAGATACAACCACAGAAATACCAATCACAGAGTACACACGATGTATCCTGGTTCGGTCCTCCCGACCTACATCCAGTCCCCAAGCAACCCATTTGAGATTTTTCCACTATTCTGGAAAAATTACAAGAATACCTTACGACGTTAGACAACAATCTTGTCCAACCCGTAGTCCACTCTCACAACTAGAGAAAGCAACCCACTCTTCCACCAAGAGTGAAAACCTGACTCTACAACCTAGAGTCCTACTCTCCAACCGAGAGGATCCACTCCCACAACTGAGAGTGAAAACCGACTCTACAACCAAGAGCCCTACTCTCCAACCGAGAGGACCACTCTCACAAGCGAGAGTGAAAGAAAAAACAATGAAAGAGTTACAATCAACCTATAGCCTTGTTGTGATTGTCATTTGTGTATGGAGGCTAATAGGTCACTTCTGAAATCAGTCCAAAACGAAATCAATGTTATATTGGACTGAAAACAGAGAACCAAAAAACTTAGAGGATTCGAAAGCTTTTGAACTCTTGTTCTCTTTTTTAAAATAAGGACTTGAAAGCTTATCAAAAAGAGTAATCTTTTTCCAAGTGATTTCTACACTCTATTTATAGAGTTAGAATCACTGGACGTTGAGAAGCAGTTGTACCAACTGTCAACCAACGGAAATAAATCTTTTGAATTCGAAAAAACAAAATTTGAAATCAGAAATCTGTCAAAACAGCTTGAACAGCCGACTGGGTTGCCGTTATGAGTCGACTGACCAGAGTTTGAAGAAGCTCAGACAATTTTGTACAGGTACAGTCGACTGGTCCTTAATGGCAGTCGACTAGTACTCAACAACTGACCTAGTTCAAACTGTTTTGACCTTTATTTTTGAAAACCACACAGTTATAAAATTATATGTGAGTGTGTGTGTGTGTGTGACAAGGCTTTTACATCAATCTAAGACTCAACAAAAGAAGATTACATTTGTTTTTACAAGACACAAAATATAAGACATTGAAGCTTTGATCTTGACTGAGTCTTTAGTCTTGAGAGAAGCTTTAGCCATTGTCTTTGTATGAAGCTTTGCTTGATCATTCTTTAGCTTTAGAACAACTTGCTTGATCAATTTACTTTGAGGCCTTTGTTTATCATACATGATAAACTTTGATACAACCTCCAATATATGAGAGGTAGCACAACAACTTTGTATTGTGTTGTAATCATCAAAATCAAGAATCAACATGATATTCACCCTAGGTATCAAGATTGGAATGCCTAGACTGCTATCACAAGCCAGTATTTATTCCTAAATACTGGTTTGGGTATCGGGTTATAAGCCCGCAAACCTGCGTTCCAATATCCAATCAATTGTACGTTCATTACACGTGTTACCCATATGCACATGCAATATTTATATAGAGAGAATATACCAATATATCCAACAATCTCTTCCTATATTCTCAATATATAAAGTACATGATTATCTCATCAGTTCAGTATAAAACTGACTGGCTGATAGCAGTCCATAAAAAAAATGCATCATAAAAGTATAATTTCATAAGAACCAATAGAAATATAAAACTGAATAGTTCAATCAAGACTAAATAATATAATTAAATAGTTCCAAACCATATTCAATTTAGAATAGTTCATAAAGACTAAACCAACTGGAATAATCTGTCATAGTTCAAAATCAAATAAAGCAAATAAACTTTAAGAACAAAATATGAGTTTTAAGCTCATGAACACTAGAGTCTTAAACTGAACAGAAGTTTTACCAAGCAAGTGACTAATTTATTCTCGAAAGAAATAAACTGAAACTTTATCCTTACACAATGCTTTATGTTTACTCCTCCATTTTGAGAAAATCATTATTTTTGAAATCTATGTTGACAGATTCAACTCCTCCATCTTTGCTAGCTTATTGAAAACAAGAATATCAAGAGACACATCTCTAAGAATTCCAACGAATTTCACAAAGTATCTAGTTCCACAAACAAACTTAGTACAATTCAAAATTAGCTTAGCAAAAATGTAACGCAAGCATCACAATCAAGTTTCTTTAACTAAATAAAGAACATGAACTTTTATAGTTTCTACACAAGAACCATACCGTGTTTCATATTGGAATGAAAAAATTGTCATTTCAATTATGGTTTAACATTGAATCATCAAAATTGGAATGGAATATGTATCCATAAAAGATATATTATCAAAATTGGAATGATATTTAAGACAATTTAATCATCGGAAAACACATCGACAAGTTTTCATGTTTCGTATTGGAATAATATGATTATTCTAAGTAAATTTCCTAAATATATAACACCATCAAAATTGGAATGATATTATATATTTGTGGAATTTATGTGGAATCATCAAAATTATCTAAAATATGTCAACTGCCTAAAATTGATGCTTAAGTTTGAACTTCTCTATGGCTCCAATTGGATTCCCAATTTCAAAACAATTAGGATGTTAAATCTTTGACTCAATAGCTTTCAACTCCATTTTCCCCACAGTTTTGATAATTAGATCACTTTCAAGTCTCTTAGCAAGAGCATTAGCCATACTTGTCACAATTGCACTTTATCTATGTGTAACCCCTGTTTTTCATTTTGTGTATTTTGGAGTGTATTTTTCATTTTAGTGTATTTTTTTCTCTCTTGTATTTTTTTCTGGACCATATATTAGAATTGTTTTCAATATATATATTCGTTTTGTTTCATTTTGAGCTCTTTATGTTCGATTGGTTGTTTCTTTCGTTCTGTTCTCCATTATTTGGTTCTTCTTTCATTTTGGTCTCGTTATCTTTATTTTATTTTTCTTGTCTGCATGTGGTGGTGGTTGGGTGTTATCTTTTTCCCACTCCTAATAATTGATCCCTAATAAGATTCCAAAGCCAAATAAATTCCCAATCATATTTGTATTCCTATTTAATTGACCCAAACCATAAACCCATTTGGTAAAACAACTACTAACTCCTAATTCCCACAACCCAATACCCATAAACCCACATACTAGACCCTATATATATATAACTCCTCTCCACAATCCCTAACCCTAACCCTAGTCTCTCTCCCTCTCCTACCGGGCCTCCCCCTCTCTCTCTCTCTCTTTCGGTTTGCTGCCTCAACCCAACAGCCTCCAGGCCATCGACACCCCATCTCTGGCCACACCCCAACACACCCGAGCACCCCTTTCCTCTAAGCCGACCCCCCTGGTCTCCCTCTCCCTCGCTTTCTTGAGTTGCATGCGTTGGAGCCCTTGCTCGTGTATTGGATTTTCGTTGCTTGGATTCGTTGATTTGCGGATTTTTGTTCGTGGGTTTTGCTCCTATTCTTGGTTTGCATCGTTCTTCATCTCAGTTAAGACAAGTAACTTGTACCCCAATTTATTTGTTTGATACAAGTCAAAAAGTTCACCTATAGTGTAGTTGGGTCTAGAGACGACTCTTGTTTGTGATTTCCTTGATGGATTTTATCTCTATTGTGAAAATTTGACCATAGATTTGATTCATGACATAAATCTTGACATGAATTAATCTACGATTTTACCCGTTCTTGATTTTGATCATGCATGTGAGATTTTGGAAGAATACGTGATTTGTTTGAGACCCATGAGATATATTTGGTGTGGACATGTTAATAACCCTAATTCATGATATTTAGATACTTGGTAGACTCGATTTCATGTTTGGGTGTGTTTGGATCAATTTTCTTGAATCTATGTTGCTTTTGTTTTAAGAGAAAAATCTGTATTTGGTCGATGTTTTGTTTTATTTGCTGTTTTGAACTATTTTAAAGTCAGTATCTTAATTTCGGTATAAAACATGAGTTTTAGATAATTTCGTATATTTTCAAACCCCTCTAACCTTGCTTGATTTTGATTTCGTATGAATGAGTTATGAATGTTTTACTACAGAGGTGTCAATTTGTTCCAGATTATGTTTTTCGGTTATTTTGATAACAAATCATTTTAAAGAACTATGCTACACATATTACTTTGATCTGAAACTTTGGTCAGTGTTTCTTGATCTAGTTAGGGATTACCCAGAATTTTGGTGAATTTTATTGATGAGTTTTATGTGTTGTTTCATGCTCGTTTATGAAATCTATATTTGCTGTATTTTGCTCGCTGTTCTGTAAAGAACCTTATTTTCACTATGATTCCTTTTACTGTATGAAAAATATTTGTGAAATGTGAAAGTTAGTATATTTTATCTATTTTCATATCCCTTTGGAAGAATTGGATTTCGTTTCACTGGTTGCGAGATATCATAGTTTTCGTATAGCAGTGTTGGGAATTCCAGATTTGCCAAACTACGGTTTCTTGGTGTTTTCTTATTTTTGATGACTGAACTAATTTTACTGAAATATTATGAAACTTTATATTTTGATTTTAGACATATATGGGAATACCCCAGATTTGTCCTGGATTTATTTGAGAGGTTTTGATGTTGTTTTTCTGACTGGGAATACGTTTTACTGATTTCTGACTGAACATGTTTTCTGAATTCAAATCAGTTTTGAGTTATGATATTATGAATTACTATATTACTTATTTATATTCACTGGATTCGTGTGGAAGTCTATTTTCCAGATCCTTTGATGGATTCAGGTTTGGATATTTGTAGTAGCGGAAATCACTATTTTTGTACTGTACTGTCTTGCTGTCCTAAAAATGAACATACACTATTTTGCTCGTTTATGTGACTGTATATCATCTATGCATGTTTATTTGTTTCCCTGAACCTAATACTGATTATACCATGTTAGTTTGATACTATTTCATGCACCATCATGTCTGTTTAATGACTATAATAAAAGTAACCAAGCCGGGGTTTCTTAAGAAAAGATCTAGTAGTGGAAAATATGGAAACGTGTACTTAGAAGGGAACTAGTGTTCCGTACTATTACTGTTACTGTTACTTTTCTGCTACTGTTACTGTTACCGCTACTGCTACTGTTACTGATACCTGAGTACACTTCCCCATTATGGTCCACTATGAAATCTAAAAGCGAAACTTTTTGTTGTAGCAACCATGTAGTAAAAACCGGGATGCATGAAGTGCTACCTAGCTAGTAATACACACAAAACTGTAAGAACATAAAATTGATACTGTTGAACTAATACTGTTATACTGTTATCCTGAATCACTGATACACTGAGCTTACTGTTGCTAGACACTGTTAGTTGCCATATGACACTATATTTGAAAACATCAATTTGTACTGTTAGTATACCATGCTAGTTGATTTTGATTTACTGATTCATGCTAGTTATTACTGTTGATGCATTATCCCATACTATTAGTTAGTTTTTCCATGTGCTTGTATCCTACATTATAAGTGGCTCGTAACTTGCAATTGACGAGTACTTATTTTTTCTTTCCTTCTCTTGCAATTATTAATTGCAGATCAGGATGGTCAGCTGCCCGATGGTATTGGCGAAATGAGATATTAGTGTTGGGTTTCTTGTTTATTAGTATTATTATTATTGTTGCTTTGGAACAATGTATTTTGAGTACTTGGATATTTATTTTGTATTTGGGCGATGTGACCCAGGATATTTGACTTGTCCAAATTCTGATTTATTTGAGAATATTATATTTTGTTTCAAGTAAATTCTGTTGATTTATTAATTCAATTATGCATGTGTGGTTGACTCTTTTGCTTCCGACTCTGATTATTTTGTGAGATATTTTAAAGATTCTTGAACAGCTTATAGATGATGAAAATCATTCACTGGGCTTTTGTTGCGTATCCGTATTCTGTATTCTTTTTGGGAAACGGGGTGTGACACTATGAAAAAGTTCAACTAGGCTTCTTTCAGCCTTAATATACTCCCCTTACTATTATAGAGAGAGTTATGAGCTACAGTGCATTGTAGATTGATAGTCGCATAACAGAATTAGAGAGTTACTTAAACTTCTTAATGGATAACTAGCAACAATTTCTTCAATCCACTCAGCCTTTTCCCCTGCAGATGATTACACATAGAGGTCCGATTTCATGGATGATAGCACAATGCCTGTTTGCTGTTTATTTCCATAACATTTCTTTTTCTCCAGTGTAAACACATATCTACTAGTTATCGACTTTCACTAAATTCTGAGTATCATAATGCATCAAATCAGCCATTCATTCGAAGAATGACTAAAGTAGCAAAAAGCAAACTCTTGAATACCACTTAGGTATCTCAATAGCCTCTTAAGGGCACTCAAATATGTATGAGATTATTAGTGAATCTGCAAATCATACCTACCTCAAAGGCTATGTCTATTCTAGTGTAGATTTTTGTATACATGAGACTGTCAATTCCTTTAGAATGATCTACCTGTCTCATAGTTGCACCATCATTAGGTGTCAACCTTTTATCATAATCATAAGGTGTTTCAAAACACACTTTCAATCACCATATCCCCACTTTTGAAACACATTTTGATTTGATGAGTTTGACTAAGAGTTATCCCTTGCCAACTGAAAACTCACCCTTATACCTATGGTGTCCACGGTACCTAGGTTTTCATGTTGAATTCTTTGGATAACACAATTTTAACTTTATTTGTAATAGAGAGGTCACTTTCAAGAATATGCATGTCAACTGAACAAGTAAATAATAGTCATTATATTTGACACACCACAAAGTTGAAGGCACTGACCTGAATTACTTGATTCATATACTAGGCTCTTTTAAAAATTTGTCAAATTATTTATTCGTTGGTTATATATGTTTTAAGAACATACAATGATTTTACTAAATTATAATCTTATTCACTAAACATTTTAGTTCAAAACTTTCCAGTACAAAACTGTTCAGTACAAAACATCAAGTACAAAGCCTTATAAATATCCTTTATGAATGACAAAATTTTCAATAGATGTAAGATTAAGAAGAATACTTATTGTAGCAATATGACAAACATGTGAGTAGACTTCATATAAATCTATCCCATTTTTCTCAGTCAATCTGTTAGCTACTAAAAAGCATTAAAATTGTTACTGAATAATCAAAATTAAGTTTCTTCTACAAAACCCCACTTACTTACTATAGTGTTAGCCCCTTTCGGCAGATCAACTAAATTAAAGTATTATTGTATGACACAAAATTATCTCATTGTCTACTAAAGACTCTTCTTAGCTCATTTGTCATTCAGGTTTTTAAGTGTCGGTAAGACTGGTTCTTGATTCCAACTGTGAATCATTGAACGTGTCTGTAGGACTAGATTATTTTATACATTTATCTTTGATGAACACATCCTCAAAGAACTCTGCAAGTCTAGATTCTTCTAATAAAAATTAGATAGATCCAACATTTGTTTACAGAACTACATTATGCACTTTCTAAACACACACAAATATTTATTGTAGGTCCTAGTTTAGGCTTTCTAGGGTCATGTACTCTAACAGAAGTATCACAACACAAAATTTCACTTTAACAAAATTATTTATGTTTTCATGTCATGTTCTACAAGGTGTATTCAATTTAGAGTGTAGTAACACATTAGAGATATGATTAACAATACAACATTACTCATAATTACACAAGACAAACAACAATCAATAATATAGAATTCAATATTTCACCAAGTGTTTGATTTTAACTGTTATCAACACCGTTTGACTGTTGTAAGTAGAGTGCAGTAGAGATTATGCCCAATGCAAACTTCTCTAAAGTTGTTAAAATATATTCACCACCTCTATCAAATCTGAACCCTTGATTTTTAGCATTTAACTATAATTTTTAATTCATTAAGAATAACAAGTGCTTCATTCTTCATATATATGACAGACTTATATTAATCATCTACAAAAGCGATTAAATACTTCTGACCAACAATCGTCTCATCTAGTCACAAAGCTACTGAGATAACAAATATCAGAATGTATTGACTCGAGAAGTTGTGTGCTTCTAGAGACCATACTAAATAATTTTCTAGTGATCATAATCTGAGCACAACTTTCATATTTGTCATATTTAATGGAGTGTCATTTAGCAGAGTTATGAGTTTTAACAAGAATAAACAATTTAATATATAGTTCATAGTGATTCTAAATTTCAAAACAATTTGGATGTTAAAGCTTTTTACTCAATAGCTTTTAACTCCATTTTCCCCACAGTTTTGATAATTAGATCACATTTTCTCACAAACAATTGAATATATAGTTCTCAAATCCTAGCCAATTATGCTATGTTCAAGAACACAATTAGAACTATTATTATTAATTGTCTCATTTGTTAAACTCAACTTATACATGCGATTGACAATATATGCACTTTATACGAGTTAATACAAAATTACTCTATCACATTTTACAAAAATTATTTGCTTTCTCTAATGGTTTTAACAATTTCCACTTGCTCAAACACATTGAGCGAAGAGTTCTTTCATTTATTCGTTCTTCATCATCTTCATAACGCTAAATGAGATAATGACTAACATATTATAATTCAACTTTGCACACACAGTACAATGAACGTGAAAGAACAAAACGTAACTAATAGAGTCATATCATACATTAAGAGATGCTCTCTCCTAAGTTACAGACATTTGTTATATATTTTATACATCAAAGAATTTAATTTTATTTTTTAGTTATTAGAGAAGCAAATATGTAATCTCACACAAACTGCAAACAGTGGATTTGTCAAAATATCTATACACGCAATATGATAAAACACTTAACAACCCTAAACATGCTAGTTTTCCAAAGCGAGAATAACTATGATCTAAATTCTCAATCATATGATCAAACGCACAAAACGTTACCACATTCATCACATGAAAATTCTAAGAAATATTGAAGTAGATCATACCGACACTTCAAGTTAGAAGTGTTCCAAATTCGATGGAGAAGCCTGCGTAGTGCAGACTTATCATACCGTGATGCAAATCCATCGTCTCCAATACACACAATTTGTAAGTAACTTTGAAGTTCCTACATTCATCAAATCGTTTAAAGATTGACCAATTAAACAAATTATTAGCACTATTTAATTCACAACAATTTTATTGGAGATACAGTTTTATAGTCAAAACTATAACTTATCTTATCAAAATAAATATTTGATATTCAGCACATAGCCACAACATTTATTCGAATTTGTATTTTAATTAAACAATGCATAATACGGTTTTGAACTTCAGCACTTAGCAACAAAATTCAAACAAATAATTAAAGTATATATGTAGGTAAAGAACTTATCTTTAAGTTTTAGATTTTATCCAGACCAATTATCCTTGGATCTAGTCCAAACAAAATCCTCACCGCCTGCACTTTCTCCAACAATTTTATCCACATCTTATATTGTGCTTTCTTCTTCCAATTATTGAATTCAGAACTACTAAACGCCTCCAGTTTAGGAACCTCATACGGTCGATCATGTTTTTCCATCTCAAGGAATAAACGATGAGTTCCTAAAGTTCGAGAGTATGTTCTGAATTATTACTACACAAGTAATTTATAGAGAGAAAAGGATTTATCTGTAAATCTGCCAACTAATAATAAAGTAAATGAATTAGATAAATTGCACAAATCTTAAAGTTTAGAAATACCAGACCTGATGATGAGATACAAAAACTCCCACTGTTCTTCACAGATCCGAAAACCCCCTTCACATTCTTCTTCAAGATTGGGTTCCAACACACACAGACCTCAATCGGCCAAGATGAAGAAGAGAGAGGACGATCGGACACGATGCCTGAGGGGGAGGCTGCGCCGTCGACTGTGACCGGGGAAGAGGGGGCGAGAGCGGTGCTAGCGAGTCGAGTTCCGTTGGATCTTGAGTCGAGTGCCCCGACTTTGGGTCGACACCACGCGACGTGTCGACAGAGGAGGAGGCGACAGGCGGCAAGTGTCTCCGACGGTGGGTTATCGATGATCATCGACGACGACTCCGAGGGTTTCGACGAGATCCGACGGCTTCAACAAGATCCGACGAGATCCAACAAAACTCTGTTTTCCCTCTTAATTAATCTCACAAATTGATTAATGATATCTCAAGATTGTTAGGTTTTGTGAGAAATTAACAATTGGGAATTAGGGTTAATATCTTATATCTAAGTTGCTTGAGATATTCACCCTAGGTATCAAGATTGGAATGCCTAGACTGCTATCACATACTAGTATTTATTCCTAAATACTGGTTTGGGTATCGGATTATAAGTCCACAAACTCGTGTTCCAATATCCAATCAATTGTACGTTCATTACACGTGTTACTCATATGCACATACAATATTTATATAGAAAGAATATACCAATATATCTAACAATATATATAGTGCTGCTGTAAACAGTATAGTAGATCAAAACCCACACTTGCCATTCATCTAAAGTAGATTAAAATAGTCTAGTAGATCAAAATACACACTTTACATTCATCTAAAGAATAGATCCGTGAAAACTCCATTGTCCATAATTCGTCAAAATCTACCTAATCAATTGCCTCCGTACATTATCATAGCGGAAATTTGTTTATGACTAGATGAGTATATCTCACAAGGGGCCGGTCCTCACTTTGAGGCAGGTTAGGCAGTTGTCTCAGGTTTCCGATTTTTTTGCAGTTTTAGGGGTTTCAAATTTGTATTTTTTTTATAAATATAGACACATATTTTACGCATAAAAAATTATATTATAATTAGGTATCCTCAAACATAATTATTTGGACCTTTTGCCTCGGACTTTCGGGAACTCAAGACCGGCCCTGTATCTCACACAACATATGCTTGAATCTTGATGTTTATATATACTAGTAGTTTACACGTGCGATGCACGTCTTAATAAATTTAGTTTTTTTAAATCTAAAAATTCAGACGTAGTCTGGATTTGATCTAAAACTCATTTACAATAGTTATGCACGTACATTGTATGGGTTGGTAGATGGACAAATTACACTAAGGCCTTCTACCATTATAGTAGTAGAGATTTGTTTCTCCAAAATGCATTAAACTCTGGTTTCATTTCTTATCTGTGTGTGTGAGAATTTTCTCCCTCTCGACATGTTGTCTAATTTCTTTTGGACAAATGAGATGTAAAAGTGAGGGTTCATGATAGACTGCTGCAGGAACGTCGACAACTCTATATTAAACTTGGTGTTATCTGCAACTTAGAGCATCCACAGTGGTTTGCTATAAATGGCAATTTGTCATATTATAGTAAACGAACCGCTGCAACGGTTTCTCATTTTGCCATTTTTGAGCAAACGATCTATATTCGTTTCTCATATTTGAGAAACAGAATAACGATTCTCAAATTATAGAGGACGGGATATCATATCCCGTCTGATCTATTTTTATTATTTTTTTAATAAAAAAACACATCTCAAACGGTAGATCATATCCCGTCTCAATCAGACGGGATATGATATCCCGTCTGAGGGATGTTTTTTATTTATTTATTTTTTTTTAAAAAAATGAACGGAGGTGATTGGCCGGAATAAAAAAAAAAAAAAAAAAAAAAAATTGTCAGACGGGGAATGATTCCCCGTCCACCAAAAAAGTCAAAAAGTCAAAAAGTAGGTTAGTCAGTAGGTTAGTAGTTAATTAAGGTTAAATTAGTTGTATAAGTAAGTTTAGTTATTATTATATTAATTAATTTATTTAATTAATATAGTTTATTAGTTAATAAGTAATTAACTATTTTAATTTAATTTCAAAACGTCAGACGGTATATTATATACCGTCACACTCAATTTTGACAAACAGTATAGCAAACGACCACTGCAGCGATCGCTTCTATTTGCTATTACTGTAGCAGCCATTTTTTGGCAAATGAGAAACACCACTGTGGATGCTCTTATGAGATGGTATTAGCTTTCGGAGTACCGTGTATTGGTGGCTAATTAGTTAACAGAATTTGTATTTTTGACATGGTGTTGAACCTTGATTCATGAAAATAATGAACGATATATGAAAAATTGATAGGGTAATTTTATTCATATGTAATAGTATTTAAATCAATAATTAAGAAATAGCCATCCTTGAAAATAACTATGGCGATTGAAAATAACTATGGCGTCCTTAAAAAATAATTGAGATGATGAAATTGAGATTTAGTTATGTTTAATGTTTGAGAATGAAGAAAAAGGGAGAGAAATAAAAAAGAGAATAAGATATGAAAGGGTGATGGTAAAAGTGTAATTTAATAGTTCAAAGTTAACAGAATGAGTTAAGTTAATGGAAGAATTTGTATAATGTATTTTTGAAAACGTTATATGGGCGTTGAGGATACTTTGGGTTTCCCCTTTTTTAATATTATAAATACCAGTAATTTACACGTGCGATGCACGTTTTAATAAAAAAAATTTAAAAAAAAACTGATGTGGGGAGGATTTGAACCTGAAACCTCCTTCATATTAGTTATGTACGTGCATTGCATATGTTGGTAGATTTACAAATGACACGGAGGCCTTCTCCCATTATAATATTACTAGTAATATGCGCGTACGATGCATGTTCTAAGTATTATTATTTTTATATAGCAAATAATAAGACGTAATATGGTCTCGAACTTGTGACATCCCTTTACTCTTCACATACTCTTTACAAATTACCTCTAGTGGCACTAACTTTTATTTTATATGAGTGACACTTTTGTAAATAGTTATGTCGTAAATAAATTTAAACTTTGATGATATTGTCACGCTCCGCTTTCCAAAAATATGGAATGCAGGCACGTGACACGGCCCAACGAATGACTTGCGTCATTCATAGACTGTTATTGATCCAACTCAACAAAATAAACAAGAAGTAATACCTCCACGCATGCAATGAAAGAATAATCACATAAATAACAATATTGGATATTAAGCATAGAAATAACCAACATCAAAATAACCTAACATCTGGAATAAAAGAACTTACCAAATAGCTCGAGAGACTCCTACTCCAATCCTAGAAGAACTGCTCACCAATACCTCCTGGCAATTCTCCTTGTTCACCTGTAACTGGAACAACTAGAGTGGAAAAGAAAATGTCCTTAGAGCAAGTCGTGGACAGCAAGTAGAGAAACAGAGAACAATGACAATAACGGTATAACGATGAATACAATGGACGATGAAATCAACAATATTGAACAGTGGCAATATGATAGTAGTACAATATGCAATAGCAATGATTTATAACAATAACAATAAATAATAACAATAACGGTATGTAATATCGATAACACTGTTCGGTAACGAAGACAAAATGCAATGACAATGTGATGAAGTCTTAAGTCTATTATTCATTTTAATCCTAACTAATGCACGTACTACTGTGTCCCATGTGTGTCGTACCACAGGTTCGATACATATATTCAATTTCGTTTAGACTAAGGTGGTAGATTCTATATTTTATGTACTCGCACGATAACAATAGCAATTTCTTACACAATAATGATAACAATAGTTGGCACGATAGGTCCTTAAACAATACACAATGAATTGGGATACTGCATTCAGGAATCCAACAATAAATCGATAGCACTAGCCGACACAATATTTTGGGAACAAAGCCCATAATACCGAGTACAATCACTATATTATCAACTACCCTTGTCAACCCTTCACTCCGGCTTGATTAATATTCTTTATTCAATTAACATACAATAATGCGATTAATAAGGGACACTAGGAAGATAAAAAAACAATCATAAGATCATGCAATATACTCTATACAATTAAATACACTAAATATAACATTAAAGATTTAATTATATATTATTAACATAGGAATCCAATTCTGGACAGCAGTAGGTTGCTGTACCAAAATCAGAATTTCCGTTGCTAAAGGATAGCAAATGCGGATCCGTCAGAAGTTATTGAAACTAGACTCCTTTCCGGTTCCAACGCATATTTAAAGTCTACATTCCGACAACAGTAGCTAGGTGAAATTCAGTGTTCTTTACAGATTTTAGTTTCTGACTGGTTATCGATATTGACTAATTTCAGTTGTAAAGGAAGTAAATAATCATTGTAAAAATCAGTAAAAATAATTTTTATCATCCTAAGAATGTTATCTACTAATATGGAATTTATCATGGCCATATTTCATCATTAGTTCACTTAATTCATCAGCCTAACATGGTATGTACATGAATCTAAAATTACAGCGCAGCAGTAGCAAAAGGGTCATAACTCAGGCAAAACAAATCAGAATTCGAAAATTCTGGATGTTGTTGACAACTAGACACTTAGGGCTACGTTTCATATTCAGGAAGTGACTGATTTTAATGACATTATCTATGTTGAAACAGCACGACAAGGTTCAGGTTGACATAAATTTTTAGGGTATCAACATGTTCTTTTTGAATAAAACGATTAAAATGTTAAGAACGATGAATTGGGGTTTAACAATCATAAATCACAGCAAACCATTTCTATGTGAACATGGTATTAAGATATATAATGTCCATAACTATACTAATTGCAATCAACAAATTTTTCATTATCAATCACATGAACAATCAGCCTTAATATACAATCTACAATAGTTGTGTATAATGTCATGAGATAAAATGTAATAATAATTCCCTATTCTCATATTCAATAACTAACTACAGGAGTGCATGTATGATTCCTATACATTAGAGGCAAAAAGGCGGCACGAAGTCAAGACTACCACTTGGATTTGCTCGTGTAAATCCGTGGTATCCCAACGATAGATGACAATAACAAAATACGATATTCAATATGGATCTACTTGCAGAATTCAATAAATGATCTCGAACATGATACAATACAATTCGAGTAAGATGACTTGCCTTTAGATGACGTTAGCGATATATTGGGAATAACGGGATCGGAATCCCGACGACATGGTGACGAGCAAACGATCACGGTAATCACGATCGGGTACGGATCTCGATGATTAAGATGGTGATCAAGATGAAGATCAAGCGAATCCAATGGCCGAGATCGAACATAAAATATATAAGAATTAGAAGAGTACCAAAAGAGTAAATATATCATGATTGACAATTTGATGAATGCAAACAAAAAAAGTGGATCAAATGTTTAACTCAGTAAGTAGAAGACGAACGAAACGATCGAGGCGATCAAGGGCCGAGATCAAGTGGATCGGTCGATTGGACGGTTGAGATTGAAGATCAAGATCAAGATCAAGATCAAGATGATGATCACGATCGCGATGATCAAATGAGATTCGACGGTCGAGATTAAGATCTTGATGATGATGGTGGTGGTGGTGATGATCGATGCAATCCAACGGCCAATATCGACGGATCAAGATGATGATCATCAAGATCGTGATGATCAACGATCGGACGGCTGTGATTGGATCGGTTGATGCTTGATGGAGATCACGATCAAATCAGATCGGATGACTGAGATTGATCAAGGGCACTGTTGGCTAACTCAAGAACAGAGAAGGCTGGTGATCAGGTGCAGCGACGGCCGAAGGCAGAGGCATCGACTCCGGATGGCGCACTGGCATAGGGGCAGTAGGGGTGCATTCGCTGTCGACGGCTGCTCTTTGTGGGACGTTGCGACTGGGAGTCGCGAGGCGGCGCGACAGGGACAGTGACGGAAAGGGTGGCGACCACATGTAGGTGGCTACATCGTCGAGAGGACAACACGACAAGAAGGAAGATGAGCGGGAGGGTGCACTGGGGAATCTGAGTGCTGTTTGTTGCCAGGGCTGAAGACGATAGGGGGGTTCGCGCTGTCGGGGAAAAGCACAGGGCAATCGAAGGTCGGGGTCTGCAGGGCGAGGAGGCTGAGGAGAGGAAGGGCGGTGCAGGGTTGACGGCGTGGGGGTCGCGAGCAGGCGGGTGGGTGCATACGGTGGGGGAGAAAGTCGGGAGCAGGGATGGGTTTTGAGAGAGAGCGGGAGGAAGGAGAAGGGTTGTACAGGGTGGCAGCTGAGGGTAAAACAGTGAAAGGGATAGGGTTATAGGTTAGGGTTAGGGTATTTATATAAATAGGGTTATGGGTATTGGGTTAAGATGGTATAGGATTCAATAAGGGTTATGGGTATTGGGTTAAGATGGTATATGATCCAATAAGAGAATGGGTATTGGGTTTTGGGTATTAAATGTGTTTAAATCTATTAGGGGAAATGAAATAACTAATAAAAATGTAGAATTATATAATAAAACATAGTTTGGACTACAATATGGAATTTATTTGACATAACTACAAATACAATTAACAATAAAAATAGGTTTTCAATTCAACAATCAAATATAATGATAATATTAATAACAACAATAATAATTTTGGTATACATATCAAAATGAGATTTTAGATAAAAAAGTTTATTAAAATCAAAATAGTAATAAAATAAGATACAATTAGCCGATCGCTTAGAAAAAAACATTAAAGTTAGAATATACTATTATTTGAAGAAAATACAATTACCGGTTCGAAAATATTTTAATAGAAGGCCCAAATTGAGTTTAAAATAATACTGAATTTACAATTAATCAAAATACGAAAAATATTCAGAAAATACGTATTTACGGAAACAGGGGTTACAGATATTATGGTAACTAACAACGGTTCAGTAAATGAATGGTTAATATAACTCCCACTTAAAAATGAATTGTTGAGATTATATGGTTGAATGAATATCTACAAATTAGAGGTTGTCTACAAATGACAACCCCAACTCTCTCATTATAATATTAGAGATATTACTAGTAATCTGCACGTACGATGCACGTTCTAAGTATTATTATTTTTATATAGTAAATAATAAGACATAATCTGGCCTCGAACTTGAGACCTCTGTTGAGTGAAATTTATACATAATTTTTATTACTCTTTAATGCATTAAAATTGCGAGTTCTCGTTTATTTCTTTGAAATTTATCTTATTTCTACTCAATATTATTTGTTTGTTTGTTTTTGTAGAGATGAGATGGATAAATGCAAAAGGTGGGCGTTTTTGCGTGAAATCATAGAAGAAAACAAGGTTAAAGATTTCAAAATTTGAGCACTCAAATGCGCGTGTTTACAAATTGGCCCTTTGAAGAACCAATATAAAATATTATAATCAAGTAGGGGGTGGAATGAAAATGTGCAATAAAAAAATAAATAAAAAAGAAAAAGAAGAAATAAAGAGCACGGATTGAAATGGTTTTGAGATTTAGTTAATTAGTTAGTTAATTAATTACAAGATTAATCTTAATCTTATACTTTAATTAATTAATTAATTAATTAATTAACCTAATCTTAATTATCAAAACCTAATAAAAAATTTTAAATTAAAAATAAAATTTTAAAAAAAACCAAAAAGAAAGAAGTGTGCAGGAGGGTCTGGGTAGAACGCAGGTGGCGGCTGACTTCTTGGAATCTTGGGCCTGCAGTTCGAAGTAGAGGAGAGAGACTTGTGTTAGGGTCATTGGAGTACTGCCGAGCACCGTCAAGGGCCAGGGACAATCCATCGCAAGGCAGGGGAGTGGAAGTATCGAGCAGGCAGTAGGAGGAGTTGTATCTGTTTTGGGTGTATCAAGGTTTTACGTGCTATGCGCACCTTTTTCTTTTCATATTCGAATTAGGCGGGAAGTTGGCGGGAGAGCGGACAGTGCGACTCGCACGTATTTCCTTTTTGATTGTAAAATATCTGCAATCCGTCTCTCCTCCAACGTCCTATATAAGGCCCAATGTAATAATCTTTTGATATATATAAAAATCCAGATTGTTCTTCACCAATCTCTCTCCCTCTCTCAACCCTAATCTTCATATTCCGCCATTGATGGCAAGGTCCAGGTCGAACCGCAACACCAACTCTGACAATATGGTATCAAAGCCAGACAATCTCGACGGAGATGGGCGTGACGAAGGTAGTACAACGATGGAAGGAGAAGTGACGACACTAAAAAGTCAGATGGTGGAGGCCCAGCTCCATAATAGGTACCTCACCAACAAGGTGGAAGCGATAGCGACAAGCATCGGAGAAAGGTTCTCCAGATTAGAGGCGATGATAGCGATGATGCAACAACCTCCTTCACACCCACCCAATCCCCCAATACTCCCAAACCCTTTTCATCAAGGACCCAACAGCGAGGTATCTCATCCTAACTCCATCTCCATTAATTCAATAAGGCATAGCGACGACAGAAATTTGTTCAGAACCCCATTTAAGGTGGAGTTCCCAATCTTCCACGATGGGGATCCCACTGAATGGATCTGCAGAGTGGAGCAGTTCCTTGACTTCTGTGAAATTCCTGACTCTTAGTTCCTAAAGTAGGCGTCGCACAACCTATGAGGGAGGTCTGCTCAATGGTTTCGGAGGTACATTAAACCTAGAGTTCATGAAATCTCTTGGGCTACATTTTTGGGGGAGTTGATAACCAGATTTGGCCCTACGGTCTTCCACGACTATGGGGGGCTTCTATCCAAACTGCAGCAAAAGGGGGATATTGAGGCATATATACAGGAATTCGACAGGCTCTCAAATTTCGTGGAGGATTGGTCGGAGGCACACTTTCTTAGCACTTTTGAGAGTGGCCTCAGGGATGAGATTTGCTGGGATGTTAAGGCGCAGAGACCCTAGAGCGTGAATGAGGCTGTGGGATTAATTGGGGGATATGAGGAGAAGTTTGCTTGTTTGAAGAAGAGCTACCGGCCTCCGTTTGCACCAAGAACACCTGTCACTACAACTTATACACCTGCGCAGGACCCCAAGAAACAAGCCCAACATCTACTTTTGTGCCTTGAAGGTTAAGCATTCTAGAAATGAGAGAGAGGAAGGCTAAGGGACTGTGTTTCAACTGTGATGAGAAATTCACACCTGGGCACCATTGCAAATCTAAAAATTTCTACTTCCTTGAGTGTCAGGAAGGTGTAGAAGAGGAAGAGAAGGCATATGAAGAAGACACTGCTGATGGGAACACACCAACAACTATACAAAACCTCACCCAAAATACTCTTCAACTCAAAATCTCATTTCATGCATTAGTGGGCACCCAAGTGTACCCTCAGACAATGCACGTAGTGTACCCTCAGACAATGCGCGTCAAGGGAACCATTATTGGAAAGGAAGTTAACATCCTGATTGGTACCGGCTCCACTCACAACTACTTAGATCCCCAAACTGCCTTTAAGACTAATTTGCAGATAAAAAGAGAGCCCCAATACAAAGTGATAGTAGTAAATGGGCAAGCTATGTACTGTGAAGAAAAAATTGATAAAGTTAATTTCTCGGTACAAGGAGTTGGTCTACAAGCTGAGTTGTTATTGCTACCCTTGGGACCTGCTCAAATGGTCTTAGGAGCGCATTGGCTTAGATCCTTAGGCCCTGTGACTCTGGACTTCAATGAGATGAAAATGGCCTTCAAAATAGCAGGAGCTTGGAAGAGGTTGTAGGGTATAGTGCACACACAGCCGCAATGCATGGAAGCAGAGGAACTAGTCAAAATGGGGAATTGTGTGTGCCAAGCCTACATGATCCAAATGCAAGGAATGACTGAGGGAAGGGAAATGAATGAAGAGGCTAGCAATACACTTCCTGGTCAATCAGCTGCTAAAATTCAACAAGTTATACAAGGTTTTCCTGAGGTCTTCACTGAGAATACGAAATTACCTCCACAAAGAGAAGTAGATCACAAAATTTCCTTAATTGAAGGGCAAAAGCCTGTCTGCATTCGACCTTATAGACATCCTTATTATAATAAAGGTGAGATTGAGAAGCAAATTAAAGAAATGCTGACTTCTGGATTCAGTCGACCAAGTTGTAGCCCCTATGCATCCCCAGTCATTCTGGTTAGGAAATCAGATGGGAGTTGGCGAATGTGTATAGACTATAGGGTCTTAAATTCCTAGACAATCAAAGCCAAATTCCCTATTCCCTTGATCGATGAACTCTTAGATGAATTGAATGGTGCGCAGTACTTCTCTAAGATTGACTTAAGGTCTGGATACCATCAAATCAGGGTACATACAGCTGACATCCCAAAAACTGCGTTTAGAACTCATCATGGGCACTTTGAGTTTGTTGTAATGCCCTTTGGGCTAACAAATGCCTCAGCCACTTTCCAGTGTCTCATGAATGAGATCTTCAAGGACTACCTACGAAAATTTGTGCTAATCTTCTTTGATGATATCTTGGTTTATAGTCCATCGTGGGAGAGTCACATTGTTCACCTAACACATTCTCAGAGTCTTGAGCTCCCATTAATTACTTGCTAAGGCCAACAAATGTAGATTTGGGCAAGAGGAAATTGGGTATTTGGGTCATATTATCAATGCAGCTGGCATATCAGTAGATTCCCACAAGATCAAAGCTGTAGAAGATTGGCCAGAGCCCACTAATGTGAAGGAATTGAGGGGTTTCCTTGGGCTGACCGGGTACTATAGGATATTTGTCAGAAACTATGGGAGCATCACAGCTCCTTTCACACAGCTGCTGAAGAAAAATTCCTTCCAATGGTCTACATTTGCTGCTCAAGCCTTCACAGCTCTCAAGTCAGCTATGACCACTTCACCAGTGCTTCGAGCTCCAGACTTCTCTAAGGTCTTCATTGTAGAAACAGATGCTTCACAGGAGGGAATTGGGGCTGTGCTTATGTAGGAATTACACCCGATAGCTTATCTGAGCAATGCATTAAAAGGGAGGGCTCTAGCTTTGTCCACCTATGAGAAGCAGGTTTTTGCGATACTGCAAGCTGTTAATCAATGGAGGCATTACCTGATTGACACTGCATTTGTGATCAAGACTGATCAGAGGAGCATCAAGCATATCCTAGAGCAGAAGATCAATACGGAGATCCAAGAAAAGTGGTTGTGGAAACTACTGGGTTTCTCTTTTACCGTGGAGTATAAAAGAGGGGTGGACAATAAAGTTGCATATGGCTTGTCAAGGAGGCAAGGAGAACAAGTTACTTGTTGCGAAGACAATTTTTTGTACCACAATGGCTAGAAGAGCTCAAGATAATGGTTGAACAAAATCCTTATTTCCAAAAACTAGCGGAGAAATTGCAAAGTGGCTCCATAAACCCTGCTCATTACAAATTCTTTGAGGGAATTTGGTACTACCAGGGAAAAATTCTCATAAGTCCAGTGGCTAGTGTGAAGAAATTGATCTTCCTAGATCATCATTCCTCTAGTGTTGGGGGACACTCAGGGTTTCATAAAACCCTCCAAAGAATCAAAAGAGCTTTCATATGGGAAGGCATCAGCCGAGATGTAAAGAACATGGTCAAGGAATGCTTGGTATGCCAGTGCAATAAAAGTGAGACACTCTTGCCTGCAGGGCTGTTGAATCCTCTCCCTATCCCTCATCGCATTTGGGAAGATATCTCAAAGGATTTTATAGAAGGTTTACCCAAAAGCTTTGGAAAGAGCACTGTTATGGTGCTGGTGGATCGCTTATCCAAATATGCACATTTCATGGGAATTGCACACCCTTATACAACTCAGTCAATTGTCCAAGTGTTCATCGATAATATATACAAACTCCAAGGCATGCCCCGCAGCATCGTAAGTGATCGCGATCCAACCTTTATTAGCAAATTTTGGAAGGAATTTTTTGCACAATAAGGATGCAAACTGCAGCACTCCACCGCCTACCACCCTTAGAGTGACGGACAGACGGAAGTAGTTAACAAGACATTGGAGATGTATTTGAGATGTTTATGTGACCAAAGCCTGCGGAGTGGAGTAAGTAGCTTAGATGGGCGGAGTTTTGGTATAATACTAATCGGCACGTATCGACAGGGATCACTCCTTTTGAGAGTGTATATGGCAGGCCCCCTCCTTCCTTGTTGCGCTACACAATGGGTATATCTGCATTACCCGCAATCGAAGAGGGATTACTGTATAGAGATGCCATTATCACACTGTTGAAGGATAACATTGCAGTAGCAAAAAATCGAATGAAGGTATTTGCGGATAAAAAGAGGACAGAGCGAGTCTTTGAAGTGGGAGATTTGGTCTTCCTCAAATTGCAACCCTATAAGCAGGTTACGTTGTGAAACCCCTTGCCCCAAAAACTCTCTTCCACGTACTTTGGTCCTTATAAGGTAGTTGAGAGAATTGGCTCTGTATCTTACAAGATAGAATTACCCCCATCTGCATCCATCCACCCAGTATTTCACGTCTCCAAGCTTAAGCGCTGCCATGGGAACACCTGCTATTTCGTCTGAGTTTCCCTTTTGGTGGGTTGGCGACTACACCCAAGAAGAACCTGAGTTGATTTTAGATCGATGCATCTTTAAGAAGAATAACATGGTAGGAATCCAGCTGTTAGTTAAATGGAAAAGCTTGGGATTTAATGAAGCTTCATGGGTCGATATTGACGAATTAAGACATCGATTCCCAGCTTTCGAACATGAGACAAGTTCGTCCTTGAGCGGGGGGTGGGGGGGGGGGAGTTGTCAGGGTCACCGGAGTACCACTGAGCACCGTCAAGGGCCAGGGACAATCCATCGCAAGGCAGGGAAGTGGAAGTATCTAGCAGGCAGTAGGAGGAGTTGTATCTGTTTTGGGTGTATCAGGGTTTTACGTGCTATGCGTACCTTTTTCTTTTCATATTCGAATTAGGCAGGAAGTTGGCGGGAGAGCGGAGAGTGCGACTCGCACGTATTTCCTTTTTGATCGTAAAATATCTACAATCCGTCTCTCCCCCAACGTCCTATATAAGGACCAATGTAATAATCTTTTGATATATATAAAAATCCAGATTGTTCTTCCCCAATCTCTCTCCCTCTCTCAACCCTAATCTTCATATTCCGCCATTGATGGCGAGGTCCAGGTCGAACCGCAACGCCAACTCTGACAACTTGGTGCGGTGTTCAAAACAGAAAAGGGACAGAGAAGAGAGAGAGAAAGAGAAGTGCTGATTTGAGGCTTCGGTTTGCAATTTCTTTTACAAAAACAATTTTTTTTGTATCTTTTTTTTTCTCTATTTTTTATTATGCAATCCAAGACAGTATTTGTTAGTTGCAATATTATTATTATGAAATAAATTTATTTTTCTAGATCTTCGATGTAGCCTAGTTTTGAGAACACAATTTTTAATTCCATATTATTTTTCTATTTTTACATAGTTGTGTGTTTGATTTTTGATCTTAATGCTTACAATTAGTTGACCGACTTTTGCATGATCTATTAAATCATGGAGAGACCGAACTGGTAATTTGTAATTTTGAATTTATAAAGTTAAACACTGTTAAAAGAGCAAACTGCTGTTAATGTGACTGTTAGGAAATCCATAGATCTAAATGAATTTTCAATTAGTAATTTGTGCATGAACTATGACAAATAATTAGTTGAGAATGTTTTTGATATTGTTTGAGAGAGAATATTGAATAATTTGAGAATTTTGGTCTCCAACTCGGAAAAATAATCTTTTTATTCACATGGAATTATAAATTGTGTGGGATTAACTAGGTGAAGTCAAAAGCCCTAGAATTAATTTTGCAATTAATAAACAACAAAATTTTATATCCACTCCCTTTTAATTAATTTAGTTAAGTTTTTTTTTGGTTAATTTAATTTAGTTGTTTTCTTTATTAATTTCAATTTTCCATATAGTAGTTAATCTAGAAATTTCGGTACTCGATAAAATAATTAGTCCTTGTGGGTTCGACACTGTTTTCACTTAACTATACTACTTGTTGCGATTTTGTACACTTGCAAAAATTCACATCAACCTCCCTTTACTTTTCACATACTCTTTACAAATTACCCTCAGTGGCACTAACTTTTATTTTATATGAGTGATACTTTTGTAAATTGTTATTTCGTAAATAAATTTGAACTTTGATGGTATTATGGTAACTAACAACGGTTGAGTAAATGAATGGTTAATATAACTCTCACTTAAAAATAAATGGTTGCGATTAGATGGTTGAATAAATGTCTACAAATTACAGGTTGTCTACAAATGACAACCCCAACTCTCACATTATAATATTAGAGATTATTACTAGAAATTTACACGTGCGATGCATGTTTTAATAAATATATTTTTTAAAGTAAAAATTCATACGGAGTCTAGGTTTGAACCTAAAACTTCGTTTATAATAGTATGCACATGCATTGCACGCGTTGGTAGATTTACAAATGACACTAAGGCTTTCTCCCATTATAATATCAGAGATTATTATTATTATTATCATTATTATTACTAGTAATTTACACGTGCGAAGCACACCTTAATAAATATATATTTTTAGAAGTAAAAATTTTAACGTAGCAAACTGGCCTCGAACCCGAGGCATCTTTTATATTAATTATGCACGAACAATGCACGTCTTAATATTTGTTTTATGTTTTTTTAAAATAAAAAACTCTGACGTAGTGCAGACTCGAACCTGAAATCTCATTCATATTAGTTATATACGTGCATCACACGCATTGATAGATTGACAAATGACACTAAGGCCTTATCCCATTATAATATTAGAGATATAGATTAGAGATAGAGATGGTCTAATGTTTTTATTTATATTTATATTTATTTATCTCTACTACTATAATGGGAGAAGGCTTTAGTGTAATTTGTCCATACCCCAACCCGTGCAACGCACGTTTAAATGGGTATTAATTAGAAAAGCATTTATTGATAATCAATATCCTTATACCCACATGTAGGCAGTCATCCCCGCCATTGTTGACCAGAATGGTCCACTCATCCAAGTGGCGTGACCGGGTGAATTTGATACAGGCCCTCAATATTTGTATATACTTTTTCTGAGCTCCCTAATCCAACAAAATCTCTAATCTCTAATATTATAATGGGAGAAGACTTTAGTATCATTTGTAAATCTACCACCTTACGTGCATTGCACGTGCAACTCCAAATCTTCCATTATATACTTTATTTAAATCTACCAGCTTACGTGCATTACACGTACAACTCAAACCTTCCCATTATATTCTTTATATTACTTTAAAAAATATATATTTATTAACAAGTGCTATATTATATTACTTTAAAGGCAAAATTTAAAAAAACGTCACAATAGTTTGGCGCTGTTTAAAAAAAGTCACAAAATTTTGACTTTTTAAAAAAAACCGCACAATGTTTAATTTTCAACTCACGGAGTTATCCAACCGTTAACTGGGATAATAGTTATGCGATGTTTTTTTAAAACAAATGAGAACTTTTGTGATGTTTTTTTAAACAGAATAATAGTTCTGTGTTGTTTTTTTAAACAAAACAATAGTTTTGTGATGTTTTTTTAAACATTACGGATAACCCAGTTAACGGTTGGATAACCCCGTGAGTTGAAAGTTAAACATTGTGCGGTTTTTTTAAAAAGTCAAAGTTTTGTAACGTTTTTTTAAACAACGCCAAACTATTGTGACATTTTTTTAAATTTAGCCTACTTTAAAAACTATATATTGATTAAAACGTGTATCGCACGTGTTAAATACTAGTTTATTTAACTCAAATGAGATTAGGAAGTTCTTGAAAATTCTGAGTATCAAACAACTCATTGTCAAGGCTGATTTTAGCAGTCTTACGTAGTAACTGCTAGGTTGAGTGAGCGCTTCTCGTGCTTGATGGTGATATCAGAGCAATGGTTGAGGAGCTTCCTAAAATTATTGATGACATGTTTGATGCGCAAGGTGGAAGTGATTACCGGGTGGTGATCCAGTAAATGACATTTGGCGAGGGTAATGAAGTGAAAGGAACATCTATCCCTTCTCGAATTTTAGTTGCTTCAACAAGCTTGACTTCTAATTATGGTTTTAGATTCCCCTTCTGTTGTGCACCACCCATCACCCGGGCATGTACACTCGGCCTTCGGACATTCATATCTACGATCCGAACCGTTCACATTTATCCACACATCTAAATTACTCTAAATATATAAAATTAAGTCATTTGAAATTCATTTGCTCATACGTTGAAGTGTTATAAAACTGTATAACTGAATATCGTTTTTTTTTTATAATAACATGATGGATGGGCAAATGAATTTCAAATAACTTGATTTTACATGTTTAGACTAATTTAGATGTGTAGATCAATGTGAACGATTCGGATCGTCGATATAAAAGCCCGAAGGCCGAATGCACAAGCCGTGTGCATTATGGGGGCACAACAGAAGGTGACTCTATGGTTTTATATTAGGATGCACAGAAAAATAGAGAGTGAATCTTATTTTCTATATAAAAGAAATATATTAGTTTTTAACAATTTGTCACTCCAAACGTGTGCATTATGGGGGCACAACAGAAGGTTGACTCTATGGTTTTATATTAGGATGCACAGAAAAATAGAGAGTGAATCTTATTTTCTAAATAAAAGAAATATATTAGTTTTTAACAATTTGTCACTCCAAATAAAAAAGTCTCTGCTACAAAAAAACTTGTGGCTTTTACTAACCTATATATATTTTAAATAGTGCATAAATATAGTGATCGAAGCGCTTTTGTTTGTCCTATTTATGAAAAACACATTATATAGTACAAAAAACTATGTTTATGTGGAGCTATGTGGTGTTTTTGTTTAATGATATGACAAAATGGTAAGAGACAGTCTGCCAATATCTCATCTCTAATCTCTAATATTATGAGAAGACATTAGTGTCATTTGTCAATCTACCAACACGTGTATCAGACGTATATAACTAATATGAAGGAGATCTGAAGTTCGAGTTCTCACTATGTCCGTTTTTTTATTTTAATTTTTTTTTATTGAACATGCATCACATGTGTAAATTAATATCCATCTATCTATCTATAATATAATATATTTACTTACTATTTATTGGAAGAGTTTGTCACAAATAAACAATTTTAAATATTTTTTTCACAAAAGAAACATCACTTTTGTCATCAAACAAACAGGTGCATCGCACGTGCAACTCCAAATCTATTTTCAACACGTACACATCAATGTTTTTCCTTCTTAATTTTTAAAAAATACGTTTAACTTCATATTTTTTATAATAACTTACGTGTATCGCACGTTTAACTTCAACTCTTTATCAAAATGTGCATCACACGTGAAAAATACTAGTGTGTATATATGTTAGAAAGACAGTAGTACCTGTAATTTTTATGTTTTATTCCCCCTCGTTTTTTTCATCAATCTTGAACGTCTTTCAAAAAGAGAAAAACAGATTTCTAGTGAGTAAAAATTTGTGAGAGTATAATTTCCAACATTTTTACTATATTTTTATTGCCTTTTGATAAATTTGTTAATGTCCATATTTTGGATCAATAATCTGAATGCAATTAACAATTTAATTCTCTATCCTGGTAATTTATACTTTTTTTTTCTTTTCTATAGGAAACATCCTAGAAGCAAATCAGATTGAGAAATTGTGGGGTTTTTGAAGAGTTGTGAATCAAGCACGAAAAGCTCAGATCAAAGAAGAAGCATACTGCATATATGAAATGATGAGGGAAACATCTTGACACAAGTTTGTTCTGCTCAATTCTACAAGAAGTAGATGTGCAGGTGTAGAACTCCTCTTCACTGCCATTGCGTACATGTACCAGCTGTGCATGTCAATTTATACAGTAGCACTACTTGGGATCTTCACCACAGTGTTTACAACCTCCAGTTCTTCCTTTTTAACCTCCAGTACATGTACCAGCTCAGATCAAGTGTGACTTTACATCAACTGGTAAATATAAGGGTGGTGAAGTTCATAGATGATCAAGCTTCAAATCAAGCAAACTTTCAGAATTTCGAAACCAAACTGTAGATGAAGTTGCAAGCATTTCAAATAGTAGTTATCTATTACAAGGAGTGTATTTTAAGGGCAAAACAACTCAAGTATCAGTTGTGCATGTCAGATACTTGAAATCTCCACTTCATAGCTCACAGTCCCCATTTCTTCACTTTCTAATTCCCTTTATTCACTCCCTATCAAGTGTGACTCTACTGGTGGTTGAAGCTCCAAATTGGTCAAGCCTCAAATCATGAAAAATTTCGTAGAGATTAGAAAGAAAAGCAAAGACCAAGACTGTGGAAGAAGTTGAGAAGAGTTCAAATAACAGATTGCAATTGAAGTGAAAAAAAAACTTCATTCATGAGCTGTGCATGTTTCAGATTGCTACAGTATCAGCTATATGCACACCCTATTGTCCACTACAGATACATGAGTGTGTAGGGTTAGATGCAAAGTCCTTGTTTTCTTTCAATGTGCACAACTATATGAGTTGTGCATGTTTAAATACTGCCTATTCACAACCGAAGTCCTTCTTCACAGTGAAGCTGCAAATTTTTACTCCTTCACCTCTAGCTTTTGATCAGTTAAGCTGCAAATCATAACACAAAATTATGTGTGTGGAGCTGTAGAAGCCAGGTATTGAGAAGAGCTATCATAGGCAGATGCATCAAGCTGCACAGCCAAGAATTCTGCCACAACTAAATCTGCAACCACAATTGAAGAGTGAGCTGTCAAATCCCGAAAAATTGCAGAAAAACAAATTAAAAAAAAAGATCATGTACAGCTGCAAATATCAAATTAGTTAGTTGGCTAGAGGATTTTGTTACCAAATCAGATTCTAGCTGTTGATGAAAGTGATTCTGATTCAATCCATTCCCCATAATGAGGAGATTGCAGCTAATTAAATCTTGGGCTGGAGAGATCTGCAGTGAAGAGAAAGAAAAGAGGCTATAAGAAGACACACAGGGAATGTAAAAAGGGAGACTGGAGTGTGGAGAGCCATCCGAAAAAGCAGAAGAACAACTGAGAAGATAGAAGATATACAAGCCGATTGAAGGATTGAATTGAAGATCATCTAGCATCAGCTACGGTTAGAAAAGGAGCAAACAACTACGGTGTTACTTCTCTATCATGTTTTCTTCTAGTTTAATTGATATATCTCTTAAGGTTTGTTTGAATAGATCTATGATCAAGTGTAACTAAATTTGTTTGGGGCATGAAGGAAGCTTTAGTCATGTATTTTAACCACCTTTTAGTGCACAGTTAGCTCATTTGTGATGCTCATTGATTAAACCACACTTATAATGTCACTCTTGATAATTGTTGTGTCATGATTGATCACCATATACATCATATATTTTGAGTTTGTTACATGAGCAAATTTAGATGATCGAGTCCAGTGCTCATGATCAGTAACACAAGAACTCATTTGAGTTCCAGAGTTTAATCAACATAAAGAACTAAAATAGATACCATGTTCTAGCTCTTTATGTGTTTGTCAATTTCCATTGTTGTCATGCTTTCTTGAAGTGCAACTTAGTAGATATCATACTAAATACTTTAAGAAAGAAAAGAATTAGTGTAGATACCCATGCCTAATTCGATGCTTAGGAAAATCACCAATTTTTAAGTGTAGATATCATATCTTTATAATTGACAACATGAGCAAGTCAAAATGATTTATAGTTGTGCACTAGTGTGGTTTAGAATACATGACTAAAAGTGGAAATCAATGCCCTAACTCTTTGATAGTGTGACAGTGTAAAAATGGCCTGAGGCCCATCCAAGGCCCAATACAACTCCTACTCAGAAAAGCAAGAATACCGATCTGGTTCGGCTCCGGACCCCTTCAGGGTCGGCGCCGAACCTCGTGTTTGCCCCCACAGTGCGGGCTTCCTCGTACTGACGAGCCTCAGTATCCCCCGGAGTCCGACCCGGAGCAGTCCCTCATGCCGTCCCCCCTCTCTGGCGGGGCAGAGGGATGACCTGGCGCACCCTAGGCCCTCCGATTCCCCCAGATGCACAGAGGACTCACGATGGGCCACGTCAGCTCCAAATACCGCCAAGGGTTTCGCCACGTCAGCCCTATACCACTCCTGGTATCACCGCAACCGCCCTAAACCCCCTGGGCCTTCTGCCACGTCAGGCCCATGGGCTTTCGGATCCAAACCCGGCCCCCAAGCGGAACCAAACCCGGTTGGGATTCTCTATAAATACTAGACCCTCATCCACCTTTTGAAGGTAATCAATCTTTTGCCACTTAAATATACCTAGTTATTGCTACTCTCTCACAGAGACTGACTAGAGCGTCGGAGGGTCCGCCACCGGGACAAACCCCGGTGTTTCAGGACCGTCTGCAGGTACACAAGACCTCGGATCCGACCCTTCCGATCCGAGCCCAACCTTCAACGCCTTTCCGAGCTCATCGTAGGCCCCAGAAGGTCAACCGAAGGTCGGCAGACGAGCGGCAATCTCCTTCAATACAAATTGAGTTCGAACTCACACCTGGTGCTTCCACACGTGCCTCAGAAATAAACAGCATCAGGTTGGCGCCGTCTGTGGGAACAGCTGCTCCAAAAGCCGATCCGACCCAGACCCTCAAAGGCCATCGACAGCCGAATCCTCATGGCAACCAAAGGCAAGGGGGCTGCTCCCTCCGTCAACCAACGGGACTCGCCCCCACCCACCATTAAAGCCAGGCCACGCCCGTCGAAACACAAGGCTCCCTCTCGGGAGTCCCAAGGGAGCGTCGGCCGGCCAGCCCAGCCCGACCTCCGGGGCATAATCCTCAACCGCAAGATTACCCGCAGCAGGAGAAGGGCCGCTTCCAACCCGGCCCCGAACCGCCCGAGGCCACCGTCCGAGGTACGCAGACCCGCGCTCAGCCGAGTCGGAAGACAACCCTCGGACCAACCAAACCGAGCCGAAGGAGCCCCCGTCACTCACAAGGAATTCCGAGACTTCCGAAGAGAAATGCTGGGGGCCCTCCGACGGGCCCCCAGGGAAGAAACCCTCCATTCCCGAACAGGGTCGGACGCCGAAGCCAGCGCGTCCCGCCCTTCAACGATCCAACCAGAAGACGACGACGTACTCCTAAGGCGCCTACAAGAAATAGAGGACCGCCTCGATCACGTAGGGGACGGCGGCCGAAGAGCGCCTCAGGGGTACAGGCCTGTCCGTCCTTCCTTCTCCGCCCCAATCCTCCAAGCAGAAATACCCCGGAATTTCCGACCCCCTCAATTCGAGACCTACGATGGCGAAGGGGATCCTGCTGATCACGTGGAAGGTTTCAAGACCCTCATGATGATTCACAGCGCCTCGGATCCCCTGCTCTGCAGAGCCTACCCGGCCACCCTTCGGGGTCCTGCTCGCGAGTGGTTCTCGAAACTCGCCCCCGGCTCCATTTACTCCTTCGACCAACTCGAGGGAAATTTTCTAGCCCATTTTGTCACTAGCCGGAAGGCCGAAAGGACCAGCGCCTCATTACTCAGGCTCAAACAGGAAGAGGGGGAATCACTCAGGGTGTTCGTCCGGAGATTTACCGCGGAGGCAAGGTCGGTCTCCTCCCTCGACCGAGGCGTCGCTTCGGCGACATTCCGACACAACGTCCGCCCCGGACAGCTGAAGGCCTCTCTGGCCAAGAGACCCCCCGTCGACTTTCCCGACCTCCTTAATAGGGTCGAGAAATACATAAGGGCAGAAGAGGCCCTAAATCCCGAAGACGCCAAGGATCCCACCGGGAAAGGGAAGCGGAAGACCGAGGAAGTCGAACCACCAAAGAAAGCTCCAAGGGACCCGGGGGCCGTGAAGAAGGTCCCACCAGTCCCCCGCTTCGAGAAGTACACCCCCCTGACGCATAACGTATCCGCCATCCTCTTGGAAATCGAAGACAAGGGCATTGTCCGACTACCCCCCCGATCTAATAACAATAAGAATCGAGACCAGCGCTTTTACTGCCGCTTCCACAGAGATCACGGGCACGAGACCGACCGATGCCGAGCCCTGAAAGACAAAATTGAAGGGCTCATTTCCAGAGGGTACCTCCGAAAATTTACCCGAGAAGGCCCACGGGATCGGCGAGCCGCTAGGAACCGGAGCCAATCGGCTCCGAATCCTCCTCCGAACCAGACCCAGAGTCGGAACCCCGATTCCGAGGGGGCCGTAGATATCCCTTTTATCTTGCACTGCGTCCACGGAGGGCCGAGGGGAGGTGAATCAAAAACTTCCAGAAAAGCCTCCATCCGAGAGGTGAACGCTGTCAGAGACGACCCCTCACCCAAACTACAATCAAGACCGGTCTCCTTTTCAGGGGAAGACCTTGAAGGAGTCCGCCTGCCCCACTGCGATGCCCTCGTCATCAACCTTCACATGGCTAATTATGAGGTCCGCAGGATCCTCGTCGACAACGGTAGCTCGGTGAATATTCTCTTCCTCGATGCCTTCGAAAATCTCAGGTTACCCCGAGGCAAACTCAAGCCAGCCGGGTACACCCTGCACGGGTTCTCAGGCGTCCCTGTCGAGATAGAAGGAATTGTTACCCTCGACGTTACCGCCGGATCGACTCCTGTCAAGAGGACCGAATCCATGGACTTCATGGTGGTCAACATCAAGACGGCCTACGACGCCATACTTGGCCGGCCTGGACTATGCTCCCTACAAGCAGTGCCTTCGGCTTACCATCTGAAGCTCAAGTTCCCCACCCCTCAAGGAGTCGGCATCGTCCGAGGCAGCCAAGAAGCGGCACGGTCGTGCCACCCGACCACCGTCGGGGGAGGTGTGTTCCCCCTCGACGCCGAACGAGCATAGGTTATGACCCGGCTAAATGTAAATCGGCTTTTGTATAAACCCTCACTTGTAAAAAGCTGCCTTAGCGGCCCTCCCTACCTTATGCTAAAAGATATCCCTTTTTGTCCGAACCCAAATGTCTCGATAATCTCAATACGAGTCCGGACCCAAAGTCCTTCCTAAAGCCCCTCTTCGATCCCTCACGGAACGATGGAGCCAGACCTCGCCTCCGACATTGCGTACTACACTACTGACCGGAGCGGGGAAGGAAAAGGATTCTCCTTTCATACCCCTTTTTATTTTTCGTTCCAAAGAGGAAAAATCAAACAAAAGAAAAACAAAGACCGATACAAGACCGCTCCACTCATCTCAAATCAGGAAGATCAGGGCCCCTCAGGCCCAACGAGGAACGGAGAGTATTTCGGTCAAGCAACTAGGGGCCCCTCCCCTCGTTATGGTGCTCCTTAGCCTCAGCCACATTCGACCCTCCAACCACAGAGCTCAGGGCGTCATCCGGTCGCGCCCACTGCAACAGCAGCAGCCTGTCGACCTGCGAGGGAAGAGAACGAAGCACCCGACATCGCCTTGTAACAAGGCACCCCCGTCCCCTTCTCCATAAAGGTGTCGCGAGGTAACCCCCCGGGAGAGGACCTCGGCACCAAAGTACTAAGCCCGGCCTGTCCAAGGTCCGCGCCGCCAAGCTCCCGGTCCCACACCGCTCTTCTCAACCGGCGCGCCTCCACGCTTTAGACGGCGGACTTATTCCGACAAAAGTTACAAGCCTCATCAGTGTTCCGAGCCCCCCCTCCAGCAACCAACCAACTCAAACGCACATTCTCAAGAAGATTCAGAAATGTCCAGACTCAAAAACAACCGACCGGTCAAAAACTTTTCTTACCACTGTAAATCCAAGTGTTTCTTACAAAAAATTGCGGTGGCCAGTCCGCGGGAGGCAAACACAATCGAGGGAGAGGGAAAGAAAGACAAAAATTACACAACTCCTTGACCCACCTCCGCGCCGACGGACGGATCCACGGGAGCATCGGCCGAGGGGTCGACGGCGGACCCTGCTTCACCCAGAGTCTTCGACGTCCCCTCGATCTCCATATCATACTCAAAATTGGACAGATCGAGGGCCGGGAAGAAGTGCCTCACGTGACTGAGGGCCCTCTCATAGCTCTTGTCCTGGGCCGCGATCACCATCTGCTGGCCCTTGCGCAACACCTCCTCCGCCTCCTTGGTAAACTTCGTCTTCAGGGAGGCCACCTTCTTCTCCCACTCCACATCCTTGGCCTCGAGCTGGAGCTCCAGCTGCTGCTCTCTCTTATGCGAACCCTCGAGTTCGATTCGCATCTCCTTCACCTCCAGCTCGCTCTTTTCCGCCCGAGCTCGCTCTTGGGCCAGGGACGCCTTGTACAGGTTCTTGATGTTGGCCCCTTGTATGCAAGCCTACAACCAACGGCAGACAAAGATCAGGCCTCGGCACAAAAATCAACAAGGAGATACAGAGTCGACGGGCTTACCTGCACAGTGGCCCGCGCCAGGCGGGCGAACGCCATCTCTACGGGCTCGCCCTCCATCACCTTGCGATCGCGAGGGGTCGCCAGTTTCTCCACCACCTCAACGGCCTGGGCCTCCTCTGTCAGACGGTCCCCCATCAGAACCGACCAGTCAGGAGCCCACCGCTGCCGCATTAGCTCCACCACCGGATTCTCTTCCTCGGCCTCAACCCAGGGACCTTTATCCTTGCCGAGAACAGGGGCCCCCGCTGCGCCCTGACCCTTCGAAGAAGCCGCGCCCTTGCTCATCTCGGAGCGACCCCTCTTGGTCCTCGGCTCGAGTTGGACTTCCGAGATAACAAGGGGCAGCTCCCTCGGCCCCTTCGCCGCCTCCGCCTTCTTCTTCTTCTCGGCACTTTCCTTCTTCATGGCGAGCCGCCTTGCTTGGATCGATGCCTCATCCATATCTGCAGAAAATAACCATTAAGAACAATGAGCGAGAATGTACGAAAGGATCGAGGGAAAAGAAACAACTACATACGGAGAACGGCGGGGCTCAGTCCAGCGCTCGCCAGGCGAACCTCCGTCACCTTAGTCCAATTAATGCTAGGGGACAAACGAAGACACTCTACAAGCCCCCACTCCTCGACCGTCAGATCTCCCTGCCCCGGCGCAGGATAACTCGGCTTGGAGTAATTCCATCGAGTCGGGATGTCCCAGGGCTCTTCACTCCGAATTACCAGATACTTTTTCCTCCAGTCCTTAAAAAAATCAAGACGGCTATGAACAACCTTCCGCCTACTCCGGGGGGAGATATAGTAAACCCCCTCGGCTGCCGGGCAAAGCGCCAGCAACGCGCGGAACACGTTCAAATGCAAGGGCACCCGTTGTTCCTCGCACGTCAGTACAAAGCTGATTATCTGCTCCCAAGAGTTCGGCCCGTACTGCATCGGCGCCAGGGAGGCCCAGTTCAACACTTCCCGAACAAACGGATGGATCGGCAACCTCAGTCCAGAAATAAACGCGTCCACAGGGAAGGCACAGTACCAAGCAGACAAGGGATCGGTTGGGCGAAGAGTAGAGCTCGGCAGCATCAACTCGTAACTAGGCCCTATGTGGTACGCCAATTGCAAGACTTCCAAGTCCCCGCCATCCAAGGCGGTCGGAATCGCGTCCATCAACACTCTCGTCCGGCTCGGCGAATAGGCCTGCACGCCAAAGAGCTCCTGATCGGACAGGTCGTCCGGATACTGACGGAAATGCTTCGGCTGCGCGGGCGAACCAGTCCCCTTGCTCGAGCCACTAGTTCCCCACTCTACCTTCCTCAGAGCCTTCTTCCTCTTCTCGGACCGCTCCGACGAAGGAGTGAATAAGGGCCCCCGACCAGTCGGCATGGAGTTCGGACCTACCCCCGGAACCATGGATCTCCTTACAATGCCGCCCTCGCCTCTCTCTCCCTCGGCAGCCGACTCCAAAACACGGACGTCGTCCAAACCATCAGTCGCTTCCTCCGACCCACTACTCTCCACCACGAGGGGACGACGAGAGCGCGACAACCTCGCACCATGGGCCGCCTCCTCAACCACCGGTTCCTCCCACGAAACCGTGTCAGAAGACCCGTCAGAATGCACGGGCTCCTCCTCGAGTACGGGCTCCTCCCAGGACGTCGAGTCAGAGATAGGCTCCACCCCCCCAGACGTCGACGCTGACGAGCCAGACTGAGCCCTATCCATCTATGCCTAGACTAAATAGGCTTGCTAACTCACCTAGGGTTACTTCGGAAGGGCAAGTCCGGTACAGCAAGACGCGAAGATGAGCGCGGAAGTATTGAAAAATTTTATTTTGAAAGAGAAAGGAGTGGACAAATAGGGGAGAGGGGGGACTATTTATGGGAGATAGAAGCGACTCCTCGATTCCCGCGAGTACTGCTCACCTATCCGACATGCAACTGCCGCCTAAGAATTCGCGCCACATCCTCAAAACGTGCGACGCTGACATCATCCATTGACAGGCTGACAGCCAGTCACGGAGGCCAGCGCAGAAGAAGTATTCGGAGGAGGGAACATTTTTATTTTTAAGATTTAAGGCGCCGTCCTCAGACAGACGCCCCGGGCTCCGAGACTGGGCCGGTTCCCCTTTCACCCGCGAGCAGCTCGGGGCTTACAGCGTCATCGGCCGAAGACCCGAACTGTTCCCGGGTGAGACCGAAACCGCCTCAACCTGGAGCCCTATTGGGATACAGAATAGTCAGCCTCCCATCGGAGAACTACTCATCTACCCAGGGCCCAAAGCTTCGAGACGCCCCCCTCGGCAAGCACCTCGGTCAAAAGCAGATCAACACCCGAAGGCCGAAAGAAGTGCTCCATTCCGAGCCAGTTGATGCAACTGCAAAGGCCCAGCCTACTCCAGCAACCGAACCTTCGCAGTTGCAAACAACCGGCCCGGAACGCCCTTCATCCCTCTCGGAAGGATAGAACCTCCGCTATTGCAGACGGCTCACCCTTCGACGTTCGGTCGCTATCCCTCTCGCCCGGACCCCCCCTGGATCTGACCGCCACCTCAGGGCCATCAGATCCAAGAGAAGATCGGGCGACAAAGAAACTACCTCTCCGACAAGACCAGGGGCAAGAATTTTCAAAAAAACAGGCGTCCGCCGAAGCAGACACCTTTATGGGCCAAACAGACCACCTTTGCCTGGATTTGAACCACAACGAGAAAAAGGGGGGGGGGGGGTACTTATAAGCCCCCCCAGGGGCCGGCCATTATGATATGGGGAAAACCAAACGACGGAAGACCATGCGCCATACCGTTACTTAGCGGCGCCCTTAACGCACCTGGGAAATGGGAATCTTGCACAGGTCCCCAGGCGCCCCCAAAATGCTCCGCGAAAAAACGGACCACACTACTCAGAACAACCCCAAGGCACAACGGTTCGCCCCATAAACGGCCTGTAACTCCCCCTCACCAACTCGAGGTCCGGTCTGGCACCGGGATACTCTTCTCAGGAAGAAGGAACGACTCGCCTTCGCCCTCACCGACCCGTCATCCCTCGCCAGCTCGAGGTTGGGTCTGGCACCTGGGTACTCTTCTTCGGAAGATCCACCGGCTGGCCATCACCCTTACCAGCCCATAATTCCCCCTCGTCTCGAGGTTCGGTTTGGCATCGGGGTACTCTTCTCAGGAAGAAACAACGGCTCGCCTTCACCCTCACCAACCCGTAATCCCTCGCCAGCTCGAGGTCGGGTCTGGCACCTGGGTACTCTTCTTCGGAAGATCCACCGGCTGGCCATCACCCTTACCAGCCCATAATTCCCCCTCACCTCGAGGTTCGGTCTGGCACCGGGGTACTCTTCTCAGGAAGAAACAACGGCTCGCCTTCACCCTTACCGACCCATAATCCCTCGCCAGCTCGAGGTCCGGTCTGGCACCGGGGTACTCTTCTTCGGAAGATCCACCGGCGGGCCATCACCCTTACCAGCCCGTAATTCCCCCTCGTCTCGAGGTTCGGCCTGGCACCAGGGTACTCTTCTCAGGAAGAAACAACGGCTCGCCTTCACCCTAACCGACCCACAATCCCTCGCCAGCTCGAGGTTCGGTCTGGCACCCGGGTACTCTTCTTCGGAAGATCCATCGGCTAGTCATCACCCTTACCAGCCCATAATTCCCCCTCCTCTCGAGGTTCGGTCTGGCACCCGGGTACTCTTCTCAGGAAGAAGCAACGGCTCGCCATCACCCTTGTCGACGCGTAATCCCTCGACCTCTCGAGGTTCAATCGAACACCAGGGTACTCTTCTCTGGAAGAGACAACGGTTCGCCATCACCTTCACCTGCACTTTGACCCTCGACTAGCTCGAGGTTCTATCCAAGCTTCAGGACAGCACCACCAGGAAGGCCCTGTGATCCGCCCTCCCATTTTTTACAATCATGAACACTCCTCCACGGCTAGCTCCCGCACCCCCTGCAGGAGTGGGGGGCTTGTGTGACAGTGTAAAAATGGCCTGAGGCCCATCCAAGGCCCAATACAACTCCTACTCAGAAAAGCAAGAATACCGATCTGGTTCGGCTCCGGACCCCTTCAGGGTCGGCGCCGAACCTCGTGTTTGCCCCCACAGTGCGGGCTTCCTCGTACTGACGAGCCTCAGTATCCCCCGGAGTCCGACCCGGAGCAGTCCCTCATGCCGTCCCCCCTCTCTGGCGGGGCAGAGGGATGACCTGGCGCACCCTAGGCCCTCCGATTCCCCCAGATGCACAGAGGACTCACGATGGGCCACGTCAGCTCCAAATACCGCCAAGGGTTTCGCCACGTCAGCCCTATACCACTCCTGGTATCACCGCAACCGCCCTAAACCCCCTGGGCCTTCTGCCACGTCAGGCCCATGGGCTTTCGGATCCAAACCCGGCCCCCAAGCGGAACCAAACCCGGTTGGGATTCTCTATAAATACTAGACCCTCATCCACCTTTTGAAGGTAATCAATCTTTTGCCACTTAAATATACCTAGTTATTGCTACTCTCTCACAGAGACTGACTAGAGCGTCGGAGGGTCCGCCACCGGGACAAACCCCGGTGTTTCAGGACCGTCTGCAGGTACACAAGACCTCGGATCCGACCCTTCCGATCCGAGCCCAACCTTCAACGCCTTTCCGAGCTCATCGTAGGCCCCAGAAGGTCAACCGAAGGTCGGCAGACGAGCGGCAATCTCCTTCAATACAAATTGAGTTCGAACTCACACCTGGTGCTTCCACACGTGCCTCAGAAATAAACAGCATCAGATAGTTCTTTTTGCTCTCAAATCACCTTGATCACCCTCTTAAGTAGGAGTTGTTTTTCTTCTTAATCCTCTTCGTTCATTAAAAAAAAAAAGAGAAACCAAATCAAAAGTAAATAATAACAATCAAGCAAGAAAATATTTTTGAAATTGATTAGTGAATTGTTTACTACAATCTCTGTAGATTCGACCCTTGCTAATATTACATTTCTGTCAACAATTCGTATACTTGCGAGGTTTTAATTTGTGTTCAGATTATTTATTCACTTAGATAACTCTAAAAAATCAACACCTTTTAAGAAGGAAAAAGATAAGACTTATAAAAACTAGAACTGTGAGGACTCTTATCTAATGTTTTTTTATGATACAACAAGGTGGTTAGAAAGACTATGACATCTGCAAAACCTCGATAATATTTATGTAATTATGTGTATGGTCTCTTTATTCTCATTTCTCTTCTATTCTCATAATCCTTTAAGAATAAAAAAAAGGTAGTTCTAAAAGCTAGATTTATAAGGAATTTTTAGGGGTTTTCTTGGTGATACAATAAGATAACAAAATATATACCTGTCAAAGTTAATGTGGTCAAAAGATCATGATACATGTCAATAAAAAATTATCAGAAAAAATCAACAGAACAATGAGCTCAAGAGTTTAGAAGCAAAAGATCATCCCACTTTCAGCTTGGGATCATAGTTCCATTATATTCTCAAACAATATTTTCAAGTACATTCCAGTAAGAGAATAGATTATTTGATACAACTACATAAATAACACAAGAAAATGAGCAGAACAGATCGTAGAATTAGTAGTTTTTCAAGGATATGTTTACCAAAATGTAGGTAAAGGATCGTGAGGGAGGTACATCAAATGCTTGTATCACAGCTGCAATTGCAATTGGAGCTTGTGCTTGTAACTCAAGTGGTCGTGCATGCATTTACTGTAACTCCTATTTTCCGTGTCTGTATTTTCTGTATTTTTCTGCTGTATTTACATTCCTTGTACTCTGTCTATCAATTTGAGATCAATATTTTGTTCCAGTTCTAATAAAATCATCGTTTTGTTTCAACTCAATTTTTGTGCCAATATTTATTTCAATCGTTTTGTTCGTATCTGCTCTTTTGTGTCGTTCCTCATGAAGAAATGGACTGCTTCATCTCATCTATTGCATTTTCTCCAATTTTATTGAATTTTAGGTCAATCACTTGTTGGATCCCACTCAAACCCGCTATCGATATATCCAATAACCCAAAACCCCCCTATATAAACCTAAACCCCACTTACCCTAAACCTAAATACTGTTTAACCCTAAAACTCACAGCCGCCAACTCTTCCCCGTCTCCTTCTTCCTAAACTTGATCACAACCCATTTTTCCTAAAACCGTCGTCGTCCCCTTTGTCCTCTCACCATCGCCCCCACCACAGTCGCAACCCCATCGCCTCCCTCACACCGCAGCCGTCTCCATTACCAACCCAACTCCCGAAACCCATCCGCCATTGCCAAAACTCCGCAAACCCATTGCCTGTGCCATCGTCTTGCTTCTCCCATCGCCTTTACCCACTGCACCATCGCCAAAACCCATCTCCTCATCACCCTTGACCTCCGCTCTCACCACCAACATCCCCGAAGTTTTCCCCGCTGTCTCATCCCTTGTTTTCGAACCTAACATCAGAGCGTCGCCCACTCATCGCCGCCGTCATCCCCTTGACGTGCGCCACCCTGTCACCGCCGTCGCCTCCCTGCGTCGAGTTCTCTCTACATCGCTGCCGCCTGCGCCGTTAGCCAGCCACGCCACAGTTCTCTCTCTCTCTCCCTGTCTGGCGCTGTGAAGGAGGGAAGAAGAAGGAGGGCTAATTTGATCTGAGCCGTCAGATCTCATCAAGATCCGATCTTGAACTTGATCTGATCTGATCTTTACCATCAGATCTGATCTCGACCGTTGATCGCCTTGATCTTGATTAGGGGTGGGCTCGGTACGGTACCGGACTTTTTGATATTGTACCATTACCATACCAAACTAGTTTGGTTTGAAAATATACAAACCGTTACCAACCAAAAAGATCGGTATATCGAAACTTCGGTATACCGACTACTTCGGCTGGTACGGTTCGGTATTGGTGTTATACCAAATATGACCCAACAAATACCTTATATTCTTCATACATCTTCACCATAATATTTTTCAACTCTTTTGTTATTGCTGCTATCTTTTCATCACTAACACCAACCCTGAAAGAATCACTTGTAAGAATTTAAGTTCGGCAAAAACCCTGAATTGCATTATATTTTACTGTAAGAATCCTTATACTTACTGTAAGTTTACTGTTATCATGTATAAGGATTCTTTCTTACTGTAAATAAATTAAACATTTTCTTATCAAGTTTACTGTTATCAAGTATAAGGATTCTTACAAGTATAAGGATTCAATAACAGTAAACTTCCAGTAAACCCTGAAAGAATCCGTATGTTTACTGTAAAAATCCTTTCAGGGTTTTTACTGTAAGTTTACTATAAGAATCACTTGATAACATTTTACTGTAAGAATTAAATTAAACATTTTACTGTAAGAATCAATAAGAATTTATATGGTTTTTGGTTTACATTTATGGTTTGGCAGTGATGCATAAAATGTTTAATTTATTTAATAGTTAATTATTCGGTACGGTACAGTAAAATACCGACTGAATCGTATTCATACTGAAACCGAACCAGATTTTAGAACTCGGTACGGTTGTACCGTACCATACTTTTGGTAACTGAATTTTTCGGTACCGAATCGATTGGTTCGGTTGGAAAACCGGTCGGTTAACTCATTTCGGCATGATCGGCCACCCCTAATCTTGATCATCCCATCAAGATCCGTGCCGATCGTGATCTCCGTCGGATTCGTCAACTACTCCCCTAAGGCAAGTATTCTTCTTGTACAAATTTTTGTTCTAGTACAAGTGTTTAATTGAAAATACTGCAAATAAGTTGTAGTTGTGACTCCTTCTTGTCTCATCATTTGTTGATCTTGAATTATTCATCATCGATCCCATGATCTCAAGAGTCACAACCCTTTGTTGATATATTATACAAACTACTTGGACTCATTTTATCTCCTAGTCACTTGAACACATGAAACTAAGAAACTCTAGACTTGTAGATGTGTGTTGTATCATGTATGTGATGATCTTGCATTCCTTTGAGATGAGAAATAGATTTTCCTTTCTGATTTGATGCCCACTATATCCATTTTGTATCACATGCTAATCTAGACTCATAATAGTTATTTATCATGCAACTTGTATATAAAAGAAATTCACACTTGCTGCTGTTTTTGTCTTTACTTGCTGTTTTGACCCCTAAAAAACCTAAATCTGGACTTGAGCCCTGAATATGAAATGTAGCCCTAAATGTCTAGTTTTTGATAGCATCCAGAATTTTTGAATTCCGAGTTATGGTCTAGGAGATATAGCAGTTTTACTGCTGCTGTGTCGGTAGTCGCAGATTCACAAAAACTGCTGCATCTCTTTAGTTTGCAATTATTTTAACTATGCTACCAATAAGTAATTGACTTGAAATTTTGCATGCTGTTGCTGGACACCCTAGAGAACATTTCCTAATTTTCTCAAAATTAATTAATGAAGTTTCAATCCTGTTTCACATGTATAAACTCAGATTCACAAATTCGGGTTGAAAACAAAAGTTGTATAGTTTGCTGTTTTGACACATGTTACCACAACTTTTATATACATTAATTATATGCGTTGGAACCGGAAAGGAGTCTAGTTTCTAGAACTCCTGACGGATTCACATTTTCTATCTTGTAGCAACGGGAATCGCAGTTTTGGTGCAGCAACGTCATGCTGTCCAGGTTTGAGATTTTCGTTGTTCTTGATGCTTTGATTTGTTTTTACCCTCGAACATGTATCCTACTTAGCCTAGACTTGTTCCATGTTCTTGATTATGTTTACTTGACTTGTTTCGCACATTTTCATGTTTGCTTGATGATATTAATAAATAACAAGCCGGGGTTTAAGGGAAAGACCATAGTAGTGGACAATATAGGTAAGTGTACTCGGAAGGGGGCCCGTATTTTCCATTACTCAGTTCATGAACCTGTTACACCTTGATGTATTCATGGAGCCATTACTTGGCTCATGAACCTGTTGTATTCAAGAACCCGCTGTGTGGTTCTTGAACCTGTTAGTATTCACGAACTTACTTCGTAAACCTGTTATTTTATTTTTGTATTCATGAACCGTGTCTGCTTGATACTTGATGCCTGAGTACACCGCTCTTTAAAATCCACCACTAGGCCTAAATTAAATTGCATTGACTGTAGCAATCATGTGATAAAATGATGGCACATGAAGTGCTACCTAGATAGTAATAAGTACAAGACTTGATACATGATAAATGAACATGATACATGCTTACTTGATACTTGATGAGATGATACATGAGACTTGATACTTGTACTTGGAAACTTGACACTAGACATGAGACTTGATACTTGTACTTGACAACTTGACACTTGAACGTGATACTTGTTACCTGATGTTTGGCACCATTACACGTTCACTAGCCACATGTTCTTCTACTAGTATTTGTCACCCAATCTTGTCACTCGAGTTGTCTTTTTACTAGTCAATTTCTTGAATCTTCACTACTTGTTGCATCCCTATTATATTCTTGATTCCAAATTTGTTCCATGTTGCTTGTACTTATTTTTACTATTTGCGGTCCTAACTTGCACTAAGGGCATTTATCTTGTTATCTCTATTTTCTCCTTTTTATATTATAAACAGACTTTGGAGACGTGTTGCCTACTGGAATTGGTGAGCAGAGATTCTAGGCTTCAATTGGAGAAAGGACATGCTTAAATTATTTGTTTTCCTTGTGTTATTTATTTTCTTGCTACTTAAAACTTGTAACGGGCTTATGTTCCCGGGTTTTATCTTTTGATCCGGACTTGAAAACTATTGGGGATATTATTATTTATTTCAATTATTTTTCTGTTGCTTAATAAATTATTCATGCATGCATGGTTGTGTATACTTTTTATATTCTTGTTGTGATGCTGAGTCGATCCTACAGCTTATGGATGATGTTAAAATCATTCGCTGGGCTTCGACACGCGCTCGTATTTCGTGTTTTTGGGAAGCGGGGCGTGACATTTACCCTCTTGCTAAAGTATACATCACCACGTAGATTAGATTCACTTACTGTTCCAAAAGAACGAGGACAAACTCCCTTGAAGAAGTTAAGAGGTCATAATTAATACTATTTATGTGCACATGAATCAAGAAGCCTTAAGAAACACGATCAACTGAGAAAAGTCTGGGGGCAGCAGCTAGGGCTCGTCGCCGCTACCGCCGCCCCATCGTCCCTCCCTCCATCGCACTCCTCCCTATGGTGTTCCTACGATGGTGATGCCCCCCCCACCCCACCCCCCGAAATGTTTTCTTCGCTCTCCGCCCTTTCTCGTCGCTGCTCGTCTCCGGCGCCATGGATCCCCTTCCTCGAGCACCTCCTTCGATGGCACCTGACGCCTACCCAGCCCAGTCGTGGGGCGCATCTCTCCAGCCACCGTCTTCACTGCCGTCGAGCTATGCGGTCGTGTCGACGACCTAGCGTCGGCCTTGGCTCGGTTTGTGACAGATTGGAGATGGGGGTGAGTTAGTTTGGGGTTTGGGTTGGTTGGATAGTGAAGGATGGTCAGAGGTGGCTTGGTGCTTACGATTTGTGTCCAAGTACAAAGTTCATTTGCTATACTGCCTCCACTATTTTGTCCATTCTTGGGGCCCAGATGTTCTTCGCGGTCGCCACCATATCCACATTCTCGGAGCCAATCACGGCGATCTGCAGCTATGATTTGGTTTTAGAGGGTTGATAGTGCGTGCGAAGAAGCTGGGGTTGCTTCTCTCTCTGCGATGCGCAATGATGAGAGAGTAAGTGAGGATGGTTGTGCCAAGTTAGAGTCGGCAGCAGTTTTTTAGTGAGGTTTTTTTTAGTTTGGGGGGGGGGGGGTGGAGGAGCTGTCTGAGTTGGTTTTGACTCGGTGTGAAGATTGCGGTGTAGTACGGCTGTGGGGCTAGGGCCCGAAGATGGGGTCCCCCTATGAGATGTGCTCACTTGTTACTCCTGTGCCCTTATGCCTTCTACCGACGCCGTCGTCCGTCCCCTTTAGCGGTGCCGGAATGGTTCCTTCGCCGCCACCACCATGTACACGCTCTCGGGGCCGATTACGGTGATCTGCAGCCATGATTTGGGTCTCCAGGGTTGGTGTAGTCGGCGAATTAGTCGGGGTTTGTGTTGATCGCAGCGCCATAGTTAGTGGCTGGAGCTTGTACCCTGATCTGTTGGGGTGTGATCTAGAGGGGCGAGGGCTACATCCGGGCTGCTTCACCTGATGACCACAGTCGATGGGGCACCACCACCACTACGCCCTCATAATGGAAGCTGATGCCCAACGCCATTGCCCGTTGTGGCGAGAGGAGAAGGTGATACTTTAATCAGCTGGGTCTTGTGTTGGTTTTCTGATTGAGAGTGAGAGAGTGAGTGAGTGAAGATGTTGCTCCTTACTACTCTATGTTGACGGTGGTATGTATTTGTGAGAAATCACTTGAGATAGCAAGGGCGTGAATGAGGTGAAGATATCCTCTTCACGGCTCTCCTTGACTGCGGTCTTTTTGTGGGGGAGTTATTATAGCAAGATTGTGGGAGGATAGGAGGTGTAGGCTGAGGTTGGCGGGTGTCAAAACTTTGCCTACGGGGCTTGGGCCCAAAGATGGGGCACCCCAGCCTGTAGACTGAGCTCGGCGGTTGTCAAAATTCGGCCTGCGGGGTTTGGGCCCAAAGATGGGATCCCCCCACGAGGAGAAGGTAGGGCTCGGCGGGTGATTAAATCCTGCCAGACTAGTTTCAGTTGGATGTACATGTGCCGTGGAGGCAGTGTACGAAGCTAAACTAACGTACATACAATTTTGATGGACCGAACATGTTTGTCGGCCCACCCTCCAGGGTTGTTGGAGGGATTTGTTATTTGTACGGATTATGTTGCTTCATGTATGTTCTATTTTCTGTTTGTATGTTGTAACTTGGTCCAGTACTCTGGATTTTGTTTCTTTAATTTCTTATTAATAAAACAGGATGGCCATATTCCACCTTTTCCTTCAAAAAAAAAAAAAAAATACAAAAACAAACAAAACTTTTCATTTTCGTAGATCGTGAACATGAGTCGTACCACCACGAGTCTTAAGTAGATCGCCTCTGTTTCATAAACGCAAATTCCACTTACCTTCTGGAACACATCAGAATACGCACATGTTTTTTTTTCCATTTTGAAGAACAGAACACATCCAGTTATGCATCAGATTTTAAAGAAAATCGAGACATGCAATATAATTCCAATGATCACCACCATTGTCTACACTTGCATTACACATGAACAAGATCTAGTTCAATTGGACGATCTTCATTCATGAATCAAGAATAGTAGACGCAGAAGCAGGCAAAACAAGATTATGGAAAGAACCAGAACTAAATAATTCAAAACTACAAACAGAACTTGGGTGTTTCTACAAATTAACCTCAACAGAGATTTCCAGAAAGATACTAGATATCCAGCAATTTCAAACAAAACTGACATCCCAGGAAAGAAAAAAAGAAGAAAAACAAAGAAATCCAACAGCATAAATAGGAAAAGAGAACTCATTCTTCCTCGTCCCCTTCGTTCTCCGCAATGTTGAAGTACCTCAACTCGTACACACTGCGGTCCTTGTTGGATGCAATCACTCGCAGCCAATCCCGAACGTTGTGCTTCTTCAGATACTTTTTTGTAAGGTACTTCAGATACCTGAGATCACAAACAAGAGATCACATATGATAAGTAAACATCAATGAGCAAAAGCAAAGAGAAACATAACCGATACTATTTACCATTGCACTAGGAAAACAAGTGTCATCGTCCAAGCCTTCTCCCACAAATGAGGTCAGATATGGAACGCAAGTTTTATCATCATCAAATTCATTACCCCGACTCTTATTTATGGCTAAAACTCATCAGCCAGAATTATGTGGAAAACAAAAGGGCTTGGCGTAATCCTAAATGACCAGTAAGGTATTCCGGTATTGACTATACAAGATTGAAGTAAAACACGTTACAAGTAGCCAAACTTAGCTAATGCCAATTGGAGGGGGTTACAAGTAACCAAACTTAGCTAATGCCAATTGGAGGGGATTATTGGTTTTGAAAATCATATATCCAGTTGCTATGGTAATTATTCAACCAAAATATTGAAGCAATATGAAGATTAACTGCCGTTTTCTATGCTGACAGGCTGATGCCAAAAAAAGGAACAACGTAAAAAGACAACTAAAAACCCCCAAAAAAACGTGAAGCATGTAAAAGACCTACTGAATTCAGCTCACTGGGTATCAATTAATACTAAAAATTACAATCTAATTTGAATGTATAAAAAAAGGATGTTCTTTGATTATGCAATCATTCCCGCAAACTCAATACAGGTCCGTAGGAACCATCACAATTGTCTATATATTTATGCATATGTAAATCATAAAGAATAGCATGTTCATTAACTAATTATTAGATTATCAAAAATAAATAAATAAATAAGAAAGAAATGTATGCTCACTCTCCAAACTCTTCAGAAAAATCTAAAGAGAGATTGAAAAGGAGATGATTGAGAAGGTTAGTTTTTGGCTTCAAGGAAACGAGTCGATCGAGCATTAAATAAAAGAGTTCGCCGACCAGTTTAAGAAGCATTAAGACAATGGATGATAAAGATTGAGTAAAGTTAATAGATAAGAAAGTAAATCTACAATAAAGATGAGAATGACAAACCTAAACCCTAGTTTGAGAGGAAGGAGGCTGATTGATCTGTTAGGGATTAACAGGCAGGAGATTTATAAGAAGGAAATTGATGGCTTCAATGAACACTTTTTACTGTGAATGAACAGTCAGGATTGAGCTTATTAGCATTTTATTAATTTGGGACCTCTGAGGTGAAACCAAAGGAAAGAAAAGTACCCTATTATATTATTTTTTCTTCATTTGGAACCACTGGAGACAACACCTAAATAAACCCTGCGTAAGCTTGTGATAAATGTTCCGTTGAGTGCAATTTGGTTCACATATTCAGAAACAGATTGCACCCAAAGGCCTAAACTGATACATATCTTGAACAATGAATCTCCTACCTATTATCCTCTGAAGCACGGATACTTCACGGAGGGTGCCATTCCCGTATCCTGTACGTCTCCGATACTCGTGTCCCCATATCCTGTACATCCCCGTGACCTGCATTTTTTTATTATCCAACGATTTGATACGGCTGAAACTTGTCTCACTATTTGATCTGTCTGCTTATGAACTTACTTTGTTTACTTGTGTTATTGCTTATGCTTATGAACAATTATTGTAGCCTTTATGGATTATCTTATTTATGTTTAATGAAAGATATTTACCATGTCTTATTAACAAGAGATATTATTTAGTTGTGTAATTATTCATATATATATATATATATATATATATATATAGCCGTATCCCCGCCGTATCCCGTATCCTACTTTTTTGAAAATTGTCGTATCCCCCGTACCCGTGTCCCCGTACGCGTATCGCCGTACCCGTATCAGTGCTTCATAGCTATTATCTGTCTTTCATAATATGTTTTGATGCACAAGTGCAAACAGAAAGTACTGATTCAACATGACTGACAGTTGTTAGATCATACGGACCATATAGGAGTTTCAAATAGAAAGGATACAAGGACACAACAGTAGATATATTCTACTATAAATATAAAAACAAATTATGAAACCAAACAAACAAATACTATGAAACAATATGTCTATAGACGACCCTAATAGACCTCAAACATATTTATATAATAATATAACAATCAACATAAAATTCTAACATGCTCTATTACTCTCGAAGTATTCTCGATCACACTCAAGTCTGTCAAAAGTTGCAATCAATTTACTGTTTCTATGCCAAATAAGATCGGGGCAAGGGATTCAAATTAAAAAATATTCTCGATTCTGCATAAAGTGTCTCAATTCAAGCAGAAAGTACACTGCAAGCACTGCACTGAGTCTTGGGTCAGAAATGACAACCCCAAATTATTTTCTCAACACCAACTCACTCAATTACATTTACATATCCAAGACCTCAACTTTCTCTGAAGTCGCAATCCAAACCACTCCGCATCAAACCCATCAAAATAAACCTCTAACCTAACTTCACATCTTTAACCAATGATACAAACCATATATTGTTACAGGTCCAATCCAACCCGGTGGTGGATTTTTCCCGTCGTCGGTACCATCGTCAACGATTGCGATGGTAGCAATGAAATCAAACACAAGAACAAGGAAAGAGAAGAGGAACGAAATTCAATTCAATTCATTCATAATAGGAAGATGGGGTTATAGTGTACTAATAGGTGAACCATAAGCCCGTGCACAACCCGTAGTAAACGGATGGCTTATTTACAAAACTCCTAACACATTTGCAGAAAACCTCTTAAACTAAAGATAATAACTGAAGGACTGATATTTTAAAGATACGGTTATTTGGTAGAACCGTATCAATTCTTCCCCCTTATTTTGATCTTGACCTCAAGGTCAATGTGACGACCTCCTTCAACACTAAGAGACCCATCCAATAACATCTCTAAATACAGGATAAATCCCAATATTAATATTATTTCCCTGTGTCCTCCTGGATCAAAGATGAAGTGCCAAAGTGCTTTGCAAAGATGAAATTCCAAGGCATACTTATAGCAAAGCCTCAGCATAAAAATGAGCAAATTTTAACTGCCTTGCAACCTTGGAACACAACCCTTTTCTTGTAGCTACAACAGCATCTTCCATGTCATCCCAGTCTTCTGACTTTTTGGCCCCAGGATCAGCAATTTCCTTTGGAATGTTATCATACCCCTCGAATTTCGTATCTTCAGGGTCAGGAATGTACTCCTTGTCATCCCATCCTCAGGTTTCTTGGCTTCAAGATCTTTGACTTGCTTTGAAGGGAGGCTATCCCACTCATCGTAGATACTTCCAGTTTGTTTCTCAGCATTGTCCATAAAGATACTATAAGTAGCATATGGGCGGATGATGAAAGTGTATACGTGACTTAGCTGGTCAATCTCACATGGAACATCCTTCTTAATCAAGTGATTCTTCTCATTACGAGTAAGAATAGCATAAACCTATCAGTGTCGTACCCACAAATATCAGGCCCAAACATGATATGTTGTAAGGGGTGTCCCTGTCAAACCTCTTTCGGTCCAAATCACCACTGAGGAGCTTCATGTAGCCACCATTTCCTTTCAGTTTCTCATACACCTCAACAAGCTTTGGGGTGAATTTACTGCAAGACCTATATAAGCTTAAGGCAAAGTACAAGACCACAAGCTTGCCTTCAAGCTCAGATACACGCTCCTGATTTCCATTGTTCGAAATAAAAAAGTAACGAGATGAAGACTAATACACTCCGAAGGGTTTGATTCTTCTTGGATTCCTCTGCATATGCTTCAATCTTCTTAATCCTCTCTTTGGCAAATGGAGAAGCATCTGATGGGCAGCCTCATCATTCACAACCGCACCATTTTTATCAAGAATTATGAGATGTGGCATCCCTTGAACATTGAATAGCTCATTAAGCTCCTCCCGAGTAGCAGAGTCCGAGAAGTGAATGGCGAGCCATGGTAAATACAGAGAAGTGTTCGATAAAAAATTCCTCATTTGCAGGATTAAGATTGCTTCCGGACGATTGCCCCGGAACAACTGTGTGCTGCATTGGAAAAGTGACTTTACCTAGGCTAGATAACCCATTTTCTTCAACCGGTACAGTATTCTGATCTTTTCCAGGGATGTGCTGCAATGAAGCAAGCTTGCTCTTCGAAACAACAATTTTCTCATCATCAACCGAAATAGAACCATCAACATACTCTATCGAAGTGAAGTCTTAGTGGGGTCAAACCCAATTCAAATCTTTCGCTAGTAGAACAATCGAGACACAATCATAGTCTAACAGAGTGTTGCAGTGGTACCGTTTGGGAACAATTAGCGAGGCAGTGATTGCAATGGTATTCTAGCACTTGTTCGGTGGTATGAAACTGCGAAACCTTGAATGTGAGGTTCGGATCACTCTCGAGCAAATCTGACTTCGCACGGGAATTCCATCGAACACTTGGCAGGTTGCTGAAATTTGTTGAAGGACGTGGAGAAGCTGTAGTGACGGAGTGTAGAGCAGCCTTCGCCGCCTTGTCCATGCCGTATACGGCGCAATGAGAGGGCAAAGGGCGATTCATACCCTTCTCTTGGAGGTACTCCATATATTGAAGGGGTATAGGATGTCGTTTAGCTTTTTCTTGGAGGTACTCCATATAATGAAGAGGTGGAGGATGTTTTCTAGCTTTCTCTTGGAGACTTGAGATACTGATACACCCAGTCTGATTGATGAGTACGGGCGATTGGGGGCGATGGAACCGAAGAAGCATTCGGCGAACACTTGGTGGGCGGTTGAAGTTAGAGGAAATAGGGCTGAAGTTTGATGAGTCCACTCCCTGGTTCTGTTGGGAATTTTGTCGAACACATGATGGGTTGCTGAATTTTGGAGAAGAGTCGCCTAACAATGAGGAGCCAAAGAGCAAATATGAGGTAGCAGTAGTAGCAATAGCAATAGTAGGGGAAGGATGTGTCGAAGTGCGCGGGAGAAGCGGTGGTCGAAGTGGAGATGCGGGTGATGGTGGAGAGCTCTTTGCAGGCGTCGATGTTTTAAATGATGGCTTCGTCGAGACTGGAGAGGTGCTTGTGGCCCTCCTTGAGCATGGATTGGATGCCGTAGGGTTGCATTTGGAACTCCGTGGATTTTCGATTTGGAGATCTAAGAGTTTGCAAAGGGTGGGTTTGATAATGGTGATTAGCATTGGTATAAATACCCGAAATCCGGATCCGACCCAGACCCGACATTGGACCGGAACCGACCCGGTCTATCCAGGTCTGGGTCCGGATCCTAAAATAGGACCTGTTGTACTTTCGGATCCGGGTCCGCTCAAAAGAGACCCAATCTGGACCTGGACCCATTAAAAAACCCAAAAAATCAACATAAAAATAAATATTCTTTCAGCATCCCTTCCCTCCTTCCTCCTTAATTCTAAACCTTCATCTTCTAAACCCAAAACTTATATTTTTTACTTCTCTCCTCTATTCTAAATCTTCCACTCGCCGCTTCCGCTCGCCGCTCACACTCCCGCTCCTACCCGAACGGGTAGGAATATTTTAATAGGACCCGAACCCAGAACCGGACCCGGTCCTCATGAGTTCGGATCCAATTTTTGGACCCGTAGGGGACCGAGTCTGGGTCCGGGTAGTGAAGGACCGGGTCCTCATGAGTTCGGATCCAATTTTTGGACCCGTAGGGGACCGAGTCTGGGTCCGGGTAGTGAAGGACCCGACCCGATACCAATGCTTATGGTGATGAACCAGTGCCGAAAAGGGGTGAAGTGATGAGGAGTCTGTTGTTTTGGGTGTTGGAGAAGGAGAGGAGGGAAAGGTGGACGTCAGAGGTGGTGATGGCAGCGTCGAGGTCGGGTTCGGAGACGGCAGAGGTGGGAGAAGAGATGACTCTGATACCATTTTTATAGGTCCAATACAACCCGGTTGTGGATTTTTCCCGTCGTCGGTACCATCATCGGCGATTGCAATGATAGCCATGAAATCAAACACAGAAACAAGGAAAGAGAAAGAGGAACAACAATTCAATTCAATTCATTCATAATAGGAAGTTGGGGTTACAATAAGTACTAATAGGTGAACTATAAGCCCGTGCACAACCCGTAGTAAAAGGAGGGCTTAATTACAAAACTCCTAACACATTTACAGAGAACCTCTTGAACTAAAGATAATAACTTAAGGACTGATATTTTAAAGATACAGTTCTTTGGTAGAACCGTATCACATATCCAAACAAGAATATATACAAAAACCTACAAAGTGAATCCAATAACCTCTACAGGAACTCAACATTCTATCAATCTCAAACCCTTCAACTTAACACTCCTCGACTCCTGTTCAAGAACTCAACTTTCCATCAATTTCAACCATTCCGCATAGAATGGTAAATAAAACATCCAATGCAGTCTCACGCAACAATCCTATTCTCTACCAATTCTAAATACAATAACCAAATCCTTAATTCCACATAGAAGCTCTCAACTTTCTATCAACCTCAATAATTCCACAACACTCTAATCCAACTCCTCCCAACCAATCATATTCATACCCAACCAAGAACACACACGCAACCCTCAATTCCATGTCCAAGAACTCAAACATTGCATCAACTCCACTCATTCCACAAACAACCCATTAACACCCCAACTCAATCATACCCAAACAAGTGAATATAACACACAATACAAACAACAAAGCCTTTTTTCCAACTATTTGGGGTCGGCTACATAAATCCTAGTTTTCCATTCTGTTCGGTTTAGCACAATATCTTATGTAAGGTCAGAAGCTATCATATTTTTTTCACCGTTTCCACCCAAGTTAGTTTAGGTCTTCCTATCCCTAACCCTACTCTCAATACTTATCAAATCACTCTTTCTAAGATGCGCACTATTAGATCTACGTGTGACATGTCCAAATCAGGTGAAGATACCACACTGAATACTATAAATGAAACAAAATCAGACTACCTCTTCGAGAACGGGCCCTGAGACGAAACAGTGATCTTGCTCTTCTCCCTATTCACAGCGACGGCATCTCCAAGCGCGCCGGCCTTGCCGCCGGCGACCTTGATCCGCTCCTGAAGGAACTTCTCGAGCGAGGCAATGTCCATGATCTTGTCCTCCACAGGCTTCGCGCAATCGATCACGAACGCCGCCGACGTAGCCTTCTTCTTCATCGCCGTTCGCGCCATTTGGAGGGAGAGGTGGTGGCGGCGGTTAGGGTTAGCGTTTTGGGAAGAAATAGAGAGGGGAATTTATATGGTATCGTTTTCACATGAGGAGGGAATTTTCGGTTATAGTCCTTGTGAAGTTTGTTAGTTGCATATTGGTGCTTTTTCTTTTGCACTTTTGATAAATTAGGTGTATTATTACTAGAAAATGGCACTAGTATGTTTAGCATTAAATTTTTTTTAGGACAAAAACCAAAGTAACTCCCAGGTACAAAATATTCATACAACGTTTGAAAAAATATATTGAATTATCCAATTACATTTCTACTCTTACTCTTTCATATCTCAGTCTCTTTTTTCTTTAACCAAATTTCAATCTCATCATCTTGCCAAACGTCGGCAGCGGTCGGCATGAGTTCGGTTTAGGGGGCAGCGGTAAGCAACTCGACTATCTTTTCCTTTTTCTTCTTTCCCCCAAAATTTAGGGTTTCTGAAATCAAAATCAAAATCAAACATAACCAAATCATCAAAAGAAGGAAAACCCATATTAAAACCCCTAATTCGAACTAACCCAACTCAGCAAAAGAGGAAAAAGATAATCAAAATTACTACAACCCTCTGACGCACCTATCCCGTCTTTTAATATAATGCTAGTTATATATTTGATTTGTTCTTTACTTTTTGTTCAATTGTTGTTCGTTGTGATTAAAAGCCAAAAGCCGCTTTGAGTTTAAGAGAGTAATAGAACTTGTTTTGATTTAAAAAGAGCTTAAGAGCTTCTTAAAGTAGGTTTTTAGTGGGTTTTAGGTAAGTGGGGAAACATATGGTACTTTAGGCACAATAAAAGTTGGAATCTGAGTGTTTTTTTAAAACATATTTTACTATCTACCTGGAAAGTTATTGTATAAGCTTTTTTAAAACACAATAATAACCTTATCGTGCCAAACATTTTTTTGTTATTAGTTTAGTTTTTTTAGATTTTTACTTGCGTTTAATCGTGACGATGGACTAGCATGTGCCGATAGTAGGTATGACTATGCACTATTTTGTCTTTATTAAACTAGCATGAGATTGAGATTTGGTTTTGTTTAATGTTTGAGAATGAAGAAATTATATAAAGGAAAAGAGATTGAGATATGAAAGGGTAAGGATATAAATGTAATTTAATAATTTAAAGTTAACGAAATGAGTTAACGAATGAATGAGTATAATGATTTTGCAAATGTTGTATAAACATTTTGTACTCAGGCCAAACGTTGTGGGGGTACTTTGGTTTTTGCCTTTTTCTTAAAACATGGTCTTATATTTTTACTTTTGTAGAACTGTAATATCCCGGACGGATATTATATTTATATAATTATTATTTTTAAAGTTAAAATATTTTTATGGAAATTACTCGGTTTTTCAAATAAAAAGTTATCTGGATATATATACTAGTCAGTATATATATGCATTGTATCAGTTTTGTGCACTTATACAAAATCTTCAAAAATGGGTTTTTGAGAACATGTCTGAAAAATTCCAGACAGATATTAAAAATTATTATTTTATAATTATTTTATTTTTATTTTCATAAATGAAATATTTTTGGTGGATATCAGCCAGTTTTGTTAATAAACATTATCTATACATATTTCATCAAAAAAAAACATTATCTATACATATATACTAGTTTGTATATATCTGTTTTGTATCAAATTGATACTGGAATCTTCCGAGCCGGTAATAAAATTATTTTATTTTTATTTCTCAGAATTAAATTATTTTTGTACAGATCGATTCGTTTTAACTAATAAAAATTATCTGTATAATCAGATATATGTACGTATTTGAACTGTATCGATTTCGTACGTTCGTACGAAATCGTGTAGTATGTGATTTGGGAAAGTTATCTTTTATTTTTGATCCATCATGATAAAATGAAGGGTTAGGATTGGAATAGGGTTTGATTGCAATTTTAAATTGTAAATAGATCCCCAATTGTTTTGAGCCACAAAAAGTGACATGGCTTCTTCTCAACCACAAAACCCTTCACCATTTTTCTATAAAACACCCCCTCCTCACCCATGGTTGGACATTTCCCCTTCTAGGATTAGAAACCCTTCATTTGTTTTGTGTGTTATCTCAATCTCATCTCATTCCACCTCTTCTACTTCTTGTTCTTCACTTAGTTTCATTTTAGAAAAAGATTGAGAAGAAAAGAAAAGAAAGAGAGGATCAAAATCAAGAGAGGGTTTTCATGGGTTTCATTTCTTCATGGTGTTCTTGAGGTGCAAGAATAAGGAGCAAAGAGGAGAAGACGAAGCAAGTTCTTCCTACACGATTTAGAGTGTGGGTTTCTCGTCTCATGATTGTTTTGTTTATTTATTATTGTTAAATGTTATTGTGCGAACAAATTGGACTAGATTCATGTGCATAATCATTTTATGGACTAGATTAAAGGGGTACATAAAGGTTGTAGTGGTAGAACACAAAATAGAAGCATAAAGATTCGATTTTTGAAGTTCTAGGGTTAGAATTATTTAACTAGGTTAAATGTAGAATTTTGACCCCAAATTTATTTTAGAGGTTCTTAGGGGTGTTATTACCATACTCAAATTTTTTTGGATTTTTCGAAGTTGTTTTAATGGGTGAAACGACCTTTTTCCCCAAAACAGCGAGTGTTGGGCAAAAACAACAACTTGCTGTTTTGGGGTAAATATCGGCTTATGTTCGAAGGGCTGAAATGTGATGTTCCTTACGGAATTTGGAGAAGTAAACAACTTGGAAGTTGAAGTAGACATTCTCACCTTTCCAAAATGCCCTATTTCGTTAGATTCCGATAAGAGGTACAAAAGTTATGGCCATTACAAAACAGAGCAGCCAGCTTGGCTGAGAATGCTCACTGTTTTGCTTATTTATTGTTTTTGAGCCTTTTACTTGCAGAACCTGAGGAAGTGACCAACTAGAGAGTTGTAGTAGAGACTCTCACCTTTCCAAATTGCCATATTTCGTTAGATTCCGATAAAAGGTGCAAAAGTTATGGACTTTACAAGACACAGCAGCCAGATTTTGACTAGAAGCTTGCTGTCTTGATTCTTTAATGTTTTCGTGTGTCTTACTTGTGGAATCCGAGGAAGTGACCAAATAGGAAGTTGTATTAGACGTTCTCACCTTTCCAAATTGTCATATTTGGTTAGATTCCAATAAGTGGAGTAGAAGTTATGCCTTTTACAAGACACAGCAGGCAGCTTTGGCTGAAGTGCTCGCTATTTAACTTGTTTTATGTTTTTGAGCCTCTTACTTGCGGAATCTGAGGAAGTGACCAACTAGGAAGTTGTATTAGACATTCTCACCTTTCCAAAATGTCCTATTTCGTTAGATTCCGATAAGAGGTGCAGAAGTTATGGCCGTTACAAGACACAGCAGCCAGCATTGGCTAAAGTGCTTGCTGTTTGACTTGTTCTATGTTTTTGAGCCTCTTAACTTGCGGAATCTGAGGAAGTGACCAACTAGAGAGTTATTGTAACACCCCGAATTCTAAAACAGACTGATTTCGAAGTTCCAGAGGATCTTTACACTTCTCTTCATACAATTTTATAAGGAAATGAAAACTTTTTGTTACATCAGAGTTTACATTTACATTACATATTTACAGCAGAAGCAATTTACAACAATTTATATGAATTGAAATGTACAAAACTTGAATCAATCTTTAATCAACATGCATTCTTTAGTCTTGTTAATCACTTTACCCTGCATAGAAAATGTGGACGCGTCAGTTGCTTATAGCCGACGAAATATTATACACGGCTATCTTCTCTATGCCGAAACAGTATAACGATTCTAAATACTTAAACAAACCACAAACTTGATCACAAACATAACTACAAGGGACTATCCTATAGATATCGTGTGTATGTTGTTGTCTCATACGCAGCTCACCTGGCTCGTATGTAGTTGTTGGTCTTATACGCAGCTTATTTGGCTCGTATGTATGTTGTTGTCTTATGCGCAGCTCGCCTGGCTCGTATGTAGTTGTTGGTTTCATACATAGCTTGTTTAGCTCGTATGTGTTTTGTTTACTCGTATGTAGCTTATTAGCTAGTACGCCATTTTGTTGAGCTCGTCTAGGGTGATATTAGTGCCCTAGGGGCCCTCGACCATCAAGACGTGTATTTATTTTACTCCTAAGGGACTGTGGACGAATCACTCCTCGTGTACCGTTAGATCTTAACTGGTGTTGGTTGATCGCGGACCGGAGCGTAGATGAAATCCAAGTTCAGAGTAGTAGCATGCGAAAATGTTCGTATTGCCGAGGTCTTGGATCGATAGGCCATGAACCGGATCCTTGGGAATTCTGGTAAGTCTAGGTTGAGCGCCTAGTAGAGTTATCTTGCGAAGTCTAAACTTAAGACATAGCATGTTATGTTAATACTGTTGTCATCCCTAGGATTGTTTAGGGTTAGTGACATCGTTAGAGTAGTAACTTATGGCTAATACTACTTAACCTTTACTTATTATTATTTTTTGCCGAAGGGAAAGAGTTAGTGTTAAGGGTGATACCTTATGATCTGACCTGTCTTATAGGCCAACACTAGGTGGTATTATTGGGTTGTTCTCTTCTTGTCAAAGGGATATGGTCTGTGCCTTATCACGGGTTGGGAGCACGAGATCCGTATCTCGTCTGTTAATTTCTGAAGTGCCATGATAATGGCGGGCAGAGCTAGGGGATGGACCCCGAAACTCCATCATGTTCTAAATCTAAGGGCGAAAAGCCATAAACTACGGTCTATCAGCTAGGGGCCACAGGGGATGCTTCGAGCTAATCTACGCTGCGAATACCACAAAGGTTCGTCAGATTTTTGAGTGAGGTCCGGTATGCCGGGTAGTAGTGGAAAACAGAGACACCATGATCAGACTACGAATGGTGGGATTATACCATTTTAGGGTAACCTCATCAGTCACGTTGTATCTTCAGAAACAAATTGTGCACAAGAGTAGAATTCATGGTGTGGATTCAAATCCCTATATATATATGAAGAATCAACTTGAGATGGGGCGTATGTAGTATGAGATGCATATTGTTCGAGAGACTTGCTTGCATTAGAATAAGAGCATCTTTGCATTAGTTAATCTTGCATTAGAGTCTAAGTCATAGCATACACTAACACATCAATTATATATACACGTTTCTCTTTTCATCAATCTGTTAGTTAAAGTTGAGAATTTCTGCATGCGTGTAATACCCCATATTTTAAAATAATGTTTTTAAGATTAATAAATGAATTAAAATAAATTTTTTTGTGATTTAATAAATATTTTTCTGAAAATTTATCTTTTTTTACAAGTGCAAAACAAGTGCAAATGTTTTCTTAGGAAGTTCAAAGTCAAAAATTATTTTGGGAAAAATCACTATTTATTATTACATATTATTTGTGAATTTTCTGGATTTTTCTGATATTTATTGGACATATTTGCAAATATTACAAAAAGAGAAACTTTTGTGCAAAATTGCCACTTGGAGTGAAACTCCAGATTTTCGGATTTTTGGACTGGGTATGATGCCTATTCAACTCAGAGGAAAATATTTTACTTTTTGTTTTAGTAAATTTGGTTTATTTTGCAAGTTTTGACAAAAAAAGATCTTTTTGCAAATTTGCCATTTCGAGGGGTAAAAGTGCAAATTCGTTTTCTGGGTTTTTCAAATAGTGCTGACTGGTATTAAGATGGTTGTTTTTGTTTTTATCTCAATTAAGTTGGTTTTATTTAATTTCCAGGTATATGGATCTATATATGTAAAAGTATATTTAAAATGAGTATTTTTGCAAATCTATTTACAAAACCCTAAAACCTATATTTCCGGCCTATTTAAGAGTGGGTGCAGCCGTCTCTTGTTGTGCTACACAACGATTTTTATTATTGCTGTTTTCTTGAAGTTTTCAAGCGAGAATTCTTGGTTTTCTTGCGAAGGAGGATTTTTCTTATTCTTTATTTTTCTTCGTTGGATTTCTTCAAAAGGTGAGTGACATGTTTGTTTTGTATTGTTCCATGTATGTTGTATGTGATGATTTATCTATTAGAAAGCATGTTAGGAGGTTGTATGAAGATATATTAGATCTGATGAATAGATGAGTTCAAAATTGAAACTTTACTTGAAATTATGCCTTTGATGAATTAAAACCCTAATTAATGAATTGTGATTACTAAAGAACCTAATAGAAATCATGAGTAGGTTGTTTTCCCTCACATACTTGCTGTTTTGACTTGATGAGAAGTGTTGTATGATGATATTGCATAAAATGGATAAAAGATTCCTTTACTTGTGTATAAATGCATGGGCTCTATTTGGAGGTTTTTCGTTGAGTAGAAACTTGATTAATAATTTTTATAATTGCTCATATGCATGGAAAAGTTATTGTGAATGATTGTGGATGAGTTTAATGGCTATTGAATCTAAGAATCAAGTCTTAGAGTTTTGAGAAGGGGGTTTAGAATTGGACCTATTCATTATGACCAATTTGGGGATTTCGTAATTTTGTGAAGTTTTCAATTGGATATGATTGGTTTTATTACTGAGATTAAATCTAAATATTTCTCTATTTCTAATTGATGAGTTCTGAAGTTTTCTTGGTGCACAAACATGTGTACATATATCTTATTCATTGTTTTCGAAGAAATTGGGTTTTCATGTGTTTTTATGGAATTTTGATTGGATTTTAATTGTTTTGGTTCCGATATAGTTCTAAAAATCTTACTACTCTTATTGATGAATTTTTGAAGCCTAAACTGATGCTAAAATTCGTATTTAAACACATATGTATATAAGATGTTGTTTTGAAAGATTTTCGTGGAAAACTCCTATTCCGAGATCTTGATATGTTTTGATGTGTTTTAATAACTCTTATATGTTATAAAAGTTACAATTAATCATCTAAGGAAATTAGTTCTTCAAATTTGTAATTTTACAAAGCGGAATCGTGTATCGATTTAAAACATGCACAAACCCGAAACAGCAGTCTGTACGTGTGACAGTCGACTGGTAAGTTTCGATAGTCGACCGTCGCGAACCTGGATGTGGTGTTTTCTTGGAGTTTTGGATTTCCATGCGGGACAGTCGACTGCCACTGCTCTGATTTATGTTTTCTTAAAGCTTTGGATTTTAAGCGGGATAGTTGACTGGCTACAGTATGCAGTCGACTGTCACTGCTCTGATTGATGGATTTCTTGAGTTTGGCTTTCACGTGGGACAGTCGACCGACCACCCTATGAAGTCGACTGCTACTGCTCTAATTGATGTTTTCTTGAGTTTTCTGATGCTTCTTTTGAAAGATTGTTCCTTCAATATTATATTGTTTTAAAAGATGTTTTGCTACAGATTTAAAATATTTTACAGAGATTTATATTGAAGCTTTAAATGTATTCTTTTGGACCTTATTTGAGTTATACGTGTTTTCAAAGGAATTGATGTTTTGTGATATTCTACAACATACAAATATGATTTTCAGTTATTTAATAGATTTAATATTTATTTGGATTCTGGAATTTTATATAAGATTTGGATTTTTGTTGATTTAAGAAGTTTCTTCATATAATCGTTTTGATGATGGATTTGTGAGTTTTATTGAAAGTTTTGGTCTTGATGGATGAGTTGTGATTTCTCTAGAAGTTGAGTGGGAGTCTTGTGAATCGGCAGATGAGGTTTGTGAATTTAGACTTGCGGGGTCTTGGGTTTGCTTTGTAGAATTAAGTCTGGCAGGATACACTAACTCTAGAGAGGGGGATTTGTGTTTTTAATAAAAATCAACTTAAGGACATGCATTAGTGGAGATGTGATGGAACTTGGGAAACGTAAGTATATGCTCTGGTCTTATTAGTCCAACGGATGCATTCCAGGACTGTGTTGTTCTGTCTCGAGAGGACATTTGTATGTTTGCGTGTCGAGGGTCTGCAGGCCTATTCACGGAGCATGCAGGGTGCATTCGTGTGTCGAGGGTTGGCAGACCTATTCACGGAATGTACTTGGTGTATCTACACGTCGAGGGCCTTGCAAACCTATTCATGGGGTACACGGTTGGGAGGTCTTCAGTTGTTGAGCTATTCTTACATGATGCATACGCGTCGAGGGCTGTGGTGCCTATTCGCGGAATATTCTGGATCTTGTTTCCATCACCATAGTAGGATTAGTTGCATAATGAGGGATTTAACCCTATAAAGTGGAGAACGATAAGGGCTTGTACCGGACCTATGTATTGTGGGATGCATAGAATCCGACAAGTATGTATTAGAGAGTCAGCATATAGCATTGATATTTTCTTGACTTGGTTTTATGCTTGTTGTTTCCTGTTTTCCTACACTTGGTCTAGTTTCACTTGATGTTTTCATGTCTTATTATTTACTATTTCATATTCCTTCATGTTTTCATGTTTTATTTATTGTTATTTCTTATTTCATTTATTCATGATGTTAACACATGTTGCTTATGACTCTATGTCTCATGCTTTATTTATGTTGTTTTCTTTTAATGTCACTCACACCGTTATGGCTAACCCCTGTAGTTTTGGGGGTTAGGGTTATCTCTAGCCTCATGTTTTACAGGTAGGTGCTTATAGCTTGGAATTTGGATGTTTGTGCTAAATTGATATTATGGCTTATGTAAATTGTAAAAAAAGGTGTTTGTTACTACTGATTTCGGTGTGGGGGTAAATAGATAAGATTTGTGAGTTCGAGAAAACCTGAACAGCTGATCCAAGCCTTCTTACTCCCGCCGCAACCTGCAAGGAAGTGCGAGACACCGGGGTTGATTCCAGCGACGCACCCTCCGACGTTCTTGTCAGTAACCAGTGGTGATTAAAGAAAGAGCTTAAGGTGGAGAAAGAGTGATTACCTGGTCACAGTGGCAGAGGGGAGGTATTTATAGTCGCCAAGGGAGTGATTAGAGGCTTGATTCCCTGTGTAACTACTAGGAGAAAAATCCTCACAGTCTGTTTAGGAAACTAACCCCTGATTCCCGGTGAGAGTAAATCAGGCCTGTTGACTTGGTCAAATCAGTGGCCCTGATTTGTCTCTTGTTGGTCTGGGTTCGCCTCGGGTCGGGACCCGTACCCAATTGGTGTGGATCCGTTTGTGGGTTATTGGACCTGTGCGAGGGAGATCCAGTACCCGCTTTGGATCCACTTGAATGCGAAATTACTTTTTTACCCCCGAGCTTCAAGATTCGCGCCCAATCTGGACGGTTCCGATTTAACCCCATTTTTAGCCATATCACGAGCCCCCCACTCCTAAAGACTGAGTGTGATCAGCCTTTAAGGAGTAGTTTGACTGTTTTGGTGGCTAGTGGAGTTGTATCGGAGTCTGAATGGAGGAGTTTGAAACTCGAGGGGGGTAGTGAGGTGATTTTTTGATGCCATGTGCTGTTCTATAGCCATATCGAGTATTCGACGGCTTTTATTTATTCTTTCGAACTATTTATTTAATTTTGCGGTGTGTTTACTAATTGTTCGGGGGCCTTAGCAGTATGTTCTAGGCAATAATTGTTCGTTCAGGGGCTCAAAAATATACCCCCGAATTTCTAATTATTTTCTAGAATTTTTAGTTAATTTTCCCAAATTTTTAGCAAATTTTTCGCAGTTTTTAAATAAATAAAATGGTTTAAATAAATAAAAAATGCGATTAATACCGATTTATGACGTGGCTTGATCTGAGCCGCTGATCGTGGACGAGCACGAATTTCCGAGAGACCCATCGGCTGTTATCGCTCGGAAGCTTTTTCCTCCGTTTGCGAGCTCGGAAAGGTACTTGCTCGGTCACTGACCGGAGGGATAGGGGCTAGGCAGGCCGAGCGACGTGGCGCAATCTGAGCCGTCGGATGATGGCGTGAATCCCAAGAAAACGTTATCTTGACTTTTAGCGCACACGACGCAATCTGGGCCGTTCATCATTAGAAGCACGAATTTCTGAGAGATTCGACGATGGTTATCGCTCGGATGCTTTTTTCTCCGTTTGCGAGCTCGGAAAGGCACTTGCTCGGCCGCCGACCGGAGGGATAGGGGCTAGGCAGGCCGAGCGACGTGGCGCGATCTGAGCCGTCGAATGATGGTGTGAATCCCAAGACGGGCATATTCTTTAAGAAAACACTATCTTGTTGTTTAGTGTCCTCGGAAAGATCTGGGCCGTCTGATCGAGATCAGGCACGAAAGTTGAGGAGAAAGTGAGTTTTCTCCGTTTGCAGGGTCGGAAAGGCACTTGCTCGGTAGCCGACCGAAGGCGTGGGGTCTTGGCAGGTCGAGCGGCGTGGCACAATCTGAGCCGTTGGATGATGGCGCGCATCTCAAGACGGGCACATTCTTCAAGAAAATACTATCTTGTCGTTTAGTGTCCTGGGCAAGATCTGGGCCGTCTGATCGAGATCATGCACGAAAGTTGAGGAGAAAGTGAGTTTTCTCCGTTTGCAGGGTCGGAAAGGCACTTGCTCGGCAGTTGACCGAAGGCATGGGGCTTCGGCAGTCCGGGCGACCCAGCGCAACGAGTTTCGAGATGATCCTGTTCCCAAGGGCATTAATGGTGCCCCGGGGTTTGTGCGGCGTTCCACCTTCCCTAGGTCATTAAGGATGATTCCTTCAATTAATGCGTGGCGTTTCAACTTCCGATGGTCATAATGGCCAGATCTTGGAGGAGAGCTTATAAGTACCCCACTTCCTTTGTCATTTCAATCGCAACAATGTAGAGTTTCAGACCTTGGAGGTATTTGCTTTGGGTAACTTCTCTTTCGAGATCCGAAGGGGTGGTTGCTCTTTTGCCTGGTTCTTCTCCAGCTCCTGATGGCCCCAAAGTGGATGTCAGGGTCGGGGGAGAATGAGGCAGTAGTGGTGACGACCGTAACCCGGACCCGAGGGATGAGTTACTTCGGAAGGACGGGTGGTCACTCTTTTGCCTTGTTCTTCTGCCGTTCCTGACGGCCCCAAAGTGGGTGTCAGGGTCGGGGGAGAATAAGGCAGTAGTGGTGATGACCGTAGTCCGGACCCGAGGGATGAGTTGCTTCGGAAGGGCGGGTGGTCGTTCTTCCACCATCGTCTTCTCCTGACTCTGACTGCTCCAACGTGGGTGTTAGGGTCGGGGGAGATCACAGTAGAAGAGGTGATGACTTGGGTCCGGATCCGAGGGACTGCAACAGCTTCAGAATGATGGGTCTCCTCCCATCTCTGTCTTCCTTCCGGGCTGATGGCTTCTAATGGAGGTCAACCCGGAAGAGTTAGAGATGGGGGGAGTGCCGATCTGCTTTTGACCGGGCCCCGTGGGTCGGCGGAACACCGACCGAGACGTGGGGCCTGGGGGGCACGCCGAGAGCGGTGCCTTAAAACTTTGAATTAAAACTTTTCTGGTTTCTTCAGACAGAGGTGGGACATGGAGGAAGTGTAGGCAATCCGAGCGACTTGACGCGATCTGAGCCGTTAGATGGCGACGCGCATCTCGAGACGGGCACATTTCTCGAGAAAACACTATCTTGTCGTCTAGTGTCCTCGGCGAGATCTGGGCCGTCCGATTGAGATTTTACGCGAAGGTTGAGGAGAAAGAGAGTTTTCTCCGTTTGCCAGCTCGGATTGGTACTTGCTCGGTAGCCGACCGGTCTCTTGCCGGCGAGGTCGGATTGCGTGTTGTTCGGCTCCCGGTCCCGTTATGCCGAGCTAGTTGACTTGCTGAAGAAGACAGTTGTGTTGGGCCTTCGCGACGTTTCGAGAGCGGCCCAAGAGTCGCGCTTTTTCGTTTGGAAGTCCAAGGGACGTTCCTTTTTTACTATAAATCTCCACCCCCCCTAATCCAAGTTTCATTATTCACTTTTGCTCTCTCTCGCTCCTGTTTTTACTTTCACCCTCGAAGTTTTCAGCTCCTTGGTGGTGGTGCTAGCTGTCGCGGCGAGGCGTTCCTTGTCTCCGGTGAACTTTCCGACCGAAGCTGTCACCTCGAGGTCAGTCTCTCTCCCTTCTCTTTTAGAAAATGGTTAAGATTACATCCTCGGATGAGACCCCCGCCTCGGAGCAAGCAGCAGGCCGAGGGGGTAAAGGGAAGGAGGTGGCGGAGCCGACCGATCAGCACGTCGTACGTCCGGATAGAGAGGGCGAGGTGGCCGAGCCGCTTAAGGAAGTCGCGGCGGCGTCCCAGAAGGGTAAAGCGGTGGTCACGATCGTGAAAACGCCGAAGACAGCGGGAGCGTTCGGTCGACAGCCCATTGCTCTGTCGAGCGTGGGAGGCGTACGGGACTATGCCGAGGATATCTTGGAGAAAGTGACCCAAGGCACGGCTAAGTTGGTGGAGGAGAATGAACCGAGAGAGCTGTCCGAGGTGGACCATACCATCTCGTCTCTAACGGAGGCCGACCTTCACCTGATCCGAAAGGGCTTCCGGATCCCTGCCGACTACGGACTGCTCCTCCCCGGGCCGGGTTTCCGAGCCAATACGAAGTCTTCGTCAGATGTGTGCGTCTTTCCGGTCGACTCCTTCATCGCCGGACTCCGCTTTCCCCTCCACCCGTTCGTTGTTGATGTCTTGACATGGTACGGTTTGAGCCCCGCCCAGCTGATGCCGAACACATGGAGGCACGTCATGGCATTCGTCCTCCGGTGCCAAGAGGTTGGTGCCGAGCCGGGTATGTTTCTCTTTCGGAGCCTCTACCGACCTTGTCAGCCAAAGCGAGACGAACAAAGGTTCTATCTTTCGTCACGAACGGGCGTGAAGTTGATCGAGAATCTGGACTCGATCAAACATTGGAAGGAAAAGTATTTCATCATCCGAGCCCCCGCGCCGTGGGTGATACCGATAGTTTGGGCAAAGGATGACCTGCCTAAGCGAACCAAGAAGGAGCCGGTGCTGAGTGACGAGGAGACAGAGGTCCACAAGAAGCTCCTCGCCCTGCCGGCGCTAAGCTGGAAAGATATTACCGAGGAGGATCTATTCCGAGGGGGTCTCAGTCCGATCGACCCTAGTATACTTCTGGTATTTATACTCTTTGCTTAAAGTTCATGAAAATTTTTCTAAGTTTTTTCATTCGGCTTGTGCAGAGACGATGAAGTTGGACTACAAAGCTCTAATGGCGAAGGCCAGGGCGGCAGAGCAGGAGACGAAGAAGAAGAGGCCTTCGGCGGGGCCTCAGGACGGCCGAGCCTCGAAGAAGCCTTCGGTCGCGAAGGTCCCCGACCAGCCGAAGGTTGTTGCGTCGGAGGCTGGTTCCGAGCAGGGGGAGGTCATGGTCCCTGAACCTCCTGCTTCAGGGGCGCCGACACCGACCTCGAAAGGGGATGCTCCCGGTTCGTCGAGCGGTGCGTTCGGCGTGAAGGAGGTGTTGTCCCTCCAAGTTCCGCCCCTCACTGCCGAGGCGGAGAAGATCTTGACCGAGCGTCATAAGCAGATCTTCGTCCCCGACTGGCAGGTGATGAATGTCGACGGCTTCTTGGGCGACGGCAATATCTACATGGAAGCGGTGAGGCACCTGCCGACTCCAAAGGATCGAGCGACCCTGAAGACCGGGCTAGCAGGGGACGCCGCGATGTAGATTGCTCGGAACACCATGTCGGTAAGTAGGCCGAGCTCTTCCTCATCCAAATTTTTTTCTGAGATTTTTCTAAGTTCTTGGGTTCGTGTCCTAATGTGCTGTTCTCCTTTCAGACCCTCTGCCACTTCAACTTCCTGCTCGAGGAGTTCGCGAGCAAGGAACAGGAACATGAGCGGGAGAGGGTGGAGCGTGTCAAGGCCACGAAGCTGCTTGATGCCGAGCAGCTCCTCTCGGCAAAGAGGGGTGCCAAAGTGGCGGGACTGGAGAAGCAGCTGGCCGACGCTATTCAGCTGTCGAAGGACACGTCAACCAAGTTTGAGGCTTCGGAGAAGGAGGTTGCCGAGCTGAAGGAGGAGCTGGCCAAGGCTCGGTCGGAAGCGGAGAGGGCTCGGAAGAGGGCCGAGAAAATCAGGGCGAAACACCGGTCTAAGGTGAAGAAGGTGAAGAAGGCCGTGCAGGAGGAGGCAGCGCAACACATGCTTCAGAACATGGAGGACGCCTACGGTCGAGCCTTGCTCCACATGGCCGCCAGGAACCCGGGCTTCGACACGTCTTCCTACCGTTTTTACGACCCCGTGGAGGGGGAGGAGGAGGTTCCCCAAGAGATGCTCGATCCCGAGGGAGAGACAGAGGGTGTCGAAGGCCCAGGAGAGACCGAGGCCGAGGATGAAGCGGACGACGACTCCGAGGAGGGGAGCGGGAGCGAAGACGGAGACGAGGGCGATGGCGAGGACAAGGCCGGGGGGTCGACGGACCCGAACGACAAAAAGGTCGACCCCTGACTCGGTTGTCTCTTTTTGTCTTTCGTTGTTTTATTTCTTTTTGTAAGCCTAACTGCGGACTGGCCACCGCTCTTGTAAACTTTCTTCTCGGTTTTGAATGAAAACAGTTTGTTTGGCCAAGTGTTGAGTCTCGGATTTTGTGTTTGATTTGGCGTGGAATTCTCCAAGTGTTGGGTCTCGGATTTATCTCTGATTTTCAGGTAAGGTTCGGTCCGATTACGGAGGTTGCACACCTTCGTAAGGAGCTGGCCAAAACGAAGGGTGAGCTCTCGAACAGCCGACAGAGGCGGTTTCTTATGCTCTTGAAGCTGGAGGAGACGAAGGCAGCTGTGCGGAAGTATTGTCGCGAGTTGTGGCAACTGCGGAAGCAACCCCAAGCCCCTTGTCCCGAAGGCGAGGTCGAGCGGCTCCGTAGAGAGCTTACTGCCGCCGAGCGGAAGAATGACGAGCTTTTGGCCGAGGTCCAACACATGGAATTAGCGGAGAAAGAACGCTCGGCGGCGGAAGAGAAGCTAACTTCCGAGCTAGATAAGGCATCGGCTGAGCGCAAGAGGTTGTTGGCCGAGGTCGACAGACTCAGAAGGATCACGATAGATAGGGGGATCGAGGTCACCCACTTCCGACGGCTCGCGACCGATGGCGCCAACGTCTCTGGCTCGTCAAGGCCTTCTCGTTTGAAGAAGTTGGCGAAGGACGATGCTCTGAGAGACAGAATCATTGAACTGGAGGAAGAGGTCGCGTCACTCAAGCCTATGCCGGAGAGGGCTAACGTCCGCAGTACGTCGTGCACTCGCGAAGAGAGCGAGAGAGGGATTTCCTTTTACGAACTCGCGACCAGCTTGCCTGCGGCTAGGCGGAGCCCTGCCGACGCTCAGAGTAGCGCAGCCATCTCGTCGAGTGGTGCCTCGGTCGGCGCCACAGTCAAGGTCAGTGGCGAAGGGGGGTCACGCTTCGTTGGTTTGGAGTCGAGTTCGGAGGTCAGGCCTCGTCGTCCTCGTGTTTCCTTGAACCGAAGCGTTCCACTTCCGAAGAGGCCCTGACCGTGTCGTTTTGTGTTTCTTCTGATTTGTTGCAAAACTTTGTAGTAGAGTCGGTCTTGTTGTATGTGGAGCTATTATATATGAATTTGAAAGTTTGATTGGAAAATTCTTCAAGTGTTGCGCCTCGGAAGTGTATTGAAACCTTGCTATTCATTTTCCCTTCTTTTCAGCTCTTGGTGTCAGACCAATACGCCGATCCCAACGGCTCGGACAGTGAAGCTGATGCCGAGGTGACCTCAGGGGGGACGAAGTCGCGCTCGTCGAAGTGCCGAGAGCGGCATCGTGGAGTGGAGCTGGAGTTACGTCGAGCTGAGAGCGAGCGGGCCCACCTTCAGTCCGTCCTCGGCCAACGAGACGCCGAGATCCAACGTCTGGAGAACAGGTTCATCGAGGCGACCCCCGTAGGGGAGGACGACGACTCGCAGACAGCTTTTAGTAACGCTCTCGGGTTCAGTGTATTCGGCACAATCAGTCGAAGATATTAGCCGAGCGGGACGATTTGCTCTCCGAGATCCATCACTTACAGACTGTGGAGGCGAAGCTTCGGAAGGAGGCGGAGGAGCTAACAGCTGAAGTGGAAGGGCTGGCGACCGAAGAGATCAGTGAAGACATTTCTGTTTGAGGACCAAGTGTAATGGGTCGGCACTGCTTTGTATTGTGTCCTGATTATTAATAAAATCCCTTTGTGGCTCTGCATACTTATTTTGCTTGTGAGTGTGTTGGCCATGCCGAGGTCCTCGAGCCGAGCACATGGTGCCGTCGGTGAGAACCTCAAAGCGAACGAGCTCCTGACGGGGCGGTACCTTGTCGTTTAGCGATTCTGACAAGATCTGGGCCGTCGGATGTTGGCGCGAATCTCGAGGCGGCTCAGTTCCCAAGAAAACGCTATCTTGTCGTTTAGCGTCGGTGGCAAGATCTGAACCGTCGGATGTTGGCACAAATCTCGAGGCGGCTCAGTTCCCAAGAAAACGCTATCTTGTCGTTTAGCGTCGGTGGCAAGATCTGGGCCGTCTGATCGAGATCCGACACGAAAGTTGAGGAGAAAGTGAGTTTTCCCCGTTTGCAGGGTCGGGAAGGCCCCTGCTCGGCAGCCGACCGAAGGCGTGGGGTCTCGGGCTTCGGCTGCTAAGCAAGATTGCTCGGATTATGTGGCCGAACATTGCTTCGGTATCCCTCTGCTTGTGAAGCTGAGGGGTGGCCCACTCCTAGTCTGCCGCGAAGCAAGTGTTGGACTCCGGGACCATCGGTGTAGTTCAACGGTTGTGGGAGCAATTCCGAACGACGATCTACCCCTGGCTTGTCCGGGGGCGAGCCGAGGAGGTAAAGTCGAGCCGAGTGTTGGACTCCGAACCATCGGTGTAGTTCAACGATTGTGGGAGCAATTCCGAACGGCGATCTACCCCTGGCTCGTCCGGGGGCGAGCCGAGGAGGTAAAGTCGAGCCGAGTGTTTGACTCCGAACCATCGATGTAGTTCAACGGTTGTGGGAGCAATTCCGAACAGCGATCTACCCCTGGCTCGTCCGGGGGCGAGCCGAGGAGGTAAAGTCGAGCCGAGTGTTGGACTCCGAACCATCGGTGTAGTTCAACGGTTGTGGGAGCAATTCCGAACGGCGATCTACCCCTGGCTCGTCCGGGGGCGAGCCGAGGAGGTAAAGTCGAGCCGAGTGTTGGACTCCGAACCATCGGTGTAGTTCAACGGTTGTGGGAGCAGTTCCGAACGACGATCTACCTCTGGCTCGTCAGGAGACGAGCCGAGTAGGTGAAGTCGAGCCGGACATGGACTCCGAACCATTGGTTGAAATCAAAATTTAAAAAACAGATGATAAGAGCGGAGAGAAGCATGCAAATTCATAAGTATGAAAGAGCTTTCTTTATTGATAATCGACGGCGAACCGTTTTACATATTACAATTTATGAAAATAGGTTACAAGTCAGAGGAGAGGAATGGCTCGATATCCTATGATACTTAGAGCGGCGCCGGGGCGCTTTCTTGGTATTTTAGGAGGTGGTCGGCATTCCAGGTCCTCGGAATCTCTCTGCCCTCTAGATCTTCCAGACGATATGCTCCGGGCCGAACTACCCTCGTGATCCTGTACGGCCCTTCCCAGTTCGGAGCCAGCTTGCTCTTCTGGTTGGGAAAGGATATGGCCAGCTTTCTCAAGACTAGATCCCCTTGCTTAAGGTTGGTGGGTCGGACCTTCTTGTTGTATGCCAGCTCGACCCTTCTTCGGTAATTCTGCTGCCGAATCGACGCTCTTTCCCTCAGCTCATCTATCAGATCTAAGTCTGCCCTGAGGTCCCTGGCGTTCTGTTCCTCGTCGTAGGCCGCGAGCTGAGGGGAAGGTATTCCGACCTCAAGGGGTATCACGGCCTCGGACCCATAGGTGAGGTTGAAAGGGGACTCGCCTGTGGGGGTCCGCTTGCTCGTGCGGTAGTTCCATAAGACGTTGGGGAGTTGGTCGACCCATAAGCCTTTGGAACTTTTGTCCAGCCTTTTCTTGATGCCTGCGAGGATCTGCCGATTAGCGTTTTATGCCTGCCCGTTCGACTGAGGGTGGGAGACGGACGAGAAGCGCTGCTGGATGGCAAGGTCGTCGCACAGAGCTCGGAATGCTACGCCAGTGAACTGAGTTCCGTTGTCCGTCACGAGGACACGGGGAATGCCGAATCTGCAGATGATGTTCTTCCAGAAGAATTGTACCACCTTGTTCACGGTTATAGTGGCGAGGGGTTCGGCCTCGACCCACTTCGAGAAGTAGTCGATGGCTACGACCAAGAACTTGAACTGCCCCGGAGCCGGAGGGAAAGGCCCTAGTAAATCCATCCCCCACATCGCGAAGGGGATAGGACTTGATAGGGAGGTGAGGTTGGCTTGAGGGAGGCGACGGATGCTGGAGTGTCTCTGACAAGAGCCACATTGCCGAACGTGTCGCTCGGCGTCTTGAAGGAGGGTCGGCCAGAAGTATCCATAATTCAAAGCTTTCCGAGCCAAGGACCTGGATCTTGAGTGTGCCCTGCCAATGCCCTCGTGGAGCTCTTGTAGAGCGTAGTCGGCCTGTTCTGGGGAGAGGCACCTTAGGTATGGTCGGCCGTCTATTTGAGAGAATGAGCGTTTGTACAAGATACCCTCGACCAAGACATACCGTTCGGCCCGGGTTCTGACTTGGCGTGCTTCTTTGGGATCCACGGGCAGGACCCCGTCCCTCAAGAATTCCACCAATGGCTTCATCCAATTATCTTGCAACATGACCGGCAACGACTCCATCGAGCCGGGTGTCTCGTCTTCTTTGCTCGGCCTAGAGAGGACCTCGATCAAAATGGTCTGTTCAAGACCTTGTAGGGAGGATGAGGCCAACTTGGAGAGGGCATCGGCCTGCGAATTCTCCTCACGAGGAACTCGTTGGATGAGCGCCTCTTCGAACCGGCTCATGAGGGCCCAGACCTTAGCGAGGTACTTCACCATCCGCTCGTCTCTGGCCTCGTACTCGCCCAAGACTTGGTTCACGATAAGCTGGGAATCGCTGTGGATTCGAAGGCGCTGCGCCCCAGCACTTCGTGCAAGTCCGAGGCCAGCAATGAGTGCCTCGTACGCCGCCTCATTGTTCGAGGCCTTGAAGTTCATACGGATTGCGTACTGGAGGACGAAGTCGTCAGGGCCGTTCAGGATGATACCGGCGCCACTTCCTTCGTTACAGGAGGAGCCGTCCACGAAGACTGTCCAAACGGGGGGTCCATTCGGGACGTGGCCGACTTCAGGGATGGTGGACTCTACAATGAAATCGGCGAGGGCCTGTGCCTTAATTGCCGTCCGAGGCTGATAAGAGATGTCATGCTGGCTCAGCTCTATGGACCACTTCATTAGCCGGCCCGAGGTCTCAGGCTTGTGGAGGATCTGCTTTAGGGGTTGGTTGGTGAGGACAACGACCGAGTGGGATTGAAAGTACAGCCGAAGCTTCCTCGCTGCCATGACCAGGGCGTAGGCCATCTTCTCTATCTTCGGATAGCGGAGCTCGGCGTCTCGAAGCACCTTGCTCACGTAGTAGATGGGCCTTTGGGCCCGGTCCTCCTCTCTCACCAAGACAGCACTTAGGGTCTGCTCGGAAGCAGCCAAGTAGATGAAGAGAGTCTCGCCCGGGACCGGTTTGCTGAGCAGAGGAGGGTTCACCAAGTAGGCCTTGAGCTGGTCGAACGATTCCTGTTGTGGTTGGTCCCATTCAAAACCCTTAGCCCCCCTGAGTGCTTTGAGGAAGGGGAGGCACTTTTCCCCAGACTTCGAGAGGAACCGGCCGATAGCGGCGAGCCGACCCGTTAGCTTTTGCACCTCCTTGACGTTTCGGGGCGGGGCCATGTCCAATATGGCCTTGATCTTCTCGGGATTGGCTTCGATCCCTCGTTGGCTCACCATGAAGCCGAGGAATTTTTCCGAAGAGACCCCGAACGCACACTTGTTCGGGTTCAACCGCATGCTTTGTCTCCTCAACACGCCGAATGCCTCCTGGAGGTCGGTCACGTGGTCAGTGCCTCGGATGCTCTTGACAAGCATGTCGTCAACGTACACCTCCATGTTCCGGTCTATCTGGCTCTAGAAGACCTTGTTGACGAGGCGCTGGTAAGTGGCGCCTGCGTTTTTCAACCCGAATGGCATGACCCGGTAGTAGTAGAGGCCCTGATCGGTGATGAAGGAGGTCTTCGGAATGTCCGTAGGGAACATTCAGATTTGATTGTAGCCGGAGAAGGCATCCATGAAGCTGAGGATCTCATGGCCCGAGGTGGCGTCAATGAGGGTGTCGATGTTCGAAAAAGGGAATGGGTCCTTCGGACACGCCTTATTCAGGTCGGTTAAGTCGATGCATATTCTCCAAGAGCCGTTGGACTTCTTGACCATTACAACATTGGAGAGCCACTCGGGGTAGTTTACCTCCTGTATGAACTTAGCCTTCAAAAGTTTATCCACCTCTTCCTTGATGGCCTGCTGTCGCTCGGGAGCGAATTTTCGTCTCTTCTGCTGAACCGGTTTGCATCCCGGCTCGACACTTAGGCGGTGGACTAGCAACTCCTCGGAAATGCCGGGCATATCCGCGGCCGACCAAGCAAACAGGTCGCGGTTATCCCGGATGCATTTAATCAGGTCAGAGCACAGCGCGGTCGGCAAGGACTTGCTGATGAGGAACTTTCGGCTCGGGTCCTCGTCCGAGAAGAGCACTTCTTCTAACTCGTCCGTCGGCTCGGACGTTGGCCGAACTTTCGGCTCGGGGATTTCTAGTGTCTCGAGCGAGAGCACCGGTCCCCCAGTGGAAGTCATGTAGCACTTCCGGGCTGTCTCTTGGCTTCCCCTGACTTCCCCTACTCCCGACCGAGTGGGGAACTTCATTTTAAGATGGTACGCTGAGGGGACAGATTCCAGGGCGGCTAGGCCAGGTCGACCTAGAATGACATTATACGCGGCCGGGACGTCGACGACCATGAAGTCCATTGGCTCGGTCCGGGTAGTAGGGGTGTTTCCAGCAGTCACGTCTAGGGTTATTACTCCCTCGACAGTTACTAGGACCCCCATGAACCCGTGGAGTGTGTAACCGGCCGGCTTGAGACGGTCCCGAGACAGCTGCAGGCCTCGAAAGGCCGAGAGAAAGAGGATGTTCACCGAGCTCCCGTTATCTACCAGGACCCTCTGCACCTTGAAGTTTGCCATGCGAAGGTCGATGACGAGGGCGTCGCAGTGGGGAGTCCGGACCCCTTCGAGGTCCTCGTCGGAGAAGGTCACCGGGACCCCGAGGCCTTTGGGAGGAGGAGCGCTGTGTACCGAGTTGACCTCTCGGATGAAGGCCTTCCGAGAGGAGTTGGAGGAGCCTCCCATAGGCCCTCCGTGGATGAGGTGCAGTACCCGTTCTTCCTCAAACTCGGGCGTCTCCTCGCGCCGTTCGGAGCGCTTGTTAGCCCCCGAGGGGGAGGAGTGCTGCGATCCGCCCGATCATTTGCCTTTACGAATTTGGCCAGTTACCCCCTCTGGATGAGGGCCTCTATTTCATTTTTCAATGCCCGGCAGTCGTTGGTGTCATGGCCGTGGTCCCTGTGGTAACGGCAAAATTTCTCCTTATTCCTTCTCTTAGCCGGGGTGTTCATCCTCGGAGCTGGAGGGATGACCCCCTCCTTCTCCACTTCCATCAGGATAGTGGAGACATTGGTGGTGAGGGGCGTGAACTTCTCGAACCTAGGGGAAGGTCGGCGCTGACCGCCGTTGTCCTTCTGCATCTTCTTCGATCCCTCCCCCTCGGTCGCCTTCCTCTTCGATCCGGAGGCCGATCCTCCGAAGTTCGGGAGGCACTCGGCCTCTTCCGCCCGGATGTACTTCTCGCACCTTAGGAGAAGGTCGGCAAAGTTGTGCGGGGGCTTCTTGGCGAGGGACGACCGGAGGTTGGAGTTGAGGACGTTCGATTGGAACGCAACAGTCGCCACTGACTGGTCTAGGGAGGCGATAGACCTGACTTCTGCGGTGAATCTCTTGACGTAGTCCCTCAGTTTCTCTCCCCTTTCCTGCCACAGGTTGAGCAGGGAAAGGCTCGTCTTCTCGGCTCGCCTGCTACTCACAAAGTTAGTAATGAACAGCGTTTCGAACTGCTCGAACGAGAAGATGGAAGAGGGGGCGAGCCTGGAGTACCACTCCCGAGCCGACCCCCGGAGGGTGGCGGGGAAGGTCTTGCAGAGCATAGCGTCGGAAGCTTGATGGATCAGCATTAATGTCTTGAAGCTTTCGACGTGATCAACTGGGTCGGACTCCCCTGAGTACGTTTCAAACTGCAGAGGTTTGAAACCCCTCGGTATGGGGGCCTCCATGATCGACCTAGAGAAAGGGGGTCTGCTGGGCCGGACGGTTCCTGCTCTGGACTCCTCCTCTCTGTCCATGCGACCAATGCGCCTCTCCACCTCATGGAGACGGCGGTTGAGGGCATCGTCCCTCCGCTGGTAATCATACGATCCCCCGGACTCTTCTTCATAGGAAGGGGAGCGGGGACTACGGTGCTGGTAGTCCTGGGATCGGCGGGGACTATACTTGCTGCTGGCGACTGGGAGCCGGGATAGGACTTCGGGATCGGCGACGAGGACTGGGAACCCTCGGGGGCGTTGGATCCCTCTGGGCATTTTGGTTGTTCTGCCGAAGGATGAGGGCCTGCAGTACGGTGTCTTGAAATTGTAGGAACTCGGCACGAGTGATAGGTGCGTCATTGTTCCTCCGATGATGCCGATCCGCGAGGGAATGCGGCCTCCTCCTTCGGCGCTCGGGCGATGCTGCTCGGCCCCTTCGGTCCGGAGACCTTCTGCCGTCTCGGCGGTGAGGCGACCGCTCACCATGATGCTGGCGGGAGGCTCCCTCTCGGGCCCGCCTAACGTCTAGGTGGGTGCGGAGGTCCTCATCTTTTTGGCGGTTCAGGTTCGTGTTGCGGAGGTCGGGGTGATGAGAAGCCATTGAATCCGAGGATTCGTTATGGACCGAGACATGGTCCGGGTTGAGGGGCTGCTTCTGCCTCCGACCGTTATGACCGGCAGGGCCATTGGTTGGTTGCTGTTTGGGAAGAGGAGGTTGGCCCTGCTGGGCCGGTGGAGGAAGTTCGGGCTGTGGAATAGGATTGACAGGGGCTTCCTCTGTAGGATCGGCAGGATTGGTCCCGCGGTTGGACCCTCTAGATCTGACCTTCTTCGGAGGCATGGTTGGAAAGGACGACAAGGAAGAGGCTGAGGCTATTCGTGTGGTTTTTCCCATAGACGGCGCCAATCTGTTACCGCTGATTTCGGTGTGGGGGTAAACAGATAAGATTTGTGAGTTCGAGAAAACCTGAACAGCTGATCCAAGCCTTCTTACTCCCGCCGCAACCTGCAAGGAAGTGCGAGACACCGGGGTTGATTCCGGCGACGCACCCTTCGACGCTCTTGTCAGTAACCAGTGGTGATTAAAGAAAGAGCTTAAGGTGGAGAAAGAGTGATTACCTGGTCACAGTGGCAGAGGGGAGGTATTTATAGTCGCCAGGGGAGTGATTAGAGGCTTGATTCCCTGTGTAACTGCTAGGAGAAAAATCCTCACAGTCTGTTTAGGAAACTAACCCCTGATTCCCGGTGAGAGTAAATCAGGCCCGTTGACTTGGTCAAATCAGTGGCCCTGATTTGTCTCTTGTTGGTCTGGGTTCGCCTCGGGTCGGGACCCGTACCCAATTGGTGAGGATCCTTTTGTGGGTTATTGGACCTGTGCGAGGGAGATCCAGTACCCGCTTTGGATCCACTTGAATGCGAAATTACCTTTTTACCCCCGAGCTTCAAGATTCGCGCCCAATCTGGACGGTTCCGATTTAACCCCATTTTTAGCCATATCAATGTTGTAAAAGAAAAAGATTGTAATTCAAGGTGTTTTGTATTCTGCTATGTTTTGTAAACAAGTGATGTAATAAAAGTTGAAATAAAAATTATCTATGTTTTTGGCTATGTTTACTATTGCAATTGAAGTTGATGCGGGGAATTGTGCCACGTATTTCTGAGATATCATATTGGAAATTCGGGGCGCTACAACATGCCTACGGCACATCTTCGGAACGATACAATATAAGAAAAGTCTTGTAAATAGTTTAACAACAATTATGTAGCTCAAGTTTAAATAGTATGACAATAATTAGTTGTAAATAAAAATCCATCTTTCCATTAGTATATGTTGAAAAATAATTATAAATGGAGGTATAAAATTCAACTTCTTAGATTTTTTAGGGTGAAAAATGATGAAATTTAACTATTGAGGAGATATTTGCTATTTTCAATGTAACATGAGCAATAAAAAAAGCATAAAAAGTCTGAAAATTTACAAACCTAAAATCTGGAAAACTAAAAATCTAAGGTAGTGTTCTTTTTCTCCACTTATAAGAGATTTACCTCTTGTAAGAGGTGGTCCACCTCTTACAAGAGTTTTTTTAGCGTTCTTTTTTTTACCTCTTATAAGACATATTTTCCAAAATCTCTTATAAGCCTAAAAGACTTCTAGTAACCTCTTTCAAATTCTTATAAGACTTCTATCACTTAAAAAGTCTATATTACCCCAGAGTCTATATTGTAATTGTTACTAATTTCAAAAAGAATTTCCTTTTATATGTTTTTTATTATATTCTTCGCCTTTTTATTTTTAAATTTATTTTTTTATGAAAAAATAGAAATCTGAACTTGTTTTTTCTTGTCTTTTCTTGTCCAAAATATTTGAACTTATTTTTTAATTTCAAAAAGAATTTCCTTTTATTTTTTATTTTATGAAAAAATAAAAAAATAGAAATATAGAAATTTATTTATATATTAGTAATTTGAACTTATCTTTTCTTATTCTTCATCTCACTATTTTTATACTTTGGGGTAATATAAGCTCTTGTAAGAGGTGAAAAAAGAACAGAAATATCTTATAAGAGGTTCTTATAAGAGATTATTTTTATATAAAAAGAACACCTCAAAAAGAGGCTCTTACAAGAGGCTCTTACTGTAAATCTCTTATAAGAGGCAAAAAAAAGAACAGTATCTAAGTAAATAGAGATAATGAGAGAGAGAGAGAGGAGAGAAATAAGAAAAAGTGATGAGAGAAGAGAGAGATAGTAATAAAGTAACGAGTTTTTTTAGTTTTTTTTTTTTGGGGGGGGGGGGGGAGGGGGCGAGATTTGATTTTGGGGGAAACACTTTTTGGAGGAAAATTATGTTTTCGGAGGGTAAATCTGAGCCGTTGATTTTGTTTCAATTGAAGGGGAGCCACTTGATAACTTTCTTTGTGTTTTATTATATAGATATTTCTTTTGAAAAAGAGCTACAAAAATGAGATTGAGTAGGTCCTAAAATTTCCATGTATTGTAAACAATGTACAACTCATTGTCAAGGTTGATTTTGGCAATCTTATGAGCTCCCAAATTGAGTGAGTGCCTCTCGTGCTTGATCGTGATGTTCGAGCAATGTTTAAGGAGCTGTCTGTGCTAGTTGATGATATGTTTGATGTGCCAATGTAGAAGGGATTGCTAATCGTTGATCTATTTTATCGCATTTGCTCAATTAGTGCACAATGACTTGAAGGTGAGGACACTCGAATGAAACGAGCATCCCTTCTCGAACTCAGGGCCGGCCCTGAGTTTCCGGGGGCCCGAGGCGAAAGACCCTAATAATTATTTTTGGGGCCCATAATAACAATATATTTTTTATGCAGAAAATACGTGTATATATTTACAAGAGATACAAATTTGGGGCTCCTAAAATTACAAAAAAAATTTGGGGTCTGAGATAGCCGTCTCACCTGCCTCAAGATGAGGGCCGACACTGCTCGAACTACAGTTGCTTTGGCAAGCTCAACGTCTCAATACGGTTTATATTCAAATGTACAAAATATAGAGGGTGATTATGACTCTTGTTTTGTCTACGGAAGAAACACATTACGGTTCAACAAGTTTTCACTTCAAACTTATCATCAACTTTACAAATAATCTCGCGACTTTTATTTACCCATAATTTTTAAAATTAGTGCATAAACTTAGTGATTGAGCGCTTTTATTTTCGGTTGCATGAAAACACACGATATATATAGTAGAAAGTAGATTTATAAGGAGACTAGATTTGCTCGTGGCCACGTGCCTACGATACTTCTTCAGAACGATACAACATATGAAAAGTCTTATAAACAGTAAATCAACAATTATGTAGCTAAGTTTGAATAGTATGACAATAATTAGTTATTAATAAAAGTCCATGTTTCCATTAGTATATGGTGAAAATAATTATAAATTAGGTATAAAAGTCCATGTTTCCATATAATATATATATATATATACTAGGTTTTCCCGTGGACACGTGCCTACGGCATGTTTCCGTGAACAATACAGTATATAAAAGGAATATATTTTCAATTCTTCCAAGAATACATATCCATCAAGTTTGGCCATAAATATAACATAGGACATCTATCTCACTGTTGGTTATCAGGTCAAAGATAATCAAATTGTATTTTTGTATTGCTTTTGGCTAAGTGTATGGTTACTATTGTCTTCGGCCAATTATTAACGAATTGAGGAATCTACTTGGATTGAATTTACAACCCACCCAAACCAAAAAATACCTATCCGGTTCATTGAAACACACATTTTCAGAATCACCATACAATGCTATGTTTATATGACATTAAGTCGAAGGTTATAGTCCTTGTAAATGGCAGACTGATAAATTTTTAGTGGAATTATTTACGATTAGATGTTAACTGTACCAATCAATTTAGCTGGGCTATTTGGGATGCTATACTTTAATTATTTGCCTTTGTCTAGTTATTCAAATTTCAATGATTGTACTTTGGAAACTAAACTGGTTATTCTAAACAGATACTGTACTTCAGGGAATACAAAAAATTCTATAGATCTTATTTCAGGGAGTACTTCAGGGATGCAGAGTTATCATTTTTCCCCATTTCCTATAGATCTCAAAAACATCAAATAATTCTAACTCAAAACAAATCTACAAACCTGTGCTCGTCCGCAGTTCAAATAGAGCTCCTCCCCCCACCCTTGCTCAACCTATCATGCAACGAACCATTTCCTATATATCTCAAAAACATCAAACAATTCTAACCACACAATGCACAAAACGAATCTACAAACCTGTGCTCGTCCGCAGTTAAAATAGAGCTCCTCTCCCCACCCTTGCTCAACCTATCCTGCAACGAACCATTTCCTATAGATCTCAAAAACATTAAACAATTCTAACCACACAATGCACAAAACGAATCTACAAACCTGTGCTCGTCCGCAGTTCAAATAAAGCTCCTCCCCCTCCCTTGCTCAACCTATCCTACAACGAATGCCTCAACGCTCCTACACCAACAAAAAACAACCAATCATTGCTCAAGTCCAATACACACTTGCATAAACTTGATCACTAACAACACCACCAAGTCAGATCTGACTCACTTGCAGCCTACGGGGGAGAATGGAGCGACAATCTCCCAAAATTTCAAAAATTCAGAACCAAAAAATTCCACAAAATTCACAAAAAAAAATTCAGAACAGTCGATTTTCCCACGCCCTAAGCAGACCAGAATCGAGATTAGCGCCAAATCAAGAAAATCAACGAATCGAGAAGAATCTGAGTACTTACGATGTTGCTAAGGGCGACGACGTTGAGGAAGGTGGAGGAGTGCTTGGACGATAGAAGCTTCGGTGGGGAGACGGTGGGTTCGCTAGGTTTGGTGGGTTCAGTGGGTTTGCTGGGTTGAAAAGGAGAGAGAGACGGTGAAAGGGGGAGATGGTGGGTCGATGAGAGAGAGAGAGAAACGGGGGAGGGGAAGAGAGAGACAGGATCGATGAGAGAGAGACAGTGAGAAAAAGAGAGATAGAGAAGGGGGGGTTATTTCAGGAAGAGAGGGGAGGGGGGTTTGAAATTGTGGGCGGAAAATGTGTTTTGTGAAAATCAATCTGGGCCTTTGATTTTAGGAAGATTGGATGAGAGCCACTTGATAGCTTTTTTTATAATTTATTATATATATATATATATATATATATATATATATATATATATATATATATATATATATATATATATTTCTATTGTAAAAGCAAGAATAAGAAGAAAAAAATCTGTCCAGAGCCAATCCTAACCCTTCGTTCATTTTGTTGATCAAACTGATCAAAGGCTATTATTAATTTGTGATCGTTTATTTAATTTTTATATTTAAAACTAAATATAAATAATAATAAATAATTCCACTTTCTCCCTCCCTCTCCCTCTGGGGTACGCCTCCTTCCAATCTTTCTCAAAACCCAAACCCTAACAACTCCAATCTCTCTCAAAACCCAAAACCTAACCCCAATTTCTCTCCAGATCCTGACGCGTCTCCTCGAAACCCCCAATCCCTTCGATTCCCCCAAACCTAACCCATATCTTGTCCTTCCTCAGCCTCCGCCGCCTCCGTCGCCGCGCTGCCGCCGCCTCCGCCGCCGCTGTTCTCGCCATCCTTCCGTCCCTTCGGAATTGCCCTCCCATCACTGCAGTATAGCCACTCTCAACCTCCTCCCCTCTTCACCACAATGAGTTTTTTTTCTTCTGAGTAGTCTTCTTCTTGTTCTTGGCATGCCTATGAAATTTCTGCGTGCTCTGTATCAATTTTGCTAAAATTATAATGACGCTATTTTGACTTCCGAATTGAAATCAATATTATAAACATCATACTATATAGATGACATGATCTACCTCTTCTGTCAATATCATACTATATTGGTTTCACCAAACACTTCTTTCAGCATTCGGTAGGCTTTGGTCCAGAAATTGAATTTAATATTACCAAAACTTGCGGAACTGAAAAGTGAACAAGGCATAAATCATTCATTCAGGAACCAATCCAACAAACCAGACACTTAGACCATGCCATATGTTAGGAACTTCTTAAGTGGATCAGATTGAAAAGAGCATACTCACCAAATTATTTTGAAAAGCATGGATGAAAATAAGAAAAATCTAACAGTCAAAAACTTCCATGTCCTTCATCCACATGAAGAAAACATGTGTGCAAAAAGAAAAAAAAAACATGAGAAAAGTATCACATTTTTTTCTCGTTGAGAGGAGAAAGTATCACACACGTGACATTATGAGGTAGGACATCATGTGTCTTGGTGTGGGAAGGGGAAGGCAGGGGTTGGGGTGGGTTTTTCAAATAAACGGAACAATCCAAAAAGGGATAGGAAATTTATACTTGAAATGGATGTTCATGATTTAATTTATTAACAATTTGATGATATATATATAGATGGATGGCTAGCCACATTTCTACAGGAATCACCAATTATAGTTATTATTGTAAAGAAGTACAAATATAAGTTTATGCATCCATAATATATTCTAAGTTGTTTTTTGCTTTTTAGGTTAACCTAGGCTAAATGTAAGAGATGTACATAATTCTTTTAACCAAAACTTCGTTTCAAATAAGGTATATGATTTATCTAAGGAAGATTATGTGAATTATTGTTTGTAAATAGCTCAGCTTTGGAGATATTATCTTTTAATAAAAGTAATTTCAACATAAAGCTTAATGAAATCCTGACCTTAACCCAATTAAGTATTGCCATGTCATTTTTGTGTTTGTGGCCTGTATCTAAGTTGAAATGCACTGAATAATCTTATGGTGGGGAGATTTACTCGTGTCAGTCAAACCAACCAATAGATACCCTCTGTAGCAGTCTGATTATGTGAACAATATATACCTACCTACCTCTATCCAGTCCAGTATGGCCTATGCATATTGGACTTGTCCGACACTAGAATTTATAGTATGAGGTAACTATTCACTTAGGTATTTGACAGAATTTTTGAGAAAGTAATTGTCCTTGATTAGTGTTATAACAAAGTTATAGAACTATTATCTGTTTTAGCTCAGTTTTTTTACTGTAATTTTGATAACAATATTTAGTGAATTTTTTATGTTTGGAAAATGGACACATGGTATCTTCATTCTAGCAAGTATGCGTTAGACTTAATTGCATTTGCAATAAGTAAAATAGTAAATACCACTGTAACTTGTTGGATAGCAGTAAAGTTGGGCACAATCAATACATACGAGATGAGATAGACAACCTTTTCTTTTGGCATCACCCTGCATGTAGTAGGGTGAGGTGAGGTAGTATTTCAGTAGAGTGCTTCAATATTTTGGTTGAAGAATACCTCATATGTAAAGTTTTGAAATCATGACATCCCACTGATCCTATAAGTGTGGAGAGTTTTGTACCATGAACTAACTACCTGGTGTCATAATAAATAAAAAACTTGACCAGGCGAAATTGGGTGGCTAAGTCACTGAAGTAATTATTGTATAGTTTCAAGATACTCGAAGGAATCTTATTCATAAATCCATACTAAAACCTGATGAGATGAATCGTGGTCACTGTTCAGCAGAATATGTTCACTAATTTAGCTTACTAAGGAAAACATGGAACTGGTCACTAATTTTTGTATTTAAATGCTTGGTCAGTTTTTTTACGAGACTGCAATTAAGTGTTAAATGGCAAAAAAAGTAGTTGTCCACCTGCCAACTTGCTGGCAAAATTATATGCTATAACTAAGCTTTAAATAATGACATAGGCTGCTTTTAGTTTAAATGCTTATGTTTCCAGTGGTGTTGTTTTATTTTCTATGAGATTATACATTTTTTTAATGGTATTTCTTTATTAGTAACTAAAAGTAGGAGAGAATTGGCAAAAAGAAAATAAAACTAAAAGTTGAGGAGAGGGGGACCCTCAAGAGAAGTGAAGGAGAAAAATGGAGACAATGTGCTGTAATTGTTATATATATCAGTTTTTTGTATGATTTTGATTGATGATATTTTGTTGTCATTTTATATGTTTGAATCTTTCTTATAAACATAATTTGATTGTTGGTGTAATGTTGCTTTGTGTTTCTGAATGTTCAGATGGCAATGATTACATCGAACAGTGGCTGTCTTCGCTCGCTCCAGAACATGTGATAATCCTAATCTAATTAGTAATGCGAGCTTGGCCTTGTTAGAGATGCTTCACTCTTTTTCAACATCCTTTGCTGGTATGTAGTACTAAACCAAAAACGATGGAAAAAAAACATTCCAAACCCAGAAAAAGGAGAAAATTAAATGAAAAAAGAAATGTTGAAGAGAGCAGTGGGGTTGTTTCTTGTTTCTGGAAGGAAGCTGAAGAACCGAAGGCAACTCGAGGTGTGCAGCCTTGTCAAAGGTTGTACATCTTTCATTCTTTCTTTTGCTTGGAGTGGTGGAAGATGAGGGCCAATTTGCTTCCTTAATCTCCTCCCCTTGCTTTATGCATGGAACCATGTACATATATTAAAAACTCTGTGTGAACAATTTGTGTGTAAATATCTTTGTATATATTTGCCGGAATCATCCTTTTGCTAAATTTTCTTGCATATAATCTTGAAAAGTCCAAGCTTGTTAGCAGTATTCATAATCATCTTTTTAAATATTTCTTCAGCTATTATTGATACCTATCATTGTGTATTACATGTTGCCAATCCTATTGAATATATCTTTGTGATTAATAATAATGGTTTTGGTTCCATTTTTTTATCAGTCATCTTGCTTTATTCTTTTCCCTTCATTTGGCTTTGACTGCAATCATGTAATGTATAAAGAATTAGTGATAGTGCAAGCCACACTATGGCTGCCTTTTGAATAGATTCCAGTTCTATCTTTCTGCTGTTTTTATAACATTTTAGTGGGCAATAATTCGATCCTTCTCTTTGTGAGCATATATGGTTGTATATGTTTAATTCTAATTGGTTCTTCATATGAAGTCCCAATTTGGTAATGTCTATGGTTGCTGAATACAATAAACCTTTACTTACTCCTTGCTAAATCAGTAACAGGAAGTAGGAGATGATCGACTTTAACGGATTCACGGTAAACCATAAAGTGCTTTGAGATATGCATGACTTGCATCAGAAGGCTGACAGTCGTTGGTTTCAGTAGTGGCAAATGAATGCTTGCATTTATATAACTTGGAAGTGTAGTAACTGCAGCTACTTGTAACTTAGAATAAGTAAGTGCAACTACTTGTAACAAACTGAATACCCCCTTTGACGAAGGCTTTATTTACCTTACGACTACTACAAAAGATTCGAGTATTTTTCATCGGTTACATCTCAGATCTGTTGAAGGGTTTAAGGAGGGGAGACAGCCATTTCAAAGCACAGAACAAATCATAAGATAGACAATGAAGGTGGATGACTGAATGCAATATTTCTGACATGTTTCAGTTATGTAAGCAAGAGCATATGCAACGAAGAAAACCATTGCAAATTAAGCAGAGAACAAGTTCAATGAGGTTTATAAGATAAAAAATGAATGTTAATGACTGAATGCAATATTTCCTGTAAATAAGAGCGTATGCAACGACAGATCTGCAGCCAGAGCAAAGTCTAGGTAGGAAATTGGCATTAAAAAAACTTCAATTAGGTGAGTCAAGAGCATATCATTTTACAGTTACGTCTCAAATTAAGAGAAGCAGGATGAAGTTCTCAGACAAGCTACTATGCCTCTCTGAGTAAGAGATTTACAAGCGCAGGTTTGTGCAAACACTAAGGCGAATATAGTTCAGAACCTCAATGGATCCTGAACATAATACTTGATGTGGCCAAATGGTTAGCAGTGAGGCATGACAATGGAGAATCTGATAAGCCTCAACGACATATAGCAAAAATGAGGAGAGATGAAGGGTCAAGGACATAGTTTTTTTTCGGATTTGTGCCCTTTGGAGGCTATTTTGCCAAAATTTCCAAAATTTTGGCTTTTTGGTGTTGCTGTCGTTGGATATGAACCCAAAATTTGGATTGGGGATGAATAGTGGTATGTTATATTTGACAGGAAAAATAGGTTTTCGCAAAATATAGCCGACAGAAGATGATCTTTCATCCGTTTAAATCTTTCGTCCCATGATTTTTTTTAAAAATATCAGACGGAAAATGATTTCTTGAAATTGGTGGGACTGGAGATCATCTCCTGTCCTTAATCCAATTTGAAAACAAATATATTTATAGAACTAGGCCTATACATCCCATTATGGATATATTTCCATCTTTTTTGTTTTTTGAATTAAAAAAAAATCGACGGAGGGTGTTTTTTTCTTTCTTTCTTTTTTTTTTTTTTTCTGAGACGGGGAATGATTTACCATCTTTCGAGTTTTAAGTTTGAAAACCCAAAATTTGGGTTTGAACGACTGCAGGACAAACCCAAAATTCCTATTTCTATATGCTGAATACCCAAATTTTGACATTCAATGACTACATATGCTCTTAACTTCTATATATTGGGAGTGAAATGTGGATCGAGGAGAGGTTTGAGATGCCTAGGGAAGAAGATTGCAAAGTCAAGCACGTTTGCATATGCCTAGAATTGGATTTTGAGTTGCAGGTCTACTTCGGATCTCAGGTTGGGTGGATTTTGAGTTGCAGGGTCTACTTCGGATCTCAGGTTGGGTCATGTACAACTACGATCTAAGGCAAATCTCAATTATATTTTATGTGAATTTTAAATTTATATTTGTCACAGGAAAATTAATTCCAATAAGATTTGGTTATCTCTTAAAGAATGTTTGAATGTTTGAAGAATATGGGTCTGCTAAATGCAAGTGTGCTTAAATAAAAATTTCAATATTTATGTACACCGAGCCACGTGCACTTGGTGCACGGTAAATTTCAACTAGTATATATATATATATATATATATATATATATATATATATATAGAGAGAGAGAGAGAGAGAGAGAGAGAGATGTTGGGTTTATGTCTTGCATACGATATTGGATAAGAAGACGATAAGATGATGGAGGGACAAAGGCGATTGGAAATGGAGTGGAGGCAAGAAACAGTCAGCAGCAGCTACAACAAAAGTTGCGGTCGACCGTCCCTAATGAGCGGTCGACCATCCCATGCAAGAAGTCTTCCAGAGGGGAGGAAAGTCGACCGCCTTGTTGGTGCGGTCGACCGACAACGATGCTGATGGGTTTCGGGCTTGAGTCTAGGTAATTTGTTAAAAGCCCAACTTGTTCTTCAAGTTAGATCGTGTGGCTTCTATCGTAGGGTTATCTCTTATGTAGTATCCAATGGCTATTGTAACAAGATATGAACTTAGGGTTTGTCTCTAGATCTATATAAACAATTGTAACGGCTCATAGATCCATGATGATTCTATTGAGTGCTGCATAGAAGAAGAGAGTACTTCATGTGAGAGGGTGAGAGAGTTCTCCATTGTAAGCAGCATCAAGTTCCATTAGGCTTGAGAGAGGGTCATGGTGAGAATTATAATATTCTTGTATCTTCTCTAGTTGAATAATATCTCGGTTCTTTCTTCCCCTGATTAAGGCGAAAGCTCCAATCGGGACAATTCTTGTGTGCTTTGTGTGTTTGGTGTGATCTAGTCTTACTTGGTGGTTTGTGTTGATTGTGTCAAAGACGCAACAAAATCCTTATAATTTCCTAACAAGTGGTATCAGAGCAATCAGGATTCGTGGGTTTGTTTGAGTTCCTTGGAAATGGCAGATCAAAAGACGAAGATCAAGCAGTTTGACGGAAAGTTCAACTTCAATCTATGGAAGGTGGACATGTATGATGTTTTGGTTCAGAAGGACTTGCACCTTGCCCTAGAAGAGAAGAAGCCAACCGACGTGAAGCAGGAGCAGTGGGATGAGATTTGTTTGAAGGCATTGAGTTTAATCCGGTTGCAATTGGCGGACGAAGTCAAGTGTAATATTCTTGAGGATAAAAGTGCGGCGAGTCTATGGGCGAGACTCAAAACTGACTACTTGGGATCGTCGTTGCTAGATCGGATGTATTGGAAAAGGAAGCTGTTTAGGTTCTCAATAAAGGATGGTACCCATCTTCAAGATCATATTGTGGATTTCAATAAGATAATATCTGAACTGAAGGCGATTAATGCTGATGATCTTAGCGAAGAGGATAAAGCTTTCAACTTGATTTATTCACTGCCAACTTCTTATGATCACTAGATAACTACCATGCTACATGGGAAATTGGCCAAGAAGACACTCACTGTAGCCGGGGTGATTAAGGGTCTGAAGGAAGATGAACTAAGAAAGGAGACTCATAAAGAAGGGTCTATTTCTTTAGGGTGTTTTACGGTGAATGGTGATACTTCAATTGGAAGGGATGCGGTACACAAGGGTAAGATTCGTTTTTCATTACTGTAGAGGAGTTGGGCATTACAAGAGAGATTGTCACAAGTGGTTGAGTCAGAAAAGTGCTACTACAGAAGGGGAACAAGCCCATATAGTCAGTGCAACTGAGTCAAGTAATAATGTCGATTATTGTCTTCTTGTTTTAAGTTTTTTAGATGTGGATTCAAGTTGGTATCTTGATTCGGGAAGTTCTTCTCATATTTTCTCCGAGAGGAAGATGTTTTCTACTTACAAGTCATCAACAAGCCGTAGTGTGAGAACGGGGAGTGGTGAGATTTGTGAGGTAGTGGGTAAGGGAACAGTTGAATTGGAGACGCCAGATGGTAAAGGGTTCACACTAGAAGAGGTCATGCATATTCCTTCGATACAGTAGATTCTTATACCTTGGGTACTCTTGATGCTCGTGGCTGCAGGTACACAGCTTGAAGTGGAGTTTTGACAGTTTGGGATAGTCGTCGTAAGGTAATGAAGGGTAGGAGGGAGATTGGGCAGGGTCAGCACAACCTCTACCAGCTTTGTGGGATCAGAAAAACTCATCCGAGTGTATGGAAGCCCATTGTTCCTAAAGCATCATCTAGTAAGCCGTCACTAGAATTATCGACGCGAGACTGCAACATTCGAATACCATTGGAAAGTGGAGAGAGCCTTGATGTAGGTCGAGTTCGTATGGAGGGTGGCACCTCCATGATTACATCTACATGGGTGTGCTCTTGAGGGGGGGCATACTGCTGGAAGAAAACAGGAGGAGGTTTGTTCAACTAGCAGGAGAAGCCATAGAAACATGTTGTTTACAAAGCGGAGAAGAAAGGTCTAGAAGAGTTTTTAAATCACACAGGTATGGATTCATGCGTATGCAATCCAAGGGAGAGATTGTTGGGTTTATGTCTTGCATACAATATTGGATAAGAAGACGATAAGATGATGGAGAGACAAAGGCGATTGGAAATGTAGTGGAGGCAAGAAACAGTAAGCAGCAGCTACAGTAGAAGTTGTGGTCAACCGTCCCATGTAAGAAGTCTTCCAGAGGGGAGGAAAGTCGACCGCCTTGTTGGTACGGTCGACCGACAACGGTGCTGATGGGTTTTGGGCTTGAGTCTAGGTGATTCGTGAAAAGCCCAACTTGCTCTTCAAGTTAGATCGTGTGGCTCCTATCGTAGGGTTATCTCTTATGTACTATCCAATGGCTATTGTAACAAGATATTAACTTAGGGTTTATCTCTAGATCTATATAAACAATGGTAACGGCTCATAGATCCATGATGATTCTATTGAGTGCCGAATAGAAGAAGAGAGTACTTCATCTGAGAGGGTGCGAGAGTTCTCCATTGTAAGCAGCATCAAGTTCCATTAGGCTTGAGAGAGGGTCGTGGTGAAAATTATAATATTCTTGTATCTTCTTTAGTTGAATAATATCTCGGTTCTTCCCCCCCCCCCCCCCCCCCCCCCCCCCCCCCCCCCGGGATTAAGGCGAAAGCCCCAACCGGGACAATTCTTGTGTGCTTTGTGTATTTGGTGTGATCTAGTCTTACTTGGTGGTTTGTGTTGATTGTGTCAAAGACTCAACAAGATCCTCATAATTTCCTAACAAGAGAGAGAGAGAGGGAAAGAGAGAAATAATTAAATAAATAAATGAGTTGTTTTGGGAGGGGGAATTTGAATTTGAGTTTTGGGGAGAAACTTTTGAGAGAGTAAATGTGTTTTGTGAGGTTAGATCTGGGCCTTTGATTTTGGGGGGATTGAAGGAGAGCCACTTGATAAATTTCTTTGTGTTTTATTATATAGATATGTTGTGTTTTTCTTTTTATGATATGACAGAATGGTAAGAAATATGCATATCAGAAAAAACCAGAATTTGACTGTATCGCCTATAAATTTTATGTTTAAGATTTCTTTTCCTTCATTTTTATATCAATCGTGAGAGCTTTTTAAGGAGAAAAAAACAGTTTGTAAAAATAGATTGGTGAGAGCATATTTGTTGTTATCTTGTTGATACAATAAAATAGCAAGAGACATGAATTTTTTCCCAAACCGCCCCACTTTTTGAAAGTTTTTCCCAAACTGCCCTAATTTTTTTTTTAATTCCCAAACCATCCCACTCGGTCTTTGAAAGACCGAATTTAGTTAAAACTAACTTGGTTTTTCAAAGACCGAGTGTTAATCTTGAATTTTTCGAATTCTAACACCCGGTCTTTGAAAAACCGAGTTGTTTTTAACTAAACTCAGTCTTTCAAAGACCACCCGGTTATTTTGGTAAATACTTTCAAAAAAGTGGACATTTTGGTAACAAGTTCCTCCTAACATCCAATAAGGTGATCACCAAAAGCCATGAAGGGGCACACGTCCTTGAAGTACACAAACACTCAGGAGGAGCTTAAACTACTGCAAAGATGTCGAGGAGCACATACGCCTGCAGAAGGCAAAAAGAATGTAGGTGGGATATCCAAATTAAGATAAATAAGATCATCAAATAAACATTAAGCAAAAAATCTTATAATGCACACTATCTGCAAATTAAAGTTCAAAGGAGATGATAAACATTTCTAAAAGCTCTAAATGCCAAGAAAATTTATTTAGTCTAAAATTTAAAAAATAAATATTTAGAATCTGATTTAGTAAGAATAATAATTATACTGACCAAAATATGTGCATCACTTGTAAAAAGATTTGATTTGCATGATGTCTCAATATAATATAAGTTGTACATTGATTTTTTGAGCTAGAAGGAGCGGCAAGGTAGCTGCAAGCAAAGTTGACAACAAGTGTTGAGTTGTTGTGTGAGTCTCGGTGGAGTAGGAATGCGCCTACTCACCTCCTCTTTCTAGCCCTGCTTCGAGTAGGACATTCGTTCCTTCGAGGTGTGGAGTTTCACTAATGAGTCCTTGGCACAGTGAAGGAGGATTGAGGGCCAAAATTGGTAGATTATTTTTGTGTGGGCTAGAGGAGACATGAGGATAGTGTTGAAGAATCTACCACACAACTCGTAGTGCTAATAGCGGAAATACACCACAAACAATAGAAACTCTCAAGACTTAGATGAACCAAGAACAAGGCACCACAATATATACAAGATCTTACAAGAACGCAATCAATATGCAGAGTTAACCAACACTTCTTATTCCCCAAGAAATACAAAGATTACAAAAGAGATTACAACTCTCAATCTCTCTCTCTCTCTCACCTTTGAAACACTTGGCACAATCCCCTTTTGAATTTGAACAATGATAACGGCTCACCAAATCTCTCTATTTGAATTTGAACAAGGAACATACCTATTGATGTTAGATGCGAAGTATGTGCGATCGGTGATGAAGATACCAACCATATTTTATTCTCTTGCATTAAGGCTAAACTAGCATGGGAGGTTGTGAGTCTTAGATTCGGTTTGATAGAAACCCCTAAGTCTAGTTCTCAGGTTTTATAGCACCCATACACCTTCTTATTTGAAAACTCATGTTTCATTAATTTGTCCCTAATGGAATAAGGTCGTTATTTTATGGCCACTTTAGGATTCAAAAAAAGTAAAAAGTAAAAAAAAAACAAAAATCACCTTACACTTAACTAATAAAAACCATCAATTTATAAGGTGAATGGAATGAGCTACCATGGCTCAGTACATAATTTCCATATGAAAAATTTACATAATAATTTACTCAGAATAACATATGAGTTTCATAGTGCTACATAGAAAGAATAATCAAAACAATTTTAATTTATTAATTTCTTGAATACTACTTCGAACAAGTACTTAGTTAATTAAAACTAATTCACAAAATCACAAAGTATTCCAGGACCATCTCCTAACAGAACTTGTTACCAAAATAATCCACTTTTTGAAAGTATTTACAAAACTGAACTACTTTCGAAAGTATTTACCAAAATAATCGAGTGGTCTTTGAAAGACCGAGTTTAGTTAAAAATAACTCGGTTTTTCAAAGACCAAGTGTTAGAATTCAAAAAATCCAAGACTAACACTCGGTCTTTGAAAAACCGAGTTAATTTTAACTAAACTCGGTCTTTCAAAGACCGAGTGAGATGGTTTGGGAATGTAAAAAAAAGTAGGACAGTTTGGAAAAACTTTCAAAAAGTGGGGCAGTTTGGGAAAAAATTCAAGAGACATTCTATCATGTGTACGCATGTTATAAATATCATAAAGAACGTATCACCTGTAATTCTGATGTTTAGGGTCCTTTCCCCCCTCATTTTTCACATCAATCTTGATCTCTTTTTTGAAAAGATAAATTAAACATGTAGAAACTAGATCTATAGGGAGATATCTCATGTTTTCTTGACGATAAAATAAAGTGATAAGAGACCGTCTATCCATGTAAATACATGTTAGAAAGACCAAAAAGACCAAAAAGACCAAAAAGATCATGACACTTGTAATCTTTATGTTCATGGTATTTCCCCCTGTTTTCCATTAATTTTGATCTCCTTTTAAGAAGGGAGAAATTTTTTTTTTGTAGAAACTAGATCTGTAAGAGCATCCACAGTCGTTTTTCTCATATGGTATAAAATGGCAGCTACAGTAATAGCAAATGGGTTCGATCGCTGCACTCGTCGTTTGCTATATTGTTTCTCATTTTTTAGAAAAAAGCGAGCGACGGGGTATGATACCCCGTCTCACCGTTTAAAAGAAATTAAAAAACATTAATTTCTTATTAACTATTAAACTATATTAATTAACTAAATTAAATAATATTATATTAACTAAACCTAATTACTACACTACCTCAACCTACTGCAGCACTCCTAATCAGCATTAATTATGCCAACTTGTCCACTGGATCCTTTTGGGCATATATTGTGTTTTATTGATGATATAATAAAATAACAAGAGACAAACGGTCTATAACGCCCCGAATTTCATACACTAAATTTTTTTCGTAACACATTGAGAATCTTTTACTTCAACTGAGTAAATAAATGTAATATAATATAGGAATATGCATAAATCATACTATAAGTCTAAAACACTTAGATTGATAAGATGACAGGCTCGGGATGCCACAATTCTATGATAAGATCTTAGGCACCCTTACCTGAAAACACAATTTGTGGGTTCGTCAGCTTGTGAGACCGATGGTAAAAATCCCAACAACTTCAACTAACTCCAAAATACAACATAATAGAATAAAAACTTGGATCAATGCATATGTTAAATGTAAATGGAAAATTTTCAATTATAAATGTTGTATGAGTGAGTGTGCAACCACTACAAAAGAAACCAGATTTACCGGCGAATATTCACCGGCGTTTTACTAGTAGCGCCGGGGTAGGTAGCGATTAAGAATGGGGCCACCAGATGCGATGGTTATATACCGGCGACCGAATTAAAACGCCGGTGAATCCGATTATTCACCGGCGTTTTATTTAAAAACGCCGGTGAAGTTTATGATTCACCGGCGTGTCTAATTAAAACGCCGGTGAAAAGCTGCGATAAATCCCATCTACCCTAACCTTTCGCTCGCCATTTCCCTAAACCCCAAAAAAGTAAAAAACAAAAGGCGCTTCGTTTTCCCTCCTTCCTCGCTCTCCTTCCCGCGCGTTTGCCTCCGCCGCTTCGTCCTCTTCGACGGCCTTCGAACATTCGTCATCGTCCCTTCTTCCCTTCGCCATTTTCGATTTCCCTCCTCCCTATCCTGATTTGGAGGTGAATCGGCGAACGGAAACGACCGTGTCGCCCCGCTCTCTCTCTATCTTCCCCCCCCGCGCTCGTCGCCCCGCTCTCTCTCTCTCTCTTCGGTATCATCTGTTGATTCCCCTAATTTTTGAAACTTAGCATTTTTTTCTGATAGATGCATGTTGAAATTTTCATGTTCTTATACTGTTAATGAAGCTGATTTCATGCATCTGATTGTCTTCTTGGCATGTTTTTTTGATATAAAATGGGTTCACTGTGAACTGACGATGCACAACAATTGGGTTTTAGATTGGGTTGGGCACAACCATTAGTGGAGCAACATATATGCTCAGATAATGTAAATTTTCATTTCAAGAAACTGTTAAAGTTACCTGCAGATTGCCCTCTTTGGCATGATTTTTTAACCAAAAATGGGTTCACTTCCAAACTAAGTATGCTGCTAGAAATTTCATCTTCTTTTATTGTTAAAGAAGCTTATTCCATGCATCTGATAGTCATCTTGGCATGTTTTTTTAACCAAAATGGGTTCACTGTGAACTGAGGATGTTATAGCTACGTATGCCAAAATCCTCCGGATATGCTGAACAATTGGGTTTTAGATTTAGTTAGGCTAAAGAATTAGTAGAGCAACATATATGCTCAGATAATGAAAATGTTCATTTCAAGATACTGTTAAAGTAACCTATCTGCCATCTTTGGCATGATTTTTTAACAAAAAATGGGTTCACTTCCTAACTAAGTATGCTGCTAGAATTTTCATCTTCTTTTACTGTTAATGAAGCTTATTTCATGCATCTGATTGCCTTCTTGGCATGTTTTTTTGGTATTAAATGGGTTCATTGTGAACTGAGGATGCTATAGCTGTATGCCAAAATCCTCCAGATATGCCCAACAATTGGGTTTTAGATTTAGTTGGGCTCAAGAATTAGTAGAGCAACATATAAGATCGGATAATGGAAATTTTCATTTTAAGATACTGTTAAAGTAACCTGAATGCCCTCTTTGGCATGATTTTTTAACCAAATAATGGGTTCACTTCCAAACTAAGTATGCTGCTAGCATAGGCCTCATCTTCTTTCACTGTTAATGAAGCTGATTTCATGCATCTGATTGTCTTCTTGGCATGTGTGTATTTGAATCCTTGACAGGTACAACATGCCGAGGCGTGGAAAGAGGTTAAATATAAATGATGGCAACGAGAGCCATGGGGATGAGCAGCCACTACATAATAGTGGCAGTCAAACAGAAGAGGGTGAGGGTAGCACGCCGCCCACTGTCAAAAAACATCGTGGGCGGACTAAGATGACGAATGTTTGGAGGCTTCAGAATGATGAAAGGATCGAGGTGGAGGCGAACGATGTTGGGCAACCGGTTGGCGATAACGCCAGTAAATTTTCTTCCTTCATTGGGGTTATAGCAAGGAACCCCCGCATACTTCCTTTGTCATACGAGAGTTGGCCGAAGGTGCCAACCACCACAAAAGCCACTGCTATTACGACAATCAAGGTATTTCTCATCTAAAATACATAATTGGTCGGCGAAAAATTATTATTGAAATATGTATTATTAGTGATGGGTAATGAATTTTGCAGCAATACTTCTCGTTCGCCGACTCCCTTACGCCTTGGGTTGAAAAGTCACTCTCCAAGAAGTGGAGGGACCACAAGAGTGAATTGAAGTCGAAGTTTTATAACAAAGACCTTTCAGAGGAGGAGAATGCAGTGAATGTGCCAGAAAATGTGGAGCCTTCGGATTGGCAATTTCTTGTGCACTACTGGAGTTCGGCGATCGGTCAGGTATTTACATTAAACACACAAAAATCTAATGAGTATGTGGTTGTATGGCGGCTATAATGATTTTTTCTGTTAACTTCATTGTGGCATGTACAGAAAAGGACGGAGGTGGGAGCTGCCAGTCGGTCAAAGCAGCTAGTGCTGCACACCGCTGGTACACAGAGCTTCGCTCTGGTTCGGGAAGAATTGGTAGGCGCAATAGTATTGAACAATTTTTTACTTACAGTTATTTGTTTATAACCATTTCATCTTACTAATATATAGGCAGAAGATTTGGGGGGGCCTACGGAGTTTGGGGACATTGACTTTTTTGATGCCACCCACAAATCAAAGGATGGGACGTATGCGAGCCCTGAGGCAGCACGGATTCTGGTAATTTGTGAACTAATATCTAATTAGGAGTCGAAATCTCATCTGCTTTTAACTCTGATTGTTATGTTCTTTTACAGACTAATGCTCGGAAAAGGTATGATGAAATCTCCTTTGCTTCAGATTCGGAGCCTACGGCGCCACGCCCAGATTGGCGTACCCGGAAGAGAGTTGCCTTGACCGATGTTAGGGGAAAGGAGAGGCATGGACGTGTCCATGGTATGGGCCTGGGACCAACCCCCTCACGGCTATTTGGACGGAGTTCATCTAGTTCAAGTGGCAATCACGACGAGGAGATGACTGCCTTAAAGGCACAAGTTGCACTCCTCCAAGAACAAATGGCCAATTTAATAGGGCAGCAGTCCCAAGTCCCACCCAGGGTAAGTATTTAAATTGGTTTTTTTAAAGAGATTATGGTCTTGAATGCATGAAAGACACGTACTAGTGTTTGTGAGTGTGCATTGTGGCTGTCGTCTATAAGTATTTCGTCTATGTTTCTTAAGTGGGCTGTGATTAGAAAGAAAGGGCTGGAGTGGAGATCTGGAAACCCAAATAGAGACATCTCGTTTATTATAATCTATATTTTTTGTTGGACCAATCCCCTCTTGTTGTTGTTGCTGATGTCTCTATGTGTCCGTGTGTTGAAGGGAAAGAAGGGATGGGGGGAGAGATGAGGAAAATGCCGCTATGTTAGCCTGGTGTATCCAAAGTCTCTACCATCCTTCTTTTTGGCTCCATATATGGCTTATATATTAAATGGGTTTCCTTCCACGATGACAGTCCGTAATACTACACTTGATATGAGCCCTGTTCATAGCTGCACCTTATTGCATACTCACAAACAACTAATACGTGTCGTTCATGCATTGTATTACCAATCCCACTTTGGCACATAACATGCTTAGATGACATAGTATGACCTGCTGATAAGGTTTGTTCAGCCGCATTGTTGTACTGATTTGGAGGATTTTGGTATGCTAGCAGCATACTTAGTTTCACAGTGAACCCATTTTTTGTTACAAAATCATGCCAAAGATGGCAATCTGCAGGTTACTTTAACAGTACCTGAGCTTATATGTTGCTCTACTAATTCTTGAGCCCAACTAAATCTAATTTTCTTAAGTGGGCTGTGATTAGAAAGAAAGGGCTGGAGTGGAGATCTGAAAACCCAAATAGAGACATCTCGTTTATTATAATCTATACTTTTTGTTGGACCAATCCCCTCTTGTTGTTGTTGCTGATGTCTCTATGTGTCCGTGTGTTGAAGGGAAAGAAGGGATGAGAGAGAGATGAGGAAAATGCCGCTATGTTAGCCTGGTGTATCCTCATTCTCTACCATCCCCTCTTGTTATATATTAAATCGGTTTCCTTCCACGATGACAGTCCGTAATATTATACTTGATATGAGCCCTGTTCATCGCTGCACTAAATCTAATACCCAATTGCTGTGCATATCCGGAGGATTTTGGCATACGTACCTATAGCATCCTTAGTTCACAGTGAACCCATTTTGTTATAAAAAACATGCCAAGATGACAATCAGATGGATAAGATAAGCTTCATTAACAGTAAAAGAAGATGAGGATGGCAATCATGCCAAAGATGGCAATCAGGTTACTTTAAAAGTATCTTAAAATGAAAATTTCCATTATCTGAGCATATATGTTTCTTTAAAAGTGACTGTGACCAATTGTTCTTAATTGGGCTGTGATTAGAAAGAGACGAGTTGGAGTGGAGATCTGGAAACCCATATAGAGACATCTCGTTCATAATAATTTATTATTATTGTTGTTCTTGTCATTCTTGCTGTTGTTGCTGATGTCTCTATGTGTCCGTGTGTTGAAGGGAAAGAAGGGATGAGAGAGGGATGAGGAAAATGCCGCTATGTTAGCCTGGTGTATCCTCATTCTCTACCATTCCTCTTTCTGGCCTCTATATTTGGTTTCCTTCCACGATGACAATTCCAGTTAAAACTACACTTGCTATGAGCCCTATTCGTCATTTTCGATTTCCCTCCTCCGCTCTCTCTCTCGCTCTCTTCGGTATCATCTCTTGATTTCCCTTATTTTCCAAACTTAGCATATTTTTCAGATAGATGCATCTTGATTTCCTTAACTTGAATGGTTTAGTTGGGATGAAGAATTAATAGAAAAATAAATGCTTAGATACTGGAAATTTTCATGGTCTTTCACTGTTAATGAAGCTCATTTCATGCATCTGCTTGTCTATATTTGGCATGTTTTTTTGATACTAAATGGGTTTAGTGTGAACTGAGGATGCTATAGCTACGTACGCCAAAATGGTCTGTGATTTGCACAACAAGTTGGTTTTAGATTTAGTTGGGCACAACAACTACTGGAGCAACATATACTTAAGCTCAGTTAATGTAAATTTTCAATTTAAGGTACCGTTAAGGTATCCTGCAGATTGCCCTATTTTGCATGATCTTTTGATCAAATAATGGGTTCACCACCAAACTGCGTATGCTGCTAGCATCCCCATCCTCTTTCACTGTTAATGAAGCTCATTTCATGCATCTGCTTGTCTTCTTGCCATGTTTTTTTTGATAATAAATGGGTTTACTGTGAACTGAGGCATTAATGGAAATTTTCATTTCAAGATACTGTTAAAGTAACCTGTTTGCCATCTTTGGCATGATTTTTTAACCAAAAAAGGGTTCACTTCCAAACTGAGTTTGCTGCTAGCATCCCCATCTTCTTTTACTACTACTGAAGCTTATTTCATTAAGATCCAGGATGGCCAATTTGGATTGGGCTGTGATTGGATTGTTCAGTGGCTGTTGTCCATGTTCTTAGTTGGGCTGTGATTAGAACGAGAGGGCTCGAGTGGAGATCTGGAAACCCATATAGAGACATCTTCTTCATAATGATTTATTATTATTGTTTTTCTTGTCGCTCTTGTTGTTGTTGCTGATGTCTCTTTGTGTTCGTGTGTTGAAGGGAAAGAAGGGATGAGAGAGAGATAAGGAAAATGCCGCTATGTTAGCCTGGTGTATCCTCATTCTCTACCATTCCTCTTTCTGGCTTCTATATTTGGTTTCCTTCCACGATGACAATTCCAGTTAAAACTACACTTGCTATGAGCCCTATTCGTATTTTTCTTCTATGAAGAATTGATCTATGACTACAATCTCCATTCAAAACCCAATTGTTCTATATTTGGTTCCCTCTTGCTGTTGTTGCTGTTGTTGAAGTGAACCCATTTTGTTTTATTGTTAGTGAAGCTTATTTTCATGCATCTGATTGTCATCTTGGCAATTGAATTTGACCAAATAATGGGTTCACTGTGAACTGAGGATGGTATGTAGGTACGTATGCCAAAAATGGTTTTCTTACCACAGAATGGGTTCATTTCCAAACTAAGTATGCTGCATAGCATCCCCAGTTTCTTTCACTGTTAGTGAAGCTTATTTCACAAACCTGATGGTCTTCTAAGGCTATTTTTTTGGTCCTATTTTCACTTAACTGTTAGTGAAGCTCATATCATGCACCTGATTGTCTTCTTGGCATGTTTGTTTTGACACCAAAAATGGGTTCACTTTGAACTGAGGATGGTATATAGGTACGTATGCCACAATCCTCCGGCCGGATATGCACAACACTTGGGTTTTGCGATATAGTTGGAGAGCAACATATAAGCTCAGATAGTGGAGAAATTTTCATTTTCAGATACTGTTAATGTAACCTGATTGCAATCTTAGCCAAAAATGGTTTTCTTACCACAAAATGGGTTCATTTCCAAACTAAGTATGCTGCATAGCATCCCCAGTTTTTTTCACTGTTAGTGAAGCTTATTTCACAAACCTGATGGTCTTCTAAGGCTATTTTTTTGGTCCTATTTTCACTTAACTGTTAGTGAAGCTCATATCATGCACCTGATTGTCTTCTTGGCATGTTTGTTTTGATACCAAAAATGGGTTCACTTTGAACTGAGGATGGTATATAGGTACGTATGCCACAATCCTCCGGCCGGATATGCACAACACTTGGGTTTTGCGATATAGTTGGAGAGCAACATATAAGCTCAGATAGTGGAGAAATTTTCATTTTCAGATACTGTTAATGTAACCTGATTGCAATCTTAGCCAAAAATGGTTTTCTTACCACAAAATGGGTTCATTTCCAAACTAAGTATGCTGCATAGCATCCCCAGTTTCTTTCACTGTTAGTGAAGCTTATTTCACAAACCTGATGGTCTTCTAAGGCTATTTTTTTGGTCCTATTTTCACTTAACTGTTAGTGAAGCTCATATCATGCACCTGATTGTCTTCTTGGCATGTTTGTTTTGATACCAAAAATGGGTTCACTTTGAACTGAGGATGGTATATAGGTACGTATGCCACAATCCTTCGGCCGGATATGCACAACACTTGGGTTTTGCGATATAGTTGGAGAGCAACATATAAGCTCAGATAGTGGAGAAATTTTCATTTTCAGATACTGTTAATGTAACCTGATTGCAATCTTAGCCAAAAATGGTTTTCTTACCACAAAATGGGTTCATTTCCAAACTAAGTATGCTGCATAGCATCCCCAGTTTCTTTCACTGTTAGTGAAGCTTATTTCATAAACCTGATGGTCTTCTAAGGCTATTTTTTTGGTCCTATTTTCACTTAACTGTTAGTGAAGCTCATATCATGCACCTGATTGTCTTCTTGGCATGTTTGTTTTGATACCAAAAATGGGTTCACTTTGAACTGAGGATGGTATATAGGTACGTATGCCACAATCCTCCGGCCGGATATGCACAACACTTGGGTTTTGCGATATAGTTGGAGAGCAACATATAAGCTCAGATAGTGGAGAAATTTTCATTTCCAGATACTGTTAATGTAACCTGATTGCAATCTTAGCCAAAAATGGTTTTCTTAACACAAAATGGGTTCATTTCCAAACTAAGTATGCTGCATAGCATCCCCAGTTTCTTTCACTGTTAGTGAAGCTTATTTCACAAACCTGATGGTCTTCTAAGGCTATTTTTTTGGTCCTATTTTCACTTAACTGTTAGTGAAGCTCATATCATGCACCTGATTGTCTTCTTGGCATGTTTGTTTTGATACCAAAAATGGGTTCACTTTGAACTGAGGATGGTATATAGGTATGTATGCCACAATCCTCCGGCCGGATATGCACAACACTTGGGTTTTGCGATATAGTTGGAGAGCAACATATAAGCTCAGATAGTGGAGAAATTTTCATTTTCAGATACTGTTAATGTAACCTGATTGCAATCTTCAGCATGGTTTTTTTTATCTGGGCTATGATTGGATCTAGGATGGCAAATTTTGACTGGGCTATGATTGGATTGTTTAGTGGATGTTGTCTATGTTCTTAATTGGGCTGTGATTAGAAAGAGTGGGCTCGAGTGGAGATCTGGAAACCCATATAGAGACATCTTGTTCATAATAATTTATTATTATTGTCGTTCTTGTCGCTCTTGCTGTTGTTGCTGATGTCTCTTTGTGTTCATGTGCTGAAGGGAAACAAGGGATGAGAGAGAGATGAGGAAAATGCCGCTATGTTAGCCTGGTGTATCCAAAGTCTCTACCTTTCTCCTTTCTGTTTCCATTTCTGGCTTCTATATATATTTGGTTTCCTTCCACGATGACAGTTCCCTAAAAATACACTTGATATGAGCCCTATCTTATTTTTCTTATTTTTCTTATATTTGGTTTCCGTCCACGATGACAGTTTCATGAATTGTCTGGACAATCCATGAAAGAGATGCTTAGATACTGAATTTTTATTTGTTTTACTGTTTTAGGTAGTGGATATTCCCAATCAAGGGAGATAATATAGAGTTTTCAAGTTAGATACTGAATTTTCATTTGTTTTGTTATTTTAGATATATTTAAAAAACAAAATTAAGTACCGGATTTTTAGCATTGCAATGTAATTATTTTACCTCTCTATATATCATCAACAATTCCATTTGCAATTGGCACTTTGATCTTATAATTTAAGATACAGTTAGATTTTTTTGCAAGTTCAAAAAATATGTATATTCTGTATTGTGGTATACTGTTGAACTAAACTATTGTTTTTTTTTGTTCACAGAGCGGTCGCCCAGATGAAGAAAATTCTGATGATCAGAACTGAAGCTCCTTGAGGGTATGAATCCATGGTCCTCCTTGCTGTTCTTGTGTCCTTGCTGTATGATTGTTCTTATGTCCTCTTTGCTGTTATGTCAGACTGTTTTTTTTGGATGAGAGTTATGTCAGACGGTTTAGTTGGGATATTTGTCAGACTTGAGATATTTGGGATGTTCGTCGGTCTATTAATTTGGTTGTGATTATGACTGTTAATTTTGCGGTGAATTTGGTTGTGATTATGACACTGTTAATTAGTTTGTTGAGATATTTGGATATGACACGTGTTAAACTTTATTATATTTCTTGTGTTTGGTTGTCATTTGCGCATTAATATGAAATGAAATTGGTTGAATCAGTAGTTATGAATTAGTTTACAGGTTTTGTAAAAGAAATTGTGAATTGAAATCGAACGGAAAACGGAGAAAGGAATACAAACGGGCATAGCTAGACCGGATTTTTATAAAACGCCGGTCTATCTATTGAATTAGTTGCAGTGTGCGATAGACCGGCGGTCACACAAACGCCGGTGTATGCCGCTAGACGCCGGTGAATACCGTCAGTTGTAACGGCAAAAAGGAACACCGGCGTTTGATAAAACGCCGGTGTAGTTGGGTTTACCGGCGTTTTTGGTCACGCCGGTGCTTGTGAGTAGGGAAAAGCGGGCAGTCATAAACGCACGTACACCGGCGGTCACAGAACGCCGGTGAACGTTCATTCTACACCGGCGTTTCTGTAAACGGCGGTAAATTGATGAACACCGGCGGTTTATAGCGCCGGTGAATGTATATTGGAAGTAAAAGACGGCACTCAGAGGACCCAATACACCGGCGTTTTTAGGCCGCCGGTGTAGGTTTCACATTTACCGGCGCCCAGGAAAACCGCCGGTGTAGACCCCTTCCTTTCAGCGACGCTCGATTCGGCGGCATTTGGACCGGTGCTATTGTAAACGCCGGTGAATGTTTCACCGGCGTAAAAAAACGCCGGTAAAGACGTCAAAAAGCGCCGGGAAATCTACTTTCTTTTGTAGTGAAATAGTTTACTAAAGTGTTAAACATATACTTACTATGCTAACGTACACAATTTAAATATGTTCTTTTACTGCACGTTTATTTAGAATGATATGCCACAAATACAACATAGTTTCCGAATGCAAGCTACTAGCGTTTATTCTCATTACATGGTTCAATCCCTCGCTATGCAATGTCTAAACCCAATGATTTATACTCCAATGCGTAATCACGTGTAAATTGCACCCTCAGGATATTGGACTTGACAGACATACCCCTAGCCCACACACCGTGGATTTTCTGGGTGTATTCTCAGTCACAAACCCCAGCAAGTCGATCTCCCGTAACTACGGATCTGACAGGAATATCCTTAGCCCACACACCGTGGATTTTCCGAGCGTATCCTCAGTCCCGAACATTCTAGGAACCGCAACTCTGTACCAGACATGTTTGTCATTGTTTTCGTCATATCTTCTTCGAATACAAAATGTTAATTTAACTAATGCAATATCCTAGTCTAAATGATGCAAAACATAATATGAACTTAACGATCCCTATTCCGGACTTACATTTCACACAAATTGGATTCTTGGTCATACCGATCCTATTCCACTCATTCCTCGGAGCTTTCTAACTCTTGCCGAACTCGGACATCGCTTAAGTCAATCATTTTCTTGGATTTGACCAAGTCATTCTCTCGGATTCATGGACCTTACCAGCCTACCCCTAGCCCACATATCATGAATTTACTGGGCGTATCCTCAGTTCTATATATATAGAATCCACTGTTTAAATATTAAACTATGTCTTTTGACATCAACATAATAGTCTTGCAAAAATCATATAATTTCCAATACTTATCATAAAAATGGATTTATTAGTTTCATATGAAACTTATATGAGTCTACTAAAAGCAGTTAACAACATCTAAATTTAACCACAGTTAATTTATCTAAATCCTTATGCAAAACAATAGGTTCAGTTCTAGAAAAATAGCAGCTCTTGCTACTTATAAAAATCACCGAAAATCTCACACTTCATGAAAATTTGATTGCTTAAACTAAAAAACTATTAACAGATCTACTTCAGATTCTTAGTTTTTAGTTTCCTCAAAATACTGTATATAAGAGGTTAAAATGGTAAAAAATCGGAAGGTATACAAATTTTCAGAATCAAGGCAAAAGATCAACCAGTCATAAGTTCGAATTTGTTTGAAATATTAAATGTATCCAAACTTCATGAAATTTTGTGAACATATTATAAACATATACTAGGTTCGCATATAAAAAATTTAGCTTCAAGTTCCATATAACTAGAGAGAAATAAGTTTGGAAATAAGCTTGATATTCATAACAGATTTATAAAGAATGTCATGTTTCGGTTCTTAACCAGGATTGAGTTTGGATTTATTTAAAATACCAAATGACATAAAAAAAATCATGAAAATTTGAGAAGATGTTATATATAGACATGTTGATACACATATAAAAATATCAGCTTTAGATTTTATCTAGTTAAAGAGAAATGATATTCTGAAGTAAGACTAAAACTCAGGACAGAAATTGTACAAATTTTGAGAACTAAGGAAAAACTGTCACAAGTCGTAATTCAAATTTATTTAAAATACTACACGATATCCAAAACGCATAAAATTTTGTGAACATATTATAGAAATATACTAGATTCACACATAAAAAGTTCAGATTCAAATTTCATATATTTGGAAAGAAATTATTTTTGGAAGTAAGCATGATATTCATGACAAAATTATAGAATATGTAATGTTTTAGTTCTTAACAATGAATGAGTTCGGATTTATTTAAAATATCAAATGGCGTCCAAAAATCAAGAAATTTTGAGGATATATTATAAACATATACGTGGTACACATATAAAATTTCAACTTCAAATTTCGTCTAGTTAAAGAGAAATAATTTTTGAAAGTAAGTCCAAATTTTAGGACAGAAACTGTAATATTTTCAAGTTAATTTCATTATTTCACACAATTAATTAATAATTAACAAATAATCTAAGCATGAATACTCATCCAACACAACATATATAGTTTCTCTAGCATGCATACACCCTACAATATAGTTGAAATTAGTATAGTAAAGTTGTTACCCACCTATAATTTCTGAATTCAATTGCTTCTAAGCTCCACGAAGTATTCCAACACCAAATTGATAAACTTAACCTTATGACCAAAACAAAACATACATTATTATTATTGTCACGCCCCACTTTCCAAAAGTGAATACAGAATACAGATATGCGACAAAGTTCAGCGAATGACTTTCACCATTCATAAGCTGTAAGGATCTTTTCAACAATTCACAAGAATAAACAAGAAATAAACAGGAAATAATCATCCACGCTTGCATGAAACAAATTTCTAAATTAACAGATTTACTTGAAACAAAATACTAAATTCTCAAATAAACAAGATTTGGAAACAATAAGTAATAAGTTCTAGGAAAAAGTGCCCATTACAAGTTCCAAATAGCAATAAATACAAATAATTCAAAACAGAAAAATAATTCAAGCAGGAACTCTAGCCAAGCTCAGAACACTTGGTCACTTACTCCTTCGGGCAGCTAGTCACAAAAATCTGCAAATTTAACAATTTGTAGGAAAAGAGAACAGGAAACAATATACTCGTTAGTGCAAGTTACGAGCCGCATGTAGTACAAGCAACAAGTATAGAAACCGATAAACAAAATATAGAGTAGCCAGAAGAAGCAAGTACTGAAATAAGCATGGAAGGAATGTGACAGCAAAATAGAGCAATTAACTCTTAAACTAAAAAATAGAATCAAGTAACATGATAAGATAACAGGGTGCAGGTAAAATGTAAGCAGGTAAACAAGTACAGGTATCAGGTAGCATGTACAGGTAAATATGTAACATGTGTCAGGTAGCATGTACAGGTAACAGGAATATCACGCACCGCTTCCAAAAAATACGGAATACGAGCACGTAACCTTGGCCCAATGAATGACTAACGTTACCTATAAGCTGTTTATCCGATCAACTCAACGATATAATCAATACAGAATAATTGCGCAGGCAATAATAATAATCTCATGAACAATAATACTTGGAATGAAGCAATAAAAATATCCAAATACAATAATAATCCAACGTCTGGAAACAAATAGCAATATTCGGGTCATAAGCCCAATACAATGAAATAACAATAATCCAATACTTAAGTCTCCATAACAAAGCAATAATTATTAAGCAGCGATGCAATCAATTTCTTCACCAATGTTGTTCTCCCAATCCATCAGGTAATTCTCCATCAACACCTGTAAACACTTAATCTAAAAAGAGGAGAAAAATTGTCCTTAAAGTAAGTCATGGATAGCAAGTAGAGAAAGCAGGAAACAATGAAATAACGGTATAACAATGAATCAATGGATCAATAGGAATCAATAAAATGGGACAATATCATGATAATCGATGCAATTGGCTATAAACAATGGTTCAATAATCGGTAACAATAATCAATGATCAATAACAATAACACTTAGCCAATATTCGATATCAATAGGAATAATGATGAACAATATGCAATGTCGATGTTGTGTCAATCCTTAAGTCTATTGTTCATTTTAATCCTAACTAATGCATGTACTACTGCATCCCATACTACAGGTTCGATGCATAAAATCAATTTCGTTTTTAACTTAGTGGTGGGCTCTATAGTTCATGTACTCGGCAACGGTAATCAATATTCAATAATGACCAATGACCGAATCAATCGAGATACTGTAGTCAGTAATCTACAATTAATCGATGACCGATATGACCAATAGACCAACAGACCAATAAATAAGGAAACACGGGCCCCTCCTCCGAGTACAGTCCCTATATTATCCACTACTAAAATTCAATCCCTTAAACCCCGTCTTGTTGATTATTTATCAATGCAACAACACAATATGCAATTTGGGACATGAGGTGAAACATATCAATAGGGGAACAATAGGATGATAATTTGAACTAGGACAATTAGAATGATAATAGTAACTCATTGGGAACATGCAATGCAACATACATTCATTAATTCATGCAATAGTACAATATAAGAATAATTAATTTATTAAAAAGTGGAATCTAAAATTCTGGACAGCAAGCGCAGTCTGTACAAAAAAAAAGTTTCCTGCTGACTCAGAAATCGAAAGTTGAATCCGTCAGAAAATCTGGAAACTAGACTTCCACTCGGCTTCAATGCATATTTAAAGATCAAAATCTGACAACAGTAGTTAGGTCAAACACATGTTTCTTTATAGGTTTTATGTTCAGGCATGACATCTTGTTGTTTTAATTTTTAACACAGCAAAAGCTCGATATTAAATTCATAAAAAATATTTTCTAGACTCCTAAACATGTTAAGAAACAATTTGGAAATTTCCAGAGAAATTTTTTATCATTTGATCATCATTTTTACAGTTTAAATATGAAAGGTACAAGAAACAATCTGAAAGTAAAATCTGAAAGTAAAAACACATGGTTGTGGAAATTCCACAACAATGATCACTTACCGTGGATTAAGATTGTTAGGGATTATCGCTCCTCCACCAGCCAATGGTGGGAATTTCCAGAGTCCTCTTGTCGAATTGCTTCCCCCTTTTGGAAGGGTATTTGGAAGGCAGCTTCCGCTTTTCATTGTGGGGTTTATCGTATTTGCCATGACGGGTCAAGAGCTAAATTCTGGTCTGACCTTTGGATCGGTAACACTTCACTAGCCATGGCTTCCCCCTCTCTCTTTAAATTGGCGGTTTATCCACTGGCGACCATCGAGGATTCTTTTATACTTTTCGACAATATTCGTTTCTGGGTTATTCCTTTCACTATTGATCTTCCCCAATCTTTGGCCGAGGCCTTTGATGACCTCATCTCCTTGCTCAACAATTTTGAATGGAAATCTTCAGAGGGCATCGGTTGGCGATGGTCTACTTCGAGATCGTTTTCAGTTAGATCCTTTTATAAATTCCTTAACTCTAGAGGAGTTAGATCCCCTGTAGCTAAATTTTTCTGGGATATTTCGGCGCCTCTTAAAGTGATTATCAACTCTTGGCTTGCCTTTAATTTTAAGTTACCCACGGTCGATATTCTTAACAAAAGGAACTTAGCGTTGGGTCAGCTTTGTGCTCTTTGCACTGAGCATCCTGAAAATGCGAATCATCTTTTTACTCAATGCTCCAGTGTTATCCCGTTGTGGAAGATTAGCTCCCTGGCTTGGGGCACAGGTGCTATTCCACCTGATTTATCTTCTTGTTGGAGCTTTAAACCCTCGAACCCCCAGTTCGGTAAAGTTTGGATTCTGTCGATTCATATCATTATTTGGATTATTTAGAAAGAGAGGAATGCTATCTTATTCCAGCACCGCAAGCACTCTAGAATCGCTATGATTGATGATTTTCTTTTCCTTTTCAATATGTGGTCTTCGAATTGGAAATCTTCGGATATTATAGTTCTAGCTAATCAGAAATTAATTGACGCGTTTACTTGTCTTCATAATCTTCATAGCTTATAGCTTGAATGTTCTTTTTCTGTAGTGATTATGTATTTAGCTCACATTTTATTGTTCTCTACCTTTTGCAGACTTGAACTCTGCTCTCATTACCGCTCGCATTATCAGGTTTTGTGCTCTTCCGGATGTTCTTGATGCCTGTTTGGTACTTCCTTTCCGAGCGGTAGATTTTGGGTTTTGGCTTGCTCTTCCAGTAGTTTATCCCTGTTCTGCTTATGTTAATATTATGAATTTCAATTTTTGTTACTGATGCTTTCTATCATCAGTTTATGTTAATGCTTATTTGGCCTCCCTACTTTTTTGTACTGCCTTTTATGGGATAGTGTTTATTAAGAGGTCTCTTTCCTCTCCTGGTTTTTTAGCTTGTGTGCTGCGGTTTTCTTTGGTGCTTCTAGCTCTCAAAGCATTCCTTCTTTTATGGTGGTGTTTTAGCTACTGGCTTTCTTTGTGCCACTCTTGATGAGAGGGCTTCCTGATGTTCTATTCGGCCATTGCTTTTGTTGGCCTATCCGTTTTAGGTTGAGCTATATTGGAAGCTCGCTGCTGTCTCCGTAACACAGCTGAGCTTATATGATCTCTGAAGTTTGTTCTATGTTGATTGCTGCTCGATTTGCTTGCATTTATTTGGTTTGCTCAGATTCCTTTCCTTGTCGTTCGACCCTATCTAATGCGCGGCTTCCCCACATTTTGGGGCGCGGATTGCTTCGCCAGATCTGGGGATGCTTGACTGTTTCGGAGTGGATGGGTTGTAGCTGTTTTTGCTGCCTTCCCCATCATTGTCTCTGATAGATCAGCGCGTTTGGCTGCGTTCGAGACTCCTGCCCGGTTCCTGTTTGTTTGGTCTCTTTAGCTATGCTATTCCTTGCTTGTTGTTTACTTCTGTTCTTATTGTTATTCCTTTATGTGTTATTGTGTTCATTTTACAGCTTGTAAAATCAATTTGTATTTGACTGTTATTGAGTTATTATTATGATATTCTGATGGCTGGGGTCCTTAGGACCCTGTCCGGTTCATCAAAAAAAAAAACACAGTTGTAGCAAAACGGGCATAACTTTTGCTGCAAAACTCGGAATTCAAAAATTCATGATGATCTGGAAACTAGAAAGATAAGGCTACAATTCATATTCAAAAATTATTTCATTTTAAGTTCGTTTACTGGTTCGAAAACAGCGGTCAATGTTCAGGTCAGCAAGCATATACAGTTTTTAGGGTATTTTTCTTGAAATTAAATTAATTAAACATGATGGGTATCGATTCTTTAGTCAATGAATTGTGTAACTAGCATGATGAGTGTCAAAACATGATAAATAAAAGTAGAACACATACATATACAAATTTATCATCAATCAATCATCAATCGATCAAACAACATACCACCTAGCAATTGTCTCTACCTTAATTTATTTGTGTGATGATTATATGAACAACCCTATTAACAATTCTATATGCACTCATGAAAGATCCAAACTTTAGAGTAAAAAATGGCACGATATCAAGAATATTGGGGTTAGCTCGTGTAAACCCTCAATAGACCCAACGAATAGATGAACAATGGATAATACGATAACAAAGAGATCTACTTGCATGAATTCCAATGAAACTTGAATTTGATGCAATTAACAATTCAAGATAACGATGACTTGCCTGTTAATCAGTGAAAACGAATATCAAGAATAACGGGATAAGGGCCCCGAAGCAACGAACCCACAAACTAACACAATCCACCAATAGCACGTGCAATATACGTGCAAAAGAGATCCAAAAGCAATAACACAACAGCAAAAGAGACAAGTAGCCATAGCAGCGTCAGCAAAGGCAAGGGGGTCTGACGACGGCGGGGGGTCGTCGGCAAGCGGGGGTCGTCGGCGTCGCAGGCGGCGGCGCGACAAGACAGGGAGGCGGCATTGACAGCATCGTCAATCGAAACAGAGAGGGAAGGAGGCAGGGGGTTACGGGGTGGTGCTCTGGCACCGTGGTGAGGCGGTGCCGACGAGGGGAGGTGGCGACGGGGAAGAGGTCGCCAGAGGGTGGCCGAGAACTCGTTGGAGAAGACGAACAGTAAAGTGGTTGAAGGGATTTGGCGGGAAAACACAGGGAGGAGAGAGAGAACAAGAGGATAGAGAGAATATGAGAGAGAATAGACGGCTAGGGTTTCGATTTGTGCAATTTTTAGGATTTGCAATAGGATTGTATTTATAGGGTACAATTAGGGTACTGGGTTAGTGGTTTAGGGTCCAATAAAAGTGGATTTAGGTCAAGAATAAATGAAATTGGGTTTTAGGGTTCATTAAGAGGTAGATCCAAATCAATAGGATAAAAAATATCCACAATAAAAAAAGAAAAATAGGATTAACTAGAAAATAATTCATCAAGAAAATCAAAGAGTTTCATGAACAAGAATTTAAATCTAAATAAATAAATAAATAATACAAATGAATTGAATATAAACTGGGCTTGAAATTAAGTTAGAATTCGCCAAGAAAACTAGGTCTAGTACAATAACAAAATAATTCAATAGATGAATTTTAATTAAATAATCAAGAAACGACAATTAATTATTATAATAATAAAATCATACAATAAAATAATATCCCGGTTTAACAATTTACTAAAATGACCCAATAAATATATACATATAATTTGGACTCAAATGCAAATAGTTGATCAATAAGATCTAGAAAATAAGATCAAAACACATCGTTATTCGAAATGAATAAATTTTCGATTAGAAAAACATTTTAATATAAAATCCAAAAATGATTTTAACGAATAATGAATTTATAATATCGAAATATAGAAAATATTCAGAAAATACGTATTTATGGAAATGGGGGTTACAAGGAATGTGCAAGTGTTCATGTATTTTCAAGCCTTGTATCTAATCCTATCTAGGTGGCACTTCATGCGTGCCAAATTTTACCACATGGTTGCTACATTCAAACAAGTTGCGTTTAGATTTCGTAGTGAATTATATAGGTCCGTATACTCAGGTATCAGGTAAATAGGTAAATAGGATCATATAACAGATAATCATGTATCAGGTAGGACCTACGGGTCCCCTTCTGAGTACACCTTCCTATAAGAAAGTATGTAGTCAGGTAATCAGGTAAACAGGTAATCAGGATCATGTATTATGTAATTATGTAGCATGTAACAGGTGGAAAACACGGGCCCCCTTCCAAGTACACATTTCCATATTTTTCCACTACTAGATATTTTCCTTAACCACGGCTTGATTACTTGTCATTATTATTAAATAGGCATATCCGTTCACAAATAGGGCAAAAAAACATGGCAAGAAACAAGTACAAGTTCAAGTTGGGTAGCAAACATAAACGGGTGACGAAACAACCTATAATAGTTAGAACAACAAGACTTTCAATTCTGGACAGCAAGACGTTACTGCACCAAATCTGAGATTTCTGTTGCCAAAGGAATGCAAATCTGGATCCGTCAGAAATTCTAGAAACTAGACTCTCTGTCGAATCCAGAGCATATCCACAAGTCATATAATAACTACAGCAATATGGCTCAAAACAGCATTTTACACAGAATTCATGTTCAGCCAGAAATTGTAAAGTTTTGTTTATAAGCATGAAAAGGGTCTAAAAACACCAAAATTAAATCTAGGAAAAATCTGGAAGGTTACCTAGCATGTCTAGTCTCAGCATATAAAGTTTCATGTTATTCCATTTGAGATAGCATAGTTAATTTAATTTGGAAAACAGAGTGACGCAGCAAAAATATGAATATGAAATTTTAGACACAACAGTACTGAAACAGTGATAATTTACAAAATACAATTCAGAATTCAATTCCTTCAAAAGGGTTATAAAATAGACACACTAGGATACGTTTCATATTCACAAATCTTTTATCAAAAATGACTGGAGTCAGGTTGAAAATAGAGTTCTTTACTGGACAATATGTAGTTTGGAAATATATCGATTGGTCTCACAAGCATGAAATAAGTTATAAAGTCATTAAACAATTCTACAAAAATTTGGGGTTTATCCTAGTCATGTCTAGTCATACCCAGAATAATACTAAGTCCAAATTTTACTTTTAACATCAGTTTCAAAATAATAAATCATGCAACGATCTTATAATTCAGAATCTGAAATTTACGACACAGCTGCAGTAAAACAACGATAACTCACACATCAAAAATAGGAATTGAGATCTGTCAAAATTTTTGAAAAATAGACGCAGAGGCCTACGAATCATATTCACAAAATAATTTGTTTTACTGACTTTAACAGTGTCTAAATTGTTGTACCATATCAGGGCAGCAGCAAAATGAAAGTTTCTTGCATGCATTTAATCAAACAATTCATCTACGATAGATTCAAATTAGAGTATGATGCAAAACATGATATATCGAACATTTAAATCAATCATAGCATGGGTATTAACAAGTCCACAACGAGATACACATCTAGCATATCAATCATGTAACAAAATCCACAACATATAATTGATCACGAAAGAGTATATATATATATCAAGAATCTATCTAGATCTAATTTATTTTCGTGTAGTGTGTGTGCGCGACGACTTGTTGTGATTGGTTATGACTACGAATTGATGGAAATGGATCAAGCAATGAGATCAAGATTATCAAGGGATTATCATGAGAACGAACACAAAATGAAAGCAAGACCACATGCGGTATTTGTGCTTGTATAAGAACAAAAATAATATACAAGTTACTTGCCTCAATGAAGACGATGAATCCGACCAGAATAGAATAACGAGAACGACACACGAGCACGAATATAACGATCACAAACAAGTGAGAAGCTTGCAGGATTGTGATGAACAGCAGCGTGGTCGACGGCGATGGGAGCACGGCGGAAGGACGGCGACGGGAAGTCAACGGCTGAAGGTCGACGGTTGGAAGAGGTGCGGGATAGGAGGCTCGGGATGAGGAGGTGGGTGATGGCTGAGGCTTGGGTGCTGGTGGTCGACGGGACATCAGGGCGGCGCGGGGTGATCGCGAGGAGTGTGCGACAGCGGGAAGGCAGTTGGAAAGCCGGCGACAGGGGTCCGATCGACGACACAGTGAAGAGGGAGAGAGATGATGAGAAAGAGAGAGAGTGAGTAGTTTGTTTAGGAAATAATCACTGTAGGGAGAAAGAGAGAACAAATTTCGTTAGGATTTAAACGAATTTTGGTAAGTTAGGATTTTAGAAATCAAGGGGGGATCATGGGAGAGTGATCTGCTTGTTAGGCAGATAGGGAGAACGTGAGGGACAAATTTAAGAGAGACTGGGTAAAAGAGGGTATTGGGTCACGGGTTTAGGATCCAATAGGGCGGATTATAGGGTTTAGGGTAGAGGATTCGGGTCTAGGTCCAATAAGAAGAGGGTGTAGGGTTTAAATAGGGTAGATTGGGTTAGAAATTGGATCCAAAAGGGTAGAAGTCAAATAATGAACAATTAGGCCATGAAATAGATGATTTAGACTTAAACAAAATCATCCAGAGATTAAATATACAGAAGAGTTTAAATGAAAAGATTAAAAATCACAGAATTGAATTGGCAGGAATAAAAAAAATAGTTTATTATGAACGATGAAATGATTACACGGTGCAGAATGGACAAAAGAGTGCAATCAGAACAAAATACCAAGAAGGAAATAAATACATACAAAATACAGGAAAAGGAACACAGGGGTTTCAATTATCATCTCTAATGTTAATAATCTACAACTCATGACATAAAAATAGAGTTTCTAAGTTTATGTTATGAAAATCTCAACTCTAAAGATTTTGTTTCTCATCTAGGCTTATGCGGGTATTTATAAGCCTAAATATGCCCCCCCCTCCCCCCCCCCCCCCCCCCCCCCCCCAAAAAAAAAAAAAAAAAAACTCTAGATTCTAATTAATTCCACATCCCCTATGCCACTAACCAGTAGAATCATGCATAATATAAAAAAATGGATAATTCCATAATGGCCCTTTTTTAGTATAACAATTTCTTAGAAGTCCATAACACAATTGCTCTTAAGTCCTTATTCAAAAATAGAATATTAAATATGCATATGGGTCATTCTCAAATATTTATATTCTGCAAACTAACATTTAAAATATTCAAGGTACTACAAATGACCTTATACAAAATTTTACAAAATATGCGTATAATGGCAAAATTGTCATAACTCAATTTTACAGGGTGTTACACGATCAATGTGTCAGAAAGACTGAAAATACCAAAAAAGACCGTGACACTTGTAATTAGTATGTTCATGGTCTTTTCCCCTTCATTTTCCCATCAATCTTGATCTATTTTTAAGAAAAAAAAAACAGACATGTAGAAACTAGATCTGTAAGGGCAAATCTCGTGTTTTTTTGATGATACAATAAAATGATCATAGACAGTCTAGTAATGTGAACGCATGTCAAAAAAAACAAAAAATGTCGTGACACATATACTTCTGATGTTCGGGGTCTTTTTCTTATTTTCCCAACAATTCTGATCTCCTTTTAAGAAGAAAAAACACACTTGTAGAAACTAGATTTATAAGGGCATTTCTCATGTTTTCTTAATGATAAAATAAAATAAGAAGAGACGGTCTGTCAATGACCGAAAATACCAAAAGACTAAAAAAATCGCGACACTTATAATTCTTATGTTTAGGGTCTTTCCCTCCTCATTTTCCCATCAGTCTTAATCTCTTTTTAAGAAGATAAAACAGACTTATAAAAACTAGATCTATATGGGTATATCTCGTGTTTTTTTAATGATATAATAAAATGGCAAGAGGCAACCTGTCCATGTGAATGGATGTCACAAAGACCACATAGACAGAAAAGACAAAAATTATCGTGACACTTGTAATTTTTTGTTTAGGGTATTGTCCCCTCATTTGCCATCAATCTTGATTTCCTTTTAAGAAGAAAAAAAGACTTCTAGAAAATAGATCTATAGACATATTTCGTGTTTTCTTGATGATACAATAAAATGACAAGAGATAGATTATTAATTTGAATGCATGTCAGAAAGACCAAAAATACCGTGACACCTTTAATTCTTATGTTTAGGATATTTCTCCCCCTCACTTTCTCGAATTTTTGACCAAAATGACCCACTTTTTAAAAGTTTTTACCAAAATGATCCACTTTTGAAAATTTTTACCACAACGACCCTTCTCGCTAACTCAGTTAGCAACCCTAGTGAAAACATGGTCGCTAACTGAGTTAGCGAGTGTATACTTGGCCTTTTTCTTCAGTTTTTTTCCTTCAAATGGTGAAACTTGAAAAAAAACCAAGTATACACTCGCTATCTCAGTTAGCGACCTTATTTTCACTAAGGTCGCTAACTGAGTTAGCGAGTGTGGTACAAACGAATTGGGTTTAGAGTCGCTATCTCAGTTAGCGAGTGTGTTTGTACCACACTCGTTAACTGAGATAGCGAGTCTAAATCAAAATATATTTTTCTTCAAGTCAATACACTTGCTATCTCAGTTAGCGAATGTGGTACAAACACACTCGCTAACTGAGATAGCTACTCTAAACCCAATAATTTTTTATAATTCAAGCCAAAATATATTTTTCCTCAATTCATTTGTACCACACTCGCTAACTGAGTTAGCGACCCCAGTGAAAATAGGGTCGCTAACTGAGGTAGCGAGTGTATACTTGTTCTTTTTCTTCAGGTTTTTCTCCAAGTAGTGAAACCTGAAGAAAAAGAACAAGTATACACTCGCTAACTCAGTTAACAAGTGGGTCGTTTTGGTAAAAACTTTCAAAAAGTGGGTCATTTTGGTAAAAAATTCAACTTTCCCATGAATCTTGATCTTCTTTAAGATGAAAAGACTTGTAGAAACCAGACTTGCAAGAGTTTCTCTCTCTAGAAAATCGTTTGGAATTATAACAAAAAACGTTTGGAGTTTCTCTCTCAAGAAAATCTAGAGAGAGAAGCTCTCCCCTAAAAAACCCTAAAACCAAAAACTCAAACCCTAGATCTGAGCCTGGGGGGCGGCCAGCGGCGAGGGTTTCATCACCGTCCCCCCCCCCCCCCCCCCCCGCGCGCTTCTTCTCAACTTCTCTCTCCCAACTCTCATCTTCTCTTTCCCTCTTGTTTTCCCCCCAAATCCTTACTTTTTGACTTTGGAAACCGGTCGCCATCGCACTGGCCTTCACCTGCGAGGCAGGATGAAGGGGGAATGGTGGTAGCATCCAACATTTGGGGTCTTCTCCGGTGGCGGAGAGGAATGCGACTGCGTGGATTGAGAGCGTCACATCTTTGGGTGCTCACTGGACTTAATGGCTATCGGTGGTATTCTTCGGTGGGTCCAGCCAAGTCACATGGACTTAATAGCTATCGGTGGTGGCTTTGGGCGCTCACTGTGTTGGGCGGGTGGTCGAGAGCGCCGCATCTTTGGCGAGGCCGAAGTTGCCGTGCGGGGTGTAGTTGGAAGTGCCGTTCGTAATCGTGGTTGTGGAACGAGCTGACTGGGGCTGGCGTCATCGGGGATGGCGACGCAGATCGCAGCAGGGCTCGGACTGGTTCTGTCGGGCTGGTGGCAGGAGGGCTGCCTAGCGCCGGCGTGGAGCGACGAGCGGCGACCTAGGGGGTAGTCGGGGCTGCCGTGGAGGCATGTGGGGGAGGTCAGGGAGAGAGTTGGGGGGGAGGGGGATTTTCTGATTTGGGAGTGCTGCAGTAATGGGAGATTTGAATTTCAAATTGAGTTTTGAAATTTGAGTTGACGCGGTGGAGCCCCTAAGATCCAAATTTGCCCCTAATATCCAAATTACAACCGACATACAATTAACAAATAAATGTATCCTAGTTGGTGTAGGCAACGATCGTCAAACAATTTTATAGTTTGGGTTCTACTTTGACCTTGGTTGGTTAAAGTGAGGGGTGCCTTTGGTTCTTTCATGTCAGAGGGCTCGCAGGGGTCAGGTACGACGTCTACCCTCATTGCGAGGTTGCGGTGAGACTCATCGAGGGTGAACCGAGGGGATGAGAACGAGGACTCAATCCTAACATGGAGTTGTCAGATTGGTAGAGTGCCTGCAGTGTCTCTAATATGGTACTTACGCTTGTCGATTGGGTCACTGCTGGGGGCGACAAGGGAGAGCGTACGATAGTTGGAGAGGATAAACGGCGTACAAGCGACGGACTGAGTGAGAGATTGAGCCCAAATTGGCATGAGAAAGTTGTTCTGGCGGTGGTGACCGATTAGTATGACTCGATTTCGTTTTAGGACTAGATTTCGTTGTATTTTTTGTTTGTTGGTTGGGGTGTATGAGTTCCAGAATCCAGAACCCAGTCTGTTGGGATCTGAACCTCATAAGTCTTATTTTTGGTTCATTGTTTTGTTAAATTATCCTTAATAAAATGCGGGGGGGTTTTACCCACCGTTTAACGGGGGGTTGGGGGGGGGGGACCTAGACTTGTAAGGGTATATCTCGAGTTTTCTAGATGATACTATAAAATGACAAGAGACAACATGTTAATGTGAATGTATGTCAGAAAGACCATAAAGAACAAAAATACCCGTGACACTTGTAATTCTGATGATTAGGATATTTTCACCCTCATTTACCCATCAATCTTGATATCCTTTAAGATGAAAAACATACTTGTTGAAACTAAGAGGCATATGTTTTTTTTTTTTTTTGTGAAACAATAAAATGGCAAGAGAGAATCCTATTAACACCACCGACAATATTGGTTTTACTCTAAAACCCCCTTATGTGAGTTTTTTAAAGCTTAATTGAAGGTGATTTACTTAATAATTCGAATTTATTTAAACACCACTAATAAGAGCATATTGCAATCATTCATAATTTTGTGTTTAATACAATTTATTGAGTGTGACCCACATTGTCCGTGGTGTTTATGGAAATAGAGAATTGTGGGTGGCTTATTTGGAATTAACAAAATTGTGGGTGGTCTCTATGGAAAAAAACCCAGAATTTTTATTTTTATTTTTTATTTTTTTTGCCTCACAAAAAAATTAAGTAAAAAATAACTACAAACCAAGATCACCCCTTGATTGGAAGTCCCTTCTAGTATCCTTCACAACCGAAACAAAGAACTAAAAAGTTAAATTGTTAACCCACAAGAAGCTTCTATCCACTGGTACAACATCGAGTAGTGCAGAAAAGGGAAAGATTAGTCAATTCGATTATTTCTCCCCGGATTGGGGCTAGCCCAAACAAGAACAAAATTGTGTACGTGCTTTTGGTGTGTTTGATTATGGTCTATTATTTTGCATGATGGTTTGTAGCAATCGTGTCGCATAAAGTTAGCACAACATTCCTAACAATCGGTATTAGAGCTTCCTCAAATCCTAACACTAAATTCCTAACATGTCACGCAGCTGCCCCATGTACCGTCCCTCAACTCACCGGGCCATTCATGGCACATTGCATCGCAACTGATCTGTACCTTGTTTGGATTTAAGGTGTGCTTGAACGTGAAGGTTAGAAATTCAAATGTGTAGCTATAGTCTGTTACTTCACTTAAATTTTCACATTAAACTTCTAACGTATATTAAATTTTAGCTTAATGTGTAAAGAAACCACTGAATTAAATGCACCACTACAAATATTGCCATTATCTATAAATTGCAACATATCTAACCCAAAACAACACAGAGCAAAAATAATAGAAAGTAAAAAAGAGATGGCATTGATTTGGGCAAAGTTAACCAAACTAGTCATAGCCGGCATTCTATTCCCCTTAACCATCAAATATTCCGGTGATGATAAGTCCGAACACACATTGTTCCTTGCTGGCGCAGGTTAGCAAAATGCCCTCCTCTGTTCACATTCTCACGATTCCTTCTTGATTTATTCCCTGATATGTTTGCTCATTTGCTAGCTAAGAGACTTAACTTTAACAGGAAAGAGGGGGGAGATAGTTGGTGGGGAGTACGTGACTCATACAGTCGACGGTGTTTATTTGGATGGAAGTGCAGTGAATTCGCTTTCCCTGAATTGGGGAGGGATGCCGTCAGAAGACCTAGTTGATGCTGTCGGATTCTACCGTGACATTTACAATGGTATTGAGTTTTTCACATATATATCTGATTAAGTTACAACCACACTACGGCAATATTTGGTAAAATATAATAAATTTATTAAATTAAAACAGGTCGGTTTGAGAAGATTACAAGGGTGACCTTCGTAAATTCAGTGAATGGTAGAAATTACTCAGATAATGTGGCAGTAAAATGTGTCGCATTGTGGGAAGCCACTGGTAAATACAACAAAGCAGACTCTGAAGCCATAAAAAAGTTCAAGGAAGTCTTTAAAACAACAAAGTTTCCTCCGAAGTCTTCCATTTTTTACACCCACTCTGCTTGTGGAACTCTCAAGGTAAGCAATTCATTCATTAATTTCTTTAATCTTTGAGTATTCGACAGATAATGTGTTTGAGGTCTACCATATATCTCTCTTTGTTCGACAGATTGGATTTTCAAAGGATGGCACCCTACCCAAGAACAACATCGCAGTTATCAAGAGTGAAGCCTTGTCGAATACAATTTTACAATTACTTATTGGCAAAATTGGTCTCTCCCCTGCAACCAAGCAAAGCTTAGCTCTGCGCTTATCAAAGCTCATGGATTGATCACGTGTTGAATGTTATGCAATTTATGTGTCTTCTTTTTGAAATTCCTGCATAACTGTTGTTATTCACTGTATATTTTCCAAGGAAATAAGAGAGAATCTAGCCCGGCTTTTTTATTTTATTTAAATATTTCTCCAAACTTCTCTAATGTTATTGGCAGTAGTAACATATTTTTCGTGCCAATTTGGAGTCTGCACACAATTGTTGCTAGCTGTCTGTGCGGGGAAGTAGCCATTGCATTGGGTGAATCTCGAAAAAATCTCGTGTGTTCTTGTATGTTGCTTTTGATTGTTCTTTGTTCTCTTGCTGTTGATTTTATTGTTTTTGCATCTCGTTGGTGAGTTATTCCGCAGTTAAAATACTCAAGATGATGCAGGTACAATCAATATATATGGAAGGTTGACTTTGTATATTTGTTCTGAGAAAAATATTTAAGATTGGTGCACTGTGAACACTATGAACACTCCATCGATTTAGATACAAGATGCAGGTACAATCAATACATCCTGTCTGCTCTGAATTGCATATACTAGAGAAGCCTCATCAGCCGAGAACTTATATTTTGGTTAATTCGTGAATACAGATCCACTCTCAGAACAAACAAGCAAGCTGAATTGTGAGTTGCTGTGGTTTAATATGAGTGTCAATAATTTTGTTGTTTCTGTAGTTACTTTTGGGACTCAGGTTCTGAATGGACTCCTTGTCCATCAAATCCTCGATTTTACTTGTCTTGCTTCTATATTTTCAGTTATATTGTTAAGCTTACGTCTGCAGTCATTGGCTGTTTTTCTTGTGATATGTGCAGCTGACATTGGCTCTACCTGTACAAGTTTAAAGAATCTAAAGATTTTTTGGCTGTACAAATATGATACAAGCTTAGAAATGAATGCATTCACTAGCACCAGCTTTTCGTCCACTGCTTGTTCCTTCCCTGCTTGGAAATCATACAATTTATCTTTGTATCATGCAAAATGCTTTATGATTAGAGACCTTGCATTTGTTGTCTTATGCTATGTTGTACACAAAATTTTTGGGAGTAGTTTTCAATTTTTCATTAAGAATTTGTTAATAATTGCTTACCTTCATGCAAGAATATGACTTTGTTTTGGATGGAATATGTAATTGCTATTATTGTCTGTTGATAGTAATTTTGTGTTCAATCAGTTTTCCTTTTTTGTGAACTCTATTTTTGTATTCGAAAAGCTTCAAGTGATGGTAACTTGCCATGCTATTTGCAAATGTGATTCTTGGGTATCTGCAAACATGACGCATGGTTTGGTATTATAAGACGGGACATTCTGATAATATATATATATATTGATGTGGGGGGTGTGTGTGTGTGTGTGTGTGGGGGGGGGGGGGGGGGGGGGGGG